>JAZKJV010007702.1:0-741723 GCA_037367405.1 Ottelia alismoides
TCCCATTTTGCATGCTCCTTCATGCGTTCTCCTTAGCCGTTGGATCACCAGATCCACCGATCCACGCATTGTCTTCTCCATCCGTAATGATGGAAGCCTATATCATCCCTCGACCATCTTCTCCCACTTTTCTCTGCCACATCAGGCCACCTCCTCATGATCTAACCAAGCCCCGACATCGACCTCACACTCCTCTTACACACCCTGATCCTAAACCTAACACTCCCTTGACTATCGGGTCTCTGTTAAAGTTATAATCCTCACGACTTCATCTGTTGTAACCAATGACTCCATCTTCAAAACCTCCACCTCCCCCCACATCTACGAGGGTCCACCATTACTCTAGATTTCATCCCAATCTTCTGCACCCTCATGTGATAGCGAAGGGATGTCTTGATGGCCGATGATGGGTAGGATCCTCAGTGAGACCCATGGCTGTCGGCCTTGCTGCAGCACCTTCCAGGTGGCTACTCGAGCTCCTTGGTGTAGCTACCCAGGTCGAGCGAAGACTGGATCTCTGCTAAGAGCTCAAACCTAGCCTCGTTTCACCTCCGGTGACTTCTTCAATCCCAGGTAATCTTTTCTTATTGCTTTCTACTTGTTTTATCTGAACTAATTCGGCCCATGCAAGCACCATCACCTTCGATCTATCAACCCTACACTTCCATCTGACATCCCTCATCCTCGGGCAACCCTCCGATCACTCCCTCCATTCTTCCATATCTTTTATCGCTCTACCCTCATTCTTCCTCCTCCACTAGAGAAGAACACAATGGAACTCCGGCATCTCTCCACCTCCATGTACTTCACTCACCTCACGCAAACACCATTTGCTTCGATTATTGCTTCTAACCTTTTGTAGGTCCAAATTCTATCAATGGCCGGAAGCTTCGACTCATCTTCGCTCTAGAGCATGAGCTCTGGTAGCGCTTCATTGCCTCACAAAATTACAGGGAAGCCCTTTTGATTTTATATTATTCCAAAAAATGCGCCTCTAGGGGCCTGTTTGTGATATTTTGTATTTGTTATGCTTTTATTTTAGTTATGCCCCTATACTTTATGTTTCATATCATGACCATATGGACTCATTTTTCCATGATTTCAATTTCATTATGTTGCTTATCTAATGCTCTTCTCAATGGTATGATTTAATTCATGTTTTGATACTTTAAAACATTAGGAATCATTTAGTATCATGTATTATATAAATGGAATTGAATGAAATTAGAGTTATTTTGATGCATGAATTGCCGATGAAATTGAATCTATTTATATTGCTCACTTTAGTGATAATTTAGGGGCATATGTGTTTATGTGTATAGATTCTCATGTTATCTCATTCTGTTGCATTTTGTTTGCTTAATTAACATGCATAAAATCAAAATAAAAATGCATTTTGTTCATACCTGATGCGTTGCATTGTATTGTTTTGCATCATTGACCTAGGAAGATAAATTAACCACTTAAATTAGTTATCAAGACCTGATTAGTCATTAACATTGCTCATATCTCTGAGTTTGACTATGGACTTCTCAAGTTAAAATATTTTATTTAAACCGATCCCCTCGTCACAAAGATACATTTATGCTAGATTTCTGATGCGAGGTGAAATCGATCGTGCTACAACTCGACCATATTAACTTAGCCGATTGATCGGGGGCAGTGTTTCGAACTTGTGGAAGCCTATAAGCTTGTAGGAACTATAACCTTCGCGGTTATCACTTCCCCGAGAAATAACCACTCCACCAAAATTGAAAAGGTAACATGATGTGAAGTTTTTATCATCAACATTTCCTCCGAAATCTACATTAAAGTACCTAACCACCTTAAGTGAATATGTCTGATAAACTAATTTTAATTGTACAATGCCTTTCAGATATCTCATAATCCTCTTTATATCTTCCCATTGTGTCAGTTTGGGATTACTTTGATATTTTCTTATATGAAAAGCCAAATCAGGTCTTATACACATTATTCCAAACATCAAACTTCTCAATGCTTGTGCATATGGAATGTCAAGATGTTTCTACCCCTTTCCAGGACGTTGACTTTTACTGATTCATTTTAACATTAGGAGCGGTGCATGGGTTGTAGTGTTATTTCACATCTCAAACCTCTTCAAAGTTATATAAAGTAATTTTCTTGACTTAGATTCAAGCTCCTTGAGCCTCTACCTCTAGTGATTTGAATACCAAGAACATAAGATGCTATACCCATGTCCTTCATCTCAAATTCGTTTCTCAATTTTTCTTTCATTTTGTTGAGCATTAATCTGTCATTTCCAGCAAGAAAATTCCATCATCATATAGTAACATTATAACAAAGCTGCTCTTATTTTTTTTCTTGAATACACACAATAATCCTAATCATTCACAATAAATCATAATTTCATAACAATGCCATGTAATTTGAGATAACATTATCATGAAGACTATTTTAAGCCATGTGATATTTTTTTTCAATTTGTACAACTCTTTCTCCTTTCTGTTCACATGAAAGTGTTCAGGTTGCCGCATATAAGTGCCTTATCTCTATTCTCCATTGAGAAAATACGTCTTCACATCTATTTAGAATAACTCCAAATCCATATCTTGAATTCCGTGGTCTATAGTTATCTCCTTAAGAGACAACACATATCCTGGTAATCTACCTCTTATTATCATTAGTGAACTGTAGATGATGGTGCAAATTTAGTTTAAACCTTTTGTGATCCTTGGATCTCAAAAAAGATTGAAAGATTTGTGATGTAACATTCATAATGTCTTTCATGTCTTCATGTTGCGAAAGTACATCTATGACCCATCTCATCAGATTTATTATGAACCTGTTGAGGTTCATAAAAATTTATCATATGAAGAGCATCCTTCACATATCGTTGATCGTCAAGAACACCAACTATGAAGGAAGACTATTAAGATGGTAAAAGTTACTTATCACAATCACTCAGATAGAGAATGAAAGATATGGAATTATCCTCAAGCGCATCACGGAAGCGTGATCGTCGTATTGGATACGACGAAGAACGACTAGTCGTACTAGTTGTTCGGAGCAACGGAATTTAAAACTTTCATATGATGAAACTACATGATCCAAGAACCATTCTCAGATCGTTTCATCTATAACCACAACAAGTATAATGCAATACCTCTTGAAGCATGGTTGATCGAGTCTCTAAGAGAAGAGACCTCCTGTCTCAAGTCCGATCGTCGGTGAGACCGCTTGCGAGCGCGGGGATGAACCACATTGTCCTCGCAATCCAAGAAGTTGATCCAAGCGTAGTTTCTCCTGATCTCGTCGCACGAGATCAAACGTCTCCTTCATGAGTGCAGCACTCCAAGCAGACGGAGAACCGAAAAACATCGAAGCGGCGACGTGGTGGCAAGAGCGTCGACGATTCTCTCCTCTAGGGTTTGGTGGACGGCCACCAAGTAGAGGGAGAAAGAGTTGGCGTGTATGGAGAAGAAGGGAAGAGAGAAAGCCTCCAATATTCTATATATCTTAGAGAGCATGGTATGCCTCTCTATTTATAGAGTTTTGGGATCCATGGATCTCAATCCATGTGACATACAAAATCAATGGATGAGATTGATTTATGTCAATCCAATGACTAAGATTGTTGTTGGTAAAACCAACAAATTTAGATCAAAATATATTTGACAAAATCAAATACAAATTAATCCAAAATTACACCAAATAAATAAGGAGAGAATATACATGGAGATTACATCTCCATGTGTACATTCCATATGGACGGCCACCCATTCCTATTTGGAATTGGGTGCCACCCAAGCTTTCCATGAGGAGAGCAATCTCAAGACATGTCATGAGATTGCATATCTCCATGGAAATCTCTTTACTTATTTCCAAAACCTTTTGTTGGGTTTTATTCTTCAAAAATAGTTCACAATTATATTTGAGAATATTGCAATCTTGTCATTGAAAAATTGTGAATCATATTCACAACCCAAAACAACATATAATTTACATTGTCAATTAATTACACAATGTGTATCCAATAATAATTAATCAACACATATAAATTATAATTAGCTCTCTTTAATACATTATAAATCATATTTATAATATATTATGAATAATTGGATATTTCTATCCACATTATTCTTATCCATAATAATTAAATCATATTTAATTATATTGGATAATCTCCACATACATCAAGATGATTAAATCACATTTAATCATCAATTCTTCATTGCTTAGATCTTATAGAATTATTCTTGAACCCTTCAAGAATAATGCAATCTCTCCACAGATACTTGGAGATAAGGACAGGGCGATTGTATTGTTCCACGTATAGTGACATGGATATTGAGATCATATCTCAAATCCAGATCGCGGGCCTCCCATAGATGCTTGATTAAATCAAGACCGTAAATCTAATCTTCTCATTGTATCTGAATCATATTCAGATCAATGTCCAACACTTGGACCAAGATCAGATCACTTCTCTACTGAGAGGAGTCACTAAAATCCAGACCCGTTTCATCACTCCCTAGGAATGGAAGCGTCATGGTTATACAATCGTTTATGATCGCATCACCCTCAGGTATTCCCAATACCTGTACATCCTGCATACTGGAAGACTCAGATTAAACCTGGAGTATTGGATCAACTTTATACTGTCTACTTCATGGTTTTATCAGTAAGTTTCTCATTCGATCATTGGGAGTTGGTATCAATCATACACTTTCCAAAAGCGTATATCATACCTAGGTCTTGATCATATACTTTCCAAAAGTATATATCAAACCTACAAATTCAGTCAAGCTTCCAAAGCGACACGACCATGCGCATGGAATTTGATTCTTCCCAATATCTCATGAGTGAGCTCATGTCTTCCGGTTCAGTAACTGAACCTGTATGATCCCTTTGAGAGATCGTATTGCTCATATGCCCTTATATGCACACCAGCGCGCCGGTGTATAGACCTTGATTAGGTCATCAACCTATTGGTCTGCCAAATGTACATACTTAGACATATAGCAACACATCTGTCTTCGGTCAGAGGATGCGTGCCTATATCATGTCAGCATACGATATAGGACTTTGGTTATCTCGATCTCGTTAAGTCAACTCTTTGACTTAACTAATCTGACACCTCCGAATCTCTATTCCTATGCAGAGGACCTGCATCAAGAGGTCGGTCAGATATCAGCCTTACTGAGAAAGGATTGCCATCTCCTACTCAGGCTGGAGATCATCTCTTAACAATCATTTGACGGTGCTCGATGAGTCCTCTATCTAACTCTTTAGATATTCATCCAAGCACCAGCCTCTATGATTCAATAGTTGAATCAACATCTGTATGATTATTAAGATGGCCATGGTACATAACCCTAATTGTACTAAGGGACCTATTATGCAAATTATTCTTTCTTCATTTCTGTTCAGGGAATGATATGTGCAATAATATTTATTGCATAATGGCTCGCCGTGGGCTCGCATTTCCAACAGAGAAACCACTTGGGAACTTGAAGATGAAGTTCGAGATAAATATCCTGAACTTTTAGGTATGTCTTTTGAATTTCAAGGACGAAATTTTTTTAAGAGGGGTAGAGTTGTAACATCTATATTTTTGGGGATATTTTGAAAATAAGGTTGTGGATTAAAAAACATATAAAATTATTTAGGATGTACTATGTAAATATATAAAAAAAGAAACGACACAATCACATTGCCGTGCAAAAGGGAAATGAAAATAATAATAATAATAATAATAATAATAAAATGGCATAACTAATTGCCGTTCAAAAGGAATAATATACGTAATAATTAAGTAAATATTAATCGTACAAAGAAAGATAATTAAATTAATAAAAAATGAACAATTGAAATGTCACAAGCATAGTACCGCTCAATCAGAAAATAACATTCTGTTTTTTACCCCATCTTTTTAGTGCACATCCGTTACTCCTTAATGCCGCTATTATTGGGTACAACCAGTGAGCCCTTAAATTTAACACTTAGTTTATGCGTCTCTCCCTCAAAAGAACTCAAGCCAAATCTCACCATCTCCATCCGTGTTTGTTGCCTTTTTCTCCATCGTGTGGGTTCTTGCGGATTGTGATGTGCAAGGGTCGCATCTGGATGGTCGCCAGATAGAAGACAAACTTCACCAAATCAGTAATGCTTTTAAATTTTTGATTCGTTAAACATAGATGATCATGGATTGGACTTTCCGAGTAGAATCACAATGCCCAATATTTGCTAATGTTAAAAAAATGCATTATGATTTAATTGGCATAATATTTTAGATAATGTTTGCTGATCTCCTTTTTGGGTTTATCTCCTATTCAGGATAAAATTTTATGGAAATTAAAATTGTCTCGTTTAGTCTTGATTGCACGAAATCAGGTTGTCATTGTATGGAGAAATTCAAGAACCTTGAGTTTTTTATATAAAAAATTAAGCCATTTATATTTCTCATCAATAACGTACAGAAGTTTTATCGTGCTTAATATATTACATCCATTAATCCTTGTCGGATGTTGTTTCTTCTTCTTCTTATTATTATTATTATTATTATTATTATTATTAACATTAGTTAACAAATTGATTCGCCTATGGACACTTAGACCCTGGAACCGACCTTCTTCTTGCTAACGTGTAGTTTTTCTTACCTTAGGTCAATTCACTTTACGATTTAACTCTAGACCTATAAATTATTCAACCAATCAGTTTCTTCCAGATAAGACTATAGTAATAAGTTTTATGCAAATTGTGACTTTGTATTTTTGAATAGGTCCGATTGTCACGAATGCTTGGATTATAACTTATTAATTTGATAGGATTATGGGGTTTAAATAAATGAACATAAAAAATGAGCAAGAGTTTACGATTGGGATTTCAAGTACTAGGATACGAGATATTAAGCCTTGTACATCGTGTTAAGATACATCTATTTGGTTTAGGTGGCATTTGATTTTTCATGGGTGGAGTGTTGTAGGATTCAATTTATATTGGATTCTTATTCAAGTGTGTACATTAATTTATGTCACATACCATTGTTGTGTATAACCCACTTTGGATTTTATTAACTATCGGAATGTTATTATTATTTTATCTCTATAAATACTTTGATTATGTTTATGTGTTAAAATCCTATGTAATCAAGTGTGAGTATGATATTTAACCATAATGCTTATCTACAGAATAGTTGTTAATTGTTAAAGAGATAGATATATTATTGTCTTTTGATGTATAGGTTAATTTACATTTTTTATGTCCTAATGTTTTATTGAAAAGTAAATTATTGTTTTGACACCACCATTGTGCGGGAGTAGACATTGTTCATTATTGGTCCACTAGAGACTTTGACTTGGCCGGGTGCCGCACGGACGGTAAAATCCGCCAATTGACCGTTGTAGACGGGTAATTCTACACTACTTCCAAACAATTTTCCGCTACGACGGTTGACTCAGTACTGATGTCTATTGCATTGGGGTTTGGATAGGGAACCTCGTATTGATATTTGTTTTAATTCTAAATTTTTTATTTAAGGGAATGAGTGGCTCCTATCCAAGCTTGGACTGCCCGGTGTCGGCAGATGGTATTGATTACATTGATGGATATTGATATTATGGTCACAATATTTGTGATATTCAAGAAAATTTATTGAATTGTTATTGATGATTTGCATAATTGAAAAGTCTTGTTACAATTCCCTGATTTATTGATTTATATTCCTTATTGTATGGAATTGTCATCATATTATTCTTTATTGCATTGTCATCGTATTAACATTATGTCGAGGTGTATGGATAATTATGGCATGTTTCATATTTTGATAGTGCATACTTAGTTAAATTTGTTTGATTAGTATTGACTTACAACCATACAGTTTAACGGAGGACGAGGTTGGATTACTCAGCTAAATTGAGGAGCCATTGCTTTATTCTAGTTCATTAAGTCAATGTACGGGAGATACTGATAGACTTATTTAATTTTATTCTGTAGTTCAGACTTTATGAGTCTTTTATTTATTGGTTAATTTCATTTATTCTTCTATTATGTATGACACTCTGAAAGTTATTTATTGATTATTGAGATTTTGTCTTGCTCCTGAAATAGAAAAAAATCATTATTTTGGGATGCTTCTGCAATGTTCCCCATGTTTTGAGGTCCGGGACATGACATGTGACATACAGTTTTACTACATGTAAATGCAAAAAAAAACACTTTTATATGTGGTGATAAAGTCATTTGCATAACTAAGGTGTTCTAATGGAAAGTAATCAACAAACATGCCATGGAGCGATGGTCAAGATGACACATAAATAGATCAGACAGATTGTGTGTTTACAATGTCAACAATCAATTGCATCACACACCACATAAAGATCACGAAGTTGTTTGAATGTGATCAACCCAATCTCATTCTCAAGTCGGTTAGAGTCATGGATTCCAAATCATCAGTAACATTCGAGGTCTAGGTCCCCGGTCCGTTATTGAGGAAAATTGGTCCTAACAACTTGTTGAGTTTGAGTTCAAATGAACCCATTAACGACAACCCAAAAACGCTTAAGATAAAATTGTCAAGTAGTATTCCCTGCCGCTTATAATCCACATCCACACTTTGCGAGTTTTAGATGCGTGACTATATTTGAGGTTAGGGTGTTAATAATCTTCCATACTTATATTCAAAACGTCCTCGTTGCAACATGTCCCATCACTTATTTCCAGTGACAATGGCGACTGTACGCTCTGAATAGCCTTTTCCTCTTATCTCTTTGTAGGGGTGGCTTCACCTCTCGGGTAATCCCTCCCACTATCAGAGAGAAATTGTCTATGATATTATTTGTAATGTTCTGAGCTTAGGTTCCCGATTCGTTATATAGGAAAACTGGTTCTTACAACTTGTTGGGTTCGAGCCCAAATGGACCTGTTGAAAATCACCCAAAATGCTTAAGCTCAAGTTTTAAGTAGTAATACCCATAATTTTTAACCTACATTCGCACTTTGTGAGTTTTAGATGTGGGGATATTCTAAATGACAGTGGTGGCTGTACGCTCCTGGTTGCTTTTTCCTCTTATCTATTTGTAGAGATGGCTCCATCTATCAGGTAACACTTTGCACTATTGGAGGGAAATTGATTCTGATACTACTTGTAATGATCCTAGCTTATGTTCCCAGTCTGTTATAAAGGAAAATTGGTCTAACAACTTGTTGCGTCTGAGCCCAAATGGACCTGTTGACAACCATCCAAAATTCTTAAGACCATGGTTTTAAGTAGCAAACCCCATCACTTATAACCCACACCCACACTTTGTGAGTTTTAGATGCGAGACTATATTTGAGGGTTGGGGCGACTATATTTGAGGATTGGGGTGTTGCAATCTCGCATACTTATATTCATAACATCCTCATTGCTACATGACCCATCACTTATTTCCAGTGAAAATGGTGGTTGTACGCTACGGATAGCCTTTTCCTCTTATCTCTTTGTAAGGCTTCATCTCTTGGGTAACCTCCACTATTGGAGAGAAATTGGCTCTGATACTTTTTATAATATTATGGACTTAGGTCCCCGATCCGTTATCGAGGAAAACTATTCATGAGAACTTATTGCGTTCGAGCCCAAATAGACCCGTTGACAACCATCCAATATTCTTAACCCCAAGTTTTCAAGTAGTAAATGCCACAACTTATAATCTATACCCACATTTCGTGAGTTTTAGATGTGTGACTATTGTTTACGATTGGGGTGCTACAACCTCCTCTATTATTATTCGCAACGTCCTCATTGCAACATTGCTCATCACCTATTCCCAATGATACTGTGTAGCCTTTTCCTCCTATCTCTTTGTAGGGGTGTATTGATCTTTCGGGTAATCATTTCCACTATTGGAGGGAAATTAGCCTTGATACCCTTTGTAACGTATCGGTCTTAGGTCTCCTATCCATTATCGAGGAAAATTAAGTCTGTCAACTTGTTGGATTTGAGCCCACATGGTCCGTTTGCAACCACCCAAAAACGCTAAAGCTCAATTTGTCAAGTATCAATCCCCACCGCTTATAACCTACATTTACACTTTGTACGTTTTAAATGTGGTACTATTCCCAGCGATAGTGGTGACTGTATGCTTCAGGTAGCTTAAAAACCCTAATTTATCCTCGCTAATATAAATGAAATATATAGTGATGTTCATTGTGGGAGAGCAAATCCAGATTGATCAAAATGACTGCTAAATTAATCTTTCAAATAAACACGAGTGGTCAAAATTATTTTTACTTGGGCAAGCCCAAGGTCGAACTCAGGGAGGCTACCATCTCCTTAGGTCAATTTTTAGATGATAAAGATGTTATATTTTTGAGAGAATATTTAGGTATTTTTTTATGCAAACGAATATGAAGTGCAAAAGCAAGATGTCAGTTTTAAGGTTAAATTAAGCTATGTTAGAAAATACAAAATAATTAACAAATGAGCTCACAATTTTAAAAGGTTATTTTTCTTTAGTTATTTATGCAATGAGGAATACAAGACACATTTTTTTGTATTTTAGGACAAAAAATACATGCATGGAGATTGGACACTCTTTAGAGGTTTTTATGCATTTTTTCATGCAAATGGTATGAAAAAATTATGCAATTTTGTGAAAAGGTAATTAAGGTTAAATTAACTTACTATGAATTTTTGAAATTTTTATGATGCAAAATTAATTTATAATGAATTAAATATACATATGGTGTGGTTGTCAATAATCTAATTTTAATAAATAGTAAACCTAATAATTTTCCCGAGATAAAATTACCCTAGATATTTCTAATGAAAATAAATCTAGGGAAAATAAAATCATCTAAAAATATCAAGTTTACATGGCATAAAAATAAATCACCTGAATCTCACTTAATTTATTTTAAGATAAATATACATGCAATGTTTGATTTTTGGGCATGTGATGGAGAACATTTAATTCAATAAAGTATTCTTTTCTAGCAATGTTTAGCATAAGAAATACTCATTTATAAAGTAATGAGTGGCAATGTGACAAAATATAAAACTTTACATCATTTTAATTTTTAACTAATTATTCCAATCTCACAAAGTATCCAACTAGATATCACAAGTTATATAATTAAACACGTAATGATACACTATTTTTATAAAAATAAAATTATGCGAAATGAGAATCTAAATTAAAACTCAAACATAGGGACTAATATGTAATTACAGAAATAGAAGAGGAAATATGCTGACGGGAACCTAAGAAAAATCACCCAAACCTGCTAAGCTGGGTTTTTTTGCAAATCCTCTAGGTGCTCACGTGCTACGCACATGCATTGTCGGCGGGAACGTCTTCAAAATTAACTAGGCATCGTGCGGGGGGGGGGGGGGGGGGGCTTCGATGCGATTTGCCTTATCCATGTGTGTGTCTCACAGTTGAAGGTGGATCGGTACGGGGGCTGAGATGTTGCGGTGGCGCTTGTAGCTGGAGTACGGGCAGACATCAGCGAGCGAGGATCGACCAAGGTGGAGAGGTGAGGTGGTGCTCTACAGATGGTCTGCGGGAAGCTCAAGGGGCCCACCGATGCCGATGATGGAGCTCGGAACTCAGGCGACACATGCCGAGGGTCAATGTGGTATGACTGTCCAGATATGAAGCGGGCGACGCTAGGGGGTGTGTTTGGATGAGGCAGAGTTGGTCAAAGCTCGGTGAGCAAAGATGGTCGACATAGAGGGCTGCGAAGGTGCAGAGGAGCTGTGGGAACGAAGGATAAGGCTAGGACCCTGGTGGTCGGAGATGGTGGCGGAGCGAAGGGGAATATCTGGGAAGGCGAAGGATTGAGGCATGAGGGCACTCGGCACTAGGACTGTAGATGTGAGAGGCACATGGGACGATGAGCGAAGTGGTGGGGTAAAGAGAAAAAGAGAAAATAAGAAGTAGAGGATGAAGAAGAAAGCAGAAGGAAAAGAAGAAATACGAGAAAGAAAGAAGGAGAAGGAAAAAGGGTTTCCATACGGACATTTGTCAAAATAGTGTGGTTAAGAATGAGCTTTTAAGAATTATGTTCTAGTTGTGATCATCGCCTCCAGTGACGTCGGATGGTGCATCGCGAAGCTGGAGCAAATTGAAGAAACAAAGCTGTAGTATGGAGGCTCCTTTGTGGATCATGCTAGCAAGCTGGTCACTATCGCTCAACATGTGATTCTCAACTGCCACCTGAAGGTCGCTCAGAGCTCGACTTCTCTCATGATTGGTAGATTCTTGATTGGTGTTCGAGGGAGTATTTTTAAAGGCAGTTGGTGACAACCGTAAGGTGTGGTGGTGTGGTGCGAGAAGGGTGAGTGAAGCGGGGTGGCACTTGAAGAATGAGGCCGAATTGAGTCATCAAGGAAGATGGAGGAGCGAGGGGGGAAACACTGCCAATGTGAAAGGTGCTTGGTTGGTTATTACATTGAGGAGGAGAAGTGACAAGGTCATGAGAGGAGAGGGGTGTGTGTGGTAGTCGAGGCAGAGAGGATGCAATCGTTCACCGCCACAAGAGTTGGAGCGACAAGTACGGGAGAAGGAGGTCCCACGTGGTAAGACTCAGGAGAGGCCATGTGGTAAATAAATTAAATTAAATAAAATAATAATAAATAAATAAAAATAAAATAATAAAAAAATCAAATAAACAAAAATCAAATCAAATCAAATAAAGTAAAGGGGGAAGGGGCGACACATGGCGGCTCTAGGAGCTGCTACGTGTTGCTCCCAAAATTTTGGAAAATAAATAAGAAGAAAAATCAATAAAAAATAGCAAACAAGTCTAATTAAAAAGTGGTCTACATTAAAGTTGTCCGTCTCAATGGGATATACAACATTAATGAAGGATCAAAAATTAAAAGAGATCTTCTGTACAAAACCTATTTTGGTGATACTCTATAGATATAAAATACCTGTATTTTTGTATTTTACAATTTTTATGATTTCTAAATAATATAAAAATAAAATTATATAAAGAAAATAAAATAAAATTTTACACCTTACTCTTTTTTGATATTTTTAATAAATTAAAAAATAAAGAAATAAAATAAGAGCGACATATATACAAACTTAGAGAGATTTACTTTTGTTTGATTTTTGCATCAATATTTATGTATATTTTTGCATTTTTTAATAAAACACAAATCAATGAAAAAAGAATTAAGTCAAAAAGAATTATTTTAATGCATAAACTAATAATGTCAAAATAAGTCAATATATATAATATACAATGAGGTCCTAAAATCCAAGTTTCACATATGAACTACGACTCTTTTGAGTTTGGTCTTGTTTTGTAGATAATTGAACGTGCATTAATTCAAATGTAAGTAGGGGTCCATAGGATATTGTATGAGAGAGATATTCACATTTATAGTTTTTGTCTCCAAATTAGGTTTTTGGTTTTATTTGGCAAATATACAAGTTAATATTTTTTGCATTTTTTATTGTTAATAATATGTACACAACAAAGTAGATTTTATTTAGTAGGTTTTTTAAAAAAATAAATAGAAATGCGGTAATTTATGGTAATGTACAAGTGATAATGTACAAGGTTTTTTGGGCTTCTTATTTAATGCAGTTATGCATGATAAAATATAGATCTTATTTACATATGCATGAATGATAAAAATACAATATAGATGAATAAATGTAATTAATTACTTGTTAACGATGCTATAATATCATCTTTAGAGTGATGAATCACATATTCATCAACCCCCTTGCCCGTCCTCGAGCAACTAAAATGAAATGCATAAGTGAAATGATATTGGGTTCCATTCCAAGGTCATGAACAAAAGGTGAAAATGGAGCTCGAATCAATATTTGAATTAATAATGTGACGTAACTCCTTATGAGAATTTAGAGTTTGAGAACAACAGTCTCCAAGTTATACAAATAATTTCCCAGACCTGACTCAAAAGTCAGTGACGGTTCCGATATTCGCTTCGTTAAGAAGATGTATTTATCATCGTGCGTAAAAATATGATTTTGCCGTTCGTGCGTTGTAGGCGGCAATCGAAATCGGTCAAGAAATAACCACAAAAAATATTTGGCAAGTCCCAAGGTCGATCACAAAGAGGCAAAGGAACAACCTAGAATTATGTCTATCAAAATTCGTACGTGGTTTTCGAGGCGGTCTTTTTTTTGGAATTTTTAAATGCAATAAGGGACGCAAGATGCAATTTCAGCCTATTTTAGGGACTAAAAAGTAAAAGTCTATCAAACGATGTCCGAAAAATATGAAACTTGGCCACAATGCAAAATATGATGAAATGAATGTAATGTAATGTTTTTGGAATTTTTGGATGCAATATGAATTTTTTATGGATTTTAAGTGCAAACAGAATAATTTTCAATATTTAGTTATAATAAATATTAAACCTACTTATTTTCAGGGGATAAAATTATGTGAGATCTATTACTAGGTGATGGATCTCAGAAAAATCCTAAACCACGAAAATGTGAATTTAATACCTATTAAAAATCAAATACTGATATATGCAAAATGATTTTTACAGGGCAATATATGCATGCAAATGCAAATCTTTTTTGGGCACAATGTCAAGTACAATTAACTCTACAATATATGATTTTTCGGGAATTTTTAGAGCAACGGTTAATCGAATAAAAATTGAAGAGCACAAAATGGGCAAAATATTCAATTTTCCAAAGAACAATTAATAATTAATTAACCATCAATCACAAAAATATCCACAATATGTCAAGATGTGAAGAATTAAGTGAGGAACATCATGCTATTTTTTGAATGATAAAATGATGTCATGTAGAGGTTCAAAATCACTGGGGAACACAGGGGTATATCTGCAATAAATAAATATAAAAATAAATGCAGGGGGGACTGATTGGTAATTACCGTTTCTAGGGGGTACTTCTTGCAAAATTGCCAGAGGTCGTGTGCGATGCACGTGACCCCTGGTCGGCGGGGGCTGGCGCGCAAATGAGAGAAACACCAGGGGGTCTTCTGCAATTCTCCACGAGGCTCACGTGCAGGCCACGTGCTAAAGTGGTTCGACTGAAGGCTGGGGGTAAGGGCTCCACGTGGCGCCTTCGTATGCTTCGGGTTGAGCCCGAGACTGGCTCAGATACCTGGTTCGGAGCAAGCTTCGGAGTGGATCAAGGGCGTCGATGCGGATGTGATCGAACGGTTGATGGACGTTGCTTATCGAACGACGAGATCAGGGCTCTCCTTGATCAGATGGCGGTGAGGGCGGCCGAGGTGTCAACGCTGCTGATGGTGGATGTGGGCTAATAGGACAGCCGGCACAAAGCCAAGGGTTGTCGGAGGAGAAGCGGAATGGCGGTGGTTGTCAGAGATGCTCATTGCGGTGTTGCAGCATTGTTGATGACGAGAGGATCCTGGCGGTGCAGGCGGAGACGTTTGCTTGCTGGAGGGTCGCCGATGAAGCTTGGGGGCGGTGGTGAAGACGGAGGCGTTGATGGCGATGGCGATGACGCGCGACGGAGATGTGATCGAGGAGAGGAGAAGTGATGAGGATGATGATGCGAATCGAAGTGGAGGCGGAGAAACGAAGTGATCAAGGCGATGTCAGGAGAAGATGGTGATGCACAGTAGCGGAGGGTATACATGGAGGAGGGGTGCTCGACGGCGATGATTGGCCGGAGCTGGAGAAGCAGCACTGGTGGCTGGGCTGCGATGAGGTGGATGACACGGGATCACATCGATGGGAGGAAGGGCTTGGTCTATCACTAACGGAGGGGGAACTTCTTGGAGGAGAAGGCAGATGGGTGAAGGCGTGGGTCGGCGATGTTCTTAAATAGGGTTAGAGGGGTATGCCGACGATGGTGGGAGGCGCGAGATGAGCGGAGGAGGTTGCGGAGGCAGTTGCGGTTGGCGATAATTGTGACGGAGGTTATGGAGGGGCGGCGCTGGGAGGTTGAAGACGAAGGCCATGGGCCGTCCGATCGACCGAGATCGGACGACCCTCCAGGTGCCACGTGGCGCTAAGTGAGAGAGGGGCGCTGCACGTGCACAGCGCGTTCCTGGGAGGCACGTGCGACCTTTTTATTTTATTTTTTATATATAAAACGAGTTCTAAAGAGGCCAAAAATGGCTGACACGTGGCAGCCCCAGGGGCTGCCACATGTCAGCACCAGAAAAATTGAAAAATAAAGATTTTTTAAAATACAAAATAAATAGCAAATGACCTCGGGTCGAAAAAGTTCCTTCACGAAAAATGCTCGTCTCGATGAGATCTACAAACTTCATGAATACATCAAACCAAAATCGATCAAATGCACAAAATGATATTTTTGGGGTATCCCATGTACATAGAATACCTTGATTTTTGGGTTTTGTATTTTTATTTTTTATCATTTTTAAACCAAATAAAAATCCGAAAAAAATATGAAAAAAATCAAAGATAAATAAAGACACCTTAATCTAATTTTTTTGGATTTTTATTAATAGATTAGAACGTACATAAAAAATCAGGTCAAAAACCGCTAAAATACACAATGTCCAAAGAGGCTCAAAACTCAACTTTCACATATGAGCTCCGATTCACTTGAACTTGATTTTGTTTTGAAGGTAATTGAATGTGCATTAGTTCAAAAGTGAGTAGGATAAAATCGAACACTGGATGGGGAAGATACAGGGCTTTTAGTCCGTAAATCCTGAAACTAGGGTTTTGGTTTTTGGTCCCTTTATTTGGGTTAATTTTTTTTTGTATTTTCCATTTATTCTCGTGAGTGATATGTACTCAGTGGAGGAGGTTTTGGATCATTCGGAGTTAGCATGAAGGAGTTAAAAATTAGGGAAGGTAGGCTATTTACAGGTTAATTTTGGCTGAGATTTTTGGCTTCTTATTTTGTGCAAACATAATGGATAAAATGCAATTCTTATGAAAACATGCAATGCTAATTATGCAGAATAAATGCAGAAATGCTAATGATTTTGAGGGATTTGAGCTTCATAAATGAGATTTAGAGTGATGAATCCGAGATTCATCATCCCCCTATACTTAAACCATGCTCGTCCCTGAGCATAAAAAAGAAATGCCATGAGGTGAAATGAGATTGGTTTCCATACCAAGACCATGAGCTGAAGGTGAAAATGAAACTAGACTTGACCATTGGATTATTAGTGTGGTGGAACTTCTGTGAGACTTAGAATTTTAAAATCAACAGCCCTCAAGTTCTACATATCATTGTCACAGTTTCGGCTCAGAAGTCTTCTTAGATCAATCCTCCTCCCAAAGTATACCCTATGAACTTTGAACATCCGACTCATGTGTGTGAAGGGTTTTAGCTCTTCTCATCCAGAATGACTACCATGCTCCTCTCCTCTCCAGTAACTCGTCCTCGAGGAGTCAAGTATTTCCTTCTAAGGTCTGTCGTGCTGTGTTCACAATCGAATTGGGGGAGAAGTTAGAAGAATGGGAAAAGAACTGGAAGGTGGCCAATGTAGTTACCTCTCCTTGTGAAGATGGCCAGTGTAGCAGAGTCTCCACCAAGATCTGCAGGTTTCTTGAAGCTTGAACCTTTTTGGTCAGATTTTATTTGGTAGAATGCTTCTTTGTATTTGGAATTTTTGGTGGATCTGCTTGGATCTTGTTGTGCCCCTACGGATATAGAATCTTTTTGTTCCGTACATTTTTTGGGGTCTTTAGAAAATAAATGTGTCTAGTCGTCCATCCCTTTTCCGAAGCTTTACTTCAACCCGTATTCCGGTCTTTAGATTTCCATGCTATCAGAAAAGAGACTCACACAGTCTTCCAACATCATGTCTGAGTTGATCTAAGTGCGAAGTGCGATAGTACAAATCAATTCCCTATTCTAGAGTTGTACCCAGAATGAAGAGACCAGGTTAGACACTAAGAGTCAAATGCTGCACATTGTCATGTTGAACTCAAAGAATTAAGTCAACGACCTGAAGTTTCTAAAATCCTATTTCTCGGTGAAGTTCCTCTGAAAATTAGGTGGATTAAGGTCAAGTCCAGACCACTCTCGGTTTCTGCTCATAACTCGGTTCAGAACCCAATGACTTTTCATGCGAATGAATGTGATGCTGGATGAAGTGCAGGTGTACGAAATGCAGACACTTTTTTTATTGATTTTTTTATGCTAGGATGAATAAGAAGCCATTTTTTTCAAATTATTTACCCACCCTATAAATACATATATACTTACGCAAAAGTACGAGATATGGGGTAAAATATATACAAAGTATATATACAAACCCCCTATACTTAGCGAGTGATGTGTCCTCAGAGCACAAGAAGTAAAAAGAAGACATAGCTCGGGCTAAGCAGAAGAGAGTTAAAAACTTATATACAATGGTCCGCCCCCTATACTTAGACTGTGAACAGTCTAAGTATAGAAGAAGAGCGCAAAAGAGGCGGTCAGGATATGTAAATGAGGAGAAAATATACAGGTGGGTGTCGGTCCCCCTATACTTAGGCTCTGGTCAACCTAAGTATATGAGAAGGGTGGAAATGGAGTGATCGGGAAGGAAAAGTGTGATGAGAGAAATGGTATATACAGATGGCATCAGTCTCCCCCTATACTTAGGCCTTGGTCTAAGTAGAGGAAGAAGCTGTACAAGGAGATCGATGTGGTCAGGAGGGAGGGTGGGACTGATCTAATGAATCTTCAATGTCCTCGCTCTGCGTGAAATAGATGGCCTCAACTTGAACTATCTGCTCTTTGGGTGATTCAATATATGTCTTCAGCAACTGTCCATTTACTGAGAAAGGTTATGCATCATCTTTGAGTTCGGCAATATCTACACTTCCATTGGTATGCACATTGATGAAAATGTAGGGACCCGGCCATTTTGATTTCAGTTTCCCATGAAAAATCTTCAATTGAGCATTAAAAAACCACACTTTCTGCCCATGGACAAAGGTCTTGTCTCGAATATGTCTATCATGCCATCTCTTGACCTTGTCTTTATAGATTACACTGTTGTCGTATGCTCGGTTTCAGATTTCAATTAGCTCATTCAGATTTAAGTCTCGGCATAATTTCTCAAGTTGACAACTCCAATTCAACTTTTTGATTCCCCATTCTAATTTGTGAATCAATTTTGTAGGTAGATGGCATGGCTTGCCATAAATCATTCTAAAAGGTGAAGTACCGAGTGGAGTCTTATAGGCTGTCCTATAGGTCCATAGAACTTGGTCCAACATTTTCGATCAGTTCTTCCTATCTGGACGAACCAACTTTTGAAGAATACCCTCACCTCTCTATTAGAAACCTCTGCCATACCATTAGATTGTGGATGATATGGGTTGGTTATTCTATGCTCAAATTTATACTCCTTAGCCAAAGATCTCATCTTCTTGTTCACAAAGTGTCTACCTCCATCAGAATTTAAAACTTTTGGTATCCCGAACCTTGCAATGATATTATCCTTGATAAACTTACAGACGACTTTGCTATCTGCAGTTCGGGTTGGAATAGCCTCTACCCATCTTGATAAATAATCAACCGCTAACAAGATGTACTCAAATCCATTGCTGTTGGGAAAGGGACCCATAAAATCAATCCCCCAAGTATCGAAAACACCACAGAAAATCATTGGTTGCATGGGCATTTCATCTCTATATCCAACCGTCCCTCCCATCCTTTGGCAAATCGGGCATGATCGTACAAATTCATTAGCATCTCTAAATAAGGTCTGCCGGTAAAATCCACATTGGAGTACCTTGTGCGCGGTTCTCTTTCCCGAATGGTGTCCTCCAGCCTCGAGAGAATGACAATGTGTGAGGACACTCTGATATTCCACCTGAGGAAAATATCTTCGCCAGACATAATCTGGTCCTTCATAGAAAAGGAAAGGATCGTCTCAATGGTATTTTCTTGAATCCGACTTCAATCGATCAATCATTTTCTTGGTCCAACCAAAGGGAATCTTCTTGGAGACAAGATAGTTCACAATGTTGGAATACCATGGGGTTGAATCAATAACGCAAACTGATTCATTTGGAAAAGTTCCTTAATTGGTCCAGTATCAGGATAATCGTTTTGCTCAATTCGGGAAAAGGTGATCAGCAACAACATTCTTTATTCCATGTTTATCCTTGATCTCCAAATTAAATTCCTGGATTAACAAGATCAATCTCAAAAGTCGTACATTAGCATCCTTCTATCCATAAGATATCTAATTGCAGTGTGATCTGTGAAGATTGTCACCTTGGAGCCCAATATGTATGATCTGAATTTTTCAAGGGCTCAAACAACCGCGAGCATTTCCTTTTCAGTCACTGTATAATTTCTCTATGCAGGATCCAACACTTTACTCGCGTAGTGAATCGAATAAGGAATTCCATCTCTTCTTTGTCCAAGTCCCACTCCGACAGCAAAATCCGATACATCAGTCATGATCTCGAAGTGAAGAGACCAGTCAGGAGCTTGTAATATCGGCGATTCACATATTTTCTTTTTCAGGAGCTTGAAGGCCTCTAGACACCTGTGATTTACAATAAACTCGGTGTCTTTTCCTAAGAGCTCAGTCATTGGGCGGACGATCTTTGAAAAATCAGGGACGAACCTTCGGTAAAATCCAACATGCCCTAAGAAAGACCTCACTGACTTGACGTTGGTTGGTGGCTCAAGTTTCTTGATCACATCCACCTTGGCAGGGTCGACCTCCATTCCCTTTTTGGATATGACGTGCCCCAACACGATACCCTCTGTCACCTTAAAGTGACTTTTCTCCCAGGAGAGTATCAAATTAACCTCCGTGCATCTCTGGAGGACTCGGTCCAAGTGCGCTAAACATGTATCAAATGAATCACCATGAACCGAGAAGTCATCCATGAAGACTTCCAGGAAATCACCAACCATTTCGGCAAATACAGCAATCATGCATAGCTGAAATGTTCCTGGGGCATTACAAATCCCAAATGGCATGCGTTTGAATGCATAGGTACCGAAGGGACATGTAAATGTGGTCTTTTCCTGATCCTCGAGAGCGATAGCTACTTGATTGTAGCCAGAGTATCCATCGAGAAAACAGAAGAATGCCTTCCCTGCAAGTCCCTCTAAGATTTGATCAATAAATGGTAGTGGAAAGTAATCTTTCTTGATCGCAGTATTCAGGCATCTGTAATCGATACAGACGCACCACGGCGTGGGTACTCGGTCTGCAATCTCTACCCCCTCCTTGTTGGTGACCATCTGGATTCCCGATTTCTTCAGTATGACATGAAGGGGGTCAGCCACTTGGAGTCAGAAATGGGGTATATAAATCCTGCTTTGCACCATTTCTCTATCTCTTTCTTAACCACTTCCCGAAGATTAGGGTTTAATCTTACTGAAATTGACGGGAAGGCCTTGCATTATCCTCAACATAAATTTGGTGCGAGCAGAGAGCGGGGTCTATTCCTATGAGATCTGACACAGTCCAACCGATGGCTTTTCGATTTCTCTCAAGGACTTTGAGTAATCTAGATTCCTGGTCTATGGTTAATAATGAGCTAATGATCACAAGGAATTTTTCTTTGGGTACATTTAGAAATGCATACTTCAGTGTGGGAAGAAGTGGTTTCAGCTCTGGCAAATCTAAATCATCAATAAAGTCTGGCTGAATGACTTTTGCATCTGGCTCAGTGTTGGTTGGCGGTTAATCACTGTGTGAGGTGCTGGCTACCAATTCCGAAGAAAAGTGAGTCGAATCACTAAAGTAGTGCGGTAATTCGGCCAAAGCCGTGTTCGACTCGTCATCGATATTTCTTGATTGTCTCGAAGATGATGGTACTGACAAATCCGAAAGGATTTCTGTGTCATCAAGACTGTAATAATCTGGGTGTCTAGATATGTTTGGCAACATCTCGCAAACTACATTGTTTCTTCTTCTGTTGTGGTACTTTCAATCTGAATGTCTGGCAGTTGGTCCCATGGTCCAGTAGTGCTGATAAGATTGCATTATGAGGTTCCAGCATATTCAATGGTGGATTAGGAGTCTGGTCTTTGCCACTTTATTTGTTTCATCTCTAAGTCCACTTCTCCGCCTGGAGAGCAGAACTTCATCATTCCGGTGCCATAATCGAATACAGCTTTGGCAATTCTTAAGAATGGTCTTCCAAGAATGATTTGTGATTCCTTCCAATGTTTCGAGGTCTCCATATCAAGGACAGTGAAGTCCACTTTGTATTCCGTACCCTCGATCACGATGATGACATTTTTTACTTCTCCCTTAGGTCTTTTAGTGGATTTATCGGTAAATTTGAGTAAAGATAATGATTTCTTGAGAGGGCCTAACTCCAATCTATAATATTAGGCTAAGGGTAGAAGATTTATGGAAGAACCATTGTCGAGAAGTGTGCGTGCGAACGCAATGCCGCCAATGCGACTCTCCACATAATGGGCACCCAGATCCCTTTTCTTTCTTGGTAAATGCTGATTTTTGACATATTTGGTAGTGGCAACTGTCAAGATATGAGTCTTCACAAATTGACTTGTTTTCTTTGTACGAGTCCTGGTGGGAGTGCATTTCACCTTCAAGTACTTCTGAAAGGCTGGATAATTGGCCACATACTGATCAAAGGGTACTTTGACTGTGATATTTTGCTGGCAAAACCTTTCATTATTGGGTCATCCTGAATGTTTTTCTTTTGTTTTCCTTTCTTAAGAGCATGGGGGAAAGGAATGGGAGCATTTGAGATAGGAGAGCGATGGCCAGAATCATAACTAAGAGCATCTTTATTAGAATTGGAGTTTTTATTACAATCATAAGATTTCTGATAATAATCAAATCAGGTTGCTGAAAAGGTGATAAAGGTATTTTTGTAGCAACTAGAGGTTCAAGGTCCTCTGTAGACTCCATAGATGCTTTTCCTTTATCTTGTGTTGGGATCTTCAGGCGCCTTCTTCTTCATCCTCAGAAGCATCCTCCGGTTGATCTTCCGAGTCTTCATGGTCCGATTTCCTTGCCCGATCAGGTACGACCACGGTCCTTTCGCTCCTGAGTGACATGGCATTGATATTGTCAAACGAAAGGATCTCATTTTCAGATGTGGAAAAAAACTTAATAGTATACCTGGCGATTGTGTTGAGTTGATTAAGATTTATTCAAGATATTGGGGTTAGCTTGAACTTGGGCGGGAATGGCTGTGGCTGGGGATGTCTGTTCATCCTTCCAACGGGACAGACGATTAGCATCAACCCGTAGATCGTACAACTCATTTCAGAAGTTTCGAATTTCTTCCAGCATCTGTCTCTGGATATCTCCCGATTCTTCTGGAGGGTTTGAGGATTGAGATGTTTGCTTTGGAGCTTGGTACTGCTGACGGTATTGCTGAGGTTGGTTCCAACGGTTGTGTGGTTGCTGCGGCTTGAGTGTTGAGTGTGCTGTAGAGTTGAGGGGAATGCGACATTATAAAAAGTGGGTGGATGTTGATATTGCTGACGGTCCCCATATTACCCTGTCGGGTAGTGTCCTGTGCGTATCAAATGTCGTTTACTTCAAATGTCAAAGGCGGGGCTTCTTCAACAGCTTCGGTTGGTGGAGGAGACTGTTGGGAAGGTTGGGCATAGGATTGGTCCTGAGCACATGGTTGCTCCTGGACATGATGCACACGATAGATCAGGACCATAGGTGCAGTAGGCATCCCCATCTTGAACACCTTCTCAGTGAGCTCCTCCATTTGCTTTGGGAATTGGGAAATCCTGTTGTCGATGTCGTTCATTCTCATATGAATTTGATACACTACTGTCAATTTATCAACTATGATGTTCATGTTCGGAATCAAATCCTCTGCTATTTCTGCGACAATCTACTTTCCGCCTTTGGCTTGAAAGGTGTTCAGGGATTCGGTGTATGCTCTATTGGCAATTTGAGAACGGCTTGTTTCTGCCATCTGCTCCAGTTGTTTCTAGACGGTCTCAGCTCCACGTGATGTTTAATTCCCTCCGCAGGCAGCGCTAACTAACTCTTGAGTCTCGTAGTTGAGGCCAGAGTAGAGTGATTGAACTAGGATGTTGTTATCCAGGTCATGGCAGGAACATTTCTGTAGCAGATCTTTAAACCTATCCCAAGTCTCACAGAGTGGTTCATTAGGCATATGAGAGAAACTGGTGATGTGGGTCCTCATTTGGTTGGTACGACTCAAAGGGTAGAATTTCTTCAAAAACAGGTTTTTGAATCTCTCATAAGTGGTTACTGTCACTCCTAAGTTCTTCACTCAGTAATCTGCCTTCCCTTTCAAAGCGAAAGGTAGTGCAGTGAGACGAATGTAGTCCTGGCTGACTTCTGAGTGCCTCAGATTAGAACATATCAGCTCCAAGTCTCGCAAGAATTCATATGGCTCTTCAGTCGTATTACCATGGAATTGGGGTAATTGACTTATAAAATGTGGCTTCAGTTCATAGTTAATCTCTGGCTGAGGTGGCTGCAAATAATTCCTCACTATGTACTGTCCAAGGTTGTATGCAGCTTCCATTGGTAGTTCTTCCCCAGCGTTTAACTGTTCTAGCTGCTCCCTAGTAAAAGTTGTTGCTGCTCAAAAGAGGCTAATCTTGTAAAAATCATCTGAATAGGATCTTCATTGGGTCCATCTTCATTATCTTTCTTGCAAGACATCTTGGGAGACATCTCTTCTTCTTCACCTTCAGAATATAAGGGGTTCGAGTTAATAAAGTGGAAAGAGTTTGAACAAGTATCATTGTGGTAAGAGTTTTCTTTGATTTGTTTCTGCGAGAAGAGAGACATTGCGGGTTTGTCCTCCCTCCAGAAAGAAGAAGGAATTGTAGGAATAGGATTCATGGGAAGGGTTTCCATGAGGCCAAGGAGGTCCGAAGAAAAAGTGTCTCCGGACTTCTGAGACTGGAGAGTTTGTGGTAGTGAGAGAAGGTTCGCAGAGTTCCGAACAAGAATTACCACAATTTTCCATTCTCGAGGTCAACAAGAGGTTTGCGGTTTATGATGTAAGCACAAGTGTGCGGTATTCGTTGATTATTTACTTTCTACGCACAAACCAAACACAATACAAAGATTTCTTTCACCAACTCACTCAGTGAAGGCCGTGAGGGTTCAACCAATTATCTTGTCAGTTTTAAATTAGTGAGAAATCAAATCTTGCAAACCTGTTAACGAGCTATTAGGTGCCAAAATTTCCTTAAAGACTGTCCCGAGTTCATACGACTAGTTGCATCTATTTTCAGCCAGTAAAGGTGTAAGTACGGACCGTAAAACGGCTACCCGTGTTACTTAAGGACGGAGCCTTACGCAGTGTCCTTTAAATCACCCACTCTGCTAAGGAAGTCCGGACCGTTTACCGGCTACCCGTATTCCTCACTGAGAAGTAGCTAATCATAAAATCAGTAGTCTATATAAAAATCTTGGCTTGGATCTATCTTAGTGTGCGTCTCTTCTCGCTGCAAGATAAAAACAAACAATGACAGGGTTGTTCTCCCACAAGAATTCTTGATTTTATGGGTTTTTAAAATCAGCTATATTTAGCAGTCCCAATTTTAATTAGGTAATCATTGAAGAATTTAAATGAGCACAAATATACGTCTACCGTCCAATCCCAATTTCCTTTAGAGTTATGTGGCAAAACAAGAGGGAGAAATTCAGGAAAAGCCGATGCACGCGAAAAACTATGATGTATGCTCAGTTACAAGACTTACAGTGAATCCTCGCAATCTCCATGTGGGATGCTAAACATGAATTAAAAGATTATTCTAAATGAATGCAAGCCGATAAAAACTGCACCTAGCAGAAAGTTCTATTAGCGGGGAAGAAATGAGTTAAATTTGGCTAAATTGAACGATCTATGTGTGTCTCAGTTAAAGTGAAGTGTGGCTTAATTCCTACGAGAATAATCAAGAAATTAAAATGCTCTAAGAGTCGTATGTGCAAGTCTAGCCTAATCATCACTCAAGTTGGGCCCCACCCTCACCGGAGAGTGAAACATGCCACGACACACCAAAGAAGAAAGTTCAGAGTCTTTTACATACGTGAGAGTCCAAACGGACACCGCTATAAATGAGAAATTAATTATAGAAAATAAAATTACAGAAAAATAAATCCTAGTCTCTACGCTCTCTCACGACTCGACTCGATCTTAAATTATTTGCGGATTTCTCGGATGTCGGTGAAGATGCTTCAGTTTCTTGAAAAACCGCTCCACATGCGTCGGGTACCTCGCAAGAAAAATAAGAGAGAGAATGTAAGAGAGTGACTCAAAAATAAATCCAAAAATAAAATAAAAGAAGTAAACGATGAAAATAAATGCAAAAAATGGAATTTACAATGAGAATTCGGGGGTCAGACTACCCGAATGCGGAAAACCGAACGAAAATTTTTCAAGACAAAAACTAAGCCGTTTGCCTCCCCGGCAACGGCGCCATCTGACGGTTCCGATATTCGCTTCGTTAGGAAGATGTATTTATCATCGTGTGTAAAAATATGATTTTGTCGTTCGTGCATTGTAGGCGGCAATCCGAATCGGTCAAGAAATAACCACAAAAAATATTTATCAATTTTAATGAATGCGTTTTTTTGTTTATTTTACTTGGGCAAGTCCCAAGGTTGATCACAAGGAGGCAAAGGAACAACCTAGAATTATATCTATCAAAATTCGTGCGCGATTTTCGAGCCGATCTTTTTTAGGAATTTTTAAATGCAATAAAGGATGCAAGATGCAATTTCGGCCTATTTTAGGGACTAAAAAGTAAAAGTGATCAAACGATGTCCTAAAAATATGAAATTAGCCACAATGTAAAATATGATGAAATGATTGCACTATATTTTTTGGAATTTTTGGATGCAATATGAATTTTTTTATGGATTTTTAAGTGCAAACAGAATGATTTTCAATATTTAATTATAATAAATATTAAACCTAATTATTTTCAGAGGATAAAATTATCTAAGATCTATCACTAGGTGATGGATCTCGGAAAAATCCTAAACCACGAAAATGTGGAATTTAATACCTATTAAAAATCAAATATTGAATTATGCAAAATATATTTTACAGGGCAATCTATGCATGCAAATGCAAATATTTTTTGAGCGCAATGTCAAGCACAATTAACTCTACAATATGTGATTTTTTGGGAATTTTTAGAGCAACAGTTAATCAAATGAAAATTGAAGAGCACAAATTGGGTAAAATATTCAATTTTCCATAGAACAATTAATAATTAATTAACCATCAATTATAAAGTCATCTACAATATGTCAAGATGTAAAGAATTAAATGAGGAACATTTTTTGAATGATAAAATAATGTCATGTAGAGGTTCAAAATCACCGGGGAACACAGGGGTATATCTGCAATAAATAAATATAAAAATAAATGCAGGGGGGACTGATTGGTAATTACCGTTTCTAGGGGGTACTTCTTGCAAAATTGCCAGAGGTCGTGTGCGATGCACGTGACCCCTGGTCGGCGGGGGCTGGTGCACAAATCAGAGAAACACAGGGGGTCTTCTGCAATTCTCCACGAGGCTCACGTGTAGACCACGTGCTGAAGTGGTTCGGCTGAAGGCTGGGGGCGAGGACTCCACGTGGCGCCTTCGTGTGCTTCGGGTTGAGCCCGAGGCTCTGGCTCAGATACTTGGTTCGGAGCAAGCTTCGAAGTGGATCAAGGCCGTCGATGTGGATGGGATCGAATGGCTGATGGACGCTGCTTATCGAATGACGAGATTAGGGCTCTCCTTGATCAGATGGCGGTGAGGGCGGCCGAGGTGTCAACGGTGCTGATGGAGGATGTGGGCTGATCAGAGGGCTAGTAAGGGCCGACACACGGCCAAGGGTCGTCGGAGGAGAAGCGACGTGGCGGTGGTTGTCGGAGATGCTCGTTGCGGTGTTGCAGCGTTGTTGATGACGAGAGGATCCTGGCGGTGCAGGCAGAGACGTTTGCTTGCTAGAGGGTCGCCGATGAAGCTTGGGGGCTGTGGTGAAGACGGAGGTGTTGATGGCGATGGCGGTGACGCACGGTAGAGATGTGATCGAGGAGAGGAGAAGTGACGAGGATGATGATGCGAATCGAAGCGAAGGCGGAGAAGCGAAGTGATCAAGGTGATGTCGGGAGAAGATGGTGATGCACATTAGCGGAGGGTATACCTGGAGGAGGGGTGCTCGACGGCGATGATTGGCCGGAGCTGGAGCAGCAACACTTGTGGCTGGGCTGCGACGAGGTGGATGACCCCGGATCACACCGACGGGAGGAAGGGCTCGGTATGTCACTAACGGAGGGGGAACTTCCTGGAGGAGAAGGCGGGTGGGTGAAGGCGTGGGTTGGCGATGTTCTTAAATAGGGTTAGAGGGGTAGGCCGGCGATGGTGGGAGGCGCGAGATGAGCGGAGGAGGTTGCGGAGGCGGTTGTGGTTGGCGATAATTGCGGCGGAGGTTACAAGGGGCGGCGCTGGGAGGTTGAAGACGAAGGCCATGGGCCGTCCGATCGACCGAGATCGGACGGCCCTCTAGGTGCCACGTGGCGCTAAGTGTGAGAGGGGCGCTGCACGTGCATGGCACGTGCTTGGGAGGCACGTGCCTCACACGTGCGGCCTTTTTATTTTAATTTTTTATATATAAAATGAGTTATAAAGAGGCCAAAAATGACTGACACGTGGCGGTCCCAGGGACTGCCATGTGTTAGCACCAGAAAAATCGAAAAATAAAGATTATGTAAAATGAAAAATAAATAGCAAATGACCTCGGATCAAAAAAGTTCCTTCACAAAAAATGCTTGTATCGATGAAATCTACAACTTTCATGAAGACATCAAAACCAAAATCGATCAAATGCACAAAGTGATATTTTTGGGGTATCCCATGTACATAGAATACCTTGATTTTTGGGTTTTGTATTTTTATTTTTTTGTCATTTTTAAACCAAATAAAAATCTGAAAAAAAATATGAAAAAAAATCAAAGATAAATAAAGACACCTTAATTTTTTTGGATTTTTATTAATAGGTTAGAACGTACATAAAAAATCAGGTCAAAAACTGCTAAAATACACAATGTACAAAAGAGGCCCAAAACCCAACTTTCACATATGAGCTCCGATTCACTTGAACTTGATTTTGTTTTGAAGGTAATTGAATGTACATTAGTTCAAAAGTGAGTAGGATCAAATCGGACACTGGATGGGGAGGATATGGGGCTTTTAGTCCGGAAATCCTGAAACTAGGGTTTGGGTTTTTGGTCCCTTTATTGGGTTAATTATTATTTTTTATTTTCCGTTTATTCTCGTGAGTGATATGTACACAGTGGAGGTGCGGAGTTAGCATGAAGGAGTTAAAAATCAGAGAAGTTAGGCTATTTACAGGTTAATTTTGGATGAGATTTTTGGCTTCTTATTTTGTGCAAACATAATGGATAAAATGCAATTCTTATGAAAGCATGCATAAATGCTAATTATGCAGAATAAATGCCGAAATGCTGATGATTTTGAGGGATTTGACCTTAATAAATGAGATTTAGAGTGATGAATCCGAGATTCATCAGTCATCTTAGATCAACCCTCTCCCAAAGCATCCCACATGAACATTAAATATTGTTTCTAGTGTGTGAAGGGTGTTAGCTCTTCCCATCCAAGATATATAACTAATGTGCAATCTCCTCCTCCAGTAACTCATCATCGGGGATTTAGGTATTTTCTTATACGTTCAGGAATGTACTAATTCATAACGAGCGGGGGAGAAGTCTTAGAGAAGGAGAAAAAAATTGGGGAGTGACCAATGTAGTCAACTCTCATGTGAAGCTTGGCCAGTGTAGCCAAGTCTCCACTAGATCTATAGGCTATCTGAAGCTTGGATCATTGTGGTCAAATTTTGCTCTTTTTGTTAGGAATTATGGTTGCTCTGCATTGATCTTTTGTGCTCTGACGGATATAGAATCTTTTGTTCTGCCCATGTTTTGGGGTCTTAGAAGAAATTGTGCTAGCATCCATCCCTCAGCCGAAGCTTTATTTCAACTCGGTACTCCGGTCTTTAAATGTCCACGCTACCAAAGAAAAAACATACGGTCTTCCAACACCTCGTCTGAGTTGAGCTAAGTGTGCGATGTAGAGTACAGATTAGTTCCTTATCCAAGAGTCTACTCAGAATGAGGCGATTGGGTTGGACAAGAAGAGTCAAAGTCTAGACACTACCTTATAGAATTGGAGAATTAAGTCTATGACTTGAAGTTCCTAAAATCCTACTTCTCAATGAAGTTCCTCTGAAACTTAAGTAGATTAAGGTCAGGTCAAGTCCATCATCTATTTCCATTCATAACTCGGTTCGGAACCCACTAACATTCCACCTTGCATATGCATGCTATGCAAATGATATGCAGATGAAATGAAATGCACATGAATTAAGTACAAATTTTTAAATGATTTTTTATGCAAGAATGAGTAAGAAATCAATTTGATTTGACAAAAGTTTTTTTGTTATGCCTCCTATTTTACAATAATTTTACAAAGAGAGTATGGTTTACACAACTTCTACATATTATACAACTTGTATACATATATTTTACACACATTGTTTGTTTGTTTTTGTACCAATTTCACCCATTTAATATTTATTGAATATTATATACATAAAGTACGTGAAAGTATGAGCTATGGGTAAGTATATATGTACTATACACCCCCTATACTTAGTGTGTGATATCTCCTCAAAGTACGAGGAAAAGACATAGCTCGTGCTAATCATAAGAGAATGAAAAGAATATAAGTATAAAGGTCAAAATGCCCCCTATACTTAGGCTCAGGTCAGCCTGAGTGTAGAAGAAGAGCAAAAAATAGGGCGATCAAGGTTAAAAGGAGAAGAAATAGATGAAGATACATACAGGGCGGACATCGGTCCCTCTATACTTAGGCTCTGTCCAGTCTAAGTATAGAAAAGTAGTAGGTGTGAGAACTTATGGGTTTGGGAATGTATAGAGAAATGAGACAGAAAAGGAGTGACTTGGGTCACTCTCCCCCTATACTTAGGATCTAGTCATCCTAAGTATAGTCACGAAATTAAAATGATATGGAACCAGGGTGAGTGATACGAATCACATGCAAGGGAGGGATTAAAAAGAAGAAAAACTATACAAGATAAGTAAGAATGTATAAGTCTTAAGAAGGTTTGTAACGGACCTTGTTGTGTGAGTGAAGTGGACGAGAATACGGAGGTGGAGTAGGTGGAAGGGAAGAAGAAATGGAATCCCAATCATCGTCAGAGTCATCCTCAGAAGAGTAGTAGTATTCAGTGGAGGATCTCCAACTAATACTATACTTTGGATGCCCATTTGCATGGTTGTCATACTCGACCTCGGATGAAGAATATTCTCATGAGGAAGTGTCTGACTCATCATAACGAATTATCCTGGTGCATCTACTGAGACTAGGAGAGTCATCCTCAGACATGTTTATCGTGATATACTTGGCTAGTTTGCTAGATCCTGAAGCAATGAGAGAAGAATGAGACGAGCGCTTCTTCTCTCCACTAGCAACTGAACCCGAGGATGTGTCCCTTCTATATTAAGTATGTGATGTGAAAGCCATGTGTTCTTCATCGGATGAGTCACCTTATATGTTGTATATCTCCTGTAGGGTCAGCACATGTCTTGGGCGTAACGTCCCGGACTTAGGTCCCCGGTCCGTTATCGAGGAAAACTGGCCCTGACAACTTGTTGGGTTCGAGCCCAAATGGACCCGTTGACAACCACCCAGAATGCTTAAGCCCAAGTTGACAAGTATAATCCCCATCACTTATAAACCACACCCACACTTTGTGAGTTTTCCATGTGGTACTATATTTGGGTTGGGGTGTTACAACCTACCCCACTTATATTCGCAACGTCCTCATTGCGACATGGCACATCACTTATTCCCAATGATAGTGACAGTTGCATGCTCTGGGTAGCCTTTTCCTCCAACCTCTTTGTAGGGGCGGCTCCACCTCTCGGGTAGGCCTTTCCACTATCAGAGGGAATTTGGGTCTGATACCATTTGTAGCGTTCCGAGCTTAGGTCCCCGGTCCGTTATCGAGGAAAACTGGCCCTGACAACTTGTTGGGTTTGAGCCCAAATGGACCCGTTGACAACCACCAAAAATGCTTAAGCCCAAGTTGACAAGTAGTAATCCCCATCACTTATAAACCATACCCACACTTTGTGAGTTTTCCATGTGTTACTATGTTTTGGTGGGGGTGTTACATTTGGTAAATGGTAGTTCTCTCAGTTGGCATGGGCTTGGTGGGCTCATTCTTCACCTTGTGGATAGAACTAGTGGTGGCTGGGTAGGTTGATGCCACTAGAGTCTGGGTGACATTTGAGGATTCCAAGAGGGAATGTGGATGATTTCTAGTAGTGATAACATTTTCCTTTTTGGATGTGAAGACACCCTGGTGGTGTTGGGCTTGGTCGACTCGACAATCATCTCACTAATTGGAGTGGGGAGAAGGGACTGATCTGTCTCTCTAAGGTTATGAATATTTGCGGCTAACTGGGTTTATTCAAGTTGGAGCATGTTCTCAATGGTCACATGCGGTAATGCTTACCCAATGTAGAGAAATCAATCTCCCTAGTCTCGCAATCGTCAGTCTCCTTAGCCAAAGGTAAGAATGGCTTCCTAAAAATAATACGAGAATGAGTGAATTTTCCTTAGTGCTCAATATCAATGAATGTTAAGTCCACTCTAAGTGGGGCACCTTGGAAAATAATGATGACCAAAATAATCCCTATAGACCGTTTGATGGATCGGTCAGCCAACTGAATGATCGTTCTTGACTTTCTGATTGGTCCGAGTTTGAGGTTGTCAAACATGGAGGTTGGAAGGATATTTATAGATGAGTCATCATCGATTCTCACATGGTTAAAGATGGTGTCTCTAATCTCACACTCAACTCGGGCAACCGCTTTACTATGCAGTTCTTGGTCTTTCTTCCCATCGCCAATGAGGTGGCCATAGGCACTAAGTTTCTTCAGTCCTTGTTCTGTTATTACCAGACCTATTGGGCACCAATATACTCTTCACAAATATTTTGAAGTTGGTAAAGTGATCTATGGCCTTTATGTCAAAAAATAGCTTCTTAGCAAGTTCTTCCCTCATGGTTGGTCCAAATTTTTTAAATCCTTTTCATTTTCAAAATTTATGATATTATTTAGTTTTTAATTTTTTTGGTCTTTTTGATAGGTGAATGATTAGTCTCTGGATTGGAAAATAAGTGGTTAGTAGAAGAGGGAGGTAGAATGGACTCCAGTTGTATAGAGTGTATGGGTTACCTAATGTCCTCTAGGTTTTTAACATTAAATCCACTCATTTCATTCTCCACTTCCATATCTGAGCTGACAACAAATGAAATTAACAGGTCGTTGACATCTCTCAATTTACCCTCAATTAATTCATATCTCGTAATAATCCGAGAAATGCCATCCTTCAAAATATTCCCATGACAAATCATGTGAGCAATCTGTTCATTTGGAGGATACTGTTGAGAACTTGGGGTCTCATACTCAACATACCTAGACTCTGGCATGTAATGTTGGGTTGAGTATAGACCATCCGTATGGCAGATGTTGGTTGGAGCCTCATATGTGGAGTCAATAAAAAAGGGGGCTTATAGATCAAAATCTCATGGGTCCAATCCCCTATATGTGTAGGCTCTTCGAATGGGCGGTACGAGGGCTAGTCAATGCGAGCTTGACTGCTAAGGTCAATCAAATTCAGAAAATCATGAAGGGAATGTCTCATTATTCATTTTGTTCTCTCGACCAAGTTGTATCCTAAGGTCAAGTCAGAGTGTGGATGTGTACATTTTTTACCTATCCCAACAATCGTATGAGGATCAAATGAGGTATGTTGGGGTAAGTAGATCTACCAATCATCCATCTTAATAGTGGCTTACTCTTCAAAGGATTCTTTGATTCCAACAAGCATCCAAGAATATGGTGAGTCCGCGTAGGATGGAAGTGGATCTGGGGTGTAAGAATGTGGGGTAGGTGAGAACTACGAAGAAGTGGAGAAGTCAGTCGGAGTTCTGACTTCATAATTGGAGTGGGATGGAACCGACCACGAGTAAGGTTCTTTCGCTGATGGTTGAGGGTACATAGAATAAGAAGAAGAAGGTGAAGATGAACAATATATGTTCGAGGAGAAGTGATCCGAGGGGTCTGGGTACGTGGACAAATATTCTAACATCTTTGAGAGAGATGAATGAAACGTAAGTGGATCGCAATCGAAAACGTGCAAGTGTACAGAGGGATAACACACACAAACAGACAAACAAACACATGAGCAAACCCTAGTTTCACCAACTTAACGCTGCGATGATAGCAAAGGTTTGACCATTATATTTTCAATTTTAGTTAATTGATAAAACAATCTTATCAAGCAAGTACACAAGGTGAGTTGCCTGAGTCCAACGTACGCACTGTATCCCAATCAAAGAGACGATTTGCCCAGGCTGCTGAGTTATATCACGCCCCTAAGAATAGTAGTGAGAAAATGTACACCAAAATGTCTCTTTAAGGTCGAAGGCAAGCACTTGCAGTTCCAAAGTATGTAAGAGTCAGACCTAGAGATTATAACACAAGTCCAAGGATTTGGTCTCTAACCTTATTGTGTACGTCCTCACCTACTCTGTTTGGAGATACCTGCATACAATGATATGGTTGCTCTCCCAAAAAACAAAGGTTAATTTTAATCAATTTTTTGGTCAATTCTAATTAACAATCCCAATTTTAAGTCAAATTATCACTTGATTTAATCCATCAAATATGACATGCCTAACAATAAGTTCCAATTTTTGTTTATCCTAAGTTGTAAAATCAAGGAGAAGGGAGTAAAGAAAAACTGATGCAAACGATAAAAACAATGTTACATGCCCACTTTAGAAGACTTATAGTGATCCTCACGCTGTACATGCGTGATGCAATACATAATTGAATTTTTTATGTTAAATGCAAAATGCAAGCGATGAAACTGCACCTACCTGTAACTTCTATTAGTCGGGAAGAATTTTAATTTTTGACTAAATTAAACATTGTAAGTTACACACTATTAAGTGTGGAAAGTATGGTCCAATATTACACGAGCACAAACAAATGATAATTTGACTACATGAGCACAAACAAATGATAATTTGACCTATGTAAAGCTCTAAGAGCCGCGATTGCATGTCTAACCTATGAGACACTCAAGTCGAGCCCCACCCTCAACATGAGAGTGAAACATGTCTTGACACACTACAAGAATAAGTGTCCAAAGTTCGATTATACACGTGATATCCCAAACAGGAACTGTTGTAAAAATGCAATTACCTAAATTATTTAAAATGTAAAAATAAAATCCTATGAACTCTACTATCTCTCTCTCAAGACTCAACTCAATCTTAATTTTATGCACTTCGTCAGTTGACTTATTTTCTGAAAAGGCCAGACTCTGATGCTCTTTAGTTGCTCAACTACCTAAGTAGTTGCACCGTCGCATCTGTCTCCTCGCATAAAAAATAAGGAGGTGGACAGAGAGATGACTTAAATAGAATAAGAAATAAATAAAGAAATAAAATGCAGGAAAATAAATATAGCAATATTTACAAGAAAGCCTGGAGGTCAGACTACTCGTGAGATGGAAACCCTAATTTTGAAATTGTCTAAACGTCAATCTAAGTCGTGCCTCCCTGGTAACGACATCATCAGATGAACCCCAATTTACCCTCTCTAATATAGATGAATTATAATGTCATGTTCATTGTAGGCAAGAAAATTCAGATTGATCAAAATGGTCGCTAAATTAATCTTCAATTAAACGTGAGAGGTCAAATTTATTTTTACTTGGGCAAGCCCAAGGTCGAATTGGGGGGGCACTGTCTCCTTAGGTCAATTTTTAGATGATAAAGATGTTAGGTTTTTGAGAAGAATATTTTCGATAATTTTTCATGCAAATGAATATGAAGTGCGAATGTAAGATGTCAATTTTAAGGTTAAATCATCCTATGTGGGAAAATATAAAATCATTAGAAAATGAGATCACAATTCCAAAAAGCTGATTTCCCTTGATTCTTTATGCAATTAGGAATACATAACATATTGTACTTTTAAGATATAAAATACGTGCATGAAAATTGGACACTTTTAAGGGATTTTTATGCAACTTTTTCGTACAAATGATAGGCAAAAACTATGCAATTCATCAGAAGGTTAATTAAGGTGAAACTAACCTACTTTGAATTTTTGGAATTTTTATGATGTAAAATGAATTTATAATAAATTAAATATGTAGAGTGTGTGATTGTCAATAATCTATATTTAATAAATAGTAAACCAAATTATTTTCTCAAGATAAAATTATCCTAGATATGTCTAATGAATATGTGTCCAGGAAAAATAACATCCCCTAAAAATATCAATTTTATAGAGCATTACAAATAAATTACATCAATCACCACTTAATTTATTTTAAGAGAAATGTGCATGCAGATGACCTGATTTTTGGGCATGTGAAGAGAACATTTAATTCAATAAGGTATGTTTTTCTAGCAATTTTTAACACAAGGAATGATCAATTATAAAATATAAGTGTCAATGGGGAAAAGTATATAACTTTACACATTTTAATTTTTAACTAATTATTCCAATCTCACAAAGTATCCTCCTAATCACAAGGTAGAGAATTGAACATGAAACAACTTGCTATTTTTATAAAAATAAAATGATGTGAAATGAGGTTCCAAAATAAAACTCAAACATGGGGATTAATATGCAATTATAGAAAATAAAGATAAAAGAAGAAATATGCTGATAGGGACCCAGGAAAAATTACCCAACCCCGCAGGGTTTTTTTAGCAAATCCTCTGGTTGCGCACGTGCATTATCGGAGATACATCTTCGAAATTAACCAGATGCAAGTGGTCTTGGATGCGATTTGCCATTTTCACACGTGCACCTCATGTGTTGGAGGTGGATTGGGATCATAGATGAGATGTTGTGGTGGCACTCGGAGCTGGAGTGCGGGAAGGCATTGACGTGTAAGGATCGCCCAAGGAAGAGAGGCGAGAAGGTGCTTCGCAAGTGGGTTGATGTCGAGGCGACTCTCTGGTGGAGGTGAAGCCTAAGGGGATCTGTTGCGCGATGGTTTATGGTGGAGCTCATACCTCATGTGACACATGCTTGAGGGTCGATGAGGTACAACTGTGCGTATGAAGCGAGCGACGCTAGGGGTAGGATGGGCATGGGCCGGGCTAGGTCGGGCTCTGAAGGGCCCATGCTCGAGCCCGTTTAAATATTTCAGGCCTTGGGCCAAGCTTAGGTCCGTAAATTTTGGTGTTGTTCGGCCTAATCCCAAGCCCGATCCGTTTCCATTGGGCCAGGCTTGGGTTGGGCTGTCCCAAGACTTGGTTCATTTCCCATGAAAACCACAACACCGGAAATATGGAGATGATGGATCATGCTATACATTCAAGAGAAGGATTACACATCCCTAAATCAAGCGTAAAAAAGAATTTACAAGAATAAGAATGTCTACATTAAAGTAGCTATTAAACCTTGCATAAGAATCCAAGATGTCTACAAAACAACTAAGTTTGCACATATCTTGAATTTAGAAAAATAGCTAAACAATAGTAACATTCCAATGATAAAACAATGGCAAACAATAGTAATATCGGTACTTCAACAATCGTATACAATATACCTTAGTAGGCAAAACGTCTTGGCTAAGGCCCATGCCCATGTTTGGACTAGGTCTTGTGCTTTACCCTCGGGCCAACTTCGAGCCATTCCTCGGGCCCCGGAATGGGCTGGGCCTTGGGTCGAGTCGGGTTGGGTCGGGCCAAGCCCGAGCCCGACCCAAAGTATTTTTGGACTGACATTTTTGGCCCAAGCCTGACCCAATCCTCTATTGGGCTTGGGCTGGGCCGAGCTTTTTGGGCTGGGCTTCGGGCTGGGCCGGGCCAGCCCAGCCCGATGCCCATCCCTAGCTAGGGGTCATGTTCCGACGCGGCAAAGTTGGTCGAAGCTCGGTGAGGAAATATGGTAAACGTAGGGGACATGAAGGTAGGGAGTAGCTGTGGGAATGAAGGGTGATTCTAGGGCTCTGGTGGTCGAAGATGGTGGCATAGCGAAGGGGACTATCAGGGAAGGCAAAGGACTCAGGTGCGAGGGTGCTCGACGCTAGGGTTCCAAATACATGAGGAGCAAGGGGCACCAATCAGAGTGGTGGGGAAAATAGAAAAAGAGAGAATAAGAAGTGGAGGGAGAAACAAATAAAAGAAGGAGAAAATAAATAAGAGGAAGAAAGAAGGAGATGGAAGAACGGTTTCTACCTGGAAGTTTGCAGGAATGGTGTGGCTAAGAACGAGGTTGTTGTCATGGTCTTCACCCCCTAGCAACGATCTATGGTACGTCATGAAGCTCGAGCATCTTTGAGAAATAAAGCTGCATCACAGAGGCTCCTCCATGGGCCATGCCAACAAGCTAGTCCCTGTCGCTCAATGTATGACTCTCAACTGTCACCTGAAGGTCACTCAGAGCTTGACTTCTCATAATTGGCGGATTCTTGGATCATAGGTCGAGGGAGTGTTTTTAAAGGCAGTTGTCCATGGTTGCGAGGTGCAGTGGCATTGTGCGAGAGGGGAGAGTGAAGCGGGGCAGCCACAGAAGATGAAGCTCAGAGAGTGAGGGTGAACCGAGTCATGGGGAAGATGGAGGAGAGAGGGGGCGACACAATAGTTGCAAAAGGTGGTTGGACAGTTATGGCATCGAGGAGGAGGATTGGCGAGGTCATGGGAGGAGAGGGGTGTGTGCAGTAGGCGATGCAGAGGGGAGGCAATCGTGCGCCGGTGCAGGGGGCGGAATGGCGGGTCCGAGAGAAGGGATGCCAAGTGGTAGGCATCGGGAGCTGCCACATGGTAGAGAAAAGAAATTAAATTATATAATAAAAATAAAAATAAAAATAAAAATAATAACAAAAATAAAATAAAATAAAATAAAAGGGGAAGGGGGTGACATGCGGTGGCTCTAGGAGCTGCTACGTATTGTTCCCAGAAAATTCGGAAAATAAATTTGAAGATAAATCAATAAAAAATAGCAAATGAGTCAAATCAAAAAGTGATCTATATAAAAATTATTTGTCTCAACGACTTCTACAACTTTCATGAAGGATCCAAAATCAAAAGAGAACACCTGTACAAAATCTATTTTCAATTGTACTGTATAGATATGAAATACTGGTATTTTTTTATTTTACAATTTTTTATAATTATTATAATATAATAATTCAAAATAAAATTATATAAAATAAAAAATAAATATTTATACCTTAATTTAATTTTTTAGTTTTTTAATAATTAAGAAAATAAAGAAATAAATTAAGAGGGACATATATACGGACTCTACATGCAGACTTACTTAGAGAGATTTATTTTCTTTGATTTTTGATTCAATTTTATTTATATTATTACATATTTTATTAAAACATAAATCAATGGAAAAGAAATGTGTCAAAAGAGTTATTTTTATACATAATAGAATAAGGTCAAAATAGGTGGATATATACAATATACAATGAGGTCCCAAAACTCAAATTTCACATATGAAATCTTATTCTTTTGAATTGATCATGTTTTGTAGATAATTAAACGTACGCTAATTAAAAGGTGAGTAGGTGTTTATAGGAGACTGTATGAGAGGGATATTCATATTTCTGACTTTTTATCTCCAAACTAGGGTTTGGGTTTTATTGGAAAAATATACAAGTTGATAATTTTCTGATTAATGTTAGTAATATGTACATAACAAAGTTGATTTTATTTTATTTGGAGTTAGTGAAAAATAAATAGAAATGGTGGGATTTATGATAATATACTGATGATAATGTACAAGGTTTTTCGGGCTTCTTATTTAATGCAATTATGCATTCTAAAATATAGATTTTATTTACACATACATGAATGATAAAATTGCAATATACATGAATAAATGCAACTAATTACTTGGGAACAACGTTCTATTTTCATCTTTTAGAGTGATGAATCACATATTCATCAATAGCCTTTTTCTCTTATCTCTTTGTAGGGATAGCTCCATATATCGGGTAACCCTTTCCATTATCAGAGGACAATTAGTTCTGATGCTATTTGTAATGTTCCATCTTTAGGTCTCTGATCTGTTATTGAGGAAAACTGACCCTGACAACATGCTGTGTTCGAGTCCAAATGGACCCGTTGACAACCATCCAAAATATTTAAGCCTAATTTTCAAGTAGTAATCCCCGCCACTTATAACCCATACCCATGCTTTATGAGTTTTAAATGTGGGACTATGTTTGGTGTTGGAGTGATACAATCTCCTCTGCTTATATTCACAACGTCCTTGCCGTGACATGATCCATCACTTATTCCCAGTGACACCGTGTAGACTTTTCATCATATCTCCTTGTAAGGGTGGATCCACCTATCGGATGACCCTTTCCATATCAGAGGAAAATTGGCTTTGCCATTTGTAACCTCCCAGACTTAGGTCCTCTATCCATTATCGAGGAAAACTATCTCTTACAACTTGTTGAGTTCGAACCCAAATGGACCCGTTAACAACCACCCAAAAATGCTTAAGCCCAAGTTACCAAGTAATAATCTCCACTACTCATGACCCACATCTACACTTGTAAGTTTTAGATGTGGAGATATTACCAGCGACAATGGAGGTTTTACGCTCCGGGTAGCCTTTTCCTCTTATCTCTTTGTAGGGATGACTCCATCTCTCGGGTAGCCCTTTCCACTATTGGAGGGAAATTGACTTCGATGCTACTTGTATTATTCCGAGCTTAGGTCCTCGATCCATTATGAGGAAAACTGGCTTGGACAACTTGTTGCATTCAAACCCAAATGGACCCGTTGACAACCATCCAAAATGCGTAAGACCAAGTTTTCAAGTAGTAATCCCCACCACTTATAAGCCATACCTACACTTTGTGAATTTTAGATGCGGGACTATGTTTGAGGGTTGGGGTGTTACACCATTAGTTTTCAATTTATCTCTTGATCAGTAATGCAAAGTCGTCACACGAGTTCTTCACGCCTTTTTTGTTGGCTGATCCATGAGGGTTCATCCAACTTCCCAATTCAGTTGTGTTCCTCATTCTCTTTAAAGTAAAAGTAAAGTAATGGACAATAATGGAAGAGTTTAATATTTCGAACGTTATTTGTGATGGCATGGTTTCAAGAAAGCACTTCTCTTTGTTAAGCATAGTTATCACATGCACAATTTTTGTGGCATTGGGTGTCTTGTGGTAACATTTTACCGAACTTCATAATTCCTTCCACCATCATGATCTTGCTTATATTTGCTCCATCAAAGTCATTTGAATTTTACTTGTGTTCTCATATTTGCCTACTTGTGATCTTGATGTGCATTTGCCACTAAGCACCTTTAGTCACACACTAGCTCACATTTATGATATTTTGATTTTGTCATTAGTAAGATTGACTTGACTTTGATTGCTTGCTCAGATAGTAACACTCCTCGCTATTGTTGCATGTGCTTTTGCTGATCGTTCTGCCATATATACAAGCATATATATCTAAATACCCAACTATTACAGAAGAAAAATACTAAGATTATAGTTATATACATTAAATTGTAATAATATTAATCTATAAAAGAGGTGTGTGCATTTAGCTAGTGGATGCTATCTTTGCGAGGACCATCATTTTCGTTACATTGTCGTCTTGTTTTGTACAAGACTGTTTGGTAAACTCATGAGTTTGAGCTTACTTTCACCTTTCTAGAGTAGTTTTGGAGCTCGTGTCTTGAAATGGTTAGCTAGTAGGATTGCTATTTGCTCGATGTCGCTCTTAGTCTATGCATGATTGTTTCTCTTTGTTTCCTCTATGTCGACTTTCTTTTCCTTTGCTGATTATAGCAGGTGATCTTTTTATGGCCAACTCTCATATTTCTTTAGTTCTGTTGATGAACGAAGTTATGAAATGCGGCCTCAAGAAGTACAAATATATATATATATATATATATATATATATATAACACAAGATATGCATAATGTGATATAACATTGTATACATATGCACACACTGGCATTCATTTAGCATGGATTTTGTGAAGCTATCATTTATCGACATGTCAACTTAACATAAGCACGAAGCGTGCGACATATAAAACAATTTTAATAATTATCCAATAACATTAGAGCATGCATTAGATCATAAGAGATACTTCTCTAAGTGTTAGTATTCATCTAGACAATCCAAAGAAGCTTAACTACAACAATTGACATAAGTAGCGATGGCGTTCAGTTAATGGAATAGTTGGTCATGAATAAATCGTCACCTGACCATCCCTTACACAACAAAAATTACTAATCTCTTCTCTTGAAACCCCCTCCAAACTGGGGATGCAAAAGGTTGGATACATTTATAAATATAAGTGTCACCATGTACTTATCTGTTTTTAAAATATGAATGCTAATGCATATATATTTATTGACGGATATTAAAATATGCTACCAAATTCTTATATATATATATATATATGTAGAATGGATTATGATAACACAGAAAATAACATTAGAAATATTCTATAAATTAGAAATATATATGTATATTGGTTATATATGAAAAAGGATACATAGATAAGCATAGATATCAGATTGTTATTCATATCCATATCCATTATAAAATTAATATAGAAATAATCTAGAGATTTATCACTTGTGTCCTTAACTTCTGCAATTTTATCAATTTTGTCCCTACTTTACCTTAATGGAAGGACAAAATTGTCAAATTTCTAAGAAGATAAGAAGATAAGGGTAAAACGGATATTACAGAAAAAGGGGAGTAGCAAGATATTTCTGAGATTAAGAAGGGCATAAGTGACAAAAAACCCAATAATCTACCCAGGGTGGCGGATCGTATATGCCTGCACAACCGTTGTCTCCGCCATTGCTGCTATAACCGCTTCGCTCCCCATTCTCGAACTCCATCGGACCGCCATCCTCGAGGTCGATCACGGAGCGCGATTCAGAGGCGATCTCCATCGGCCATCCTCGATCTCCACCGTTGTGCGACTCAGCGGCAATCTCCACCTTCGTCCTACTCCATCGAGGAGATCCGCCGCCGACTGGTCGGTCCTTCTCTTTTCCTCCCAGCTGCCAGATCTTCAGGTACTACGACTCCATTTGCCTGTACCTACCAATCTCCAATCACCAATTTAACACCCGTAACCCTAATATATCACAAATCGGGAGAGGAACGTTGGATTGTAAATGCATTTTGTCAAACTGGTTCAGTTCAACTTGTCGGTTTGATTTAATTTCTATTGATTCAACTGGTCGGTTTGATTTAATTTCTATTGATGAATCTCAATGGAACGAATTAATTTCTAACTGAACTGTTGATATGTGCTATTCGTTCAAACGATGAATCTCAATGGAATCTTACTGAGATTGACCTAGACGAGAGATCGATCGTCGTCTTTATTTTAAATGTTTGATGTTGTGATGCAACTTAGGTATAATATTGTTGTTTAGAGATTGGTTTGTTGTCTTGGTTGATTTTTTCATAGGTCACTACTGAATACTCGAGCGACCAAAAGACGAAATAGGCTCATTGGCTTGAATACAACAACACTAACAAAACCTTTTCCCACATTAAGTGGGGTCGGCTAACGTATACAAAAATCCATACATGTTATGCAGTATAGGGGTTGTAATGAATGAAATAGCTACTTTAATGGGTATAACAAGTCATTGAGGTTTAGAAATATTTCTTTTCCAAATCTACCATCCAATATTGAAGTATGGATGGACATAGTAGTTTGTTTATATATGCAACATTTATGGAAAATATGCCATCATATAGCTTGGTCATGCAATGCATGTTCGACTTATGTACATAAAAATGAACAACTACTTCATGATTTAATCTAAGAATCACAAAACGGGAGATATGTTTGACGTAATCAGTAATCAAACTAGAATTATTTGTTTGGGCAATCAGGAATTCACCAAAAGCTTGATTCGTAAGTCTCATTTGTTCAACAAAAAGTCAACCATCACAAGTTTGGAGATTAATTATTGGTTTAATTTGATAACACATTGAGTAAAATTGGATGTAAATTTTGGTAACTCTTCATTTCAAGACTGATGCTTATTTTGGTATGTTGGAAAACCATAATGGTTTTTTTTCTATATATTCTACATGATCATTATTATAAATTGTTGCTTCCTTTCTGAATGAGTATATATAATACATGCCTACACACCATGTGACGTGCGCAACACATCATGGGACCTAATCTTAGACAATTAAACAATGTGCATCCCTCGACATAAGATGGTGTGTGGCCCTCCACACTAGGTGGCATGTGTTGGAAATGCGAGCCCACGGCGAGCCATTATGCAATAAATGTTATTGCACATATCATTCCCTGATCTGAAATGAAGAATGAATAATTTGTATAATAGGTCCCTTAGTACAATTAGGGTTATGTACCATGGCCATCTTAATAATCATACAGCTGTTGATTCAACTATTGAATCATAGAGGCTGGTGCTTGGATGAATATCTAAAGAGTTAGATTGAGGACTCATCAAGCACCGTCAAATGATTGTTAAGAGATGATCTCCAGCCTGAGTAGGAGATGGCAATCCTTATCTCTGAAGGCTGATATCTGACCGACCTCTTGATGCAGGTCCTCTGCATAGGAATAGAGATTCGGAGGTGTCAGATTAGTTAGGTCAAAGAGTTGACTTAACGAGATCGAGATAACCAAAGTCCTATATCATATGCTGTCATGATATAGGCACGCATCCTCTGACCGGAGACAGATGTGTTGCTATATGTCCAAGTATGTACATTTGGCAGACCAATAGGTTGATGACCTAATCAAGGTCTATACACCGGCGCGCTGGTGTGCATATAAGGGCATATGAGTAATACAATCTCTCAAAGGGATCATACAGGTTCAGTTACTGAACCGGAAGACATGAGCTCACTCATGAGATATTGGGAAGAATCAAATTCCATGCGCATGGTCGTCTCGCTTTGGAAGCTTGACTGAATTTGTAGGTTTGATATATACTTTAGTATATGATCAAGACCTAGGTATGATATACACTTTTGGAAAGTGTATGATCGATACCAACTCCCAATGATCGAATGAGAAACTTACTGATAAAACCATGAAGTAGACAGTATAAAGTTGATCCGATACTTCGGGTTTAGTCTGAGTCTTCCAGTATGCAGGATGTACAGGTATTGGGAATACCTGAGGGTGATTTGATCATAAACGGTTGTATAACCATGACGCTTCCATTCCTAGGGAGTGATGAAACGGGTCTGGATTTTAGTGACTCCTCTCAGTAGAGAAGTGATCTGATCTTGGTCCAAGCGTTGGACATTGATCTGAATGTGATTCAGATACAATGAGAAGATTAGATTTACGGTCTTGATTTAATCAAGCATCTATGAGAGGCCCGCGATCTGGATTTGAGATGCGATCTCAATATCCATGTCACTATACGTGGAACAATACAATCGCCCTGTCCTTATCTCCAAGTATCTGCGGAGAGATTGCATTATTCTTGAAGGGTTCAAGAATAATTCCATAAGATCTAAGCAATGAAGAAATAATGATTAAATGTGATTTAATCATCTTGATGTGTGAAGAAATTATCCAATTTAATTAAATGTGATTTAATTAATGTGGATAAGAATAATGTGGATAGAAATATCCAATTATTCATAGTATATTATAAATGTGATTTATAATGTATTAGAGAGAGCTAATTATAATTTATGTGTTGATTAATTATTATGTGTATTGGATACACATTGTGTAATTAATTAACAATATGAATTATATGTTGTTTTGGGTTGTGAATATGATTCACAATTTTTTCCATGGCAAGAATGCAATATTCTCAAAGATAATTGTGAATTATTTTTTGGAGAATAAAACCCAATAAATTTGTTGCAAATAAATAAGAGAGATTCCAAGGAGATATGCAATCTCATGGGAATCCATGAGATTGCCTCCTTGGACTCCCATAGTGGGCGGCACACCATTCCTATATGGAATGGGTGGCCGTCCAACATGGAAGGTGCATAGAGATGAAATCTCCATGCACATTCTCTCCTTATTTTTGGGTTGATTTAGGACTAAATTATATTTGATTTTTTCAAATATATTTTAACCTAAATTTGTTGCTTTTGACAACAACAATCTTGGCCATTGGATTGACACAAATCAATCTCATCCATTGATTTTATGTGTCCCATGGATTGAGATCCATGGATCCCAAAACCCTATAAATAGAGAGGCATTCTATGCTCTCTTAGAACTTGCAATATTGGAGCTCTCTCTCTTTCTTCTCTACACACGTCAGCCCTCTCTCCCTCTAATTGGTGGCCGACCACCAAACCCTAGAGGAGAGAACCGTCGTCGCCTTCGCCACTGCGCCGCCGCTTCGACGTTCTTCGGTTCTCCGTCTTCTTGGAGAGTTCCTCTCACGAAGGAGACGTTTGATCTCGTGCGACGAGATCAGGAGCAACCATGCTTGGATCATCTTCTTGGATTGCGAGGACAACGCGGTTCATCCCCGCGCTCGCAAGCGGTCTCGCCGACGATCGGACTTGAGACAGGAGGTCTCTTTCTTTAGAGACTTGATCAACCACGCTTCAAGAGGTATTGCATTATACTTGTTGTGGTTATAGATGAAACGATCTGAGAATGGTTCTCGGATCATGTGGTTTCATCGAAAAAAAAATTTTTAAATTCCGCTGCACCGAACAACTAGTGCGACTAGTCGTTCTTCGTCGTATTCGATACGACGATCACGCTTCCGTGATGCGCTTGAGGATAATTCCATATCCTTCAAGTGGTATCAGAGCCTTAGGTCGACGGTTTCGAATATGATTCGAAAAACCGAGGACGACTTGGGTTCGTTAAGGTCGCGAAAGTTTTTATCGCATTTGATTTCGCAGATCTGTTTAGTAAATAAATTCGGCACTGTTTAAATTGTTTAAACACGAATTTAATACTTGGATTTTGTTCCCCATTAAATAAGGAAACCATAGGATCTGAGTTTACGTAAATCGGATTTCGTATGCTCTAGATGTGGTTGTTTTAATGAACATGTATGCACTGTTGCGGGAACTGTAGATCTGAACGTGATTAAAATGTTAATTACTGTTTAGACTTGCCTCGAAATGCGTGTAACATCACTTGGATTCTGTCCTAAATCAAATTAGCAATCTATGAAAATTGATTTTGTCTAATTTGGATTTAATATGATTGAGATATGCTAATTTTAGTAAGAAGGGGTCACTGCTGAAATTACAGTCCTAATCAAGAACCAAGTGATTGTCAATTAGTGAAATTAATTGTTAATTTCGTGAAATAATCATGAAAAATATTTGTGAAATATTTGAAGATGATTATTTACATAATTGACTTGGCCTCATCCAATTAATTGATTAGATTTGTGTTGACGCACTTTGAGTTATTGTACCTCTTTGCTATTTTATTTCTCTTGTTATCCTCTCTATGTAATTTACCCATAGGCTACTCCCCTATATAAGAGAGCCTAGGGCTATGGAATAAACAACTCATTCACGTTTTCCAACATGGTATCAGAGCGACGGTCCTAGACCGGAGTCCTCGAAACCCTAAACCTAACACCCCACCCGCCGGCCTCTCTCCCTCTCGAATCGGCGCCGCCTCCTCCCTCTCTCTCTCGAATCGGCGCCGCCTCCTCTCCGATCGCTGCTCGCGCCTGTGCGCGCATCGGCTGTGCGCATATCTCGCGCATCGTCGGCGCTTGTGCGCACATCGCCGTTGATCGGAGATCTTCTCTGATCGCCTCTCGCGACTGCGGGCATCGCCTCGTGTGCGCACTGCTCCTGTGTGACTTTGGCGTGATCCTCCAGTTGCGTGTTCAAGTGCACGCGTGTCCTCCAAGTGCGTGTGCGCGTGCTCTTTGCACGTGCCTACGTGCCCTAAGTCCCAAAACCCTAGGGCACACAGCCGGTTCTACATGGGGTTAGTTGCTTGAAGTCTACACACGCAACTAATCCCGTCTATGTCATTGTAGACGAAGATTATTTTCTCTCAGTCGCTCCAGTCTTTCGTTTCCAGCATGTCAGAAAGCAAGGCTGACATCCCATCTATGGGCGCATTTCGTGGTCCAGCGCCCATTGTCAAGATGGATGGTACGAACTATGAACTGTGGGCAATGCAGTTCATGAGTATGATGAAGTCCACGGGCAAGAAGCATATTCTCACAGAGCCCGAGCCTGCAGAGAAGACTGGAGTTCATGCCTCATGGGAGGCAGATGACGCATATGCCAAGGTGTGGCTGTCCGGCACATTGGCTATTGAAATTGCCAATGATATTCTACATCAACCCACAGCCAAAGACATGTGGGATATTCTGGCATCAACATATTCTCAGGCGAAGAATGATTACAACAGTAATGGCAGCCAACAGCCATTAGCCAGAATCCAGAATCCCTCAGCCATGGCTTACGGATGTTGCTGCTTCTGCTTCTGCGTCTGCCTCTACGAGTACTTCAGGTAGTACACTTGCACTACATAGTAGTAGATCGGATACATTGCCATGGATCATGGACTCAGGCGCTACACATCATCTATGTGGCGACCAGAGTCTACTTTCAGGATATACTCAGATTCCTCCAGGACGAACAGTAGTGATTGCCAATGGCACTCATTCCCCCATCATGGGTCAGGGGGAGATTAGATTGACATCATCTATGCAGCTCAAGAATGTTTTACATGCACCGCATTTTTCTATGAATCTATTGTCAATCAGCCAGATTACGAAGGATCTCCAATGTCGAGCTATTTTTGATTCATCTTCTTTGATTTTTCAGGACATCCGTACGGGCAACGTGATTGGTCATGGCTATGAGCAAGGAGGCCTCTATCGTCTGAACCAGACCCCATTTGCTGGAATCACCTCTTCTCCCGCTGGACAAGTATCTCCTCTCCTGTGGCATCTGCGTCTTGGTCACCTCCCGCTTCAGAAGTTGTGTCGTATCTTACCTTATAGTCTTTCTCACACACCTATCCAGTGTGAGGCGTGTCAGTTGGGAAAACATCACAGGTCATCGTTTCCCAGTGGTCAAGGTCGGAGTAGTAACTCCAAATTTGAGTTGTTTCATGTTGATGTCTGGGGTCCAAGTCGTGTTCCCGATCTTCAGGGACACAGGTATTATATTGTTTTTGTGGATGATTTCTCTAGAGCATCATGGGTATTTTTAATGAAAAATAAGTCTGAAGCTGGAAATATTATTATTCACTTTCTAAATGAGATTCAGAATGTCTTTTCCACAACTGTCAAATTTTTGAGAAGTGACAATGCCTTAGAATTGTGCACCAATAATCTAGCCAACTACTACTCTTCTAAGGGAATTGTTCACCAAACATCCTGTGCCCATACGTCCCAACAGAATGGGGTTGCAGAAAGAAAACACCATCACCTTCTTGATGTCACAAGGTCTCTTCTCATTCAGAGTCATGTTCCGTATTCCTACTGGGGTGATGCAGTCCTTACTGCATGTTATCTTATAAACCGTATGCCCTCGTCCGTCTTGAATGAACAGATCCCCTTCTCTCTTGTTTATCCTAACAAGGATCTGTTCACTCTTACCCCTCGTGTGTTTGGGTCAGTCGCATTTGTCCATCAGTTGTCGCCCGGTTCTGACAAGCTCTCTCCTAGGGCTGTCAAGTGTGTCTTTGTGGGGTACTCCAGAACTCAAAAGGGGTACAAGTGTTTTGACCCTCTGCGTCGGCGGTATGTGATCAGCGCAGATGTTACATTCTTTGAATCCACCATGTACTTCTCAGAATCTGGGAACATGCAGCCACAATCTATATCCCCTGATACTGTGTTCATGGCACCACCAACATCTCAACCACCATCACCACCATCACCAACACCACCACCATCACCACCACCACCAATGCCATCAATAGTACCTCCATTACCATTTCATTACACCCGAAGGCCGAATCAAGCTCATGGTCCTGACCAGTCAACTAGCTCGCCTATGGTATGTAATGAAAATATTAATGTTGATGAATCTGACGACATTACTCAGCAGGATGTATCACAAGAGCATGCTGATACCACAGACGACCTAAATGTTCCAATCGCTCTACGCAAGTCAAAGAGAAGCCGTGTCCAGTATCCAGTTTCAGCAGTGGTGTCGTTTGAGAGGCTATCTGGACCTTTCAAGACGTTTGCGTTGGCACTTTCAGCTACAGATATTCCAAGGAATCACCATGAAGCCTTGCAGGATTCTCGATGGAGGCTAGCAATGGAGGAAGAGATGGCGGCACTTCAGTCCAGAGGAACATGGAGCTTGGTTACTATACCTCCAGATGTCAACCCGGTGAGTTGCAAGTGGGTGTTTACAGTGAAACATAATGCAGATGGCTCCATTGACAGGTACAAGGCACGCCTAGTTGCAAGGGGATTCACACAGACATATGGGGTAGATTACCTTGACACGTTCTCCCCGGTGGCTCGTCATTCCACTCTACGGATCCTCTTATCTGTTGCAGTCACTAAAGACTGGCCCCTATATCAACTGGATGTGAAGAATGCCTTTCTGTATGGCGATTTGCAGGAGGAGGTCTACATGCAACAGCCACCAGGTTTTGCTGTTGAGGGGGAGTGTTCCAAGGTTTGCCGATTACATAAGGCTATCTATGGCCTTAAGCAGAGCCCCAGAGCGTGGTTCCAGAAGCTGTCAGACCTCTTTGAGAAACAAGGATACAAACGTTCAAATGCTGATCATTCCTTGTTTGTACAGAAAACGGCAAGAGGTACTGTTGTAATCATGGTTTATGTTGACGATATCTTGATTACAGGTGATGATGACCAGGGCATTAAGCAGGCAAAGGAAAGGCTAGGAACCGAGTTTGTCATCAAGGACCTGGGAGTCCTTAGATATTTTCTGGGGCTGGAGTTTGCTAGAAATCCGTATGGACTAGTCATGTCACAGAGGAAGTATGTCACAGATCTACTAAGTGAGACAGGTATGCTAGGGTGTCGACCTGCTACGACACCTATGGACCCTAGCATGAAGATGTATGATGATGACACAGAGGAGGTTGACAGGAGAAGATACAGAGAACTGGTAGGCAAACTGCTATATGTTACCATCACTAGGCCAGATATATTATTTGCAGTGAGCCGTGTGAGCCAGTTCATGGAGCAGCCACGCCAGGTGCATATGGATGCAATACACATGATACTTAGATACCTCAAATCTTCTCCAGGTAAAGGTATGCTGTTTAAGAAAGGAAAGGGGATTTCTGTCTATGCATGCGCAGATGCAGACTATGCAGGATGTCCTAAGGATAGAAAGTCCACCTCAGGGTACGCTGTCTATGTCGGAGATGCCCTAGTCTCATGGAGGAGCAAGAAGCAAACTGTGGTAGCTAGATCCAGTGCTGAATCCGAATATAGGGCTATGGCCCAGGCTACTACAGAGATGATGTGGGTGAAAGCAGTGCTGACAGATCTATGCTTAGATATACCACTTCCTATGAACTTGGAGTGTGATAATCAGGCTGCTTTGTTCATTGCTAATAATCCTGCATTCCATGAGCGGACCAAGCATATTGAAGTGGATTGTCACTTCATACGTGATATGATCCAGAAAGGATTTATTACCACATCCCACGTTACTTCAGAGAACCAGACGGCGGACATTTTTACCAAGGCATTATTACGTGGCCCATTTCAGAAGTGCGCTTCCAAGCTGAGCATGATTGACATCTATGCTCCATCTTGAGGGGGAGTGTTGACGCACTTTGAGTTATTGTACCTCTTTGCTATTTTATTTCTCTTGTTATCCTCTCTATGTAATTTACCCATAGGCTACTCCCCTATATAAGAGAGCCTAGGGCTATGGAATAAACAACTCATTCACGTTTTCCAACAATTTGATATAAATCTTAATTGGAAACACATTCATCAAACTTAATGTTTGATTGGTGATTGTCATTTAATCATTTAGTGAAATTAAATTGTTTAATTTCCTAGAATAATTGTGCATAAATATTTGTGAAATATTTGATGATAATTATTCCCTTAAATGACATTGCCTTAACCAATAATTGATTAAGATGTGATCTAAATCATAATTGGAAACCACAATCTTTCAAACTTGATGCTTGAATAGGATTTGGGAATTTGTCTAGCAAATTTCCTTATAATCAAAAATGTTTTGATTATTACTATATGGTACAATTTCGGTTGAAGAACCGATGATCATCTCAAGTACAAATTAATCAATTTGGCATTATCCTTTCCCGAGGCGGATATGGTGCCTAGTCGGAGAGCATTGGGGTTGCGGGTTGCAACGTATGTGGTCCGTCCCACTCTCGTCGGTACTGGCCATGACAGCGGGTAGGGCCGGGATAATGTCCGAGGGATTAAGATGTATTTTTTTTAATTATTAAAATTCGAATTAATACGTATTTTGAGATATTACCATATATGTATTCAAGTAAAATAATCAAGTTTGATTGATTGAATTGGATTGATAATTAATTTAATATGATTAAATTGATTATGTCCAATTGAAATACTCTAATATGATTAGAGCTAATAATTCCCTTGGAAGAATTAATTATGTGAATGTGATTCACGATAATTAATTAAAATTTGAATATGATATGGAGGATCACATAAGTGACATCCATGGTCTCCCGTCAAGGCGGAGGGTTCCGTCGCCAGGGATTGCATGTGGGAGACGCCTGTCCGAAGTGACAGCTCCTGTATGCAAGCGCATCTGGATCGGGCTCGTCGCTTCTCGAAAGAGTAAGGACGTATGCGTAGTGACCCCAATATCGGGTCCTCATATTATTGGGGCGATATTGGATTGCGCATAGCGAGTTGTATTCCTGTTGACGGTTGGTTCAATTAATGACGGGTCAACATCGCCTTAGGGGTGGTGGGCCCGGGTGTTAAAGACCGAATTGGGAGATGCAAGTTGGACTTGCAAGGCGGAATGTGTTCCCGCTTCTTTTTATCCGAGTTGTAGGTTCTCATATTATTGGGATGCAACAAAGATAAGGAAGGAGATCCCAGATCTTGCTTGAGATATAATGGTAAGTATATCTCTTACATTGAAAGTGATTAAGGGAATTAACTTTCAATGTTGACATGGCAAGACAACTTTGATATAAAAATTCCTAAATCAAAGTAAAATATGTATATATAAATACATATATTTATGCAAATTTCTTATTTCAGATAATCCTTCATTAAAACCCACTCAATGATATACTCAATAATAATCAGTAGAATATCATGGATTGGACTCATGATCCAGATATTGTACTTGCAATTGAACACATAATGTATGTGGTTGCAATGTGCAAATTTCCTCATGATATTGAGAAATGACAATTAAATAGATGATAGGACTACAACCCTAGGGTTTGTATGTCTCTATAGTCTTGGTATCATCAAATGTACTTTGGAAGTGACATGTTGATGATGATCATAATTGTCATATAATCCTTATAAAATCAATGATTATTTTCTGGCATACATATGTGCTCTTGACATTTAATCATGAGTGACATGGTTTTCTACATCATGTAGAATGGTAGCTCTATAAAGAGATGATGTATTCAAATTGTTTGAGTACCTACCTGAACCTATGTTTTATGAGTTTAGATGGATGTAGATGATGAGTGTCATTATTCTACTGTCTATACTCTAGTCATTCATGAAGCTTCATAGTATTCATATTGTGTGAATCTAATGAAGCATAAATAAATGTTGAAATACTCTTATTTTGAATTCTTTTTGAATTTATTGTAAGAGATCCTTAGTCTTAAGCAATGGTTGCTTATAGATAAAGGGAGCGCAATGGAAGCATGGGTTGGACCCAAGAAAGAAGGAAAGTCAAAGAGTTGACTGGACTTCTGTGACTTCCATATGACATCCAAAGAGTTGGATGAGTGCCAATACTGCAATAAGTTGATGTGTTGATAGTATGACTATCAAGTTTGTCTAAAATCCTTATAAAAGGACTCAGATGGAGCATCAGAATAATCTACATAAATCATTGATATTGACTTACTTATTGAACAAGATAAAGTCAAATAATTGTATCTCAATCTTCTGATGACATTTGCAATGGGTTGCATATGTTTTAGAAGACTGGAAAATTTGGTCTTAAAGGTTTATAGTTGTCCACACGAATATTGATGCAATCGTTGCAACAATCTCTGTTGGATTAATAGACTTGTTAATTTCAGTGGGAGAGCCCTTAGTCTTAAAGAATGTCTCTATGACCTAGACATTAGAATACACTCATTGTTTGTTTCTAAATGTTGGAAATAAACATGAACTCTGGAATGGACCTATCATAAAGAGTTATGATGAAGATATTTCAGAAAGTAATCTAAAATCTAGTGGATTCCACTAAATTAGAAAATTAATGAATGGTTCATTAACATTTCTAAATACTGAAATTAAACCTCAAGATCAATAGGAGGATGAAGATCATTTGACAATGATCTAGCATCAAGCCTTGGACATTTGTCTGTTGATTTGATCAATAGAATAGTAAGAGATGAAACTTTAGAATGTCTAAAATTTCAAAACTTACATACTTATGAATATTGTCCAATACACCCTTCTTCGGGAATGGTGTAAGATGCCAAGGTATTCAGGATCTCATACATATTGATGTATGCGGATCATCTATATCATAGTAAACATTGTGGATATGTGATATCTATTGATGATTATGTATGATATGAGATTTCTTCTCTTCATCTAAGAAACTTTTGAAATGTTCAAAGATTTCATTAATTTTGGTTTAGAACCAAAGTTTGAAGGAAGATAAAATGAATTTGATCTAATCTAGGTAGCAAGTACCTACTAGATAAATTCGAAGAATACCTTATGGAGATATGAATATCATTTCTATCTCAATCCTCCTAACACACCTTAACTCAAAAGAGTTTAGGTAGATACAATTAGATCATGTGTGACATGATCTTATCAATGTTGAATTTTAGCATAATTATCCCTTAGTTTCCAGGTATATATGTGTAGTAGAGACTACAATGTATATCCTTAATAAGGTTCCATGTATGTTGGAATCTAGCACTTGAGAGTGCTGCTTCATTAGGAAAATAAAGGATGGTATTGGATACCTACTTTATGACCTTGAGATTCTTAAAATATCTCATCTCCGAGAATGTGATTCTTAGAGGTTGAGACTCTTGAGAATCAAGATGAAAATGAAGTGTAGGAACTCATTTATAATGAGACTCCTGAAATTGGAAACTAAAAGGACAATTAAAGATGAAACACTAATACCTCTTCAAATGAGTTTGAGGATGGAGTCCATGTGTTAGAGAAATCTGACAATGATCGAACTTCATGTGATGAAGCTTCTGAAGATCATAGCATGGATAGATGGATAGCGATAAAAGTCTAATGTAGACTTCATATACAAGTATTGTATATGGACCCTCGAGGATCCACCTATATGGGTAAGACCTGTAAAGGTGTAAATGGATCTTCAAGAGACAGGGAACCTGATGAGAAGGTAGAGATCTTCAAAGCACGGTTCGTAGCCATAAGCTAGGCTACACATTGGAAGAGAAGACATTGCTTGCAATGAGACTTGCTCTTCGGTGACCATGCTTAAAACCGTCAGAATATTGCTAACCTTAGCTACACAACTTGACTATTGCATCTTCAAGATGTAAGTCAATATTGCATTCCTCTATGAATACCTCTTTGAGGATATTCACATGAAGTAGCCCCAGGGCTTCATGGTTGAGGAAAGCAAGGTGTGCAAGCTAAGGAATCCATCTATGGACTCAAATAAGCTTCTTGAAGTTGGGTCATAAGATTTGATGAAATTATAAATGTTATGATTTCAGATAGAATCTTGATGAACCATATGAAGCTTAGTGGGAGTGCTTTTGTGTTCATCGTGCTAAATGTAGATGATATCCTAATCATTTAAAAATGATATAAGGATAATAACTAGTGTTTTATAATCTGGTTGTTCCATAACTTGAAATATGATTTCAAAGATGCCTCTCAGATCTTAGTTCTGAAGTTGTTCAGAAGCAAAGAGAAGAGGATAATGGGACTGTGACATTTATAGTACATCTTGGACATATTCCATTTTATGGAAAATTCCAGTAATGGCTTCCATCCCTTAAGATATGGTACTGACCTATCTAAAGGGATAGCACCTCAAAGAGTTGAGGAAGTGAATGCTAGAACTACTTGCCTTTGGGCATCAGTTCTGAGAAGCCAAGTGTGTGCTAGATGTGCACAAAAGCCAGATGGCTGCCATGCAGTGGGAGTAGTAAACTGTTGCTAATCCTACTATGGAAATAAAACACTTGGTTGCAGTAATGACAAAATCTTCATAGATGACAAGATTTTTGAGATAGTGATCTCAAAGTCTTATCTTCAAAAACTTAAGACTTTATAGATAGAGATCTAAAAGGTCTTAACTGTGGATACCTTAAGAGATAGTGATCTCCAGGAATAAGGATATTCTGATAAGGATTATGGAAATACTGGTTATGATAATTGTTAAGTTGTAGTGTCAAGGACACTATAACTAACAAGATTGAGTATTAGTTGCATAAGATGCAACATTCGCATTTGATGCGAGCACTGTTACTGGGGATATGCAAGCGCCGTAAAAGGACTTGGCGTAGTCTCGCGGGAACAGAGTGACTGATCAGCTTACCTAGCTATTTTCTAAATAGCCTATGATTGTCACATGAGTGTGAGTTTAAATGATTAGCCCATTAATGGCTCTTTGGGCTAGTGGGAGATTGTTGGAAATGCGAGCCCACGGCGAGCCATTATGCAATAAATGTTATTGCACATATCATTCCCTGATCTGAAATGAAGAATGAATAATTTGTATAATAGGTCCCTTAGTACAATTAGGGTTATGTACCATGGCCATCTTAATAATTATACAGCTGTTGATTCAACTATTGAATCATAGAGGCTGGTGCTTGGATGAATATCTAAAGAGTTAGATTGAGGACTCATCAAGCACCGTCAAATGATTGTTAAGAGATGATCTCCAGCCTGAGTAGGAGATGGCAATCCTTATCTCTGAAGGCTGATATCTGACCGACCTCTTGATGCAGGTCCTCTGCATAGGAATAGAGATTCGGAGGTGTCAGATTAGTTAGGTCAAAGAGTTGACTTAACGAGATCGAGATAACCAAAGTCCTATATCATATGCTGTCATGATATAGGCACGCATCCTCTGACCGGAGACAGATGTGTTGCTATATGTCCAAGTATGTACATTTGGCAGACCAATAGGTTGATGACCTAATCAAGGTCTATACACCGGCGCGCTGGTGTGCATATAAGGGCATATGAGTAATACAATCTCTCAAAGGGATCATACAGGTTCAGTTACTGAACCGGAAGACATGAGCTCACTCATGAGATATTGGGAAGAATCAAATTCCATGCGCATGGTCGTCTCGCTTTGGAAGCTTGACTGAATTTGTAGGTTTGATATATACTTTAGTATATGATCAAGACCTAGGTATGATATACACTTTTGGAAAGTGTATGATCGATACCAACTCCCAATGATCGAATGAGAAACTTACTGATAAAACCATGAAGTAGACAGTATAAAGTTGATCCGATACTTCGGGTTTAGTCTGAGTCTTCCAGTATGCAGGATGTACAGGTATTGGGAATACCTGAGGGTGATTTGATCATAAACGGTTGTATAACCATGACGCTTCCATTCCTAGGGAGTGATGAAACGGGTCTGGATTTTAGTGACTCCTCTCAGTAGAGAAGTGATCTGATCTTGGTCCAAGCGTTGGACATTGATCTGAATGTGATTCAGATACAATGAGAAGATTAGATTTACGGTCTTGATTTAATCAAGCATCTATGAGAGGCCCGCGATCTGGATTTGAGATGCGATCTCAATATCCATGTCACTATACGTGGAACAATACAATCGCCCTGTCCTTATCTCCAAGTATCTGCGGAGAGATTGCATTATTCTTGAAGGGTTCAAGAATAATTCCATAAGATCTAAGCAATGAAGAAATAATGATTAAATGTGATTTAATCATCTTGATGTGTGAAGAAATTATCCAATTTAATTAAATGTGATTTAATTAATGTGGATAAGAATAATGTGGATAGAAATATCCAATTATTCATAGTATATTATAAATGTGATTTATAATGTATTAGAGAGAGCTAATTATAATTTATATGTGTTGATTAATTATTATGTGTATTGGATACACATTGTGTAATTAATTAACAATATGAATTATATGTTGTTTTGGGTTGTGAATATGATTCACAATTTTTTCCATGGCAAGAATGCAATATTCTCAAAGATAATTGTGAATTATTTTTTGGAGAATAAAACCCAATAAATTTGTTGCAAATAAATAAGAGAGATTCCAAGGAGATATGCAATCTCATGGGAATCCATGAGATTGCCTCCTTGGACTCCCATAGTGGGCGGCACACCATTCCTATATGGAATGGGTGGCCGTCCAACATGGAAGGTGCATAGAGATGAAATCTCCATGCACATTCTCTCCTTATTTATTGGGTTGATTTAGGACTAAATTATATTTGATTTTTTTCAAATATATTTTAACCTAAATTTGTTGCTTTTGACAACAACAATCTTGGCCATTGGATTGACACAAATCAATCTCATCCATTGATTTTATGTGTCCCATGGATTGAGATCCATGGATCCCAAAACCCTATAAATAGAGAGGCATTCTATGCTCTCTTAGAACTTGCAATATTGGAGCTCTCTCTCTTTCTTCTCTACACACGTCAGCCCTCTCTCCCTCTAATTGGTGGCCGACCACCAAACCCTAGAGGAGAGAACCGTCGTCGCCTTCGCCACTGCGCCGCCGCTTCGACGTTCTTCGGTTCTCCGTCTTCTTGGAGAGTTCCTCTCACGAAGGAGACGTTTGATCTCGTGCGACGAGATCAGGAGCAACCATGCTTGGATCATCTTCTTGGATTGCGAGGACAACGCGGTTCATCCCCGCGCTCGCAAGCGGTCTCGCCGACGATCGGACTTGAGACAGGAGGTCTCTTTCTTTAGAGACTTGATCAACCACGCTTCAAGAGGTATTGCATTATACTTGTTGTGGTTATAGATGAAACGATCTGAGAATGGTTCTCGGATCATGTGGTTTCATCGAAAAAAAAATTTTAAATTCCGCTGCACCGAACAACTAGTGCGACTAGTCGTTCTTCGTCGTATTCGATACGACGATCACGCTTCCGTGATGCGCTTGAGGATAATTCCATATCCTTCAGCATGTCACATGTGGCTGTGCACATTGGGTGGATGTGCAACCCATCAAGATCCAAGTCTACTTCCAAAATCAAATCTTATGAATTGATTCTTTATTGTATACAACAAATAATATGAAAGTTATTAAAACTAGATCCATGCATTGTATAGTTTCAACATTTTCTTTTGTATCAGTTGGATAGTTAGACATGTCTGCAGTGCGTATGATGAAATAGTATAAAAAACAATTGGTAGAGCTATATATTGTTACTGCACTGGCAGAACTTTCTCATGAGTTTATGGGACAGCAGGATATTGTCAACCCTTACCTTTTGTTTTTTTTGTAAGAGGGTCCTAGAGTAGTTCCCTTTTCTTTTTATTGTTGATGTTGCGCTCCATTAAGTGAAGATCTTTGTTGCTGCTGTGAGCTCTTGTTCCTTTTCCTTTTTAACCTCGATTCGATCTCCTACCTCTATACCTTGCTTGCTCCAAGCTCTGTCCTGACTAACTAATGGATGCATATATTCTACCAAAAGATGTATATGAATCTGAGTTTTAGATATATAGTTTCGGTGAAACCTCGACATATGCTATTGGCCCTATATTGCTTTGCATATCTTCATTTTTATCTTATCTATGCACGATTCTCACCTTGTCTCAATTGTACATGATTTTAATTCACTTGATTGAATTTTCAAAGCTTCTTATAAGTTTAATATATACTTTAACAAATGAAAATTGCAGGAAGTTACTTGCACATAATCTAAATCCACAACTCGATATATTTACTTCAAATAAGTTTTTTAGATTATGTTTACTGTCAAATTGACAATGATAAAATTATGCAAAGCTCTTATTATTGTTGGATCTTGTAATAGATCTAGGCTAGCAAATTTTCACAAGCAATGGGGTAAAACTTTCAATCTACATAAGCTAAACAAGGTCCTCTACAACGTCTGTGATTAATCACTAACATTATTGTCGAGTGAACTAAATTCTTACCAAGGAATTTCCTTGTATCAGTCATCAACTAAACTCTTACCAAGGAATTTCCTTGTATCAATCATCCATATACGCATAACAATAACATATAAATTTCAAAAAATTCCAAGTCTAGGAGAACATCTAAATATTAAGCAGAAAAAATGGCGGAAGCAAGAAATGTAGAAGTTCTTAAAAGTAGGGGTGGGCACTATATGGGTTCACCCATATAACCCATATATTGGACAACATGTGTGAGGCCCTTGGGGGGTTGGAGCCGTGCACAAGCGTCCCTAGAGGGGACAACGATGGCACAAGGCATGAGAGGGGCCCATGGGTGGCGCACGAAGCGACGAGCGGCAGGTGGGGTTAGGGTATGGGGTATGTAAGGAGTTAGATAGATGGCTCATCAAGCATCATTAAATGATTGTTAAGTGATGATCTCCAGTCTAAGTAGGAAATGGCAATCCTTTCTCATATGGCTGATGTCTGACCGACCTCTTAATGCAGGTCCTCTGCTTGGGAATAGTGATTCAGAGGTGTCAGATTAGTTGAGTCAATGGGTTGACTTGACGAGATCGAGATAACCAAAGATCTATGTTGAATGCTGTCACAACATAGGCATGCATCCTCTGACCAGAGACATATGTGTTGCTATATGTCTGAGTGTGTACATTTGGCAGACCAGTAGGTTGATGACCTAGCCAAGGGTCTATACACCGGCGAGCTGGTGTGCATGTAAGGACATATGAGTAATACAATCTCTCAAAGGGATCATACAGGTTCACTTGTGAACCGGGAGACATGAGCTCACTCATGAGGTATTGGGACTGATCAAATTCCATGCATGGTCGTCATGCTTTGGAAGCATGACATGAATTTGAAGGTAAGATATATGCTTTGGGAAAGCATATGATCTATACCAATTCCCAATGACCAAGATTGAGAAACCTAATGATCAAACCGTGAAGATGACAGTATCAAAGTGATCTATATCTTCAGGATGATCATAGGTCTTCCAGTATGCAGGATGTACAGGTATTGCGAATACCTGAGGGTGATATGATCATAAGCGATTGTATAACCATGACGCTTCCATTCCGAGGGAGTGATGAAACATGTTTGGATTTTAGTGACTCCTCTCAATAGAGAAGTGACCTAATCTTAGTCCATGTATTGGACATTGACCTGAATGAGATTCAAATGCAATGAGAGGATTGGGTCTACGGTCTTGATTTGATCAAGCATCTGTGGGAGGTCCATGAGATCTGGATTTGAGATGTAATTGTTGGAGAAAATAAGAGCACTTGATTATTTCTGAGAACCCTAGGCTCTCTTATATAGTAGAGAGTCATATGGATAAATTACATAAAGTAGATAACAGGAAAAGAAAATAAGAAAGAAGTACATATATAAATATGAAAACATAAATATCTTCACACTCCCCCTCAAGCTGGAGCATAGGTATCGATCATGCTCAGCTTGGATGAACACTTCTGGAATGATCCCCTGGACAGTGGCTTAGTGAAGATGTCTGCGGTTTGCTCTCTAGAGCTAACATGGGAAGTAGAGATCAGTCCCTTCTGAATCATGTCTCTGGTGTAATGACAATCCACCTCGATATGTTTTGTTCTCTCATGGAATGCTGGATTGTTTGCAATAAATAGGGCAGTCTGGTTATCGCAGTGTAACTCCATGGGTAGAGGAGTCTCAACATGTAGATCACATAGCACTGCTCGAACCCACATCATTTCTGTACTGGCTTGAGCCTTATCCCTGTACTCAGACTCAGCACTAGATCTTGCTACAACGGTTTGTTTCTTGCTTTTCCAAGAAATAAGAGAATTGCCAACAAATATTGTAAACCCTGAAGTGGATTTCCTGTCCTTGGGACAACCTGCATAATCTGCATCAGCATATGCAGATACAAAGAGTGTGTCTCCTTTCCTGAAGAGTAAACCTGAGCCTGGAGTTGATTTCAGATATCTCAATATCATATGTAATGCATCAATATGTATCTGTTGAGGCTGCTCCATGAATTGACTCACTCGACTCACTGCAAATGCAATATCAGGTCCGGTGATTGTAACATAAATGAGCTTTCCATCCATCTCTCTGTATCTTCTCTTATCAACTTCATCGGTATCATCATCAAATAGCTTCATACTTGGATCCATAGGAGTTGTGGATGGTCGACATCTCGTCATTCCTGTTTCTGCAAGCATATCTGTAACATATTTCCTTTGGGTCATCACAAGACCCTGTGCATTTCTAGCAAATTCCAACCCCAAGAAATACCTTAGGGTTCCCAGATCCTTCGTCACAAATTGACTACCGAGAAAATCTTTAGTCATCTTGATTCCCTGCTCATCATCTCCTGTAACAATAATATCATCGACATACACCATAATGGCCACAGTACCTCTAGGCGTCTTCTGCACAAATAATGAATGGTCTGCATTTGACCTCTGGAAGCCCTGTCGTTCAATCAGTTCAGAAAGCTTTTGAAACCATGCTCTAGGACTCTGTTTAAGGCCATATATCGCCTTATGGAGTCTAGAAACCTGTGCACACTCCCCCTCAGCAGCAAATCCCGGAGGCTGCTGCATATAGACCTCCTCGTGTAAATCTCCATATAAAAATGTGTTCTTCACATCAAGCTGAAATAGTGGCCAATCCCGTGCCACCGCAACTGAAAGCAGGACAAGTAAGGTGGAATGTCGAGCAACTGGCGAGAACGTGTCCATGTAATCAACTCCATATGTCTGAGTAAAACCACGTACTACAAGCCTCACCTTGTACCGTTCCAGGCTTCCATCGGCATGGTATTTAACTGTAAATACCCACTCGCAACTAACAATAGACGCGCCAGGTGGGGGAGAAACAAGAGTCCACGTACCACGGGACTGCAAAGCAACCATTTTCTCTTCCATAGCAAGACGCCATTTGCTATCTTGGAGAGCCTCCTGGTAATTGCGTGGAATCTCGACGGCAGATAGGGCTAACGCAAATCTCTGGGAGTCTCCCGTCAGACGATGAAATGAGACATGAGAAGCAAGTGGACAGGAAACACAAGTACTCTTCTGCTTCCTAATAGCGATAGGCACGTCCAAGTCTCCATGATCATCATCCTGCTGTGGTTCCTGTATCAATGGATCCTCAGACTCATCATTAGTAATCAAGTTATCAGAACCAACTTGAGGGCTGCTGGATGACTGGCCATGACCTTGATCAGAGGAGGACCGACGAGTATATGACACAATGGTCACTGGAGGTGGTAAGGGTGGAGGTGATGATGGAGATGACACAGAGGGTAGTTGACTCATAGGAGGAGGTGACATGTAGGAGACCTCAGTATCAGAATGGGGAGTAGTCATTTGTTCACATGTAGGAAAGAAAAACATGACAGATTCAAAGAATGTGACATCAGCGCTAACGAAATATTTTCGACGCAGCGGATCAAAGCACCGATAGCCCTTCTGTGTCCTGGAGTACCTGACAAACACACATTTGATAGCCTGGGAGAGAGCTTATCAAGATCTGGTACCAAGTGATGGACAAAACAGACACACCCAAAGACACGAGGTGGAAGAGAGAACAACTCCTTCTCAGGAAAGGCGAGAGAGAGAGAGAGGAGTTTTCTCATTCAAGACAGATGAGGGCATGTGATTTATTAAGTAGCAAGCTGTGAGTACCGCATCACCCCAGAACGAGTTTGGAGCATGACTCTGAATAAGTAAGGTTCTAGTGATATCCAACAGATGACGGTGTTTCCGCTCTGCAACACCATTCTGCTGCGAAGTGTAAGCACATGAAGTTTGATGAATTATACCACGAGATGAAAAGAACAGGGACAAAGTCCTAGTACAGAACTCCAAGGCATTGCCAGACCGCACAATGTTCACAGTAGAAGAGAAAACATTCTGAACTTCATTGATAAACATTTGAATCACATTTCCTGCTTCAGATTTATTTTTCAACAGAAACACCCAAGACAAACGGGAAAAATCATCTACTATAACCAGATAGAACATGTGTTCCTGGTGGTCAGGAACCCGACTTGGACCCCAAATATCAATATGGACTAACTCAAACAGGGAGTTACTGCTCCGACTTTGACGACTCGGGAAAGTAGACCTATGATGCTTTCCCAACTGACATGCTTCACATTGAAAAGACGACTTCAGAGAAATCTGAGGCAGAACACGACAGAGCTTCTGGAGAGGGAGATGACCAAAACGGAGATGCCAGGTATATGGAGAGTCTGGTCCTGGAGGATGGAGAGATGCACCAATATAGGGAGTATTGACCAGACGGTAGAGACCATTCTGCTTACGGCCACAACCAATCACCTTGTCCGAGGTTATGTCCTGAAAAACAAGAGATGATGAGTCAAAAATAGCTCGACAGTTCAAATCCTTTGTAATCTGGCTAATAGACATTAAATTCATAGAGAAATCAGGAGCGTATAACACATTCTGCAGGCTCATGAAAGGTGTCAACTGAACCGCCCCTGTCCAGTGATTGGGGAATGTGTCCCATTGGCTATCACTACAGTTCGTCCTGAGGAGACCGATTTATATATATTGAGTTGTTCTCTATCACCACAAAGATGATGGGTCGCTCCAGAATCCATAATCCAGTTGGAAATCATAGATCCATCACAAGAGGAGAGAGCAAAGGGACTACCTGAGGTACTGGCAGTGGCAGATGAACCAGCAGAGGCAGAGATTGCCACATCTGACTGACCTCCAGGTGCTGTATCAGGAGGCATGATATTCCTCAGTCTGGCAACAAGATCGTCGAAACGCTGATCCAACGAGGAAGGTGCAAGAGACTCCACTTGTTCTGCTACCCGAGCTGATGCAGGAAAGCCGTGCTTAGAGTAGCATGTATCCTCAGAGTGACCAGGGCGACGACAATAGCTGCATGGTTTCCGAATTCGACCCCCACGACCCCGGGGTCCACGGCCACGGAAGTTAGAGGATCCACCTCTTCCTCTAGAGGCTGACATAGCTGAAGGTGAGCTTGGAACAGTAATGCGACTCAACCGACGAAAAGCTTCCTCCATAGGAGGAATGGTAGCATCAGCAAGAATCTGAGACCTTGCAGCATCATACTCTGGATCAAGTGCAGCAAGGAATACTCCTACCATGGTAGCATTCCTGTACGTCTTCTATTGCTCAGGAGTGGCCGTCAACGGAATGAAGCTATGGAGCTTCTCAAACATCCCTCGTAGGGATGTATACAAAGAGTGAAGCGGTCGCCCATTCTGCTTGACTGTGAAAATATCATGTTGCAGCTGGAGTATCTTGGTCTCGTTCCGCACCTGTGAATATGTCGCCACTAGGATATCCCACATAGCCTTACCCGTGGGCTGATGTAATACATCATTGGCGATTTCTATCGTCAACATCCCAGATAGCCAGACTTTGGCATACGCATCATCTGCCTCCCACGAGGCGTTCACCCCAGTCTTCTCGATCGACTCCTCTTCGGTAAGAATATGTTTCTTACCATTCGACTTCATCAGGCTCATGAACTGCATCGACCAGAGCTCATAGTTTGTCCCGTCCATCTTCACAATAGGCGCTGGACCTCTGAATGCGCCATTGGCGGGCACATCAACCTTGTTTTCTGACATATTGCCGACAAAAGACTGCTACAGATGTGAGAAATCAAAGTTTGTGTGTCTACACAAACATCTATGGGTTCGGATGCACGTGTAGACTCATGCACACCAACCCATCAACCAACAAAGGAAGCCGGAGCGGTATCCAAGCACAGGGTAGCACGCGATGCGTGCTGTGCACGCAAGTTGAGTGCGCGGTGCCCGCAGAACAGGCGCGCTGTGCGCGCTAGGGCTGACGCGCTATGCACGCAAAGCAGGCGCGCGATGCGCTCGAGGAAGTGCACAAGATGCGCGCGAGAACCTGCGCGCGATATGCGCGAGACTGGTGGCGGCGCCGGAGAGGAGGACGGCGCTGGAGGGTTGCGTGCACGAGCGGAAGAGGCACCGGAGAAGAGGGGCGGCGCTGGAGCGGGTTGAAGGTGGGGTTAGGGTTTCTTGGGAAACGAGAGCTCCGGTCTAGGACCGCCACTCTGATACCATGTTGGAGAAAATAAGAGCACTTGATTATTTCTGAGAACCTTAGGCTCTCTTATATAGTAGAGAGTCCTATGGGTAAATTACATAAAGTAGATAACATGAAAAGAAAATAAGAAAGAAGTACATATATAAATATGAAAACATAAATATCTTCACAGTAATCTCAACATCCAAGTCACTATACGTGGAACAATACAATTGCCCTGTCCTTATCTCCAAATATCTGCGGAGAAAACGCATTATTCTTGATGGGGTTCAAGAATAATTCCATAAATCTAAGTATTGAAGAATTGATGATTAAATGTGATTTAATCATCTTGATGTGTGTGGAAATTATCCAATATAATTAAACATGATTTAATTATTGTGGATAAGAATAATGTAGATAACAATATCCAATTATTCATAATATATTATAAATATGATTTATAATGTATTAGAGAGAGCTAATTATAATTTATATTTGTTAATTAATTATTAATATGTATTGGATACACATTGTGTAATTAATTGAAAATGTAAATTATATTTTGTTTTGGATTGTGAATATGATTCACAAACTTCCAATGGTAAGATTGCAATATTCTCAAAATTAATTGTGAATTATTTTTGAAGAATAAATCACAACAAAAGTTGTCGGAAATAATAATGGAGATTTCCATGGAGATTTGCAATCTCATGGGATTTCATGAGATTGCCTCCACATGGAATCATGTGGACGGCTACCAAGTCCTACTTGGATTGGTGGCCGTCCACCATGATTGACATGGGAGATGTAATCTTCATGTTATTCTCTCCTTATTTGGTTGATATAATTTAGGATTAAAATGTGTTTGATTTATCAAATATATTTGATCTAAATTAAATCATAAATTTGTTGGCTTTTAACAACAACAATCTTGACCATTGGATTGAACATAAATCAATCTCACCCATTAATTTTATATGTCCCATGGATTAAGATCCATGGATCCCAAAATCCTATAAATAGAGAGGCATACCATGCTCTCTAAGGCTATGCAATTTTGGAGCACAACTCTCTCTCTTTCTCATTTTCTCTCACACGCCAACTCTCTCTCTCTCATTCTTGGTGGTCGTCCACTAAACCCTAGAGAAGAGATTCGTCGTCGCCTTCGCCACCGCGCCGCCGCTTCGACGTTCTTCGGTTCTCCGTCTTCTTGGAGTGCTACGCTCACGAAGAAGACGTTCGATCTCGTACGACGAGATCAGGAGTTCACCGTGCTTGGATCATCTTGTTGGATTGCGAGGATCATGCAGTTCATCCCCGCGCTCGCAAGCGTCTTCTCCGACGATCGGACTTTAGACAGGAGGTCTCTTGTCTTAAAGACTAGATCAACCACGCTTCAAGAGGTATTCCTTACACTTGTTGTGGTTATAGATGAAACGATCCGAGAATCGTTTTTGGATCATGTGGTTTCATCGCGTAAAAAAAATTTAAATTCCACTGCACATAACAACTAGTACGACTAGTTGTTCTGCGTCGTATTCGATACGACGATCACGATTCCGTGATGTGCTTGAGGATAATTCCTTATATTTCAAGTGGTATCAGAGCCTTAGGTCGAAGGTTTTGGATACGATCCGCAAACCTAGGATGACTTGGGTTCGTTAAGGTCACGAAAGTTTTTTGTCGCATTTGATTTTCGCACATCTGTTTAGTGAATAAATTCGGCCCTGTTTAAAATGTTTAAACACGAATTAATCACTTGGATTTTGTTCCCCATTAAATAAGTAAACCATAGAATCTGAGTTTACGTAATTTGGATTCCGTTTGCTCGAGATATGGTTGTTTTAATGAACATGTATTCACTGTTGCGGGAACTGCGAATCTTAACATGATTAATGAGTTAATTACTGTTTTGATCCGCCTCGAAATGAATGAAATATCACTTGGTTTCTCTCCTAAATCAAGTTAGTAATCTTTTAAAATTGAGTTTGTCTAATTTGGATTTAAATTGATTGAGATATGTTAATTTTGGTAAGTAGGGGTCACTGCTGAAATAACAGTCCTAATCAAGAACCATGTGATGGCCAATTAGTGAAATTAATTGTTAATTTCATGAAATAGTTATGGAAAGTATTTGTTAAATATTGGAAGATGATTATTTCCTTAATTGACTTGGCCTCAACCAATTAATTGATTAGATTTGATCTAAATCATACTTGGAAACACAGTCATCAAACTTGATGCTTGAATAGGATTGTGAATTTGTGTAGCAAATTTCCTTATAATAAAAAATGTTTTTATTATTACTATATGGTATAATTTCGGTTGAAGGACTGACAATCATCTCAAGTACAAATTGATCTATCTGGCATTATCCTTTCCTGAGGTGGATATGTGGTCTAGTCGGAGAGCATTGGGGTAGCGGGTTGCAACGTATGTGGTCCGTCCCACTCTCGTCGGTACTGGCTATGACAGCGGGTAGGGACTCGATAATGCCGGAGAAAATTAAGATGTATTTTCTAATTATTAAATTCGAATTAATACGTACTTTGAGATATTACCATATATATATATTCAAGTAAAACAATCAAGTTTGTTGATTAAATTGGATTGATAATTGATTTAATATTATTAAATGAATTATGTTCAATTGAAACACTCTGTTATGAATAGAGTTGTTATTTCCCTTGGAAGAATTAATTATATGAATATGATTCATAATAATTAATTAAAATTTGAATATGAGGTGGAGGATCACATAAGTGACATCCATGGTCTCCCGTCAAGGCGAAGGGTTCCGTCGCCAGATATTGTATGCAGGAGACGCCTGTCCGAAGTGACAACTCCTGCATACGATCCATTTGGATCGGGTTCATTGCTTCTCAAAAGAGTAAGGACGTATGCGTAGTGACCCCAATATCAGGTCCTCATATTATTGGAGCGATATTGGATTGCGCATAGCGAGTTGTATTCTTGTTGACGGTTGGTTCAATTAATGGTGGGTCAACATCACCTTAGGGGTAGTGGGCCCGGGTATTAAAGACCGAATTGGGAAATAAAAGTTGGACTTGCAAGGCGGAATGTGTTCCCGCTTCTCTTTATTGGAGTCATAGGTTCCCATATTATTGGGATATGAAAAAGATAAGGAGGAGATCCCAGTTCTTGCTTGAGATATAACGGTAAGTATATCTCGTAATTTGAAAGTGATTAAGGGAATGAATTTTCAAGGTTGACATAGCAAGAACAATTTGATTTAAAATGCCTTAATCAAATATCATAAATTTGAATATATATGATTATATGTTCTAACATAGTGCATTATTAATTTCAGAAAATGAAGTCCTTGAACCCACTAAGCAGGCTTCTTGAGGTCAACCAGTTGACCGGTCCAAATTACTCGGATTGGATCCGTAATTTGGAGCTTATTCTTTCTATTGAGCGCATAAGTTATGTGCTCTCCGAAGACAAGCATGAAAGCCCCAAATCCAAGAAAGAAAAAGCATACAATGACAAGTATAATGAAGATCATGTCTTGCCTATATGCTATATCCTGGGTTCTCTCTCCAATGTTATTCAGAAGCAACATGTGGAGATGAGCACATGCCAGGAGATAGTGCAGAATCTAAAAGATATGTTTAGTGACATTAACCGCACTCAGCGTTAAAATATTATGAAAGAGCTCGTTCGCTGCAAGATGCAGAAAGGAACTTTGGTTCGAGAACATGTACTCAAAATGTTTGGGTACTTGTCTGAACTGGAGACTCTTGGGGCAAATATGGATGCAGACATGCAAGCTGATTTCATTCTGCTGTTTTTGCCCAAGTCTTTCAATAATTTTGTGGTTTCATTCCACATGAACAAGTTGGACTTGTCGAACCCTGGTCTTCTTGCTGCATTAAAGTCTGCAGAAGACGTATTGAAGAAAGATGGTCCTGCTGGCAGTGCAATGGTTGCACAGGTAAAAGGGAAGCGCGGTCGGAAGCAAGGTTCTCGGAAGGGCCCGACCCAGAAGAGAAAGAAGAAGAGTCAAGGCGTAGGCTCATCTTCTAGTGCATCCACACTGATAGCGTCGAAGAAATCCGACGTCTGTCACCACTGCAAAAAGCCAGGGCACTGGAGGCGTAACTGCTCGGAATACCTGAAGTCGTCAGGCAAAGGTAAAGCCCCAATAGTATGAAATCTACTTTCATTATTGAAACTAGCTTTCTCGTTGGACGAGAAGGAAGTTGGGTTGTAGATTCTGGTGCTTCTGTTCATGTATGCAATTTGTTGCATTTGTTTCAGGAAACTAGAAATCTTGAGGAAGGGGAGATGGTCATCCAGATGGGATTTGATACAAGTGTTGCAGCAGTCGCCGTCGGTACTTGTTGACTATCATTATCTAGTGGTAAAGTCCTATTACTTAAAGAATGTCTTTATGTACCTGAAGTTAGAAGGAATTTAATATCTGTATCTAAGCTGGTTAAGTGGATATTTATACCTTTTCTATAATAAATTAGTCATAAATTATTATGATAAATATATTGCAGATGATATTTTAACTTCTGGTGGACTCTATGCATTGTGTATTGATGAGCATGTCATGAATGTTACAACCACTAATAAAAACCCTAAAAGATCTAGGGAGAATAAAAATCATTCGAATATGATTTGGCATCAAAGGCTTGGATATTTATCTGTTGATAGGATCAACAGATTGATAAAGGATGGACATTTAGATTTTCTACAGGTTCAATCTTTGCCTACCTATGAACATTGTATTGGAGGTAAAATGACTAGGATGTCTTTCCGTAACAAGGTTACAAGATGCGAAGGTATTATTGACTTAATACATACCGATGTATGTGGTTCCTTCAGTACTGCGACTCGAAATGAATATCGATATTATTTGACGTTTATTGATGACCATTCGTGATACGAGTTTGTCTTCCTATTACGTCATAAATCTGAAACCGTTGAAAAGTTCAAAGAGTTCAAGGCTTTGGTTGAGAACTAAACCGATAGGAAGATTAAACGGATCGATCTGATCGAGGTGGCGAGTACCTCTCAAATGATTGTCTCCAATCTCACTCCTCCTGTAACTCCCCAGCTTAATGGTGTTGCTGAAAGACGCAACAGGACCATCATAGATATGGTCCGTTCAATGATGAGCAAAGCACATTTACCTCTTAGTTTCTGAGGATATGCAGTAGAGACTGTAATTTATATCCTGAATAAGATTCTTAGCAAATTTGTGCCTAAGACTCCTCATGAGCTATGGTATGGAACCAAACCTAGTATTAATCGCTTGAGGGTTTGGGGTTGCTTGGTTCATGCTAAGAACGTGGACGCAAGTAAGTTAGAATCTCGCACTCATGAGTGTTACTTCATTGGGTATGTTAAAGATGGTATTGGATACCAGCTCTATGACCCTGAGACCCAAAGGGTTTTTGTCTCTAGAGGTGTGAAATTTCTGGAGGATGATTTCCTTAAAGGTCAAGACAAAAATGAAGTAGAGGAACTCATTGAATCCCCTGAGGATTCTGAGCTTCTTAGACCAGAAACTGAAGAGATAAATAAAGATGAAACACCCATACCTCGTCGAAGGAGTTCGAGGGTGGTTGCACCACCTGAAAGGTATGGATTCCATGTGTCAAGTGAGACTTACATTGATCCTACTTCATTTGATGAAGCACTCGCGGATCATGACATGGATAGATGGATGCTAGCAATGAAGTCAGAGATTGACTCCATGCATAATAATGGTGTATGGACCCTAGAGGATCCACCTAAAGGGGTAAAACCCATTGGGTGTAAATGGATCTTCAAGAGAAAAAGGGGACCTGATGGGAAAGTAGAGATTTTCAAGGCACGGCTCGTAGCCAAGGGCTGCACACAGAGAGAAGGCATCGATTACGATGAGACATTCTCTCCTATGGCTATGCTTAAATCCATCAGGACATTGCTAGCTATAGTTGCATATCTTGACTACGATATCTGGCAAATGGACGTCAAGACGGCTTTCCTCAATGGATACCTCGAGGAGGATATCTACATGGAGCAGCCCCAGGGCTTCATAACTGAGGATGGTAAAGTATACAAGCTGAAGAAATCCATCTATAGGCTCAAGCAAGCTTCTCGTAATTGGAACATCAGATTTGACGAAATCAGAAAGAGGTGTGATTTTGTGCAGAATCCTGATGAACCTTGTGTGTACAAGAAGCTTAGTGGGAGCGTCATTGTGTTCATCATGCTTTACGTAGATGACATCCTTATCATTGGGAATGATACATGGATGATGGCTAGTGTGAAAATTTGGTCATCCCATACCTATGAGATGAAAGATCTTGGCGAAGCCTCTTACATCTTAGGCCTGAAGTTGTTCAGAAACCGAGAAAAGAGGATTTTGGGATTGTCACAACATGGATACATTAAGAAGATTCTTGAACGATTCCGTATAGATAGTTCCAAGAAAGGATTCCTACCCTTAAGACATGGTATCCACCTGTCTAAAGGAATGGCTCCTCAAAGTGTTGAGGAAAAGAAAGCCATGGCTGGATGTCCTTATACATCAACTGTAGGAAGCTTAATGTATGCCATGATGTGTACTAGGCCAGATATCTTCCATGCAGTGGGAGTAGTAAGTCGTTACCAATCCTACTATGGAGAACAATACTGGAATGCAGTAAAGAACATATTCAAATATCTAAGACGGACGCAAGATTACATCTTGGTCTATGGAGATGGTGATCTCCAAGTCTTGGGATATACAGATTCTGACTTCCAATCGGATATTGATGATCGAAAATCGACATCAGAGTTTGCATTCTTGTTGAATGGTGGTACTGTGAGCTGGAGAAGCAAGAAGCAGGACACTACTGCAGTTTCAATAACAGAAGCCGAGTACATTGCCGCATCGGATGCTGCGAAGGAGGCGGTGTGGTTGCGCAAGTTCATTCTGGAGCTTGGCGTAGTTTCCTCTGATACTCCCATCCCGTTACTCTGCGATAACACGGGAGCCATTGCCCAAGTAAAGGAACCCAGATGGCATCAGAAGAGCAAGCACGTGGAAAGGAAATACCACATCATTCGGGAGATTCAAAAACGTGGTGAGATCATCATCACCAAGGTGGCCTCTACCGACAACATTACTGATCCTCTTACCAAACCTCTGACACAGAAGATTTTCGACCAGCATGTAATGAGCATGGGTTTAAGGATTGTTTCTGAATGGTTCGGAGGGCTAGTGGGAGATTGTTAGCAATGTGATCCTGAGGCGAACCATTCCTACAATAAATGTTATTGTAATAAATGGTTTATCAATAAAAGTTATTGGTTATTTTCACTCCCTTTTCTGAGATTGAATGAATGAATGCACTATAAGGTTCCTCTGTACAATAAGGGTTATGTACCATAGCCAACTTGATGATCATACAACTGTTGATTCATTGATTGAATCATAGAGGCTGCTGCTTGGATGAATATCTAAGGAGTTAGATAGAGGACTCATCAAGCATCATCAAGTGATTGTTAAGTGATGATCTCCAGTCTGAGTAGGAGATGGCAATCCTTTCTCATATGGCTGATGTCTGACCGACCTCTTGATGCAGGTCCTTTGCATGGGAATAGTGATTCGGAGGTGTCAGATTAGTTGAGTCAATGGGTTGAGTTGACGAGATCGAGATAACCAAAGACCTATGTTGAATGCTGTCACAACATAGGCATGCATCCTCTGACCAGAGACAGATGTGTTGCTATATGTCCGAGTGTGTACATTTGGCAGACCAATAGGTTAATGGCCTAGCCAAGGGTCTATACACCGACGAGCTGGTGTGCATGTAAGGACATATGAGTAATACGATCTCTCAAAGGGATCATACAGGTTCACTTGGGAACCGGGAGACATGAGCTCACTCATGAGGTATTGGGACTGATCAAATTCCATGCATGGTCGTCATGCTTTAGAAGTATGACATGAATTTGAAGGTAAGATATATGCTTTGGGAAAGCATATGATCTATACCAATTCCCAATGATCAAGATTGAGAAACTTAATGATCAAACCCTAAAGATGACAGTATCAAAGTGATCTATATCTTCAGGATGATCATAGGTCTTCCAGTATGCAGGATGTACAGGTATTGGGAACAAGGTTCAGGAAAGCGGTATGCGTATGCGTTCGGACAGGTCACTGAATAGCGCTTAAGAGGTATGCGGGGGCATATGCGGGGCATATGCGGGGTATATGCGGTTCTATGCGGTTTCCTAATTTTTTATTTAAAAATAAATAAATATATACAAAAGTGACTATAACAGAACCAAACTTATGTATAATTGTGGTCCAACAGAAGATCTAAAAAAATAACTTTCATATAGAGTTTAAAACAATCTCTATCAATCAAATATCAATACTTCACTAGAAAGGTTAGCTCACAAAATAATTGATAACAATCAACAAAATAAAAAAATTAGCGCACAAAATGCCTCTATTGTTGAATATAATGTCATTTATCTCTGTTGTTATATTTATAATTGATCCTCCATCAAAAGTACCAAATTTTACATATAATATATTGCACTCATAATAACTATTAGTTGACTAAATTAGTTTGCTAAATTATTAGTATATTATTCTTTTTCTTCCTTGCGTGTTTACTTCAATCTCGCGGTACAAGTACAACTACTTTAACGATGGATTTAAATAGTTGGAATACATGCAAAAGTAAGGAAAACATGGCATAAACAACACAACAAAACATGGCACAAATTAAAAAATAAAAAAATAAAAAAATAATGGGTATGCGGCCGCACAGACCGCATATGCGGCCGCACAGACCGCATATGCGGCCCGCATAAGCGCACAGGGCGCATAATGGCGGGCTTCAGGAAAGCGGTGCGTTGAGGGCACCGCATACGCATATGCGGCCGCATAAGCGGCCGCACGGGCCGCTTTCGTGAACACTGATTGGGAATACCTGAGGGTGATGTGATCATAAACGATTGTATAACCATAAAACTTCCATTCTGAGGGAGTGATAAAATAGGTTTGGATTTTAGTGACTCCTCTCAATAGAGAAGTGACCTAATCTTAGTCCATGTACTGGACATTGATCTGAATGAGATTCAGATGCAATGAGAAGATTGGGTCTACGGTTTTTATTTAATCAAGCATCTGTGAGGTCCATGAGATCTGGATTTGAGATGTAATCTCAACATCCAAGTCACTATACGTGGAACAATACAATCGCCATGTCCTTATCTCCAAGTATCTGCGGAGAAATCGCATTATTCTTGAAGGGGTTCAAGAATAATTCCATAAATCCAAGCATTGAAGAATTGATGATTAAATGTGATTTAATCATTTTGATGTGTATGGAAATTATCCGATATAATTAAATATAATTTAATATTGTGGATAAGAATAATGTGGATAATAATATCCAATTATTCATAATATATTATAAATATGATTTATAACGTATTAGAGAGAGTTAATTATAATTTATATTTGTTGATTAATTATTAATGTGTATTGGATACACGTTGTGTAATTAATTGAAAATGTAAATTATATTTTGTTTTGGGTTGTGAATATGATTCACAAAATTCCAATGGTAAGATTGCAATATTCTCAAAATTAATTGTGAATTATTTTTGAAGAATAAATCACAACAAAAGTTGTTGGAAATAATAATGGAGATTTCCATGGAGATTTGCAATCTCATGGGATTTCATGAGATTGCCTCCACATGGAATCATGTGGACGGCTACCAAGTCCTACTTGGATTGGTGGCCGTCCACCATGATTGACATGGGAGATGTAATCTCCATGTTATTCTCTCCTTATTTGGTTGATCTAATTTAGGATTAAAATGTATTTGATTTATCAAATATATTTGATCTAAATTAAATCATAAATTTCTTGGCTTTTACCAACAACAATCTTGACCATTGGATTGAACATAAATCAATCTCACCCATTGATTTTATATGTCCCATGGATTGAGATCCATGGATCCCAAAACCCTATAAATAGAGAGGCATACCATGCTCTCTAAGGCTATGCAATTTTGGAGCACATCTCTCTCTCTCTCTCTCATTTTCTCTCACACTACACTCTCTCTCTTATTCTTGGTGGCTGTCCACTAAACCCTAGAGGAGAGATTCGTCGTCGCTTTCGCCACCACGCCGCCGCTTCGACGTTCTTCGGTTCTCCATCTTCTTGGAGTGCTACGCTCACGAAGAAGACGTTCGATCTCGTACGACGAGAGTTCACCGTGCTTGGATCATCTTGTTGGATTGCGAGGATCACGCGGTTCATCCCCGCGCTCGCAAGCGTCTTCTCCGACGATCGGACTTGAGACAGGAGGTCTCTTCTCTTAGAGACTAGATCAACCACGTTTCAAGAGGTATTCCTTACAGTTGTTGTGGTTCTAGATGAAACGATCCGAGAATCGCTCTTGGATCATGTTGTTTCATTGCAGAAAAAAATTTTAAATTCCATTGCACATAACAACTAGTACGACTAGTCGTTCTGCGTCGTATTCGATACGACGATCACGCTTCCGTGATGTGCTTGAGGATAATTCCATATCCTTCAAGTGAACTCTGATCTAGGATCGTCACTCTAATATCATGTGGAGAGAAAATAATGAGTTGTTTATTCATGAGGCCCTACGGTTCCCTTATACAAGGGAGAAACATGTTGGGAAAATTACATAGTGTACACATAAAGAAAATAAAATACATAGAATGAGTAGAACCTAACTAATATCTTAACAAGTAAGCATATAATGGACACCCAAATTAACATTAGACAATAGGTACATAAATGTAAACCCAACCATACATAGAAAATAATGACAAACCAAACAAGGTTTAGCAAATGTCCAATAAGAAGAGGGGGAGACAAAAACAACAAGAAGGAATATACAAACAACAATAATCGAAGATCAGAAACTAACCAAGGAAAAAGATTCAAAGAGGAAAACCTTTGGAAGGAAATAAAGGGAGGATGTCGAGTGCTCTCTCTTTGCCACCCACTAGAGACTCTATTCTTTGCTCATGAAAAGCCGCACACGACCTCTCATCTGCCCACCACAACCATACTCATAGGAAGGAACACGAGGGGTGGTTCCTATTGGATGTAGATGCATACCCATCCATCGATGAGGAAAAAAGGTAAAATATTAAAACAACATATAAAGAAATCCATCCGAATAGCATACATGTGCCACCAATTTCATTATTATATCCGAGTAGTTTATAGGAACATCCTCGAACTTTTCATGTGGTATCAATGTTTTCCTCAAACTTACAAATGCAACAATTTGAGTCCCAATCATAAAAAAAACAATTTGAGTCCCAAACTGGGTCCTTACAGGTCCAAATGACGTTGTGTGAATTTAAATGTGGAGGACCGATGAGTGTTCATATAGTCACCTGTAAAGTTAATGCAAATGCAATGATGCAAATGCTATTCTAACTTTTGTAGAAGACAAAGACGTTCTATGGGAAGTGGTGGTTGGTGGGGGTGTCCAATGGGATGGGTAAAACATGTCACACAAACTCGAAGATGGATGGTAAGAGATGGTAGTTTGTCGAGGTTGGCACAACACAATGAAGATGGTGGTAGAGGTTGACGGAGAGAAGGGAAGAAGAGTGATGATGGAGTAGGATTATGGTGGTGAAGTGAGACTATGGTGGCGGAAGAAGAGAAGGAGAAGGGAGGTGAGGCTTGAGAAAGGTAGGAAGAGGAGAGTGGGAAGGGTGGGGATGGTAGGAAATGTGAAAGGAAGAGGAAGAGGGAACATGTGAATGGTGGTGGAGAGGATGTTAGAAAGGGAGAAAGGGGGAGAGAATATGTGGGATCCTAAGGAAGAAATTTCCTTTGAGAGAATTAAAATGCTTCTTATTGCTCCATTAAAAAATGGCAAAGCCTTCTCCCACTTTAAGTATGGCCAGCTACATGGATTCTTGCTCAAATCCATGTTGAAAGATCCGACCATATTTTACATTGGATGTCGGCTATCTGATACAACCCTCACAAGAGGGGGATTTTATTATTCCATTCCTTTGGCAAGATGCCCATTTATGTATGGATAATACAACATATAGAAATTACAACACTATTTTAGAATGCTATACACTTGTGGACAGAGAACGAAATAAAGAAAGGTCTAGAGAATCCTAGTATGGGAGGAGGAGATGATTCTAGATCTTTACCTCTTAAAATATGAATTTCAGTAATAACGATTTTGCATTTAACATTTTACAAACTGGTCTAAATTCTAGATTATTCTAATAGTTATAATTATGACCACTATTGTGCTGCAAATTAATGGTTGCACCAATTCTACCCATCTTGAGAATCATCTTGCTCTTGTGAGATGGCATCAAGATAGTTGGAAAGTATGTCGGGACGAAGAGTACGAAGTTTGGCTTCATTGACCCAAGAGCTGCCATGAATGGCATGGTCATCCTAATGAAGTAATATGATTTCGTTGTGATATGCCTAATGGCTTGCATCCCTACAAACCTACCTCTGTATCACCTTAATGCCCAAAAAGTATCGGATTTGACTAATATCCTTAGTAACAAACACCTTCTGGAGGAAGGCCTTGGTGTCCGTAACACCCGCTTCGTCATCATCAGTTACCGTCATATCATCAATATATACAACTAATACCATGACACTAGTAGATCATTGTTTGATAAATACAGAGTAGTCATGTCATCATGTGAAAACTAAATGAGCTAATCTCAATGGTGAGCATGTCAAACCATCTCATGGACTCTTCTTTAAGCCATAAATGGCCTTACAAAGTCGGCATACATAGAGAAAGGTATTTTTCACATCAAGCTGAAATAGAGACCACTTCTTGTTGACGACAATAGAATCAATGGTATGAACCGAGCTCAATCTGGACACAAGTGAGAAGGTCTTGAAATAATCCACTTCACAGGTCTGAGTGAATCCCTTGGCCACGAGTATGTCCTTCAATCTATTAATCATACCATCTGGAGACTTCTTAGTCGTGAAGACCCATCTGCATGCAACTGGTTTTACGTCGGAGGATAATACACAAGATCCTAAGTTCCTCTGGAGTAAGAGAATCCATCTCCTCATCCGTAACCCTTTTCCAACCATGGTCCAGTAGTGCACTATGATGATAATGAGGAATAGTGATAACCATCAAAGTATCTGTAAACTGTCGATCACAATTGGAGAGTTTGTGTCTCTTTGTCCGCCATAGTGCTATAGGAAGATCTTGTGGCACATCCGGAGCAACATTGTTGGGGTTACTTGAACATGACATCTCCTCCTGCAAATAGAGAATAAGTAATGGAATGACACCAGACTGACTACTGTGTTTTCTTTTGTAGATGTTAAGTAGTGGTGGTAACTTCTCGGGTACATTACTAACAAACAATGTATTGCAGCTGGTCTGTTAAAAAATGATGACTTCAACAGAGATCTAATCATCGTGCATCTATATTCCTTTTGGTTGCGAGAGTAACCAAGAAAAACACACATGATGGTCCATGGAGATAGTTTGTCTGCAATGTGAAAATTAGGAGCAAATTCAATACAACCAAAATATTCATGGGAGCAAAGGAAAAGGTGTCTCATTTGGGTAATGTAGGGAGAAAGGGCTGATCCCCTTCAAAACAGTTGTTGGTACCCTGTTTATAAGATGAGTGGTAGTAAGGATGGCATCCCCTCAGTAAGTCTTAGGAACCTTCATGGGAGCAAGTAAAAAGCGAGCAATGCCAAGAAAATGGTGAAGTTTTCTTTTAGCTACCCCATCATGTTGTGAAATATAGGGATACAAGGTCTGATGAGTAGTTCCCTGAGATGAAAAGAATGACATTAAATCATGTTGAGTAAGTTCCAGAGCATTATTAGTCTGTAAAATTTGAATACAAGAAAAGAAGTAAGTTTTAATGAGTTGGAAAAAATGTTGTCAATTTTATTAATCTTTGATCATTCCTTTATTAAGTAGATCCACGAGCATCTACCATAATCATCAACAAAAATAATAAAATATCTATGACCGCCGACTGAGCGGACCGAACTGGATAGGGACTCAAATATCACAATGAATTAGATAAAAGGGTAAAGGTCGACATAGCTCAAGACTAGGAGGAAATGAAGTTCGATGATGTTTTCCGAACTAACACGCCTCACACTCTAACTACTATAGTAATGAGAGTTCGGGGAACATCATGGAGAGAGCTTTGACAGAAGGATTCTCGAGTTGCAAATGCCATAGGAATGGATCAGAAGAGTGATGCTGCACCGGGAAAAATGGAATCTGTGGGGACATCGAGGTAGTAGAGTACATTCTTCTCATACCCCCCATTAAAAAACTGCATCGTTCAGAAACTCCCAAGATGACATAGCTCATGCTTTTTCTTTGGCTTGGGTGATTTGGTTTGCTAGTAATAATTGTATCTTTCGTAGACAATGCTTTTATCCTGAGAATTTTTTGTGGCATTATAGGGCCATTGTTTCTATTGTTTCTGCATTGTCCCACTTATAACTGCAATATCCTTATCTTTTTAATTTAACCTTTTTGAGGTGGATTCCATCTCGGAACTCCGTCCGCTTATCTTTTAAAAAAATCTTCATCATCTGGATATCTTGAAAATAACAATAAAGTTCATCAAAAAGCACATGATAATTTTGCTCTGTACACAACTTATGAATGAAAAGCAAGCTCAAAGTAAAGTCGGGGGCACAATGAACTCCAATAAGATGAAGTTTAGAAGAGAACTCTATGGTTTCAACTATGGTAACGAGGGTGTGGTTACCATTGGCGACTCAAACAAACTTCACAATGGAAGATGGTTGGGAGGATGTTAGCAATCTACCTTCTCTAGTCATATGAGTAGAAGCATTGGAATTAATAACCCAAGCATGTGCTATAGTTGTGACTGAATTGGATAATGTACCTGAAGTGGTAGCCAAATGTGCAGTATGAACAATCTCAGTAATAATGGTATTGGAATCTAAAGTAGATGCATCAAATGGGAGTAGTTAGTCGTATAAAGTTGGACAATTTATCCATTAGATTTCTGAACAGAGGAGGTCGTTGTCCTTATTGTATCATAGTTCGATGCAGAAGTAGTATTGGCTCGAAGATAACCAGAAGGATATCCAAACTTCACCCAACAACGCTCGAGGGATGATTCCATTGCTGATAGTGGATGCACTGTTGATAGCCAGCATCACAGCCACGACCACAACCTGAGTCCACACAACGATCAGTGTCTTGACCACGACTAGAGTAGCGGCTCCATGCTCCATGAAAGAGCTGTGTCAATCGCCCCATCCAAAGGAGGCAAGGTAAGCAGAGTTCTCTGCTGGATGTAGAGAAGGGGTATGACCAATGAAGGTCTCTAGCTTCTGAAGTCGGTCAAAAAGGACCTTAATGGATGACAAGGCATCTGATGTGAGATACTGCACCTTCACCATATGATATAGTGGATGTAATCCAAAACGAAATTGATAGACTGACCATTCAGACATCTCTGTCACATGCTTCATGCAATAAGCATGCTGAAAAATGGTGAGCTTCTCATATAGATTACAGAGAAGTCAATAGCACTCCATAAGAGTGGACTCTCCTTGAGACACGAGCCAGATCTGCACAAATGTGTGTGTGTGAGAGAGGTGAGACTTCCTCATCTGTTGGCAGTATGTTTGTTTTAGCTCTTCCCACATCACATTTGTCGTGTCCTTGTAGAGCAGGTTCGTCGCAATGTGGGATTCCACACTATTAGTCATCCATGTCATGACTTAATAATTATCACCAAGCCATGACTCTCAGTCATTATCTGCTTCCTTTGAAGGCTCCTTAGTGAAAATAGAGATCTTCCGCTTACTGCCAACGAACACCTTAAAAGCACGAGACCACATGACCATTTTTAGTGCCCTTGAGTTTGGTAATGGTCCCAACTCTAGAGATTTGCATATGAGAGAAGACCACTTTACTTCTGGTGTTCAACATTGACATCAACTGCTCCGGATTGACTTCTTTACCTACGATCGTCTCAAACTTCTATCGCCCATCTACGACATGAAGATTGATACTCCAGACTACTGCTACATATCAATCGTCTTCACCTAGCATCAACTACTTTCACATAGGTCTCCTCCTAGTTTGATTACTCTCTGTGCTGGTTTTCTTCTAAAACGACTTGACTCCAAGCACGTCATGGTCATTGTAGCGACTCTACTATAGGCACATCCTGATCGTCGCAAACATGTTCTAGTGCGAGGTCTTCTCCCAGCAACGATTACTTAGAGTAGGTCTCCTCCCATCTCTCTCAATTGTATCAAGTGAAGATAAGTCATGTATATTTTTTTATTGCAAGCTGCAACTTTCTCAACTCTAGCTTGAGGGGGAGCATTAGATTATGTAAAAGGTGGGTAATTATATCTCTATAGGATCTAATTATCATGTTCTCTTATTTAGTTCGACATCGTCTACAAGTGGGACTCCGGTCTATTTGTGGATCTATATAAGTAGCCCCACACCCCATATAGTCATTGGGAGATTTGTAATCCTCTATATGGCCTTCTGAGGCCTTCTCTCATTGTTTCATCCCGCTCCTTAGGGAGTCTGGTTCCACGTAAATTCTTGAGCATTCTATTTCATATTTTTATATTTTGAGTTGATTATTGATTTTGCTTCTGCGTTATTTATTTCAATATTTAGAATCATGTTTCTTGTATTATAGCTTGGACTTAATTTATAAATATTTTAGGCTACGTACATAACACCATTCTGGATCTTTCTTGCATAGAAGTTCCTTTATAACTTAATTTCATATAAGCATCCCTTGAATTCACATGCATCATTCATCATTTGGTTTTTTTAATATACATTACAAATATACCCTAAAGAAATATCTATGTTGCATGCCATTTCTTGTACCCACTTCAATGTTCTGGTGGTAGAGCAATGTGCATACGACCTAAAAGACCAGGGTTCAAATCCCCTTATGAGGAGGGTTGCATTACATAGTCGACAACCAACATAAAAAATAATCGGATCTTTCAACACGGATTTAATAAGAATCCATGTAGTCGTCCCTACTTAAAAGTGGGACAGAACTTTGCCTTTTTAGCTGACCCTACTTGATGGGGAAAGAGGCTTTCTTGTTGTTGTACATGCAAGCCATTTCTTGGCAATTTATACATACGTACGTACGTACATACATATATATATATGCATGCCAATATTATATAGGGATTTTTAAATTTATGCCATTTCGATTTTCCCCCATAATACTTATGTCCCTAATCTTTTTGGCAATTACCCTTGTGCCCCTCTATTCTAGCAAAATTTGTAATATTTCTAGCAAAATTTGTAATATTGCTCTTTGATTAGTGTAGTATGGGTCAAGTGTACTAATGGAAGGGCACTACTATGAATTTTGTAATAATACGAGGGAATAAGTGTAACTAAAAAAACTTGGAAGGACATAATTGCAAAGTCCCTATTATATATATGGCATTATATTTCGTGTTTCTAACAAAAAATATTGCATGTACTCATCGGTAAACTATTTAAATATATAAAATTTCCTTTTCTAAGTGGAATTTAAACACACGAGTCTTACTAGTCTTTTAACTTTACATGGATAAAAATATAGATGTTCTATGTAATAATGTGCTCGTCTACTTACTATTTTTTCAAAATGAGGATATACATATTATATATGTCGAGGATTATTGAGCAGACAAAACTTTAATAGGGTTTTACATAAATGAATATATAATATAATTTATTGTTTCTCTAGGATAAAAGTCAATGACATTGGTAAAAATGTTTGAAATTACATGATTATATTTTCATAGATTACAAATTATAGTATAAATAATCAACCAAACATGAATCCAAATAACGTTATGAGTATTTAATTATAGGGATTTTATCACTTGTGCCCCTCCGAGATGTTGCAATATCAGTTATGCCCCTATCTTTTTCGTAATATCAGTTGTGCCCCTCAAAACTTGAGAATTTATCACTTGTGCCCCTCGGGTTAGTGACCGTCCATCCACAGTGCAAACGGCCGTTAACTTTGAGGACATAGGCGGAATTACTTTAAAAAAAAAGGTTAGAAGGTCATTTTAACCTTCTTCCTCATCCTCTTCTTCTTCCTCCTCTTGCCCATCCTCTTCCTCCTTCTCCTCCTCCTCCTACCTCTCCGCCCCCGCCCCTGCCACATGCCGCCCAGCTCCGCCCCGAGCTCCCCTCCCCTCCCCGGCTGCGGCGGGGCTTGCGGGACAGGGGCGGGGGGGTTGGAGGTGCGGCGCCCCCCCGACTGGCCCTCCCACCCCCTCCTCCCCGACCTCCTCCCCTTCGTCCTCCGCACCCTCCGCCTCCTCCCACCCCTCCGCCTCCGCTGCCTCCTCCCTTCGCCCCCCGGCGGCAAGCTCCTGCTCCACTCCGACCTCGACATCGCCTCCTCCTCCCTCCACCTCCACCTTCACGACCTCAACCTCCTCCTCCGCTCCGGCCTCCTCCCCCCCTCCTCCTCCGCCATCGTCCTCCCCCACCCCTCCCCCTCCTCCTCCAAGGACGACCTCTCCCTCTTCGTACGCGACCTCTTCGCCCGCCTCCTCATCGGCACCCTCGACCTCAAGAAGAAAGCCCTCGATTCCCTCCTCCGCCTTCTATCCGAAGACCCCAAGACCGCTGCCGTCATCGCCCAGGAAGGCGACATCTCCTGCCTCGTCCGCCTCCTCGATCCCGTCAATCACTCCTTGATCCACGAGCATGCCGCCTCCGCCCTCTCGTCCCTCGCCACCGCCTCTGAAGCCTCGCGCCGCACCGTGTTCGAAGAAGGCGGCCTCGGGCCGCTCCTCCGCATGCTGGAATCCGGGTCCGCCCCTGCGAGGGAACGTGCCGCTATAGCTGTCGAGGCGATCACCGCCGATCCTGGGAATGCTTGGGCTGTGCCCGCATACGGTGGTGTGCCGATTCTCATCGAAGCATGCCGCCCAGGTGGCGGGGGTTTACCGAACATGCAGGCGAAGGCCTCCGGTGCGCTGCGGGGTGGAAGGAGGTGCGGGGGGGAGGAGGTGCGGCGCCGGGGAGGGTAGGGGCTGCGGGATGTCGTCGGGGAGGGGAGGGGAGCTCGGGGCGGCGTCGGGGAGGGGAGGGGAGCTCGGGGCGGCGTCCGGGAGGGGAGGGGAGCTCGGGGCGGAGCTCAGGTCGGAGAGGGAGGAGGAGGAGGTTGGAGGAGGAAGAAGAGGTCCCTGGACAATAATACCCCTCTTAAATGCACCAAGGTTTGAAAAAACCATGGTTAAGTCAATTCATTGACGGTCAACCTGACGGAAGGGCACAACTGATGACGGAGAAACTTTTGAGGGGCACAACTGATATTACGAAAAAGATAGGGGCATAACTGATATTGCAACATCTCGGAGGGGCACAAGTGATAAAATCCCTTAATTATATTTTAAAGGATTACAAAGAATAATCAACCAAACATAAATCCAAATCCTGTTATGAGTATTTAAGGGATAGAACACTAATTGTGAATGCAAATATCGACATGATATATTGTGCAAGATCCAAAGTGAACAGAGAAATAAATCAATAACAACAAAATGGAGATGGTGTCTGTAGAGATATATGTTACTTTCTTCTGTACCTTTTCGTATTTTCTTTTTCCCGTTGGACTCTTTATGTATTTTACCCATAGGCTACTCTCATATATAAGAGAGCCTAGAGCGTATAGAATAAATACATTTCTCATTTTTCCCAACATGGTATCAGAGCGACGGTCCTAGACAGGAGTTCTTGAACCAAACCGTAACCCTAGCCTCCACCCTCGAGCCCTCCGCGCGCGTGCCTCTCCGCCTCTCAGCGCGCGTGCTTCACCGCCTCCGTCTCGCGTCGTCCCAGATCTCGCTGCGCTCAGTCTCGCGCCGCCTTCTCGTGCACGTACGCCTTACGATTCTTTCTGGGCGTCGCTCGGTCTTGCGCTGCACCAGCGCACGTTCCTGTGTGTTTGTGCGCACTCCTGCACACCCCTACACGTCTGTGCACACCTCTGCGCGCCTGCACATTTGTGCGCCTTGTGCATCTGTGCAATGGTGCACCTGTACGCGTCCTTGTAAGCCGCCTGTGCACGCTCCTGCGCACGCATCTGTGCGCGTTCCTGTGCGCATATTTGTGCGCGTGAAGCTCCTGACTTCCGTGTGCGTGCAACCCTAGGCTAGCGCGCGTACGACTCCATCACTTATTCCGCGCGCGCGTTTCCAAATTAATGGGTTTGGTTGCTTGAGTCTACACATGCAACTAAACCCGTTAATGTCCGTGTAGACGATCATATTTTCAGTCTACCACTCTAGTCTTCCATTATCATAATGTCAGAAAGCAAGGCAGACATCCCATCTACAGGCGCCTTCAGAGGTCCAGCACCTAGTGTTAAGATGGATGGTTCAAATTACGAACTATGGGCAATGCAGTTCATGAGTATGATGAAGTCAAGTGGTAAGAAGCACATTCTTACCGAAGAATAGTCTGTTAAGAAGACTAGAGTCAATGTCTCATGGGAGGCAGATGATGCATATGCCAAGGTTTGGCTATCTGGAACCCTGACAATTGAGATTGCCAATGATATCCTTCATCAGCCCACTGCAAAAGCAATGTTGGACATTCTGGTTGCTACATATTCCCAGGCAAAGAATGAGACAATGATTCTGCAACTCCAGCATGACATCTTTACTATTAAGCAGAATTGACGACCTCTACACTCATTGTATACATCTTTACGAGGAATGTTTGAGAAGCTTTACAACTTCATGTCTCTCACAGCCACTCCTGAGCAATAGAAGACTACTGGAATGCTACTATGGTAGGTGTATTTCTGGCGGCTCTAGATCCAGAGTACGAGGCTGCACACGCTCAGATCTTAGCGGACTCCACCATTCCTCCGATGGAGGAAGCAATTCACAGACTGAGCTGCATTACTGTTCCTTCATCCACTGCAAATCAGACCGCCTCAGCTATAGCATCGAATCGAGGTCGTGGAGGTCATCATTAGTCCTGTAGTCGTGGACCTCGGGTAGAGGAGGTCGTGTTTGACCATCCTGCACTTTTTGCCACCGTTTTGGGCATACTGAAGACACGTGCTACTCCCAACATGGATTTTCTGCTTCCGCACGAGTAGTTGAACAGATTGAGCCTCCATCTGCTTCATCTCTAGATCAGCGCTTTGATGACCTTGTAGGCCGCCCGAGGGGTATTATTCCTCCATCTGGCCCAGTTGCATCAGTACCTTCTTCTGATAGTCACCCCGATGTTGCTGCTTCTGTATCCACTAGTACCTCAGGTAGCACTTATGTATTTATTAGCAGTAGTGGATCAGATACTTTAGAGTGGATTATGGACTCTGGTGCTACACATCATCTGTGTGGTGATCAGGGCCTACTTACAGCCTACCGACAGGTCCCTCCAGGCTGTACTATGGTTATTGCCAATGGGACGCATTCTCCTATCACTAGTCAGGGAGAGATTAGCCTGACACCTTCTATGCACCTCAAGAACGTGCCGCATGCACCTGATTTCTCTATGAATTTATTGTCCATTAGCCAACTTACAAAGGATTTACATTGTCGAGCAATTTTTGATCCATCTTCTCTCATTTTTCAGGACATCCTTACGGGCAACGCGATCAAAGCGGCATATATCGTATTAGTCGGACCTCTTATGCCGGAGTCTCATCTCTACCTGCTGGATCCATCTCCCCATTACTGTGGCACTTGTGGACATCTACCGCTTCAGAAACTGCGTCATGTGTTACCCCAGGTTTTACCTCACACGTCCATCCAATGTGAGGCTTGTCAGTTGGGAAAGCACCATCGGTCTACCTTTCTCAGTCGTCAGTGTCGGAGTAGTACCTCCAAGTTTGAGTTGTTTCATGGTGTTATCTGGGGTCCCAGTCGTGTTCCTGATCATCAGGGACACAGGTTCTATATAGTTATTGTGGATGATTTCTCTTGTGTGTCTTGGGTCTTTCTGTTAAAGAATAAATTTGAAGCGAGGAATATTATCATAAATTTCATCAATGAAGTTCATAATGTTTTGTCTGCATCTGTAAAAATTGTGAGAAGTGATAATGCCTTAGAATTTTGTACTCATACTCTTTCCAATTATTTTTCAGCTCAAGGGATTATCCACCAAACATCTGGTGCCTATACTTTCCAACAAAATGGGGTTGCAGAAAGGAAACATCATCATTTACTTGATGTTATCGGGTCGCTTCTTATACAGAGTCATGCCTCTCATTCTTTCTGAGGCGATGATGTTCTTACGGCATGTTATCTCATTAATCGTATGCCGTCGTCTGTCTTAGGTGAGAAGATTCCTTTCTCCCTTGTTTTTCTTGACAAAGAATTATTCTCCCTCACTCCTCGTGTGTTTGGATCGGTTGCCTTTGTCCACCAGTTGTCTCCAGGGATTGACAAGCTCTCTCCTAGGGCTGTCAAGTGTGTTTTCGTCGGATACTCCAGAATACAGAAGGGGTACAAATGTTATGATCCATTACGCAGAAGGTATCTCGTTAGTGCTGATGTTACATTTTTCGAGTCTGTTATGTACTTCTCATCTATAGGTGATCAGTTGGTATCCTCCGGCACTATTGAAGCTATATACATGCCACCACCATCACCACCTCAACCATTACCATCTCCACCACTACCATCCCCTACACCTCCTATTACCGTTCATATTTCCCCGTTGCCAGTCCACTATAACCGTAGGCCTGCTTCTGCTCATGGTCATCGCTCATCATCTAGCTCGCCTGAGGTATGTTCTGAGAATATTATCATATTGATGGATCTGACGATTTCCCTGAGCAGGATGTGTTACAGAGGCCAGATGAGGAGGCAGGTGATTTGGATCTACCTATTGCTCTTCGGAAGCAGAAGTCCAGCTGCGCGTCATATCCAATAGCATCTACTGTGTCTTTTGATCGCTTAGCTGGAGATTTCAAGAGCTTTGTCATTGCATTATCGACGGTGGATATTCCACGGAATTACCAAGATGCGTTGAAGGATAGTCGATGGCGTTTAGCCATGAAAGAAGAAATGGCTGCTCTTTAGTCAAGAGGTACCTGGAGCCTTGTTACTGCACCTACTAATGCGTCTACAGTGAGCTACAAGTAGGTCTTTACAGCTAAGCAGAATGCAGATGACAACATTGACGGATACAAGGCATGCCTGGTTGCTCGTGGCTTTACACAGACATATGGGGTGGATTATCTTGATACATTTCGTCGGTTGCTTGCCATTCCACCCTACGGATCCTCCTCTCTGTTGCGGTTACTCGTGATTGGCCACTATACCAATTAGATGTCAAGAATGCATTCTTATACGGTAACTTGCAGGAGGAAGTCTACATGCAACAACCTCCTGGTTTTGCTGTTGAGGGGGAGTGTTCTAAGGTGTGTAGACTTCATAGGGCTATCTATGGCCTTAAGCAGAGCCCCAGAGCTTGGTTCCAGAAGCTCTTAGACCTGTTTGAGAAACAGGGGTACAGACGTTCCAATGCATATCATTCCTTGTTCGTACAGAAGACACCCAGAGGTACTATTGCAATTATGGTTTATGTAGATGATATGTTAATTACAGGTGATGATGAATAGGGAATTCAGAGGGAGAAAGAAATGCTGGGTCGTGAATTTGTCACTAAGGACCTTGGAGTTCTTAAATATTTTCTGGGACTGGAATTCGTCAGAAATCCTCATGGGCTGGTAATGACCCAGAGGAAATATGTCATTGACCTGTTGAGTGAAACATGAATGCTTGGTTGCCGACCTGCCATTACACCCATGGATCCCAGTATGAAACTATATGATGACGACACTGATGAGGTGGATAGGAGAAGATACAGAGAACCGGTGGGCAAGCTTCTCTATGTTACTATTACCGGACCCGATATCTCCTTTGTTGTGAGTCGAGTGAGCCACTTCATGGAGCAACCACGTCAGGTACATATGTATGCTATACATATGATACTCAGGTACCTTAAGTCATCTCCAGGTGCAGGTCTGTTGTTTAAGAAAGACAAGCAGATTACTATCTTAGCATGCGCAGATGCAGATTACGTAGGATGTCCTAAGGATAGGAAGTCCACCACTGGATTTGCTGTGTATGTCGGAAACTTTCTGGGCTCATAGAGAAGCAAGAAGCAAACAGTTGTAGCAAGATCTAGTGCTGAGTCTGAATATAGGGCTATGCCCCAGGTCAGTACAGAAATGATGTGGGTGAAGGCTGTGCTTACAGATATATGTATAAAAGTCCCCCTTCCTATGGCCATGGAATGTGACAATCAAGCGGCTCTATTCATTGCAAATAATCCGACATTTCATGAACGAACCTAGCGCATTGAGGTTGATTGCCACTTCATATGACATATGATTCAGAAGGGGTTTATTTCTACATCCCATGTTAGCTCAGGGGACCAAACTGCAGACATCTTTACCAAGGCATTACTTCGAGGGCCGTTTCAGAAGTGTTCTTCCAAGCTGAGCATGGTTGACATCTATGCTCCACCTTGAGGGGGAGTGTAGAGATATATGTTACTTTCTTCTGTACCTTTTCGTATTTTCTTTTTCCTGTTGGTCTCTTTATGTATTTTACCCATAGGCTACTCTCCTATATAAGAGATCTTAGGGTGTATGGAATAAATACGTTTCTCATTTTTCCCAACAGTATCAAGATTAGGATTCACCGAAACTTCCATATAGACTTTACTTGGAGAAGATATTACCCCTAAATTGTTGGTGCATTGGGTCTTATGTTTCGCTCCTAGGACACAACAATACCATGATCAGTGTCGGTGCACTCCAACATTCATTTTCCTGTAGAGCACATTAGAACCTATAGTTGAGAGAAGAAACTATTTACTAGTGGCAGAGGAAAAAATGAGGAATACACGCAATCATCGAGTCTCACCTGATTGGATAGAAATATGCAATGTGGGGACATAGGTCGAGAAGCATGTCTCATATTCATCATCGACCACTAAGAGATATCCGTTGCATCTCAAAGAGCGGCTCATCGAATTATCCAATAGTAGCAAAATCATCAATTTTCGAGGTCTCTCCCAAACCAAACATGCAAGAATGTGTCTATGTGATGCCCTCTCTAATCCCTCTTTCTCTTTTTGCTATAAGAGCTCAAAGGGATTCTCATATATGAGCCCACCAAAAGATTGGAGCCAAGCAATATTGCACTATCTTTCTCCCCCAAACTCATTCATTCTTTAATTTGAAAACTCCAATTAACAAATTAGCACACAATTGATAATTGCAATATTTGTTTGATAACTGGTCATCTAAAAATTCTACAATACGTAGTAGGGCCTCTTACGAACTACAAATAATATACTCTATGATACCAACATATTTGTTTAGATTTAGAATCATCACATATAAATAATAAACTATTTTTATTAATGAAAAGGACGACCCAAGAGTACCAAATCAAGATGTGAATATTATATAGAGGAATTTATAGGGAGGTTTGCAAACTTTCTATCTAATATAAATGTGATCCTCGAAACTTATAAATGTAACCATTCGAGTCTCAAACTATTTTAAAGGTAACAATGTGGTCCATTGTTGGTCCTCGACATTTAAATTCACGCAACATCATTTAGACCAGCTTGAGATCCTAGTGTTACCTTTAAAATAATTTTTTATTTGAATTGTTACTTCTGTAAGTTTGAGGACCACATTGATATCAGATGAGAAGTTTGAGGATCTCTTTGATTTCCGGAAGGACTTAGTTCATCTCTTATTTTCTTGTGGTGACCGTGTGAGATATATATAGCAAATGTTGTAGACGTCAGTAGTCAGTAGTCAATATTCAATTGGATGGGTTACTGAATAAGAATTTTCTGTATTTAGGAGAATATAAGGAAATATTCAATTATGTATTTTTTAATTATTTTAAATATAAAATTTATTCTAATATATACATTCTTATATATTTATACATTTATAGTCTTCAATCAATAAGAGTTCAACACAAAAGTATCAATTAACAAGTTACATATACGTCACTTTAACATTTGTGGTGATACCTGGATAAATGGGAACCTTTTAAAAATTCATCAGTCTCTGTTGTAATAGTAATCGAATATTCGGCCGAGTACTCGAATAATCAGGTCGAATATCCGAGTTGGACTGAATATTGACTGAATAGCAATATTTTTTTTCGGTCACCTCACCGAATAAGAATATTCTGCCGAGTATTCAGAGTCCATTCAATATAATATTGCAACAATGTATATGGTTGGATGCAAACATCTATTGGGTGGACGTTTTTACCCACAAATGCTTCCGATCGTTCTCTAGTTGATGGTTAGTTCAGGTTGATTGTGTAGTGGCTGAGAGCCATCACACGCTTTGGGCCATTTGGCTTGTCCATAACGATGTTAGTTTCCAAGAATAAATGCTTTATATTGAGATTGATGTTCATCTTGATAGGACTCTTTATGAGTCGTGTTTTTTGCTATTATACTCTATTGAGGTAAATTCACCTGAGGGGTACCTGTGGAAACTTATTCCATGGGACCCCTAGGCGAATATATATTTTGTTAAGTACCCTAAGAAAGCCGTGACTTGAGGTCACGACTTCCATAGTAGGAAGCCGTCACTTGAAGTCACGGCTCCCACAGGAAGTCGTAACCTCAAGTCACGGCTTCCTCTGCTTCCAGAACAGACAAGTCCCCACCCATGGTGGTGGGACTGGATAAAGAGGCAATAATTACATAAAATCAAACAAAGTCCATTACTTTTAACATTAGTCCAAAAAAGAGTCATAAAAAATAAAAAGAAGCTCTTCATTTAATATACATAAAACTACATATAGTCACAACATAAGAAGGTCTTCATTTAATACACATTGTGATACAAATCACTACGTTACAAATACATCACACACGTTTCCTTCTACGAAACACTCTAAGCTTAGGTGGCCTTTCATAGGATTCCTGCAGTATCGCCTTAGACCGCAGTTGGCTTGAGGGCACGATCTGGCTAGCTTCATCAATCTGTGAAATCATATATCCATCGAGTACCATGATGTCATCCATATGAAGTATTGCAAACGGAGAGCAACGTGAAGGGCCGGCGTCAGAAGGACCCCTCTTCTTCACCGGGGCGGCTGGTGTGGACAGGCTACTAGGGGTGCAATGGTCCTGAAAGGGAGTCTGAAAATCATCGGCAGTAGATGCTTCGACAAGTCACCTCTGACCACCTCCATCTCTTGCTCCTTCATGTCCTCACCCATGTCCTCGTCCACGACCCCGGTCAATAGGAGTTGGTTCCGTGGAAACCCCTTCTTCATTTCCTTCAGCTTCCTCATCATCATCTGCCCCATCTCTGAACTGTATCTCGATGGCTTCTAGTAGTCGCCGCTTAGAATCAACTGCCAAAAATGCCACACGTTCTGGGTCGTCCATTGCTAGATGGATATCTCAAAACCTCGATACCTGAAAATGAGACAGACTCGAGTCATATTCCATGTATGTTGAAAATGAAATGTTAATGTAATTGTTACTTACAACAAAGTCCATCATGCACCCGTGTCTACCAATAAACCGTCGGGTGATACGGTTACACCAACTCATGTCTGTCACCCCATCTCATCCTGGCACTATGGGGACTGTCTCCACAATATAATCCCTCATAATCTCCCACATCCCAAGAAGTTGGCATAGAATTGGATCCAATCAACGTTGATCTATCGAGTGGAGCTTTGGGCATGTGTTGCACAGACCTGGGATCCCCTGAACTGCTCCAAACTGTCGTAACACACGATCTGGAGTGTATAACTCAACCAAACAGAAATGAATGAGTGGTACTCTTGCAACATGAAGATCCGGTGCTTCTAAGCAGTACATAGGAAGCATCTGCATCACATATGCCGTGTAAGGCCTCCAAACAACCTACGAAAATAGAAATAATTTTATTAGAATCTTGGATAACCACTCATAGTGTAACAACATGCTAGGTTTACTTTCATACATGTGACGCTGTCTGAAGGTCAAATGCATCTCGATATGGACGCACCACATGTGTTGGTTCTATAGTGACATCGTAATGTGCCCGCCAACGACCTGTAAAGGAAATCTAGGCAAGCAGATCCCCAGGAAAGCCAGGAAGGTCAAATGCATCTCTATTGCTTCTGCCTTGGATGCGATGCATAACTGCCTGTAAAGGAAAGCCAGGCAAGTAGATCCCCAAGATAACTGTCCACATGCCTCCATGTCTTCGAGCATTGGAAGGTACATCAGCGAAACCTCATTGTCGGACTTGTCCGGAAAGACAATCCCTCCCAAGAGCTGTAGTATATATGCACGAGTGTGCTGCAGAATGGTCACCTCATCAGCATACTCTGGAAGTATGGAGAAATGCTCAACAAGCCATGTCATGCGGATACATGCACCATCAATGTTAGGCTTCTCAGGCCCCACTCTAAGAAGCCTCTCGCATAGTCCAGGCCAGCTAGGAGATGTTGTATATCCAATCACGGCATGCCCATCGATCTTCAGTCCAAATATGTAAACCACGTCCTGCAAAGTGATCGTCATCTCTCATGGTGCATGTGAAGGTATGAGTCTTTGAGCGCCATCTCTCTACCTATGTAGTAATTAAGTGCCAATCGAGTGATATGAAGTCCAATTGCATCACTCCTGCAAAACCCGCAGCATACACATGGACCACGATCCGTTCATCAATGGGGGCATGTCGCAGTATGCCATCTCTACTTCGACATCTCAACCATCTCGCCATCTAATGGCATTCAAGAAAATAAATACATCAGATAACAAAATGAAACATAATGATAAAAACTCACAGTAATTTTTTTTAAGCACGTACATCTCCCTGCCAAATAGCTTTGGATCTATGAGAGTCCTGTAGATGTAAAACAGATCGATCAATGGGACCCGGTTCCATCTGCAACAATTAAAAGCGCCAAAGGCAACCCCTGTTCTTCTCACTACAATAAATAACCCATACATGACTGTCAGATTCGTGCACCTCAAAATTATAATGGTGCTTAATGTGAAACAATTTGACTGAATAAATCAAGTCTTCTTTTAACTTGAAGGTCATCCCATTTCTTAACTCATCTGAACTTCCATTCCATCATGAATTCCCATTACGTCATCACCGTTTTGGATGTAACCATCACCGCCTCGTGTGTTATAAAAGGGAATGTCAGACTCAACACGCACTGTCTCGTTCTCATCGTTCAACATTTTTCCATCATCATTTTCCATTTCATCATCAGTGTTCTGTGGGGTATCCTCTATCATACGATCAATCTCGGGATCGTGGTCCTCCCCTATAGTGTAGATGGGGTCATTCAGGTAGGGGGGCCCCAAAGGTTTGGGCAAATTTACTGTTGTGGCCTCCCCATGAGTTGTAGATACATGAGGACTCTCACGGGCCCTTCCACATGTGGTCACATCAAATGTACGAGAAACAAGATGCGTTCTTGGAGCCGTCGCCGCAGCTTGGCGTATACACATAGGAGCTCTTGTGCATACAATGCCAGTAAATAAAACTGGTTTGTAGGATCCTCCCATCATCTCAACGTAGTTCAAAATATCGTCAATGTCACTATGATACTCCATATCAACCAAAAAAGTCTCATTATTCTCCAACATCCTATGAAGCACACGTAATTTTGTACCATTGGTTAAGTCAAGATGAAATGATTTTGCAATCATCTCGACCAATCCATTAAATGTCAAACCCATCCCAACTCTTATGGGTTTCACCCGACCTCCCTCGTATCTGACTTCTTTGCCATCCTTAGAAATCTTTCCACCAACATGGCACAAGCACAATACTTCCATTCCTTTGACTATCTTAAAAAATAGGAGTAGTTAAAATTACATATGAATAAAAAAACACTCCTAAGTACACAATGTGTGGCTTATACAAAATCAAAAAAAAATCCATAAACACATAAGGCTAGGGTTTACTCACAGTGGATGATATGGAGCACAACGACAAGAGGTGGCAGCGAGAGGGAGACACGAGGCGATCACCGGATCGAGGGGGCGGAATGGGAGGAGGTGGCGACATGGGAGGGGACGTGCTGGCGGAGGGGGCGTCCTGGAAGAGGCGTTCTGGGCGCATGGGGGGAGGGCCGGGTCACGGTTGGGCCTATATTCAAGCCCTAGCCGTGACTTGAGGTCACGGCTTCCTGTGGGAGCCGTGACTTCAAGTGACGGCTTCCTACTATGGAAGTCGTGACCTCAAGTCACGGCTTCCTTGGAGTACTTAACGAAATATATATTCGTCTGGGGTCCCGTGCAATAAGTTTCCATAGGTTCCTCTCAGGCGAATTTTCCTCATACTTTATTATTATTATTATATTTGGTGAACACCATTGCAAGTGTTCCCCCTTTTCGTCTAAAAATAGATTCAGGAGGCTTTCAGTAAATATTTCTGTGTTCTCCACATAAAGCATTTGTTTATATCTTCAATTAACAGTATTTACGGCACCAAAACGATGACCGAGTTTCTCTCATTTAGTCTGAAACTAGAATTTTTTACATCCATTTTTTATCAACTGAGGTTATAGTCTGACTTCGTTTAAAATATAATATTTTTTTGGAAAATTAAAGTTATTCATAAAGGATCTCTTAGGAAAAGTAACATGCTGATAAAAGTTATTCTGTGTAAACCTCCTACACAATGTTCTAACTTACCCAAGGTACAAGTAAGAAAGGGTTACTCAGTTTTCTTATATAGCGCTGGCATAATTTAGAGCGAGTTCTGTAACACCTTTTTATAATTTAGAGCGAGGATTATTATAATGACACACAACCTTTTTTTGCACTTTTGCTCCTGATTTTTGGATTCTTTAACGAGCCATTGATTTATAGATGATTCTCTAAGTTGGAATCCAAATGCTTACACATATCAAAAAAGTTCCATATCAAGGTAAACTATTTTGAAGCATCTCATTGGATCATGTCCAGAACAATTATAAATTATAATTGAGTTTTTCTACAAAGGAACGGGCTTTAAGAACGAGTCATACTGGATAATCCTTGCTCAGCTCTGAAAAAGAAAATAGGTTGTTTAGTTTAACGGGATGGAGGTGGACATGTCATTGCACAGTAAAAGTGATAAATGCTGGTTAAGTTGAGAATCTTTCAATTGCATATTTACTAAAAGATGCAGAATGAAACTGAAATTTAGTGAAGCAAAAAGCACAAAGAAAGCCTGGACACTTTTTTCCAGGGCATTGTGCTGTGATTGGTTGATGAGCATGATGCTTAGGTACTTCGCCATTTCTATTTATTTGCTTTAGTTGATAGTTAACATTTCAAATTTTTGTTTGTCTCAATTGCAGAATTGATGTGCAATGGGCATATCGAAAGTAGTAGGATTAAGTGCTGCTGCACTCTTTGCTGCTTATATTTGTGTGAGAAAATATGGTTCGCTGCTGACTTCTTTGCCAATTCTGCATGCTAGTCTTGTTGGTTTTGTCGTGTCTATTGCTTCCCATCCATGTATCAATTGCCAGCTTTTTGGTAAGAGCTCTGATGGAAAATTCCCCTTGTGGTCTGTTATTATATTTGGTCCATTCCTTCTCTTTGTTCAAGTATATATGTTTTATAAGAAATGGAGAAGGATCAAGAGGGGGGAACCAATGTATGACGAGGTTCATGAAGGTTTATATGTTGGTGGATGGCCGTCATCTTCTAAGCTTCTGCCACCAGGGCTGCCTGCAGTTATTGATTGCACGTGTGAATTTCCAAGAACCTCTTCTATATTGAAGAATGAATATTTATGTATACCAATTTGGGACACAAGATCACCTTCACCATCAGATATTGAATGGGCAGTGCGTTGGGCATGCAAGAGAAGAATGGAGAATAAACCTATTTATGTTCACTGTGCCAATGGTATAAAGTTTTCCTTCTAAATCTTGCTTTCTTTTGCCTTAATTGAAAAGGATGTAGGATGCTTTCCTTTAAATAAAGGACTTTCAAAAGCTGTAATGAGTAAGTTGGTGCTCACATTATTTACCATTTTTATGCCTACAACAGATGAAGATCTTAGTTATCAAGGGCTTGAATACCAAAAAATTTTATGAAGATCTTATTTGTCATAGGATATGACTTACATTTTAAATATTGTACACACATAACCAAATTGTTCATAAAAACATAGGTTTTTTGTATGGTCACACGATTACATTATACATAGCGCCTTTCTTTTCTCAGGTGGGCACCTAGACGGGCGCCTAGTGGCGCAACCATTTTGATCCATGGTACCGTGGATCACCTCACATCTTTAACCATGTTGGTAAAGAGTTCATCAATCGTGGATGCATATAGAAGTTAATATGGAACATATTTGAAGTTGTGCACATTGCATATAGTAAACTTATGCATGCAAAATTATGAGCAACGTAAACCAAACCTTTCTCATGTCATATGGGGTTGAATGCATGGATTATTTTTCACTATCAAGGTTTAGCATGGGCATATATATTGTTTGGTTACTTCCTAGGTCATAAGAGCACTCAATGTATAGAATCTCCTGTCCACGGGCATAGAAGCATTTTAAAATCCTACTTATTATTGGAAAAGTTTGTTTAAGTCGATTTTTTGGGGTAAGCCAAATGATGACCATTGGAGGTTAATGGCCATCTAGTAATTGAAATATAAAAAGTATAACAATAAATTGTCTTCAAACATCGCCCTCCTAAGGATTTTAACGTAATTCCTACCATGCCCTTATTCTGATGACACTTTGCTTCTTTGGTTATCCAGCAAAAATGATTATACAGAGTCTTACATCAAGATTGATAAGTCCAGGATTTACGTGTGCATGTGCCTTTTCCTGATTGATTTCAGCCGTAGGCTAAATGAAGTGTGATTGAACTGAAGACATGTAATGTTGGAAGAGGTTATTGCTCTTGATGGTGTTGAGGACGAGCAAGGTCTTTTTGTTGGGAAAATTAAAGAGATGTCTATTCCAAGGAACCTAGGCTCTCTTATATAGAGGAGATACTTATGGGTAAATTACAGAACATAGATATAAAGAAATAAAAATAAGAAATGGATACTCAGAGTACATAGAAATATCTCTACACTCCCCCTCAAGATGAAGCATAGATGTCAATCATGCTCAACTTGAAATAACACTTTTGAAATGACCCTCTGAGTAATGCCTTGGTAAAGATGTCTGCCGTTTGCTCTCCCGTGATGACATGAGAAGTAGAAATCAAGTCCTTCTGAATCATGTCTCTAGTATAATAGTATTATGGCAGTTTATCTCAATATGCTTCGTTCTTTTATGGAATGCAGGATTGTTTGCAATGAACAAGGTAGCCTGATTATCACATTATAACTGCATGGGTAGAGGTCCATTTCATTACAAATCTGCAAGCACTGTTCGAACCCACATCATTTTAGTACTTGCTTGTGCCATAGCCCTGTACTTCTCGATCTAGCTACCGCCATTTGTTTCTTGCTTTTCTAAGAAACAAGAGAACTACCAACGAACATTGCAAAGCCAGATGCAGACGTCTTGTCCTTAGGACACCCTATATAGTCTGCATCATCACATGCAGAAATAGAAAGAGTTGCTCCTTTCATGAATAGTAATCCTACACCTAGAGAAGATTTTGAGTCAAATTCCTAAGTAGTACCTGGGATTTACTTAAATACCCAGGTTCTACGGAATATTTTTTTTACTCAAAAACTACAGAGGCGTCGCATGTTGAACATGCGACACCCCTGAAGTTTTTTTTACCCAGCAACTACATATATGTCGCAGTTTGGACATGTGATGTAGATAACGCATATTGAATATGCGATATCAGGCCTAAATAAGGACCGCGCGTATCAGCCTTGCCATTTCCCACGCGATCCGTCCAGTATCTCCCTGTCGCCCGCGACCTGCCACTGCGCCGCCCCCGACATTTTGATCTCCTCTTCTCTCAAAAACGCCCATTTTGATCACTCCTAGCCTCGCGGAACACTCCTTTTCCGTAGTTTCATTGGGTGGCACCGTCCTAGCTGCCACCGCCTCCCATTAGGGCTAAGCCGCTGTTGCAAACACTTAGACTTGGTAAATTTTTTTCTTGAGATGATTGTTTATATCATATGCATATTGTTCTTCACTTCACGAATGTATTCTGTTTACTTGTACGTTGTGTCACGTATTAGGTCATAATGGAGCCGTTGTATTGTATGTTTCATTTGAGCGGTACAGTCATTGGCGGATCGAAGACCAACGTAAGGGGGTTTTTGCTAATGCCTAATATGATGTTCGATGAGATGTTGAACTTGGTCTATCGTAAGTTCAACCTGGATGCCAACAGTCAAGAGATCCGATTATTACATCGCATCCCTCGAGGCTCTGGGGAAGAACCATCATTTTCATCTTATTGTCGATGATGATGATGTGCAGGCAGTTCTTGTGTATGCTCGGACCATTGGGAAATCGATGCCTACTGACATTATTGTTGAAGATGTATCTGAGAGCAAAATCCCCAATGTTGTGACTAACAAGGGACCGTCTGTTGTCCCGAACACACAACCAGCAGTTGTCCGTAGCACACAACGAATAATCTTCCCAAGCATACAACCGACAGTAGTCCCTAACATAGAACCCTACTTTGAAGATGCTGCGCCTACAACGCAACAATGCACGGATCAGGAATTGGGCATGAGTCCCTCGTTGCTGCGACAGGTTAATCAATCTTTGGATGATTTCATCCCTTGGGGATCTGATGATGACTTGGAAGAAGGTAGCGAAGATGTCGACGATGATGCGGTAGACGGGGAGATCCCAGCTGATGAACAAAGCACGCATACTCTTACACCACGTATACCCTTTTTTGGGGTTAGAGGATCAAATACTCGTTCAACATATCAGGACGACATTCGAATGAAGTCCAGACTTGATGGTGTCGTTGACGAAATACGTAAGGGTAGAACATTCAAATGCAGGGAAGATTTGGTTTATGCTGTCAAGAAGTACCACATTCTGGCACACTATGACTTCCATCGGAATTGTATTTGGTGACTGGAAGAAGTCATACGCTGAAATGCCTTATCTATTGCATGCAATGAAGGCTGCTATTCCTGGGACTGAAATTGATATTGAATACAACGACCATCCTGATCCGTGGAAACCGCTTTGCCATAGATTTGAACGTTGCTTTTGGGCATTTGGGCCGTCGATTGAGGCATTCAAATATTGTCGTCCTGTGATTAGTATTGATGGGACACATCTGTACGGGAAGTACAAACAAAAATTGCTCATTGCTTGCGGGATTGACGGGGATAAACATATTGTTCCCCTTGCATTCGGCATTGTTGACGAGGAATCCGCTCCTTCATGGAAGTAGTTCCTATCGTTGGTGCGTATCAGGGTAATCGGCATGCGAGCTGGACCAATATGTATCATCTCTGATCGGAATGCTGGAATAAAAGCCGCTATGAAAGATGCTGACGTGGACTTATTAGAACCCTTTGCTTACTGGCGGTTTTGTACAAGGCACGTTGCGAGCAACTTCAATAGCGTCTTAAAAAATGACTCCATGAAAGCACTGGTGCAAGCAACAGCATTACAAACGACCACTAGGAAGTTCGCGTACTTCATGAGGAAACTACAAGAGTGGAATATTGAAGCAGGTAGATGGTTTTCGACTCATGATTATCGCCGTGAGCAATGGACATTGGCTTACGACAGTGGTTATAGGTTTGGTCAGATGACCACAAATTTGAGCGAAAGCTACAATGCTGTTCTTAAGGATGCCCGTTGTTTGCCAATCTCTGCATTAATCGAGAAGACTTTCTACAATTGTGTGGCATACTTCATTCAACATTCTGAAGAAGCAAGCGCATCCATTGCTGCTGGGCGTAAATTCACACATTATGCATCCACAGAGTTGAACCGTTGGAGTTCAGCCGCGAATGGGCATACGGTAACTCAGATACAAGTATAGCCGGAAATATTGTTTGAGGTCTCTAGCAGGGCTCGACAGACGTCTAGTGGTTTTCGTGGTCGCAAACAGTACACCGTAAATTTGCTCCAAAGGAAATGCACTTGTAATAAGTGGAAAAATTTTCATATCCCTTGTTCCCACGCCATTGCAGTAATTTCAAAGCGTCGGGCAGAAGTGGATTCCTACGTTGGAGAGTGGTACACCTGGCAGCACCAGCTTAAGGTTTATGGTGGGAAATTTTTCCCCATCGGTGATTGTGAGACATGGGCTCCCTTGGATTATCCAGAATTACGTCCGGACCCAAATCGTAAGTGCGGCAAGGGTCGACCACGTACTACAAGAATACATAATGAAATGGATGTTAGAGACGTGATTCGCCAGAATACTTGTTCCTTTTGTGGGGTATTGGGTCACACACACCGTGGATGTCCCAATAAAATCGCAACGGGTTCTCAAGCATCCACATCAAATGCGCCGACGACGACAAGGAATAAGAATAAATGTGGTAATTGTGGTGGCGTAGGTCACAACGGACGTAAATGTCCAACTTCGAGTAAGTGTATTTTTTCATCGTTTATTCGGTTTTTTCATTGCGGTGGCGAATTTAGTTTTATCTTATGTTATTGTTTTTCACATTGTATAATCTAACATTGAAAATACAAAATTGCAGATGGATCCAGGGCCAATTGACCCATCAGTTTTGCATCTTCAGGAGCGACATCGTTCTCGTCGTGTCTGGGCTGGCGATGTAAGTAATTTTAATTATTTGGTTCCTTCATTTCGTTGTCCTTATAAACAATTTCTTGTAGGAATCTTCATGGTTGCGTTGCCGACGACATGAGACACATGTACGTCGGATTCCTTTGGATGATCGACTGGAGCCGTATGTTGCTCAGGCGGGCTTTGGATGCATTTCAGAACTGGAGTTCATTACCTTAAATTGGCATTTGGTGACCGCGTTGGTTGAACGCTGGAGACCAGAGACGCACACTTTCTACATGGCTAGTGGAGAGATGTCCATCACCTTGCAGGATGTAGCATTCATCATGGGCCTGCGGATTGACCGACCTGTTGTTACTGGGGAGACGACACCTGGAGCCACATGGGCGGATACTTGCGAGGAACTGTTGGGTGTTAGGCCACTTCCAGCAGAGATCGTTGGCAGCAGGGTGTTAGCAAGTTGGTTATTCACACATTTTTCAGACTTGCCGGAAGATGCAGACGAGATGGTGGTACAGAGACATGCTAGAGCCTACATCTTGCAGTTGCTTGGTGGAGTCCTATTCACAGACAAGTCAGGATCGTTGGTATCACTTATCGCTCTACCTCATCTACATGATTTCGAGTACTCTAGGACACTGAGCTGGGGATCCGCCGTACTTGCATATCTATATAGACACCTTTGTTTAGCAGCGGATATGACGACCGAAGAGATTGGAGGCTCGGTGATACTCCTTCAGCTATGGGCATGGGAGCATTTCCCCCACATTGCTCTAGTTGTGAGGGAAGGTAGAGAATGGCACGGACGCCCGTTAGGAGTCCGCTGGGCAACGACGTTTGCCCATCGTCGACAGACTACACACGTGGTGAGACCGTACAGGGACGCTTTTGACATGCAGACACCCGAGCAGGTACTTTTACATTCATAACTTGCTTTAACCTCAACCAAAATAATTAATAATGTCAGTGTAATTTTATCATTCAGATATTGTGGACGCCATACACTGAGGACATCCGCGCAGGTCTGCCTGCCAACTGTCTTGAAGGCGAGAGCATTTGGAGAGCGCATGTCCCGTTGATATTCCCCGACCGATTCTTGAGACAATTTGGCGGCCTTCAATGCATTCCACGACAATGCTTCACATTTGAGGAACTACATGCAATCGATTTGAGGGGGAAGGTGCATGTGAATTGGAAGGAGAAACAGTGGTTGTACATTAGCCAATGGGATGACCGACACACTAGTATCGTTGATATCGATCGGACCAATGGGATATTTGCGACGTCCGCATACGAGCAATGGTATCGGACTATTACTAGAAGATTTGTCGGACGATTGGGTGCAACTCTGGCAAGCAACGTAAGTTCTCGGTTAAACTTTATGGGAAATTAATTTAAGAAGATTGCTAGAAATTTACCTCTATAATTTTTTTTGGAATGCAGCTCGCCAAGTGGAGCCGTGTTTACGATATTGGACATGAGGAATGCCGTGAGATTGCGACACAAGTAAAGGCGGAAATGATGCAGTGGTTGACGTTTCAATTTGCAGATGCAGTCACAATACATGACGAACATGCTGACGTGGCTCGGGCGGAAGCAAGGCGAGGAAGGACAAGAGGAAGAGAAAGGGGTTGGGGAAGGGCGTGTGAACAAGTGGCGGAACCCATGGATTACGAAGAAGCCGCTGCGGTAGATGAGAACCTTGCGCCAAGAGACTTCGTCACACCTGCCGCCGAGCGACCACGAGATGACATGCCAATGCCTCAGGAACCGTTGAGGCATGGATTCGACGCCAGAGAAACACAACCAACTTACTGCACGCTCACACCGCCGCCGATGCCAACCTTCGACGAAGATGTTGCTGGTCCCTCTCAAATCCACATGATAGACGAGGCGAACCGTCTGTTACCCTTTCTATCCTCCTGATTCAACGATAACATACCAGCGGAGGAAGAAGCATTGAGTTGTAACCTTGTAGTTGTTATTGTGATACAAAAATGTAGTGTACATCCGTGGACAATTCTATATATATAAAATGTTTGGAATGTCTAGTTGTATCACAATATTTTTCCTTTGTGAATGTATTTCTGTGCATTGAATGCGTGTATTTGGTTTCTTCTCGTAAGATGACTATGGGCCAAACAAAAACTTCAACACCTAATAAATACAGAGCTAGACTGTCATTTTCCAGGGTTTTTCTCATATGTCACATGTTCAACATGCGACATATGAGAAAGTCCCTGGAATCGTTTCAGGGTTTTCCTCATATAACGCATGTTCAACATGCGACATATGGGAAAGTGCCTGGAATCGTTCCAGGAACTTTCTTATATAACGCATGTCTAACATGTGACATTTAAGAAAGTGCCTGGAACGATTCTAGGAATTTTCTTATATAACGCATGTCTAACATGCGACATATGAGAAAGTCCCTGGAATCGTTGCAGGCACTTTCTTATATAACACATGTCCAAACTGCGACATATATGTAGTTGCTGGGTAAAAAAAAACTTCAGGGGTGTCGCATGTTCAACATGCGACACCTCTGTAGTTTTTGAGTAAAAAAAATATTCCGTATAACCTGGATATTTAAGTATATCCCAGGTACTACTTAGGAATTTGACTCGAAGATTTTAGATATCGCAGTATCATGTATATAGCATCCATATGTACCTGTCGGGCCTGCTCCATGAACTAGCTCACCGACTCATTGCAAACAAGATGTCAGGTCTAGTAATAGTAACATATAGGAGCTTCCCCACCATCTCTCTATATCTCCTCTTTTTTTTAAATCCAGAAGAAAGGGGGCTACACTCGACGGTGGACTCCCCAAAAATCTTATTCAAAAAAAGAAGGGAACTGGGAGGACAACAAAAAGAAAAACAACAAGAAACCACACTACAGAGTCATTACGACGCCTAATCCCTCACTAGGTGTTTAGCAACAACACCCACATTCTCCTTGTAGAACCTTTGCCCCGAGAACAATAGGTCAATTCTCCCCCGTCAAACCGCCCATAGCACGGCAACCGGATATAGCACCTCCAGCCTCGGCCTCCCCTTATTGGCCCGAAGCGAAGACCAGAACGATTGGAGGTCAACAGAGCAACACCAACCCAAATCAACCCCCTGCCAAATCTCAACCACCTTGGGGCATAAAAAAATAGGTGCTCCACAGACTTAACTGCCGCATCACAAACATCTATCGGAAACCACGCCTAAAATCTGGGCACAACGGTCTCTCGTCATCAATCTCTTCCTCCTCAGCAGCCATAAAAAGAAGCCAACCTGCTCCGGAAGCTTCAGAGCCCATAGAAAGGCATAATCAAGAGTGATACTCTCCGACAGCGAAGGTGGTGGCCTAGCGATAGCGCCAAAGGCCTTCTTGACAGTGAAAGGGGACTCCCTCCAGCACCAGTGATCGTGCCCCCCAGTAGGGCGCCCAACCTCCCGCACCGCCTCGATCAACGCCAAGAAATCCTCCAACCTCTGATCCGAGAAAATTGCCGTGAAAGAAGGACACCAAATCCTATCCAACTAGCAAGCCACAACCGAAAATGATTTATCTTCAGCTAACGCAAATAACCGCGGGAAGCGGGAGCAGAGGGGTCCCCCCGCCCAATCATCCGTCCAGAAGGAGAAGGACTCTCCCCCACCAAGCACCGGCCTGAAAAGCTCAACATTCTTCAAGAACACCTCCACTACCCCCTCCAAAACATGGTGGGGGAAGCAATACGACAGATCTGCGACGGCAAACCTCCCCCCACATCATAAATCCTCCGTACGACATTGAGGCAGAGATCCTCCCCCGGCCCCCAAACCCCGCACGCCCACTTAAGGAGCAAGGCCTCGTTCATATGGGCGAGCGATTTGACCCCCGACCCCCCTGCTCCTTGTCAACTTCTTGTCAACCTCTATATCTCCTCTTGTCAACCTCTTCTGTATCATCATCGTATAGCTTCCTGCTAGGATCCATAGGAGTAGTGGATGGTCTATAACCAATCATGCCCGTCTCAACAAGCATATCTGTGACATACTTCCTTTGGGTCATTACAAGACCCTGGGCATTCCTAGCAAATTCTAGCCCTAAGAAATACCTTAGGATGATCAGATCCTTAGTAACAAACTGAGGACTCAGAAATTCTTTTGCCATTTTTATTCTTGCACATCATCTCCTGTAACGAGTATATCATCAACATAAACCATGATAACAACAGTACCTCTAGGTGTCCTCTGCCCAAACAGTGAATGGTTTGCATTTGTTCTCTTGAACCCCTGCCTTTCTACCAAATCCGAGAGCTTCTGAAACCAAGCCCTTGGACTTTGCTTAAGGCCATACAATGCCTTTTGGAGTCTACAAACCTTCTAAAAAACTCACCTTTAGCAGCAAACCCTGGAGGTTGCTGCATGTAGACTTCCTCTTGTAGATCTCCATATAAAAAAGCATTTTTAACATCTAGTTGAAACAAATGCCAATCGTTTATCACTACAACTAAAAGAAGAACCCATAAAGTGGAGTGGCGTGCAACGAGAGAGAATGCATCCATATAATCCACGTCGTAGGTCTGATTAAATCATGGGGCTACTAATCTGACCTTGTAACGATCAAGGCTCCCATCATATGGTGTTTAACAGTAAACACTCATTTGCAACTGATAATAGAGGCAACAGGAGGAGCATACACTAAACTCCAGGTACCACGTGATTGCAAGGCAATCATCTCTTCCTCCATTGCTAAACACCAGTGATTATCCTTTAGGACCTCATGATAATTCCATGGAGTATCCACGACAGATAGAGATACTGCAATCTATGGAAGTCTCCTGTCAGATGATGAAACGAGACCTGGGACGTAAGAGGATAAGAGGAACAAATACGCTTTTGCTTCGTAATGCAATGGGTACATCCATGTCATTGGTAACCTCACCCATTTGTGGGATAGTCTCCTGCAAAGATCCCTGCACAGATATATCTACGAACTCATCAACTAGAAATCATGTTATCAGAACAATCCTGAAGCGTGTTGGGTGACGAGCGATTACCATTAGCAGGAACAGGTGTACGGGTATAGAATTTTCGTAATGTTGGAATAATGTTCGACTGGTTATTAGTTGGTAATGGTGGATGAGGTAGTGGTGGTGGTAGAGCATCATGCACAAGGGGAGGAGATAACGTAGGAGGAGGTGGCATGTAAACCTCATCATCAGAGTCTGATGAAGCCAACCTGTCACCTATAGGGGAGAAAAACATCACATACTCAAAAAATATGACATGAGCACTGATATAATATTTCCTGCACAAAGGATTATAACACCGGTATCCCTTTTGAGTCTTGGAGTACCCAAAAAATGCACATTTGACAGCCCTAGGAGAGAGCTTGTCAAGACCTGGAGCCAACTGGTAGACGAATGCAATCGAACTTAAGATACGAGGAGTAAGTAAGAATAACTCCTTCTTAGGAAAAACTATAGAGAAAGGAGTTTTCTCACCCAAGACAGACGATGGCATGCGATTCACTGGTTTATATGCCATAAGGTCCACATCACCCCAAAACGAATGTGGGGCACGACTCTTCATAAGAAGTGTCCGAGTGACATTAAGTAAATGACGATGCTTTCGCTCTGCAATACCATTTTGCTGAGAACTATAAGGACATGTTGTTTGATGAATAATAATACGAGATGAAAAAAATGAGATAAAGTATGGGTACATAATTCCAAAGCATAATCAGTTCTCACAAACTTCATAGAAGAAGAGAAAACATTCCGCACTACATTGATAAAGATTTTGATCATATCCCCTGCTTCAGATTTATTTTTCAATAAAAATACCCATGACAAACGTGAGAAATCAACCACAACAAGATAAAACCCGTATCCCTGATGATCAGGAACATGACTCAGACCCCAAATGTCAACATGAAATAACTCAAAAGGGGAGCTACTGCTCCGACTCTAATGATTATGGAAAGTAGACCGATGATGCTTCCCAAATTGACATGCCTCGCACTGGAAGGGAGAATTAGGTGAAATCTGCAATAAAATATGACACATCTTTTGGAGAGGGAGATGGCCAAAATGTAGTTTCCAAGTGAAGGGAGAGTCTGGTCCTGTCGAAATGGTGGACACACCTGCATAGGCTGTTCGGACTAGACAATAAAGACTGCCCTTCTCACGACCACAACCAATCACCATTCCCATAAGAATGTCTTGAAAAACAAGAGACAATGAGTCAAAGATACCCTGACAATGCAAATCCTTCGTAATTTGACTAATAGATAACAAATTCATAGAGAAATTAGGAGCATGTAACACATTCTACAGACACATCGAAGGTGTCAAAGTAATCTCCCCATGTCCCATGATCGGGGAGTGAGTCCCATCGGCTATCACCACTGTTCTCTCTGGAGGAACCTGTCTATATGTTGTAAGTTGATCTCTATCGTCACATAAACGGTGCGTTGCCCTAGAGTCCATAATCCACTCTGCAATCTCAGATCCATGACAAGATGTAAAGTCATAAGTACTACTTGAGATGCTAGCCATAGCAGAAGTACTGAAAGAGGCAGAAGCTATGACATCTGAGTGGCCTCCTGGGGATGGTGAAGGAGGCATGATATCTCGCAGTCTGGTCACGAGGTCATCAAACCTCAGATCTGAAGTAGGAGTAGCGGGAGACTCGACGTGCTCTGCTACGCAGACTGATGCCAGGAAACCATGCTTGGAGTAGCATGTCTCCTCTGTATGACCCGGGCAAATGACAAAACATGCATGGTCGACGAATGCGACCTCCTCTACCCCGAGGTCCACGACCACGAAAGAAAGATGAGCCCTCCTGCCTTGGGAGGCTGCCATCGTTGAAGTGGTATGACTAGTGGTTGTGGATGGAACATTAATCGTGCTTAGCCTGCAGAAAGCTTCTTCCATGGGAGGAATAGTGACATCCGCTAGAATCTGGGAGCGAGCAACATCATATCCAGGGTCAATGGCTGCTAGGAATACACCAACCGTGGTAGCATTCCTATAAGTCTTCTGCTGCTCTGGAGTCAAAGTAAGAGCATGAAACTGTGGAGCTTCTCAAACATCCTACGCAGGGATGTATATAGCGAATGAAGAGGTCGTTCATTCTGCTTGATAGTAAATATATCATGCTGGAGTTAGATGATCTTGGTCTCGTTCCTCGCTTGAAAATAGGTTGCTGCGAGAATGTCCAACATTGTCTTAGTAGTGGGTTGATGTAACACATCATTGGCAATCTCTATCGTCAATGTATCAAAAAGCCAAACTTTGTCATATGCATAATCCGCCTCCCATGAGACGTTAACCCCAGTTTTCTCCACCATCTCCTCTATAAGAATGTGTTTCTTACAATTAGACATCATAAGGCTCATGAACTGCATGACCCAGAGCTCATAGTTTGTCTCCTCCATTTTGATAATAGGTGATGGATCTTTGAAAGCGACTGTGACGGGTACATTAATTTTGTTTTCTGACATATTGTCGGATGTAGATAACTAGGGTTTTGTAGACCAATGAATGAATGTCTACACAGACATACGTGGATTTGAATGCATATGTTGACTTATGCACCCAAATCCATCAACCCAAAAGAGGATCTCTATATAGGAAAAGATGGCTAGAGACCGTAGATGTCCCCGGCAAGGGCGGCTGGAGGCCACAACGATGGTGGCTGCAGCGGTTGGAGGCTGTGGCGGCAGGTGGCTGGAGGCCGTGACTGGAGAGGCATGGGACAACGACGATGGCGATGGAGAGAGGAGAGAGAAGGGGGCGGCGGGTGGGGGTTTAAGGTCAGGGTACGGAGCTTCGTTCTAAGACAAATACTCTGACACCATGTTGGGAAAAACCAAAGAGATGTTTATTCCGAGGAACCTTAGGCTCTCTTATATAGAGGAGAGACCTATGGGTAAATTACAGAAGATAGATATAATGAAGTAAAAATAAAAATAAGAAACCGATACTCAGAGTACATAGAAATACCTCTGCACTTTTCATATCAGAAATTCAAGCACATTCAAGGGAGCATGTAGTTTTTTTTAAACGGAAAAGCGGTGCAATTTCGTTAAGACAAGAAAAAACTTTTGTATTTGTAATTACAAGTTTAAGTATTATAACTAACAAAGACCAGATCATTTTCTACATAAAATCTCTCACTATGAAAGATCGCTCAATTTATTGCAAGCTAAATCATCCATAACATAACCGTTGCCAGAATCCTCTTAGCCATCAAGCCAATGCAGGACAACCCAATAGACTCCCAATATATTAGAGGCATTATTACATAGAGCGAGAAGGGGTGAAATTTGGGTGACGTGATAAGGAGGGGCACCTCAAGTGTCATGAGGGAAGAAGTCATGAGGGAAGAAGATAGGGAAGGAGGAGTGGATTGGAAAATTTCAGAGGAGAAAGAAAAACTCGAGAGGGGGAGGGGGATAAAACCAAAGGCTAGACCAGCTTTTACTTCACATGTTCTCTGTTACAGGTTGCTTTATGTATAGGAAATAATTTATTTATTTATTAACAAATGTAACCTTTCATGTAAAAGACATCTAAACCAAAAGACACATCCAATGATTGCGACTTTCAATTTTTTAGAAGAATTAAAAATTATAAGAAAAATAATATCAGATATTTTGGACTGCACCAAAAATCTGACACAAAAATCACCCTAGATTGCATGTGGAACTATCCTCAAAACTCATCAACCACCAACATGAAGAGTAACAAAGCCAACATGTTTCCCTCCTCGACTCTTTTCTATGGATGAAAGAAGCCTCCCTCATGTTTCCCCACGAGCATCCAACACAAGTTATCTTATCACATGTCTCTTCATCCAATAAATCAACTCATCTTGGATGTGGAAAATAAATAGTCAATTGAATTATGAAAGGGGCCAGGTAATTATTTTATATAGAGAGGATAAACTCAAGAGAGTAAATTACATAACAAAAATGAAAGAAATAGAAAAATACATAATAAATACGGAAAGATAAATATAGCTCTCAACATTTTCCCTCGAGATGGATCATAGATGTCAATCATGCTCAGTTTAGAACATCTCTGGAATGGATCTTTGGCTAGAGCTTTGGTGAAAACATATGTAGTTTGTTCCCTTGAGTTGATGTGAGACGTTGAGACAAAATCCTTCTGAATCATGCCACGTTTTCAAGCGTTGAGGAGCGAACAACCAGTTGAAAGCTGCTTTGTGGAATAGGTTCGATTGCCAGTTTGAGGATAGAAAGCCCCAGAGAAATTATTGGTGAGCGTCACTCAGCTTGAAACTAGCGATGAGATTTAGAGATTACAATCATGCGGCTTAACTTAATAGAATGTATTGGCAAGAATGTTAGTTTTGTTCATGGGAAAAAAGCTATCATATCTCATTTAAGGTGGGCCAACCTGTTTTTGGGGTTCCATATCTTAGGATTTCATGTTCATAACGACGTCATGCTCGCGTTCGGGAAAGAAATCATCGATCGAACTCATTTTCTCCCAATGGATACCCACACGCGGTCAGACTTCATATGGATTCGATGCATTCTTATCCTCAACGTTCGCAGCTTATAATATATTGGATTTGAAAAGGTAGGTCGAATCATATGTGGGGTGGTTGAATGCAATTAATGTGAATAGTAAATCACTCTTCTTAACAATAGGTTATGGGGATTTCTTGGTTCATCATGCTATTGCTCTAGGGTGACATAGAATCATTGATTTGGCTTGACAGGATAAAAAGTAGGTAAAGTCGTTTCAAAGGTCTTGATGCTTTGTTTGGTTCTGGAAAGAAAATAGGTATCTCATCTGGTGGGTTGAGTTTTAGTAAGTTAGTGTCCCTAGGAATCCACTCGTTACACAACATTTGATTATCTACTTCAACTAACTATCGAAGGAACTGCTCGGCTATATAGTTGGGAACTGACATGAGTTTAATATATAGTTGCGGTCAAACGAGGCTAATAAGTTAAGTAGTAGTGCGAGCCCATAATAAGAGGAGTCGAGTGAGGGCAAATTTCTAGTCCGGGTGTCGATGAGGGATGAGACTAGAGAGCTTAAGCAAGAAAGGAGTTGGGGCGAGGCATTATCTAAGCGGGAAAAGAAAGTGACCTTAGAAAAAGAAGAGAGGTTGAGAGGGCAAAGTCTAGCAGGAGGTCTCAAAAAGCCGCCATATCATTACCTCAATGTGTTTGGGCCTCTCATGAAGGTAAGGGTTATTGACAATGAAAAGAGCAACCTGGTTATTGCATTGTAACCATGTGGGAAGAGGTAAGTCAATAGTAGGTCAGTCAGAACAAATCTAACCCACGCGTCATCTCAGGGCTCCCTTGTGCCTAGACCTGGCCAATGGGTCGAGGGCCCGCCTACCTAGCACTTCCAGCCCGATCATGGGTTGGTATTGAACTAGGAAAATTGAGGTATGGGCTGGCTCGACCCAACCCACAAAAAATAAAAAATATTTATTTTGAAGTTATATAATACGTGTATTGATATAATATACTTCAAGTTTTTCATATGTGATGTTAGTTTTACTTTAAATTTAATAGTTTTCATCTTAAGTAACATGTAAACTACTTATATTAGTTATGTAAAGTATAAATGATGGTAGTAAAATCATTTATATTTATTAAATAACATAAAAAAATAAAGAAAAAATTAAAGTTGGCCCATAGACTTGCCTGTGATGGGCTTTGGACAGAGGGTTTAGAACCTCAGTCTATTGGGCTCAACCGGTCCTGCATTTGACATAGTATACCTACACTATGGATCTGTAGTTTGACTTAGCACTAGATCTAGAAACCATGGTATGTTTCTTGCTCTTCCATGACTCCAAAAAGCTCCCTATGAAAACTACAAAGCTAGAGGTAGATTTCTTGTCCCTAGGGCATCTTGTATAGTCCTAATCTTCACGTGTCATGATGGCAAGGGATGTACCTTTGCTGAAGAACAATCTTGTACCTAGAGAAAACTTTAGATATCTCATAATCATGTTATTTACATTCATGAACTTTAGATATCTCATAATCATGTTATTTACATTCATGTGAGCCTGTCTCGGCTGCTCCATAAACTCTCTAACTTTGCTCACAGCAAAGGAGATATCTGGTCTGATAATAATCACGTACAAGAGCTTCCCAACATGCTCCATGTATCTCCTCTTGTTCATCTCCATGTCATCTTCATATAGCTTCATGTTGGGATCCATGGGAGTAGTGGCAGGTCTATAGTCTTCCATGCCTGTCACTGAAAGGAGATATGTAACATACTTCCTCCGTTGGTTTCTGACGAACTCAATCCCTAGGAAGCATCGCAATTCGCCAAGGTCCCTGGTGACAAATTGTTGTCCAAGGAAGTCTTTAGCCATACTAATACCTTGTGAATTATCTCCTATAACAATGTTATCATCAACATAGATCAGAAGGACAATAATACCTTTATGAGTCCTCTGAATAAATAATGAATGATCTACATTCGATCTCATGAAGTTCTGCCACTCTTTGAAGTTTGAGAGCTTTTGAAACCATGCTCTGGGACTCTACTTAAGGTCACGGATAGCCTTATGATGTATGCATACATTCTGATCCCCCCACCCCCGCCCTCAGCAGTGTACCTAGATGGCTACTGATATAGATCTCCTACTATAGATCATCATATAGAGGGTAGCATGTGTTATCATGATCTTTCTCAGTCTACTGTAAGCTTCCTCTATTGGAGGTATAAATGCACCATTGAGGAGCTGAGTACATACGATTGTACTATGAGTCAAGTTCCGCTAGAAACACACCAACCATAGTTGTGTTCTTGTATGCATGTTGTTACTCTATGGTAACATTATGAGGAATGAAGTTATGAAGCTTCTCAAACATGCCACTGAGCTATGAGTACAAGACATGAAGTGGGCGAACATCCTTATTAGTTGTGAAGATATCATACTGAAGCTGCATGATCTTTATCTCATTCCTTGCCTGAGAGAAGTAATTGTAAGGATGTCCCACATTACCATGGCATTTTGGCTGATGGAGGATTGTTATTGGCTATCTTTGTGGTCAAAGTACCAGATAGTCATACGTTCACATACACGTCATCTTGCTTCTACGAAGCATTGGTTTTGTCGGTTATCTTTGATTGTGTTAGAGTGTGTTCATTGTTGTTGAACTATATAACGGTGATAAACTATATGGACTACAATTCATAATTGGTCCCATCCATCTTGACAATGGGTGCCAGATCCTTGAAAGCACTGAAGGAAGATAAGTCACTCGTGATTTATGACATGATGAAAAAATGTTCGGAAAGGATACGACTGGCATTGTAGACCGATCTGAAGATGTTTACGCAATCTTCTGGGAATTTGTTGTGGGTGTAGACTTATACCACAACCGTTTCTATCAGCTCTGAGTTCACAATAGGGCTGGGTTGGTGATTTATAGGTCAGAAATCACCCTTTGTGATGCAGCGTGAAATGGAAATATAAGGCTGCATTTATCTAATTTTTATCCGTTAATTTTATTTACGTTTATTTGAGTTGTCGTATTTTTAATTAAATAAACGAGATCGCGTGTGATCTCAATAAAATAGTTAAAGATTTGAATTTCAAATTAGTCGGTTAGTCGGTTAGAGCCAAATTAGGATAATTAGTTTGAATTTAAATTTGAGTTTCTATTTTTGTAATCTCATCCCTCCTATATAAAGGGATGATAGACTAGTTGTTTAAACAGTTCAGTTGATACAAAAAATTGAGATTTATCTCTGTCTCTCTCCTTCTCCTTCCCCATGTGGTCTTCATGTTTCTCTCCTCCAAGCCCCTCGTTTCTGATGAGTTTCTCTTCTCAGCCCTTCCCTTTCTTCTTCCACCAATAATTCCACAATTTAAAAATTTATTTTCATCGTCGCCGAATTCTATTTTGCATCAATTGGTATCAGAGCATGGCTTACAGATCGTCCTCACGATCTGACGATCCGTCCAGACATTCGCGCCGACATGCGACAAAACACTATCATTCGTCGGAGTGGAAACGACAAGCCGAAGAAGCTTACAACAAGGACATGGACGCACAGTGTGAGATCCAAATTTTCCAATCCGAATGTCGAGAAATAATGGCTAATTTCGAGGCTATGTGCGCCGCCCTATCAAAGTCTTCCACTATCAAAGCCATTGTCCAGAGTTTTGACGAAGAAAACCTCACCGTTGAGGAGGATTCGATCGCTGTCCAGGTTGTTTCGGAAGAAAAAAACGTCGAAACGTTTGCTGTCCAGGTAATTTCCGATCCGCAATCATTGGAAAAATCGATTTCCGGGCCCCACACGACCCTTCCGCAGGTTTCCGGCAACATCCTTGTGCCTCCTACCATCCCCGTTGACAATCCCACACCTCCAGCCCCAAGCCCACTGCCGCTACCCCTTCCCACAGCCACCCTCGTGCCTCTTGCGCCACCACCAACATCACTTTTTCCCGACGCCCCCAAAGCCCCAGCCCCTGCGGTACAGGCCCTTCGCCCCTTCCCATCACCCACGTACCCTTGACCCCTCTCCTGATCGCTACCCCCGAACCCCCAGTCGGCCCTCTCGTTGCACCCACACTACCGAATTCCCCTGTCCCAGTGACCCCTTCCGCCACCTTCGTTGTCAACCCTCCCTCTTACCCCCTTCCTCCCGCCAACTCCAGCCCGTGCTCCTGCAGCCCTGACACCTCCGCCCCTTCCCCCTACTCGCTCCCAACGCTAGCCATTCCCCTCCCACTCTCCGTCACGATACCCATTCCCCCGCATGTCAATTCCCTCTCCTACATCGAGAACCTCCTTGTCACCGTTCACCGATGCCACCGCCTCGGTCCCCTTCTTGCGGGCCGCCAACACGTTGCCCTAGCAACGTACCACCGCCACGAGCCTCCACATGTGCGCCGTCGCCATCCATCGGGAGAAAGACTAGCCATGGTGCCCTTAATCGAACCCCTTATTCTCAGGGATCAGGGATATGAATTGGAAAAACTGTGGGCAAACCCACCTTCATAAAAGTTTTTGTTTGAAGGGCATAAGGAAGGAAACCCCTTACAAAATTTGTTTAAATGAAGGGATACGAAAATTGCAGAGATGTCCTCCAATTGGACAAAATTACAAACGTAACGTTGAAGAGGATCTAATTGGGGAAGTTGAAGCTACAATTTCAAGATTGAATTCTCCTACAGTGCCTCGAAGATCAAGCAATTCATCGGGAGATGAATTTTTCAAGCGGAGGAGAATTGATGCAGCGTGAAATGGAAATATAGGGCTGCATTTATCTAATTTTTATCCGTTAATTTTATTTGCGTTTATTTGAGTTGTCGTATTTTTAATTAAATAAACGAGATCTCCTGTGATCTCAATTAATTAGTTAAATATTTGAATTTCAAATTAGTCGGTTAGTCGGTTAGAGTCAAATTAGGATAATTAGTTTGAATTTAAATTTGAGTTTCTATTTTTGTAATCTCATCCCTCCTATATAAAGGGATGATAGACTAGTTTAAACTGTTCAGTTGATACAAAAAATTGAGATTTATCTCCGTCTCTCTCCTTCTCCTTCCCCACGTGGTCTTCACGTTTCTCTCCTCCAAGCCCCTCGTTTCCGACGAGTTTCTCTTCTCAACCCTTCCCTTTCTTCTTCCACAAATAATTCCACCGTTCAAATTTTTTTTTCACGGTCGTCGAATTCTATTCTGCATCACTTTGTCTACCAAAATTAGACCTCGCGTGGACCTCAGACTCAGAAGAGACGTCGATGCGAGAAGCACAAAGGTTTGTGGTGCCCTAGGTGGCATTGGTAGGGGTCACAGGGCCTAGAGGCGGTACTTGTCTAGGAGGGTCGTTGGTGGCAGGAGATGCGTCGTAGTTGGAGGCCGTAGGGGGCTTACGATGGAAGAGGGGTGGGGGCGTGTAGGGGGCCCTGTGCGGGAGTGGCCGATGATGGGGAGTTGATGATGAGGGGGAAAGGGGGGTTGGGTGTGGAAAGGGGTAGGGCTTCAAAGCTTCGGTCTAGAACCGCCATTCTATTACCATGTAGAGAGGAAATAATCAATTGAATTATGAAGAGGGTCATAGGGCTCTCTTATATAGAAAGGAGAATCCCTAAAGGGCAAATTATATAATAGAAATGAAAGAAATAAAAAAATCATAATAAATATGGAAATATAAATATAAATCTCAATAAGGGAAACCACAACAAGAAAGGTAAATGAACCTTCAGTCAATACAACAACAATAGTCACCCGACTAGATTGATTATTCAATCCAACTGCTCTATTTGGTGGGGTGACCGAATAGACTAACCCGCACCGAATAATCAACTGAATAATAAAAAAATACTATATATTATTATAATTTGTTTGATTTATTATAACCTTTTTAAAGTGTAAAGTGAAAGTTAGATGCGAATAATTTGATTACAACTCAATTATTATTTTTATCTTATTAAATAATGATCATACATGTACAAATATATAATATTATGTGTTAAACACTCCTTTTTATTTAAAATAACTAAAAAGGCCAAAGTGAATATTTTGGATCAGTCATTCGAATAGTCATTCGAATACTGTTTATTCTTTATTCAGTGTCCCTTCTTATCGAATACCAGCTTTTGCAACTCTAGTCTCAGACTTTAGAGAAATCGACCTTCCTTAGCAATTTGATCTTTTGCCTTTCCCATTCAACAGTTGTCTCAAAAACCATTACTACATCGTCAATCTTATGCCTTCACGAAATGATTTCCATCAGGTTATGTGCGAATAATTGAATCGAAGATCCCTCGAAGGCAATTAGTAAGGACCTTCGTCACAATAAGATATCATTTGAGAGTGCAATTAGTAAGGACCTTTGTCACAATAAGATATCATTTTACACCACATTCTTCTTGGGCATAAGGAAAATTGAATGATGATTTAGCATATCAAATTCACAATTCTTTTTTATGAATCTTCATTATAATATCCATAACATCAAACTCCACCAATGGTCAGAACACTCGAAGGAAAAAGACTAGGAACCCATCTGCCTAATTGGCATTCATAGCATAAACAACCTCACAGATCTCAATGTTGCTAAGAGCACATTGCTTACCTTATGAAAGTGGCTGACCTCAACAGCCCAAATACCCCCCTCAACCTCCACTCGTATGCCCTCCACATCAATTGAGTGGATCATGTTATATCTCCCCATCCATTATTCACCACATGGAAGAATCGGGTATTCACATCCCCATCCTTCAACCGGGATCGAGGGGAAAATTGCCTCCACTCTAAGGATGGGTATTCACATCCCCATCCTTATCGAGGAGAGCCCTGTACTGCTCCCATGATGACCTTTTTTCTCCTTTAGTTTCCTAGAGTCCTCAAGATCGTCCAACCTCACCACCTCATCCTGTGCTACAGTCCTTCGCTCCTCATGTCGAGCATGAATATCTTTCTTGAAGATTATTAAATCTTATACAAAGCCTCAAGCCTTGCTGCTATATTATGTATCACAGTATTAGAACTCGAGTGGCTCCGCCGACAGGTAAATCCTGAAAACCCTCCTTAAGCAACTAGTAACGCTTAAAACAAAACACACTGCCCATATTGCAACCCTCCTTAGAGGTCCAAGAGATGGGAGCATGATCCGAATGAGACTGCAGTAAAGAGCTCATCAACGTAAGCAGGAATGCTTCCCGAAGCTCAATGGACCCCATGAACCAGTCATTATGGGAGTACAATGAGGCATTCAACTTAGTGTATACGTATAGTTTATCGTGTTTGACACCTCTAACGACATATCACCAGCGAAAGTGGCAAAAATCGAGGAAGCAAGATCCTGACTAACATAGCCGAAATTGTTTGGTAACAAATAAGTTGACATTGAAATCACCACCAACAATCTACTACATATGTATAACCAAGAAGAAGCTACAAGGAGATCATCCCACAGTTTCGAGCTAAAAGAGGTCCCTGGACCAATAAAAAGAGTAACCACACATTATCTGATATCGTGGGCAACACTATAGAGATTTCTTTTATGTTGAAAATGTTTTGTTTCACGCCATGACTCTCCTCGAGCCATGGCTCCTGTAAGGTAACATTGGTATATCTGCATTAATTTAATATATTTGGGGTATACAACATTAGGTGTTCCCCTTTTTATCTCAGAAAATGATTTTTAATGGATTTTTTCATCTTTTTATGTGATTTATTGAGTAATGCAAGATAATTTTTGTAAGGTGAGTTATGTAAAAATTTAGGTAGAAATGTAAAGTTTTTTTTGAAACAAGAGGGGCCATATGCATTGGTCTGTGCTACCAACATACCATTAAAGTGGGTTCAGAAATGTAAAGAATTAACCTTGGAATTTGCTCAAATTTGTAATCTTGATATGATGTAGCACTGATTCATCATACCCTCACTCTTTAATTTTGTCAGTCATGAGCAAGAAAATAATATGCAAAGAAAAATTGAAAAAGATAAAAGAATGTACAAGGAGGGTTTGCAGTAAACACACCGCAAAGTCTTAGGATTTTAAGCCAAGTTTGGACAAGTAATAGACATAGTTTAAGTTGATCTTTAGATTAACGACATGTTCGGACTCCCCTTTGACTCAAGCATTTAGCTCGACAATCCTCAAGATCTACTAACTTTAGTCAGTTTCATCCTTAGGTCAAGTTAGATCATCTTAATCAACAAATATTCTCTTTAACCTTGAGTAGATTTTGAACTGTGTGAAGGTTATAGTTCTTCCTAGTTTGCAAGACAAGCATACCATACAATCCAAGGCAAGGTACCTGGAGATTCCTGAAGTCTAAAGTTTCCATTCTTTCTAAGCTTAGGCTTATTCTCACTTCACTTAAGTTTGCCAGCAAAAAGATGGGAACATAAGGTAGAGAACATGGATTTGTTGGGGTTTTTCGTAGACTACTTTGGTCCATTGCTTTCAGTTTTTCTTTTTGCAGAGCTTAACTCTAGGCATCATTGACCTCTTTTAGAATGGAAGTGTCATTGGTCTACGTACTTGGCCTATTTGGTAGAGCTAGGTTATTTTATTAGATATTTCCTTGATAAATTTTGTGCTTTGAATTTGTGATTTTGGGGTAGGTACATGCATTCATTGTTGTGCCTTCTTTTTGGTAGAATTTTTGTAATGATGGATATTAAGAATGTAAAGGTATAGAATTTTATTTTTGGATACATTATACGAGGCAAGTTCGATGATGGATCCAAACTTAAAGAGAATTATTAATTTCTAAACTTAGATTATTGAACTTCTTGAACCTTAGATTTAATTTAAGCATTAGGTACTACATTCGGGGTCCTCCTTTCCATGGTAAGATTGAAACAATCCCTTGTATATGCAAACTAAGTTTAGCTACGTGTAAAGTGTAGATTGTTAAAAAACAATTAAGAGTAAAAGAGTGCTATAGTTGCTCAAGTCGATCTAGTTAGAGACATAATTTTAGTTGTCGCATAAAAATAGCGGAATTCAAGGAATTAAGCCCAAAATGGACCTGAAGGACAGGAATACTCCAGCCTAATGAAGTGTATCTGAAATTAAGTGGATGGTATGCTCAGTTTAAGTCTAAAATTTATAAACCAGGCTTCAGGTTCCAAAAAGTTAGAAGAAAACTAGGAGAAACCATATTTTTGGATTTTTATTTTTTAATGTTTTTGATAAAAAAAGATTTTTGACATTTTTCTTCAATTTTTATGGATTTTTTAGTATATGCAAATACTTTTGTTATTTTTGTAAAACATGCAAAGATTTTTGTCAATTTTTAAATATTTAAATATTTTTTTAAAAAATTAATGTAAAAAATATAATGCATGAAATGTGATCCACCCCCTATGTTTAGTTTGAGCCATGTCTGGTGATAGAAGTGTGGAAAAAATAGAACGTGGGACAACATGAGCGAAGAGGGTGCAAGATGTAAGGAATGAAAGATGCTTCTTTTTGTTATTTTCCAATTGATTTTTCTATTTTGTTGTTTTTATTGGGTTCTCGGAACTTAGCTTGAACTACAGCTTCTTTTTGTTATTTTTCCAATTGATTTTTAATTTTTTTGTGTTTTATTGGGTTCACGGAAGGTTAGCTTGAACTACAACTAAGAAAAAGAATAAATGCAAGTGAAGGAAAGTACCTGAAATATTTAACTATGAGAATTTTCCCACGAATTGTAGTTTTTACGCCCCTAGTTGGGCTCTAGGGTTAGGAATAACCCATGTTCCTTGATTGTGCCATGTCCTTGTTCAAAACACCGTTTTGAGGCTAGTGGATGGGAAATATTTTTTGTTGAAGCCAAAAAGTGGGGGATACACTCATAGGTGTTCGCCCCTTGTATTAAGAAAAAGCTGAAAGCGAGAAGAAAAGTACAAAGAGGAAAAGAGGCGTTCTAAGCAAGCCACGGGCGCACCAAACCCGACACATGAATATAGACATTTTCCTTGTAAAACTTGTGGCTAGAAAACAACAGCTCATTCCTAGCCAACCAAACAGACCACACCAAAGCTAGAGGCCATAGCAGCTCCCCCCTCGGGCGATGCCTGTCCGCGAAAAGCATAGTGCAGAAGTCGTCGACCCCCGTTCTGCCGACCCACCCCAGACTTGGGTCATCCCAAAGAGGCAACACGGACGGGCACGAGAAGAAAAGATGATCCGGGGTCTCGATCCCTCCCTCACAAAGCAAGCACATGTTAGAGACGAACCCGAGCAATCTAGCGCATCGGTCTAGAGTCATGAGCCTCCCCCTCCTGAACAACCAAAAAAAGAAGGCAATCCTCGCCTGTAGGCCCAACCCCCAGAAGAAAGCGTAATCACTCACGAGTGTCGCCGAAGGGGAGTGGGGGGGGTCTGCAGATCGCCGAGTAAGCCCTCCGCACCGGGAAGGAATCGCCCCGCTACGTCCAGTGATCACGACCCAAGGAGGGCCCTGCCACCTCCTGGAGCGCATCGAGCAGCAGAAGGAACTCTTGAAGGCGCTGGTCGGAGAAGTTAGAACGGAAAGACGACATCCAGTTCCCATCTGCCTAGTTGGAAGCCACTGAAGCTTCCTGGTCCGCTGCGAGAGAAAATAGACGGGGGAAGCGTTGAGAGAGAGCTCCCCCATCCGTCCAATCATCCATCCAGAAGGAAAAGCGGAGCCCATCCCCCAGGATGGGCCGAAACAGCGACCTGAAGTTGGCAGAGAGAGAGAGAGAGGGTGGACAACCTTCCAAAAAGGGGAGGGCTTTCTCCCACCTGCGGTAAACGCCGGAGCCCCCCCGGGCGGCTCCACCCCGACGTCATAGATCTGGCTAAGGAGGCGGAAGGTGAGATCCTCCCCGCTACCTCATATCCTGGTCACCCACTTCAGCAGTAAGGTCTCATTCAGCCCCTGTAAGCGATGGATCCCCAGCCCCCCATCGCACTTCCACAAGGTAATGTCGTCCCAGCACACCAGGTTCATTCATGGCCCCTGCCCGTTCCTGCCCAAAGAAACCTCCGCATCAGACCCTCTTGCCTTCTCTTAATGCCCCCAGGCATGAGCCTCGTGGAGGAGTAGTACACCGGCATGGCGGAAAGCACCGCCCTCAAGAGAACCAGGCGCCCCCTCTGGACAGGATCGACGCCTTCCAACCAGCGAGCCGTCCCTCCACCTTCTCGACCAAAGGAAGCCAATATGTCGTCTTAGATCTCCCTGTGTTGAGTGGCAGGACAAGGTAGTGAATGGGGACATCAGAGCAATCATTGCTCAACGTGGATCCGCAGAGATTCGCCAAGTCCCCATCCATGCGAAAGGGAACCAACTTGGATTTACTGTTATTCTGCACCAGCCCGGACATGTCATTGAAAAGCTCTAGAATGACCGCCATCCCTTTGGCCTCCTCGAGCACTTCCTCAATGAAAAAAATGGTGTCGTCAGCGTACTGCAACAACGGGACCGAAAGATCATCCCTCGAGTAGCCCCGTGTAAGCCCCGCCCGAAGAACTCCCTCCACCATATGCGTCAGGACGTCCGCCGCGATGATGAAGAGCAAGGGAGCGAGGGGGCACCCCTGCCTCACCCCTCTCTAACGTTGGAAGAAACCGCCCTCCGGCTTCCCATACAGCGGATAGACATGGAGGCCGTAGTCATGCAATGCTTCATCCAGGAAATCCAAATATCAAGGAAGCCCCTCCTATGTAGCGCCGTTCAGAGGAAGCACCAGTATAGCGTATCGAAGGCCTTGGAGAAGTCCACCTTCCAGAGGAGGGCGTGCGTGCCCGCCCGCTTCCAGTCAGCCACCATTTCGGAAGCCAAGACCATGTTGTCCGCGATCCGTCGCCCAGGAACGAAAGTCGTCTGAGTTGGGGCAATGATGTGCTCCAGGACCCTGCTCAGTCTGCTCGCGAAAAATTTGACTATAATAAGGTAAGAAGCATTGGAGATCGCAATTGGTCGGTATTCCTAGATCCTCCCCACGCCAGGCCTCTTTGGTATAAGAACAATAAGCACCTTGTTGAGCCTCTCAAAGCCTGCATTTCCATGGCAGCACTCCACCGCCACCTCAAGCACATCTCTGCCAACCAACTCCCAGAAATCCTTGTAAAAGGATACCGGGAATCCATCTGGGCCCGGATCGCCATCGCTGTTGAGATTCCAGATCGCCTCCTTCAGCTCCTCCATCGTGATGAGAGTGTCAAACTAGCAGCATGCACGTCGGATATGCGCTCCACCCCCAAACCCGACCACCTCCAACGCCTGCTGGTCCCCCTTGCGGAGAGCCTAAAGAAGTAATCCGCAATCGCCTTCCCGAGGGCCCTGTTCCCCTCCACCACCTCCCCATCAACCGACATCGATCTAATGATGTTCTCCCTCCGCCATCCATTGGCCATGCAGAAAAAGCCGTGTTAGCGTCACCCTCCTTGAGCCACCTGTATCTGGACCGCTGCCTCTATTCGATTGCCCTCCTCCTGTCCTCCTCGCAGATTTGCCTCTGAGCATCAGACCACACCTTGAGCTCGTCCCCAAGAAGGGGCCGTTCATCTTCTAACACGTCCAGCGTAGTTACCACCTCCTCAGCCGCCGCCCTCGCCATCCGACGAGCCTCCCTGGACTCCCTCTCGAAAGCGCAAAGCCTTTTGGATGGGAAAGATGTAGCAGGAGAATAAACAGATGGTAGATGTAGTTGGAGGAATAACCTTCTACAAGGCGTGACTTCGTCTTCTATGTTTGCTCGAGATTCTCCCACATTTCCTTGACCATATTTTTGTAAAGGAGATTTGAGGTAATGCGAGCCTCAACATTGTTAGTCATCCAATTGGTAATCAAGTAGTTATCTTTCTACCAATTGTCGTACTGTTTGTCCTTTTCATCTAAAGGATCCTTAGTCAGAATGTAGAGTTTCTTCTGACCACCAATGAACACCATAAATGATCAAGATCATAACACGTAATTTTCTGTTCCCTTGAGTTTAATAGTAGTGCCTTGTGCGATAATACTCATGGACAAGGGCTTTGTCTCGATAGAAGAAGGTGCCATGATTGTCTTAAAATAGAAAGAAGATCATGTGATCAACTAAGGATGCATATAGGGGCTAGAAATGACCAAGAACTCACGTTTGTCCTTGAAGAAGGGTTGAAAGGCCTCAACAAATAGCAGATCCGGTGTCCTGGCAGCGGTTCAGGATGAGTTTTGGATCTCCTAAAAGACGTACGGTACCCATGAAGGGTAGTTGTGGGACTGACGACCTTTGTAGGAGGTCCTGGAAGCGCTAGGCAGCACTAGCAGGAGGGTTGTAGGCTCCCTGACGACGCTAGAAACCTTCGTGGGAGGTCTGTTAGTGGTACTGCAGGTTTGTGGGTCCCATGGGGACGCTAGAGGGCCTTCGTGGGTAGTTCCAGCAACATTGGTAGGTGTTGGAGATGCTCCTTTGGGGTCGAGCTGATGTACTGGAGGCGATTGGAGGGCCTTGCATGAGGCTCTAGTTCGGGGAAGAGGACCCGCGCATGCTTTTGCAAGAATTGAAGGTGGCGGTGGGGATTTTAGGTCGGAATCTCGGTCTAGGACTGTTGCTCCGATACCATGTAGAGAAGAGAAAGGAATGAGATGTTTATTCCATAGGACTAGGGTCTCTTATATAGAGAGAACCCCAGAGAGTACACGAGGAAAAATACATAAATACCCTCGAATGGTTAAGGGTTACGGAACCCGAAGGGTTACAGAAATAAATGTACATATAATAACTCTAACACTTGTAAAAGGCCTTTGACTTGATCTCATATTTTTCTTGAGCTTCTTGGACTTCTTTACTTCATTCTATGGGTCTTTGACCTTCTGAGTTCTTAAGAACTTCAACCTTTATATTCGTCATCTTAAGTTTTAGGTTTAATTCTGAAGATGCTTCTTTGGTAGATAATTTAGCTCGATTTTCAAACTTGGTCCTTGATTTTCCTTTGTAGAGATATTTCTAGAGTTTATATACTTTTCTGTCATGTTTATTTTCCTTGTTCTATCTTATGTAATTTACCCATAGGCTTTCTCTATACAAGAGACCCTAGGGTTCTTTGGAATAAATATCTTCTCATTCTTTTCTTCCAACATGGTATTAGAGCTACCACCCTAAAATCCTAGACGCCCTCTCCTCTTCTCTCGCCGGCGCCACCTTCTCTCCCTCATCTCGCCAGCGCCGCTACCCTCCCGCCGCCCCTCCTCCCGCTACACCGTCACCATCTAGCCGCTGGTGCCCCCCCACACCACCCTCTACCCGGCGCCACCACCGTCTCCTTTTTCTCGTTACTCATGGATTTGAGTGCATAAGTCTACATATGCACTCAAATCCTTGGATGTTTATGTAGACATTTATTCTTTGGTCTACAAGCCCTAGTTCTCCATCTCCGGCATCAATGTCAGAAAACAAAGTCGACATGCCCTCCATCGACGTTTTCAAAGGTCCAACGCCATGGTCAAGATCGGTGGGACGAATTACGAGCTCTGGGCGATGCAATTCATGAGTCTCATGAAGTCCAATGGTAAGAAGCACATTCTTACCGAAGATGAGCCGACACAGAAGACTGGGGTTTATGCATCATGGAAGGCTGATGATTCGTATGCCAAGATCTGGCTTTCAGGCACACTGACGATGGAGATTGCTAATGATGTAATCCATCAGCCCACTGCTAAGGCAATGTGAGACATCCTTGTCACGACATACTTGCAAACGAGAAATGTGACCAAGATCCTCCAACTTCAACATGATATATTTACGGTCAAACAGAATGGTCGGCCTCTGCATTCGTTATATACATCCCTGCAAGGGATGTTTGAGAAGCTCTACAACATCATTCCCCATACGGCGACCCCGGAGCAGCAAAAGTCGTTCCGAAATGCTACAATGATGAGCATCTTACTAGCGGTGCCTGACCCGAAATATGATGCGGCTCGCTCGCAGATCCTGGCGGATGCTACTATTCCTCCAATGGAGGAAGTGTATCGAAGGCTTAGCAGAATCACAGTTCCCTCTACTGCTACTACTCCACCTCCTTCGACGATGGTAGCTTCCAGAGGCAGAGGAGCCTCTTCTTCTTTTCGTGACCGTGGACCTCGTAGTTGAGGTGACCGCTTTCGTCAGCCATGCACATTCTGTCATCGTCCTGGTTATATGGAGGATACATGCTATTCTAAGCATGGTTTTCCTGCATCAGCCCGTGTAGACGAGCACGTTGCGCCTCCACAACCATCTACTTCAGATCATCGATTTGAGGACCTTGTCGCTAGACTCCGTGATATCATACCTCCTGCCTCTACTGACTCTCCTGGAGCTCACTCGGATATAGCAGCTTCAGCTTCTCCCAGTACGTTAGCCCCAACTAGCACATCATGTAGTGCTTATGCCTTTACGTCCTGTCATAGTTCTATTGTTTTAGAATGGATTATGGACTCCAGTGTGACACATCATCTTTGTCGAGACAAAGATAAGCTTACATCATACAGGGAGGTTCCTCCACGGCGATCGGTACTGATAGCAGATGAGACTCATTCCCCTATCATTGGACAGGGGGAGATCTGATTGACACCCTCTATGCATCTACAGAATGTCTTGCATGCTCCAGATTTTCTAATGAACTTACTATCTGTGAGTCAAATTATGAAGGATTTGCACTGTCGCGCTATTTTTTACCCATCGTCTCTTCTTTTTCAGGACATTCTTACAGGCATGGTGATTGGTTGTGGCCGTGAGAAGGATGGTCTCTATCGGTTGGTCCGAACTCCTTATGCTTGTGTCTCATCTCAGTCCAGTGGAACAATCTTTCCTTTTACTGGGCATCTACGTTTTGGTCACCTCCCTCTTCAGAAGTTGCATCATATCTTACCCCGGATTTCATCAAGTTCTTCTTTTCAGTATGAAGCGTGTCAGTTGGGAAAGCATCACAGGTCTACTTTCCCTAGTCGTGAGTCTCGGAGCAGTAGCTCCCCTTTTGAATTATTGCATGTTGACATTTGGGGCCCGAGTCATGCCCCTGATCACCAGGGACACATGTTTTACCTAGTCGCGGTTGATGATTTCTCTATATTGTCATGGGTGTTTTTATTGAAGAATAAATCTGAAGCAAGGGATGTAATAAAAAATCTTATAAATGAAGTTTAGAATGTCTCTTCTTCTACTGTGAAAATTGTGCGTATCGATAATGCCTTGGAATTCTGCACTCGTGCTCTTTCACAATTCTTCTTGTCTCGCTGCATTATCCATCAAACGACTTGTGCTTACACGTCTCAACAAAACGTTTTTGCAGAGAGATAACATCATCATCTTCTTGATATCACTTGGACTTTACTTATCCAGAGTTGTGCTCTTGTGTCTTTTTGGAGTGATGTTGTCCTTATGGCATGCTATCTGCTGAATCGTATGCCCTCCTCCGTCTTGGGTGAGAAAGTTCCTCTTTCAGTTGTCTTTCCTAACAAGGAATTGTTCTCCCTAACTCTTCATGTCTTTGGCTCAGTTGCTTTCGTTCATCAGCTCACTCTGGAACTTGACAAGCTCTCACCTAGGGCTGTCAAGTGTGTGCTTCTTGGGTACTCTCGTACTCAAAAGGGTTACAAATGCTATGATCCTGTGAACAAGAGATATTATACCAGTGTCGATGTCACCTTCTTTGAGTTTGTGATGTATTTTTCGCCTACTGGTGACAGGTTGACTTCGTCTACTATTGATGATGAGATTTATGTGCCACCTCCTCCTCTGCGTCCGTCTGTTCACATACCAACTCCTACTGCTCCAACACCACCACCACCTCCACAACCACCAGTACCACCTTTACTGAGATTTTATACCCGTCGTCCGGTCCTTGCTCACGGAAGTCGTCATTCATCCACCACACCCCAGGTATGTCCAGATGATGTTACTAACAATGGGACTGAAGTTGTGCAAGTGCAGGGATCTTTGCAGGAGAATAGCATATTGGTGGGTACTGCTGATGATTTGGATGTACCTATTGCCTTAAGGAAGCCGAAGAGGACATACGCATCCTATCCGCTTGCTTCACAGGTTTCATTTCATCACCATACTGGTGATTTTCAGAGGCTTGATGTGGCCTTATCTACAGTGTAGACACCACGGAATTATCAGGACGTCTTGAAGGATAGCTGCTGGCGTTTAGCCATGGAGGAGGAAACGACTGCTCTACAGCCTCGTGGTACATGGAGCTTGGTTGTTGCTCCACTAGGATCTTCTGTTGTCAATTGTGAATGGGTATTTACTGTCAAATACCATGCAGATGGTAGCCTTGATCGTTACAACGCAAGGCTAGTGGTACGTGGATTCACTCAAACCTGTGGCGTGGATTACATGGATACATTTTCTCTGGTTGCACGTCATTCCACTCTACGTGTCCTTTTTTCAGTCACGGTGGTATGTGATTGGCCCTTCTTTCAGCTTGATGTTAAGAATGCCTTTTTATATGGGGATCTGCAGGAAGAAGTCTACATCCAGAAACCTCCGAGGTTTTCTGTTCAGGGGGAGTGTCAGATGGTGTGTAGACTTCACAAGACCATATATGGTCTTAAACAAAGCCCACGGGCGTGGTTTCAGAAGCTTTCAGACCTAATCCAGAAGAAAGGGTTCAAAAGATCAAATGCTGATCATTCTTTGTTTGTCCAGAAGACTCCCATAGATACTGTCGTTATCATGGTATATGTTGATGATATACTTGTTACGGGAGATGATAGTTCCCATGTTAGTTCAGGAGAACAGACTGCAGACATCCTTACCAAGCCATTGCTCAGAGGGCCATTTCAGAAATGTTCTTCCAAGCTGAGCATGATTGACATCTATGCTCCATCTTGAGGGGGAGTGTAGAGATATTTCTAGAGTTTATATACTTTTCTATCATGTTTATTTTTCTTGCATCTTATGTAATTTACCCATAGGCTTTCTCTATATAAGAGAGCCTAGGGTTCTTTGGAATAAATATATTCTCATTCTTTTTTTCCAACATCCTTGTTTTTAATATAGCTACAAGCTTATGCAACCAAATTTAGTTATCATCAAAACATGCATGCCTATGCATGACCTGCCACCCTTAGCCAGTCAATAGTACATGGCCGACTCCGACTATCTGATTGGTAGCTGCTAGAAGCTGGTTGGTAGAAGGCTTTTGATGCCTTTCTAAGAGGGGAGGGAAATTGAGTTCATGCCTTTCTAGAGGGGGAGGGATATTGATGCTTCTCAAAGCCATCCTCTCAGCTATTCCTTTCCCCCCTTTCCTGCAGGTTGTTTCAAGAGGGTGTTAGGGGTAGACTTGAATCTTTAATGAGACGCCTTTACTATTCGTATTTGGGTCACACATAGAGCATTCTCTTGGTTACCTTGCAAATAGTCGATGATTGTCATGGTGTTCTTAACTTAAAGGAGATGAGAAAGGATTTGCTTTCTGAATGGATGGGTCTGATTTTACTAACTGTAATCATTGGACCTGGTTCGGTCGTAGGTTCATGGTCAAGAAAGTATAGAGTTACTTTGTCCAAGTACAATTTTTTTATCAGGGGGCTTTGTTTCTAAATGCAAGATAATATGGAGCTGGAAGGCACCATAGGAGACCTGAAGCCCTTTCTTCTTCGCTTTACTTGCTTTGATCTCGACTAAAGTCCACCTTCCCTCTCACCTGGAAAGCATACTAGCTCCGTGCATCATCCTCGGGATGCCGACTGGGCAGTACAGCTAATGGGTTCACCAAGAATCGGAGATATGGGAAGAGAAAGAGGACCTTGTCGACGAGTGTCCTGCCTTTTCCCGCCGTTGCCCTATAATCTAGTCTCTGCTGCTCATCCAAAATCTTCCTTTGGCTTTTAAGATGTGGGTTAGTGATGATTGGTGCCTCGACGAGCAATGCTCTTTCAGGGCGCTAGTGCTTCATGTGCACGGTTTTCAGCTGATATCAAAGATGTGGAGCCCTTATTCTTTTTGTGCGAGAACTTGAATGAGGTCTGGGACCATGATCTTTTGACATGGGTGGTGGTTGGGTGTGCCTTTGACTTTTGAACCTAGTTTGGCTCAGATTGGTGTGGTTTTGACAGAGAGAGAGCACTGGTTGTGGCCTTGATCTGGGACTTGTGGTTAGCCAGAAATTCTGTTGTGTTTTGCCATGATAGATTTTATGCAGTGATTGTGATTGACCATTTGAGAAGATTCTGCATGAGTACGTATTGAGTCTAAACTATCACTTAGTTATGTAACTGCCAAGCTTCTCAAGGTATGGAGTTTTTGGGCACACGCCTTATTGGCGATCTCCTTTTTCCTTTTAAAAATTGATGCAGTGAAATTCTTTTGGCTCTATATATGATCATTTAGTTTGGTGCTTCATATTAAAATTGCAGATGTGCCATTGTGATCTACCGATGCCGACCCTTGAAATTGTGACCACTGTTGGATTTCAATATAAATTCCTTTTTGTTGATTTTTTAGCTTTGTATGAGCCTATGGATTCTCTGTGGTCCTTTTCTCCCTCAATGCATTGAAGATATAGTTAATTTTTCCCGGTGATTAATAGAAGTCGAGGTTGTCATGTGTATTCATTTTAACTTAATTCTTTTAGCTTAAAATTTTAGTGGATAAGTACACTAATTTCTGAAAGAAAGAACTGTGCTAGGTACTTCAGTTCTTCCACTTGGATAAATCCTATCTAAAATGATTGATAGATGAACCCTGCTATTGGTGGTTTTACTGCAGTTGCTGATCTATCGGTTGTCTTTCATCCTTTGAAACTGCTCGGTTTTTTTTGCATTTAAAGTACTGCTTTAATGAATGCTTTTTGAAAGAGAATGATGACAATTAGATCCTTTTTTAATGATCATGATTCACGTAGAAGCCCCTGCTGTAAAACCTCATACCTCTGGGGATTTTTTCCCACATAACTACCAGGACAATTTCTGTCGTTGCGAATGAAACAAGTCATATTTTTAGGTAATTGTCTGGTCCTGGTGTTAATACAGAGTCAAAATCTTGAATTTGATCATGAGAACTACAGATATACAACAATCTACTTCTTTCTGTTCCTTTTCTAGGGAAAAAATGGTTTCAGGTTTGTCAGGATCTATCAATTATTAATATTCTTGCTGTGCAGGGCATGGTCGGAGTGTTTGCGTGATGTGTGGCATTCTAGTTGCGCTGGGCGTTGCTGAGGACTGGAAAACTGCAGAAAATATCATTCGTGAAAAGCGACCATTCATTCGGATGAATGCCCTGCACCGGAAAAACCTGGAAGAATGGTCCAAGCAAAGTTGGTCTGCAAAGCAGAAAGGCACTAAGGATGTGAGTCCTTCCAGTGCCTCTGGTAGTTGAGACGAAGCAATTTCTACAAGTATATGCGCCTCATGATTACTGGAGGCCTAATTTCTCCTAAGAAAACGAGATTTACCAAGAAATTTTGATATCTTTATTTATTATTCTTTTATTAATTGTCAATTTTGAGCAATTGGATCGTCTCACTTGGTGAGAGCTCCATGCATCGAGTTTTATTTTTATCGCAACTTTGTTTCATGAGAAATTTTTTTAGTAAGAGTTCGGAATCAGTCAGATAAGCTGGCATCGAAAATGAGACTACTATTTGAACTATTAATTGTTTCATCGACATCTTTTCCTCGTATATACGGATATTCGAACTATAGTGTGGATGCTTAAACTTAGAAGGTCTTGGTTTATGCCATGCCATGATTTGAAGTTACTGGAAGCAAATTGTTTAGAAGGAGACAAGTTGATGGATCCTCTTACGGGGTTTATTTGTATTCATATTAGTGGATCCGGTCGTTTAGAGTGATCCATCTGTACGGGTTAGTAGAATGGATAGCTTGTTGAGGGATAAAGTAAATGAAAATAGAGCATTGTTTTCAAGTAATTAGTTACATTTATTCATCTATATTACATTTTTATCATTCATGTCTATGTTCCCGAAGGCAATGTCTTCTCCCCTAAACCTTCTGAAGGCTCCTATCCTTACCAGGCCATGCCTTCTAACTCTTAAAGTTCGCATCCTCAGCGTTTTTCTTGGATAGCAGTCTTCATTATCTTCTTCGGCCTCCTTGTCCTCTTCCCTTTGCTCTTCCCGTCTTACCGTCCGCTCAAGGTCAGATGGAAAGTGATGAGGCCAACCTTGTAGTCAAACTACACGGTCTCCTGCAAGATTGATCAGGAAGAATTATCAGCGCTTCAAATTACGTCTACAGATTAGGAGGACCCCCAGTGTGGCAGTGAATATTGTTGCTTAAAGTTATTACAGAAAGGCCCTATAGGCTTCAAGGATTCAAGCAGATGATCCATAACATTTGGAAGCATGTTGTCAGACAAGAAGCAGGGAAGGTGGTTGGAAGGCGATGTTCAGATCCAAAGAAGAGAAAGAATCAGTAAAATTCAGAAAGGCCATTGGCATTTTGAAAGGAGTCGAAAAGCAGAGATGGAAGCTTCACCACTTTCAAGTGCTGAAGTCTGCAGATTTCAGTTCTCGGTCTTTTGGGTGCAAGTCTACTGGATTCCCTCTGAATCTCAAAATAAAGGACCCACCCTTTCTAAAATTCTCAGTGTTATTCTGGATCCCGTGACAGGATCTTCTGATAATGAATATGGACAAGGCAAAGTAAAAAATCGATACCAAGCTCATCATCGTCATATAGTGGTATCATTGGGCATCAATACAAATGATGTGATACGGCGATCGAGCTCGAGAAATTATAGGTACAGTATCAGATCAGATGAACGAAGTTAAACGACTGATAGAAGCCAGGCTGCTGCCACTGAATTCTAATGAGATCAAAGCCTCGCAGTGGGAGTTCTTAGCCTTGGGAGAAATTCGAAGATGCAAATACCATGGACTCCAATATTGCTTGAGATTCACCTAATAAAGCCTTGCAGAGCAGTGTATCAATTCCAGTAAATCTAAGATCTTGTTCACCAAGAACACTCCTAGGTTGATCTCTACCTATGTTAAGAATTTATTAGACATTCATTCTGTTCTTACTAATGACCTATAATTTGCAACGAACGGTCAGCGAAAGAGTTGCATCTATGTTGACAAGCTGGAAGTGTAAACTACTTTCTCTTTCAAGCTGGCCGGATCATCCTCCTGAATTCAGCATTGGCTTCCACCTCATGGCCGCAGCTCGACTCGCAGAGAAAAAACCTGTAAAGCTGTGGACGAGCTCCAGATTTTTGGCGGATAATTGGGTGGTATTGGTGTTCGTCGACCTCTCATTATAATCAAGCGCTTGTACTTAAGCTACTTTGGGGGGTTTTTAAAGAATCCATTCTTCGTTTGGTGCTGCCTTCTACAGGATAAATATTGTCATCAGGAAGATTTTTGGGTCACAATAATAAAAAAACAGCTTCCTTTATAGAAGGATCTCATTAGCCTTCATTCTACTTCCAATCCAAGATCCGTTGACTTTGTTGCTGTCGAATGTTGACAATCTTCTTGATGTTCAAGGCAACTAGTGTATCCCTGGACTGCAATCTTTATCCAGCCTGCAAATTGCAGACCATATCCTTTCCATCCAAACTAATCTTGCAGCTGAGGATGTCTTGATTTGGAAGCCCCCATTCAAAGGGGACTTTTCGCGGTTAAATCGACATACCGACATCTGGTTAACAGTGGGAGAAGCTTCTCTCATCAGCTTATAACGCAAAGCGAAATTATTTGGCGTTCTAAAGATTTGCCTCCTGGGATTAAATTGTTTCTATGGTGCTTGATAAAGGCAAATATTCCCCTCAGATCCCTTCTAGCATACCGGGTTTCAAACCACAATGATCGATGTCTTTTATGCTATACTCATACAGAAGACCTTCAACACACATTCGCAGATTGTCGTGTGGCAAGAGCGGCGCGATTCTGTTTTGGAGTGCATATTTTTGCTCCAAACCTGACTGGAAGATTCTGAGGGTCGAAGATTGTCGAAGGTGCATGCACAATTCCCATCATATTCAGGGAGATATTCAGGGAGATAGATCCTTTTCAGTATGCCTCTATATTGTGAGTTAGTGAAGCACATAACAGTTGTTCTTCAAATGAAAATCCCCTTGTTCGGTTGAGTGATTCTCTTGTTCATGTGATTTAACAACTTCGCGAACTACTTGGTGATCTGACATCCTCAAAGACTTCCATCACTCTGATGTATGATTGAGGATACAAGCTCGAGCAACATGGACTAAGGAGGACATATCAAGCAGATGCGAATGCATGCCGATTATTGTTTATGACCTTTCAAAACCTTCAGCTTAACAAAGTTTAGTCATAAGTTGGCACTCCCAACATTCTCTTCTCAACCAATTTTTAGTGTAAGATGATATCTAAATATAAAAGGTGTAATAACAACCAAAAATCACTTTTCCAGTAGGGGCATTTAGGCCAAGTTTGAACACATGCGATAACACGCGGGAGCCGTCCGATGAGCATCCGAGTCGGCTGATAGGGCGTGAAGACCTGGCCAACGGTTGGGGGCCCGTCCGCCCAGCCCGCTCATGGGTCGGATCTGAGCTAGGAGATTTGGGCATGGGCCGGTCCGGATTGGCCTGGAAAAAAAATAAAAAAAATACATAAATATAAGCTGAGTAATACATGTATTAATATATTAATATGATACACTTCAAGTTCTCATATGTGACACTAGTTTTAATAAAATTTCATATTTTACATGTCAAGTAACATGTAAACTACTTACATTAGTTATATAAAGTATAAATGGTACTAATAAAATCATTTATACATATTAAATATCATTAAAAAATCAATGGAAAAGAACGAAATGAACTGTGGGCTGGCCCATGGTGGGCTTTGAACAGAGGATTTTGAACCTCGATCCGTTAGACCCAGCACATGAACCGACCGAGACCGCATTTTGGCCAAGTCTAGTGATTAGCACCCATCTCGATGCCCATCGGACGTTTGCTTTCAGACGTCTGCTTGTTACAGCAACAAGCTCCCCAACCTCTAGTATGATATAATATAAGAGGTATACAATAGGGTGGCTAAAAAATATTTTTTTAATACGAACATATTTTTTATGGTATAAATATATTTAGATATTAAAAAAGATATAAACGGGTGTCTAAATATTTCTATTATAAAATCTGTTTTCAGATTACGAAAAAATATAATATTATTGTTTAATGTGCTCAATCCTTGTAATTTATTATATATCCCCATGATCAGAATACATTTATAACGTTAATTTTTCACATGTTTTTTCGGATCATAATTTTATATTTGTTTGGATTGCATTATCATTTCCATATCTGAGGATAAAGAGACTTTATACAAGGATATTATATCTCGTGATGAGCATCATGATTACATCATTCATTATTTTTCTATTTACAGAATTTATCGGTCTTTAAAAAATCAGACGGATTGACTGGTCGGATAGGTTGAACCGAGAATCGGCCCTGACCCGATTAGTTCGACATGTTTCATCTAATTAATTTTTTTAAAAAGAAGAAAATACAAAATTGGGTCTGACCGGTGGTTGAACTAGGTTGACCTAAGTGGTTGGACTAGGTTCAACCAGATTGACCAAGTTTTAATGGTTTGGTAAATTTTCCCAAAAAAATTAAATAATTGAATAAGTGATTTTTAGAACTAGTATCCTTTTTAACTTCTGCAATATTAACTACGTCCCTCTTTGTTTCGGAATATCATTTGTGCCCCAATATTCTTAAAATAGTTTTTTAGAAGCAATTATACATAAATGATTACAATATTTTATTCATATAATGTTAGAATTGTGGTTATGCTTTATAGAATTTTACTTGAAATAGACGATCATATTATTCTATTGAAAGATTTGACATTTTCAATGATTATTTTATTGATATATACACACATATTTACATATATGTATTCGATTTTATCGGTTCAAAAATTTGTTTCGACCGATCAGATCAATAAATTAAGCCTACTTCGATTTTTTTGAGTCGATAGGACTCATAGGAGTGATGGCATCATGCTGATGGCATAATCTGTCCGATTGGTTTGGATCGATTATCTGATCCGGCTAGACCAAACCAAAGACTGGCCGGTTCATTTCTAGAAGGAGGAGAATGGGGCATGGGGTTGCTAATGGAAGGAGGAAAGGGTGGGGAGGGCGATGGGCCGTTGTTGGAAGGATGAGAGGGGCATTGGTAGTCTTTCGACGTTGGAAGGAGAGAGGGGTGATGGGTTGCCGCTACCCTACTGCTAAAAGGAGGAGAGAGGTATCGACGATTCATTACTGCTGGAAAGAGGGGAGGAGGATGGCGGGCACCCTCTATATAAACAATACCAAAGCTATGTTAATGTTCGTATTATTTATGTTTGAACCGAATTTGAATTGGACTTTTATCGAATCGAACATGAGTGAATATCGAACTTGACAGTTTTCTAACAGCCCTACCACTGAAGGTGACGGTGAAAGGAGAAAACGTCGGCAGCGCCATGTGGTGAGGAGAGGGAGAGGGTGTATGGGTGAGATGGAGGGTTAGGGTTTGCAATTTTAGGGATTTATCTTTTAAGAAATTAAATGGTCCCTTGATTTTTTGAGAACTGAACATAAACCATTATATAAGGGTTGTGAACTTTTTTACCAACGATAAGCTACCAATTCTCAAATCATAATATTATATTTACTTATTTATTTATTTCTAACTATTAACAAATCAAACCTGAGCGAACCTATCATTTCAAGGTTCACTTCATTTATATAAACGAGCCCAAATCTATGTTAAGATTCGGTTCGTTATGTTCGAACCGAATTCGAATCAGACTCTTATCGAAGTGAATCTGAGCGAATGTCGAACCTCGGATTTTTTTGACAGTCATGACTGGCATGAGAGGAATAAGGATGGATAATATTTGTAAGTTAGGAGTAAGGATGGATGAGGTTTGTTAGTTATGGGGAGGCGATTTCGTAGCGACAGGAAATGAGGGAGGCCGAGGGATAATCCATGCTTTCTTCTACGAGAAAGGCTCCATGATGCAAATAAAGAATAGTATGAAGGATAGGAAGTGGTAGCGAACAACCCTTATACTTACCTATCCCTCACTCTATGGTGCAAATGAACAATCCCTAAAGGTCTATACTAGGTCAAATAAAGTTTGATAGTTTTTTTTATTTTAATATTTATTTGTATATATAGTTCAAAATATTATACCTTTTATCAGTTTTAATTTGAAAATACGTTTGAAGCACTCCACAACTAATTAAAAATCACAAAGTAGTGGATTAGTTAATAAAACATGTGGTAAATTTTCATATCTTTATCTTTTGTATTCGATTTTAAAGGTTTCATTAGGTCATGATTGTAAAATTTAATAATAGGAAAAATCATGTTATTTGCTTCCGGTTTGTTCGATTAATCTACCTAACAATATTTTTTCTCAGATTATGTATTTGTTTTAATATATAGCATACATTTGTAAAAAAATCTAGTTAAAATTAGAAATATAGTTCTAATATATTTTTGTATAAGATATTTTTTATTTGAAAGATTTTCTTGTGCAGATGAAATATTATATTGTAAAGGGACCAGGAATACGATTATAAATAGATAATACCCAAAATTTGTAAAAAGGAAAATTTTAGATATCAGAATAAGTACCTGACATCAATTTCTCATAGTGAAATGAATAAGCATGCATAGAAATAAAATGCATCAATAATAAACCTTCCAAACTTGATGAAATATAATGCATACATGTATAACTTGTGCATGTGCACGCATGCAGGTGTAAAATAACTAAAAGTAAAAATTAGAAACCAATTGTTATTGAATATTAATATAGATATGGTATGGGTAAAATGGGGTTGCCCAATCTCCCCTCCTATTTTTTTTCATTTTTTTCATTTTTTTAGAAAATATTTCCTTGGATTTTCATAACTATTTCTCAATATTATGTCATTCAAGTTTCGTGTTGATAGCAATTTTCCGTCAACATATTAACAAATCAAACAGTTGGCCATTTTTCGTTTGGTATGCTAATACACATATTAGACAGTTTTATTCCTAAATTACTACTCATATGACTGGTTTAAGTCTACTAATCTTCATTCCATTCAGTTGATTAATAAATTTATCTCCATCACTTAGTAATGAACAGATATCATTTACTGATTTTATGAATATTTTCTCTTTTAGAGATGCAATATATGACCTATGTTAAAATTATTAGAAGATATTAATGGACATGATCAAACCTATAAAAGAGTCCAATGCTTATCTAGAGCCTAAATTCATATAATTATCTAATTAATGCTCTTTTAGGATTTCTGCCTTCGTGAAGTTATAATAGTTTTGGTTTAATTATCGAATGGTGATGTGTACAAGTCAAATTCAAGGAAATTAAGGGTCGTGCGGTAGAGGAATAAGAGTGATTAAGGGTGGAGGGATAAGACATTGTTTTTATTCATTTGGAGGGAGAGTACAAGGATGAATAAGGGTGAATACGAATGGAAAAGAGATGATTGTTATTCTCTTTTCGGTTGGCACTAGGGGTGTAAGCGAACCGAACATGAGCGAAATTATAGGGGTCTGGTTCGGTTCGTTTAGTAATCATATAGGTTTGGGTTCGTCTCGGTTCAATAAGATTAGATGTTGTATTAAAAATTGTATTTAGATTTTAATTGGAAAATCTATATAATTACAATTGGAGTTAATTTGATTTCAATTGGGAAACTAAATGGAAAGTTGGGAATTTTCAAATTTGAAACATGGATAAGTTTGGGTTGAAGTTTAGTACCATACCTTGGAGCTCTAAACTTTTGGTGGACTTATATATGAGTTCACGCCCTAGCTCTTGTAGCAATAGTAGAGAGGAGGAATGGAGGACCACACATGCGCGCGCGCTTCGCTTCGTCTCCGTCTCTGACACCTGCTCGGGCTCGGGCTCAGGAGAGTCAATTCGGATCTCGATACTTTTGTTGCGGGTTTCATTTGGTTGATCGATTAAATTAATCAGACGGACTAATTTGATTTCGATCACATTGGGAATCTGACTCGACCAAACGGCTCTATTTAGCCGCGGTTTTGGAATCCAAAGGGACACGCCCGTTGAGGGGTGTTTTCGGAAACCAAGGGTCGGTGGACAGAACTTTAAGCGTTGGCAACAAAGCAAGAAGATCTGGTTAACCACCATAGGATTAATCTCGATGCTTGAAACCGACTGTCCTACGGTGGAAATGGAAAACCCCTCACCCGATAACCAGAAGGCGCAATCTGCGTGGAAGGAACGCAACCATATATGTCATGGTTGCATCTTGTTGGCTCTGTCCAACACATTGTTTGATGTATACTATTCGTCCACGTAGACTACGAAGGGGCTATGGGAAGACTTGGATCGGAAGTATAATACCGAAGACCTCGGTATTGAAAAATACTCTGTGGCCAAGTTTTTGAAGTTTTCTATGGCCGAAGGGAAGTTAGTTTCAGAACAGGCACACGAGTTTTTACTCCTGCTCCATGGTTTAGAGGATGCCGAAATGAAACTTATAGAGACGGGTCATGTGCATCATAGAAAAATTCCCCAAGTCGTGGGAAGACTTCGGTATGACCCTGAAACACAGAAAGGGGAAATTTCTATGGATGACTTGATGGTGGCGATTGCCATAGAGGAGGAACACAGGAAACAAAAGCCTGTGCTTCCTGTCGATATTCAGGCTAAGGTCAATTTCATGACCTCGAAGGGCAATGATAATGTTATGGTAAAATAATACTCTGATGTGTTATTCCATAGAGCCCTCGGGTCTCTTATATAGAGAGAAAACCCTTGGGTAAATTACAAAGTCTTACAAAACATAAGTAGTAATTACGAAACAATAAAACGTAACATAAATAAGTCTCTACACTCCCCCTCAAGATGGAGCATAGATATCTATCATGCTCAGCTTGGACGAACATCTCTGGAAAGGTCCTCTGAGCAATGGCTTCGTGAATATGTCAGCAGTCTGGTCCTCTGAACTGACATGAGATGTGGAAATGAAGCCTTTCTGAATCATGTCCCTAGTATAATGACAATCCACCTCGATGTGCTTTGTTCTCTCATGGAAGGCTGGATTGTTGGCAATAAATAATGCTGCCTGATTATCACATTGAAGGTTCATAGGCAAGGGGACATCAACATTCAGATCTTCTAAAACTGCTTTAACCCACATCATCTCCGTGGTTGCCTGAGCCATGGCTTTGTACTCGGATTCGGCACTGGATCTCGCCACAACAGTCTGCTTCTTGCTTTTCCACGAGACTAAGGAGCTTCCTATGAAGATAGCAAATCCAGAAGTAGACTTACGATCCCTTGGACATCCTGCATAATCTGCATCTGCACAGGCTGAAATAGACAGATCTGTATCTTTCTTGAACAGCAACCCTGCGCCTGGGGAAGACTTCAGATATCTCAATATCATATGCACAGCATCCATATGAACTTGCCTCAGCTGCTCCATGAATTGACTCACCCGGTTTACTGCAAAGGCAATATCCGGTCGAGTTATGGTAATGTATAAGAGCTTACCCACCATTTCTCTGTACCTTCTCTTGTCCACCTCCTCTGTATCCTCATCGTACAGCTTCATGCTCGGGTCCATAGGTGTACTTGAAGGTCTGCATCCAGTCATTCCTGTTTCAGCTAGCAAATCTGTGACATATTTTCTTTGAGTCATCACCATTCCTTGTGCATTTCTTGCAAATTCTATCCCCAGAAAGTAACGTATTGTGCCAAGATCCTTTGTAACGAACTGGCTCCCCAACATGAACTTAGTTCTCTCAATCCCCTGAGCATCATCTCCTGTGACCAATATGTCATCAACGTATATCATAACGACAATAGTACCTCTAGGGGTCTTCAGGACGAACAGTGAGTGGTCCGCATTTGATCTTCTGAACCCCTGCTGTTCCATAAGCTGGGAGAGCTTTTGGTACCATGCCCGAGGACTCTGTTTAAGGCCATAGATAGCCTTATGAAGTCTACACACCATCTGAGTCTCCCCCTCAGCAGCAAACCCGGGTGGCTGCTGCATGTAGACTTCCTCCTGTAGGTCACCATACAAGAAAGCATTCTTGACATCAAGCTGGAAAATAGGTCAGTTACGTACCACAGCAACAGACATAAGAATGCGTAGAGTAGAGTGTCTCGCCACCGGTGAGAAAGTATCTAAATAATCAACCCCATATGTCTGAGTAAATCCTCGTGCCACGAGCCTTGCCTTGTATCTGTCTAGACGACCATCCGCATGATATTTTACCGTAAATACCCATTTGCAACTCACCACGGAAGCACCTGGAGGAATGGGGACAAGAGACCAAGTCCCTCTAGAACGCAAGGCAGACATCTCTTCCTCCATTGCTAAACGCCAGCAGTCAGTCTTCATGGCATCCTGATATGTCCGTGGAATCTCGACTGACGACACGGCAGCTGCAAACCGCTGGAAGTCCCCAGTGAGACGATGAAAAGAGACGTAAGAGGCAAGAGGATAGGAGGCACACTGTCTTCGCTGCTTCCTGTGAGCAATGGGGCGATCCAAATCATCCAGGATCGTTCTAACTGGTTGAACTTCCTCCTGTAGGAAAGGCTCCTGCACAGGTGCATTATCTAACCCATCATTAGTGTTAACATCAGAACATACCTGAGGCGTGTTGGATGGTTGACTTGTAGCTTGAGCAGGGCATGTCCACCTCGAATAGAACTTAGTGAAAGGGACAACTGGAGGTGGTGGCAAGAGTGATGGTGGTGGTGGTGGTGGTTTCGGTGGAGGAGAGGATTGACCCAGACTTGGAGGTGGAGGAACAAAGACCGTGGAATCTGGTGATGTGGAGGAGACCAATCTGTCACCTGCAGGGGAGAAGTACATGACAGGTTCGAAAAATGTAACATCTGCGCTCACGTAGTACTTGTTATGAACAGGGTCATAGCAACGGTATCCTTTTTGTGTTCTGGAGTAGCCCACAAACACACACTTGATAGCCCTAGGAGAGAGCTTATCAAGTCCCGGAGATAAGCGGTGGACAAACGCAACAGTGCCGAAGACCCGAGGTGTAAGGTTAAACAAGTCTCTGTCGGGAAAAAGAACAGAGATCGGGGACTTTTCCCCAAGAACAGTTGTAGGCATTCGGTTGACCAGATAACATGCTGTAAGTATGGCATCTCCCCAAAAAGATAATGGAGCACAACTCTGAATCAGTAATGTGCGAGCAATATCAAGAAAATGTCGATGTTTTCGTTCAGCAACCCCATTTTGTTGAGAGGTGTAAGCACATGTTGTTTGGTGAATGATGCCTTTAGAAGAAAGGAAACTAGCAAGAGAGCGAGTGCAGAATTCTAAGGCATTGTCAGTACGCACATACTTAACAGCAGATGAAAAAACATTCTGGATTTCATTAATAAGATTTTGAAGAACATTTCCCGCTTCAGATTTATTTTTCAGAAGAAAAGTCCATGAAACTCTAGAAAAATCATCAACCACAACCAAATAGAACCTGTGCCCCTGATGGTCCGGGACACGACTTGGACCCCAAATGTCTATATGAAGTAATTCAAACGGGGAGCTACTGCTCCGACTCTGACGACTGGGGAAGCTAGACCTATGATGCTTCCCTAATTGACACGCTTCACAACGAAAAGAGGAACTCGGAGAGACCTGAGGCAAAAGATGACGCATTTTCTGCAGCGGTAGATGACCCAACCGAAGATGCCAGGTGTACGGAGATACGGAGCCTTGGGAATGCAGTGAGACGCCAGCGTAAGAAGTATGGACGAGACGATAGAGGCCATTGTGCTCAGAGCCACAGCCAATCACCCTGCCCGTTAGTATATCCTGAAAAATAACAGACGATGGATCAAAAATAGCACGACAGTGCAAATCACGTGTAATCTGGCTAATCGACAAGAGATTCATAGAGAATTCTGGAGCATGTAGCACATTCTGTAAGTGCATAGAGGGAAGCAAAGCCGTCTCCCCCTGACCAATGATAGGGGAATGAGTGCCATCAGCAATGAGTACAGAGCGACCAGGCTGAACAGCTCTGTAAGACTGCAGAATATCTCTCTCACAGCATAGATGATGAGTAGCTCCGGAGTCGACAATCCATCCTGTGAGATCATGACTAGTAGATGAGACTGAAGAACTACCTGAGGCACTGGCTGAGGCAGATGAACTAGCTGAGGCTGAAGCCGCAACATCAGAAACCTCAGCACTCTCTGACAACGATTGTGGCATGATATCACGAAGTCGTGCCACCAACTCCTCAAACCTGTGATCTGGAGTAGATGCAGATGGACCTTGAGTATGATCCGCTACCCGTGCAGAAGGAGGGAAGCCATGCTTAGAATAGCATGTATCCTCCGAATGACCTGTACGGCGACAGAAAGTGCACATGGAACGAATGCGACCTACACGGCCACGTCCACCACTTCCTCTGCCACGAAATGAGGACGAAGCACCACGTCCCCTGGAAACTGCCATTGCGGATGGAGATGTATTCGCTGTACTAGACGGAACAGGGACTCGACTGAGCCTCCTGTATACCTCTTCTATCGGCGGGATGGTGGCATCTGCTAGGATCTGGGATCGTGCTGCCTCGTACTCCGGATCAAGGGCAGCGAGTAATACGCCAACCATAGTGGCGTTGCGGAACGTCTTCTGCTGTTCCGGCGTGGCTGTGAGCGGAATGGTGCTATAGAGCTTCTCGAACATTCCACGAAGCGACGTGTACAGGGAATGAAGAGGCTTCCCATTTTGCTTCGTGGTAAATATGTCGTGCTGCAACTGGAGCATCTTCGTCTCGTTGCGCACCTGTGAGTATGTCATGGCCAAAATATCCCACATCGCCTTGGCGGTGGGCTGGTGAAGAACATCATTCGCTATCTCCGACGTGAGCGTACCTGAGAGCCAAACCTTGGCGTACGCATCATCAGCCTCCCACGAGGCATAGATCCCTGTCTTCTCCGGCAGTTCGTCCTCGGTAAGAATATGCTTCTTACCACACGACTTCATGAGACTAAGGAACTGCATCGCCCACAGTTCGTAATTTGTCCCGTCCATTTTGACGATTGGTGCCGAACCCTTGAAAGCACCTATGGCGGGCATGTCGAGCTTTTGTTCTGAGATAATGCCGGAGAAGAACAACCACTGATAGACCAAGAAGAAAGTTGTCTACCAAGACCTTTTAGGATTCAAGTGCATATGTAGACGTTATGCACTTGAATCCAACATCTATCCGAGACCGAGTGAAGAAGTGAACCCCGGTGACGAGTAGAGGCTCTGAAGGCCTCTACCATGAAGAAACGGCGGCTAGGGAGGTCCCAGCGGCAAACTGGAGGCCGGGGGGCGGCTGGGCGGCTACGGCAGGGGGCTGGGCGGCGCCGGCAGGAGGCTGGGCGGCGTCGGGAGGGGGTTGGGCTGCTTCGGCAGGGGCTGTGCGGCGGCGAGTGGAGGTCCTGCGGGCGGCGGTGGCGACGGGAGAGGCTGGAAAGGCCGGCGGCGGCGTCGGGGGGGGGGGGGGCGGCGGTGGAGAGAACCCTAGGTTAGGGTTAGGGCTCTGATACCATGTTATGGTAAAATAATACTCTGATGTGTTATTCCATAGAGCCCTCGGGTCTCTTATATAGAGAGAAAACCCTTGGGTAAATTACAGAGTCTTACAAAACATAAGTAGTAATTACGAAACAATAAAACGTAACATAAATAAGTCTCTACAGATAAGAAGGGAAAGGGTCCTAATAACAATAAAATGAAATCAAAGGGCAAGATCTAGAAAAAGGCAAAGAATAAACCCTGCTGACACTATAATCAGGTTGGCCATTGGAAGAAGGATTGTCCGTCCTTCAAGGCTCAACCTAAGGCTGCAGACGGGAGTCCACAAGTGAATATGATCACTATGGGACTCGGGGCAAGCGAGGGGTATGTCTCTGTAAAATCTGAACTATACCATATCCATGATCCAAATGAGTGGCTTGTGGATACGGGAGCCAATGTAAATATCTGTTCTGACAGAACTTTGTTTTCTTCTTATCAGACCTGCAGTTGTGGGACTATGAAGATGGGGAATGATTCTACAGCCAAGGTGGTAGGGTCGGGACAAGTCAACTTGAGGTTCTCCTCTGGACGTGTCTGGACGTTGCACAAGGTGCTGCATGTTCCTGACATCAAGAAGAACGTTTTATCTGGCTCTATCTTAGTTAGAAATGGTTTTGAATTAAACTTTAAATGTAATAAAGTTGTCATTCTGAGACATGGCATTTTTTATGGAAAAGGCTATTTGGCGGACTTTGATTTGTTATTTAGAATTAGATGTGATTCAGTAAACATTAATTAATTGAATGTTTTGAATTCTGAATGTTCTAGTTCTGTGTCTCATATTGTGAAAAATCTAGAATCTTGTGATCTGTGGCATGGTAGATTGGGACATGTAAACTTAAATTCAATTAAAAGAATGATGAATTTAGATTTGATCCCTAAATACACCATTGATAAAACTCAAAAAATGTGAAATCTGTGTGCAAGCGAAGACACCTGGGAAGTCTTTTCAGTTTGTCTCTGAGATAGTGAGATCTTGGATCTAGTGCACACGGATATCTGTGAGTTTAATGGTGTGTTGACCCGAGACAATAAGAAATACTTTATCACCTTTATAGATGATGGCAGTAGATACTGCTATGTATATCTAATGAAAACCAAAAATGAAGCCTTAGAAAAATTTCTTATATTTAGGAATGAGGCTGAGACACAAACAGGAAAAGTGCTTAAACGCCTTAGGTCAGATAGATGAGGTGAATATACCTCTAACTTATTTGATGAACAATGCAAATCGTTTGGCATAGTTCATGAAGTTACAATCCCATATTCACCGTAATCAAATGGGATAGCAGAACGGAAAAATAGAACCTTAACGGACATGATCAATGCTCTCCTACATAGTTATGAACATCCAATCTATATATGGGGAGAAGCCTTGAATACGGCTTGTCATATTCTGAATAGGGTTCCTCCAAGACATATGGAAAAGTATCCTTTTGAACTTTGTAGAAATAGGAAACCGAGTTTAAAATATCTCAAGATGTGGGGTTGTCTCGCTAAGGTTTTAGTCCCAGAACACAAGAGAAAGAAACTTGATCTTAAAACTTTTGATGCGGTCTTCTTAGGTTACCTGGAAAATAGCTATGCATATACGTTCCTGGTAATTCGGTCTGAGATACCAGGCATAGAAGTCAACACCATTGTTGAACTCCGTGATGCTACTTTTATTGAGGATGTCTTCCCGTTGAAGACTGGGATTCCTCAGAATCTGACCATTGAGGGTGCCTTTACATCAGGATCTATTCCAGATCAAGTGAAAGGATAACGAATGTGGGGGTTGAGACTCAACCTGAACCCAATGATCTTTCTGAAGAGATTGAGCCAAGGAGGAGTAAAAGACCTCGGATAGCCAAGGATCTAGGTAGCGACTTTGTTGTCTACCAGATCGAGGGTGATCCGCCAAGTTACAAGGAAGCTATGGCTTCATCTGAAGCGAAACAATGGAAGGAAGCCATCAAATCTGATATGGATTCCATTATGGCTAATGGAACTTGGGAGTTGGTTGATTTACCCAAAGGGTGCTCTACCATTGGGTGCAAGTGGGTGTTTAAGAGAAAGCTTAGACCTGACGGATCAATTGAAAAGTACAAAGCCAGATTAGTTGCCATGGGCTTTAGGCAAAAGGAAGGTATCGATTATTTTGATACATATTCCCCTGTGACTAGGATGACCACAATCCGGATGCTCATAGCATTGGCATCTGTATATGATCTCTCTATCCACCAGATAGATGTGAAGACCGTCTTCTTGCATGGCGATCTTGAGGAAGAGATCTATATGGATCAACCTGATGGGCTTGTGACTCCTGGGAATGAGGGAAAGGTTTGCAAGCTTGTCAAATCCCTTTACGGATTGAAACAAGCACCAAAGCAGTGGCATGAAAAATTTGACAAGACTATTTTGTCATGTGGCTTTAAGGCTCATGAATGCGATAAGTGTGTCTATTCCAAGGTGAAAGGTGATGAGTGTATTGTCTTGTGCTTGTATGTTGATGACATATTGTTGTTCGGATCACATGTGAGGATTATTAATGAGACTAAGGCATTCTTAAGTAGCAAGTTTGAGATGAAGGACATGGGTGTTGCTGATGTAATCCTGGGTCTCAAACTGACAAGGCCAGTTGATGGGATTGTAGTTTCTCATTGAGAAGGTACTTAAGAAATTTGGATATCAAGATTGCAAAGCTGTAAGCACTCCTTTTGATTCATCCAAAACACTGTTAAAGAATAAAAGTGGGGTACCTGTAGCTCAGCTAACGTATTCACAAGTAATAGGAAGTTTAATGTATCTTGCAAATTGCACGAGACCCAGTATTTCATTCTTGGTTGCAAAGCTGAGTAGAAACACTAGTTGTTCTGACCGTACTCACGGGGAGGCTCTGGATCGAGTACTTAAGTACTTGAAAAGAACTACTTCCTTAGTTTGCATTATGGTAGAAAACCATCTGTACTAGAAGGATACAGTGATGCAAGCTGGATAGGGAAAATAGAGGAGTCTGGGAGTAATGGAGTTACAGGGTATGTATTTACCCTTGGAGGCGGTGCAGTCTCCAGAAGGTCTGTGAAGCAGACCATTCTAGCTCGATCCACTTTTGAGGTCGAGCTGTGTGCTTTAGATACCACGGGAATTGAGGCTGAATGGCTAAGGGAACTTCTGTTTGAAATTCCTATGGTAGGTCAGCCTGTTCCTGCAATCTCGGTACATTGTGATAATATGATCACAATTGCCAAGATCAAGAGTTCAAAGTTCAATCAGAAAACAAGGAGAAACATACAAATCAGAGTTAAGACGTTAAGGGATTTGGTGTCTCGAGAAGTGTTGGCTGTGGATTTTGTTGGATCCAAAGACAACACGACAGATCCGTTGACTAAGGGACTTGATAGATCTTTAGTCCTAAAGTCTAGGCTTGGGATGAGACTGAGACCCATTGGGAGTTCCTCTACAATAGCAACCCAATCTATCTGAGTGGAGATCCCACAAAGTAGATTCAATGTGGTAATAACAAGCTGTTTGGAGAACTGGTTGGCACTCTAATCTTAATGCGTAAGCATGAGTGTCTTATCCCAAGAAGCATGAGTGCCATTTAAGCTGCAAGTTTAGGAAGAGCGTAGGCTCTGAATGGGTTCAAGCCTTTGGTGGACGTTAGCAGTGCATCCTTGGAGAACGCCACCTATGTGAGTGTTACTGTGGGCCGCAGTTAAAGGAAGAGGGTCTTTCCTGAACACACTCATGAAACAGGATAAGGGTGCATGGCCTTTAAGAGCACCAACCCTGAAGATTGCACCAAGAACAACGCTTTGTTGTTTCTACCGTATACTTTAACACCAAGGTCTAAAGTTCAAGACGTAGTTCACTTTGTTCCTTTTAAAGTGAAAGTAGTAAACTCAGGTAGAGGTTCAAACCGGAGGTACCTTTACTGAAAGCAAAGTGTGGCAGCCGAAAGAAGTCTCTTAACTCTTTTTGAATCTCTTTTTCAAATTGGTGAATTCGTGGGGAATTGTTGTATTAAAAATTGTATTTAGATTTTAATTGGAAAATCTATGTAATTACAATTGGAGTTAATTTGGTTTCAATTGGGAAACTAAATGGTTTGGAGGGAAAGTTGGGATTCCCAAATTTGAAACATAGATAAGTTTGGGTTGAAGTTTAATACCATACCTTGGAGCTCTAAACTTTTGGTGGACTATATATGAGTTCACCCCCAAGCTCTTGTAGCAGTAGTAGAGAGGAGGAATGGATGACCATACACATACGCGCGCGCTCTGCTCCATCTCCGGCTCCGGCACCGACACCGGCACCGGCTCGGGCTCGGGCTCGAGAGAGTCAATTCGGATCTCGATACTTTTGTTGCAGGTTTCATTTGGCTGATCGATTAAATTAATCAGACGGATTAATTTGATTTTGATCACATTGGGAATCTGACTCGATCCAAACGGCTCGATTTAGCCGCGGTTTTGGAATCCAAAGGGACACGCCCGTTGAGTGGCATTTTCGGAAACCAAGGGTCACCACACACTAGAACACGCGAGCCCCTCTTTTTATATCTCTCACCCGACGCCATTTCTTCACCCGCAAGAAAAACTCCACCCGCCGTCGTCGTCGCTCTTATTCTCAATCCTCATGCCTGTGACCCTATTCTTCTCGGATGCAAGTTCTCGGAAGTACTTTCGAGGACGGTCTCGTCAGTATGTGCGTACGAGGACCGTGAACCGTCGTATCCTGGGAGCGGATCGTCAGTACTCTTCGCACCGGTATTGTGGGGGCAAAATCTTCTCTAAGGACAGTCCATTTCATGGACGCTTCGGTTATCTCTTACCTAATCTTTCTTATATTTTGTTTGTCGTAATTTATTCATTGCTTACCTTTTCCTGGATCTCGCCCAGTTGTTTCTTTCCGTGTGATTAATCGGTTCCTGTTTGCATGTCGTAATCGGATAATGGATTGGAAGTATATGACGTTATTGATATTACTCTGTGATACGTTTATTTCTGTTTATTTGGATCCGTGTAATTACTGTGTATTATATGCTTGGTTGATCCTATTTACAACATTAGGATCATGTTCATGTTCATGTTCGATTAAAATTCATGAAGTTTTGGTTCAATTCATTAAAAGCTCGATTCCTTACATCAGAACAAAATCTCCAAATCTAAGGTACAAACATAATGCTCTGCATAGCTTTACATGAGAAAATTATTTGATTATATTAGATTTTCTCCATGTTCTTGCAAATAAATAAAGCATCATCAGTGTGAGGAGAGGGGTGTCGGCAGTCTGTTGGTGCTTGAAGGAAGAGGGGGGGTGGGGTGGTGATGGGTTGTTGTTGGAAGGAGGAGAGGGGCATCGATAGGCTGTCAATGTTGGAAGGAGGAGAGGGGGTGATGGGTTGTTGCTACCCTACTACTAGAAGGAGGAGAGGGGTGTCGGCAGTTCGTTACTATTGAAAGGAGGAGAGGGGTGTCGGCGGTTCGTTACTACTGATAGGAGGAAAGGAGGGTGGCAGGCTGCCTTTATATAAACGATCACAAAGCTATGTTAAGGTTCGTATTGTTTATGTTTGAACCGAATTTGAATCAGACTCCTATCGAATCGAACATGAGCGAATATCGAACTTGATAGTTTTTTGATAGCCCTACTACTGGAGATGGCGGTGAAAGGAGAAAACACATGCAATGCCATGTGGTGAGGAGAGGGAGAGGGCTTATGGGTGAGGAGATGGACGGTTAGGGTTTGCAATTTTAGGGATTAATCTTTCAAGAAAATTTCAATATCCATCCATTAAATTGGAAAAAAATTTAAATGATCCCTTGATTTTTTGAGAACAGAATATAAATCATGATATACGGATTGTGAACTTTGTTACCATTGTATAAGCTCCCAATTCTCAAATCATAATATTATATTTACTTATTTCTTTATTTATCTATATCTAACTATTAACAAATCAAACCTAAGTGAATCTACCATTTCAAGGTTCTCATTTAAACACGTCCAAAGCTATGTTAAGGTTCGGTTCGTTTACGTTCGAATCGAATTTGAATCGGACTCTTACCGAAGTGATTTGAGCAAATATCGAACCTCTGATTTTTCTGACAATCCCAGTTGGCACGAAAGGAATAAAGATGGATAATGTTTGTAAGTTAAGAGGATAGTGATGGATAAGGTTTGTTAGTTATGGGGAGACGGTTCTGTAGCGGTGGGAAATGAGAGAAGCCGAGGGATAATCCATCCCTCCTTCCGTGAGAAGGGCTCCATGACGCAAATAACGAGAATAGCATGAAGGATAGGAAGTGGTGGTGAACCAACCCTTAGGTGCCGTTTGGCCCCCGTCATCCCATTTTTTCTCACTCCTACGTGGGCCCCACGTTTTATCTTTTTAAAAAATTAAATAAATCAATTCCACATCATCAATTCTATCAAAAAATAATATATTATACCATCATATCATATAAAAATTATAAACTACTCCACTTTTACTTACTTTTTCAAACTTCAATACAATCACATCACAATAACTACTCACTTTTTCAAACTTCAATACAATCATATCACAATAAGTTTACTTCTAACCCACCCCCAGTTTAACCCTCTATCCAAACAACAAAACCCAAAAATGAGTTACATGCTACCAGTTTAACCTTCATAAATCCACATACCAAACATACCCGTATACTTCTCTATCCCTCACGCTATGGTGCTAACAAACAATTGAACAGTCCCTAAAGGTCTGTACTCATGCCAAATCAAGTTTTACCGTTTTTTTGTATTTTAATATTTAGTTGTGTATCTAGTTCAAGTTTTTACGCCTTTTATCAGTTCTAATTTGAAAATAAGTTTGAAGCTGTAATACTCCAACCCCAAGCATAGTGCCACATCTAAAAACTCACGAAGTGTGGATGTGATTTATAAGTGATGATGATTACTACTTGATAATTTGGGCTTAAGCATTTTGGGTGGTTATCAACATATTTTAGACTCGAATCCAACAAGTTGTCAGGATCAATTTTCCTCGATAACGGATTGGGGACCTAAGCCCGGGACGTTACAAATGGTATCAGAGCTATGTTTCCTCTAATAGTGGAAAGGGCTACCCGAGAGGTGGAGCCATCCCTACGAAGAGGTCGGAGTAAAAGGCTACCCGTAATGTGCAACCGTCACTATCACTGGGAATAAATTATGGGCCATGTCGCAACGAGAACGTTGCGAATATAAGTGGGGGGGGGGGGGTTGTAACACCCCAACCCCAAACATAGTGCCACATCTAAAACTTACGAAGTCTGGGTGTGGTTTATAAGTGATGGAGACTACTACTTGATAACTTGGACTTAAGCATTTTGGGTGGTTGTCAACGAATCCATATAGGCTCAAACCCAACAAGTTGTCATGAACAGTTTTCCTCGATAACGGACCGGGGACCTAAACCCGGGACGTTAGAGAAGCACTCCTACAACTAATTAAAAATCACAAAGTAGTGATGAATTAGTTAATAAAAAATAAGGTAAATTTTTATATCTATATTTTTTGTATTCGATTTTTAACGATTTCATTGGATCATGATTATAAAATTTAGTAACAGGGAAAATCAAGTTTTTTGCTTTTGGTTTGTTCAATCAATCTACATAACAATAAATTTTCTCAGCTTATGTATTTGTTTTAATATGTTGCATACATTTGTAAAAAAATCTAATAAAAATTAGTAATATAGTTCTAATATATTTTTGTACAAGATAATTTTTTATTTGAAAAATTTTATTGTGCAGATGAAATATTGGGGACCAGAAATACAATGCCCGAAATTTGCAAAAGAAAAATTTTAGGTATCAGAATAAGGACCTAACATTAATTTCTCATGGTTCATATAAATAAAATGCATCAATAATAAACCTTCCAAACTTGATGAAAACCCATACCTCTATAACATGTGCCTGCGTACGCGCACATGTGTAAATTAACTAAAAGCAAAAAATAGAAATCAAATGTTATTGAATATTAATATAAATATAGTATACATAATATGCAAAAGGAGAAGTATTATTATGATTACTTTTGGGGCGCAAACATGCATGTCCCCTATCTTATTTTCGATGTTTTTTTATTTTTTTCAAAAATATCACCATGTATATTCATCTATATATCCTTCCAATATTTCATTCGAATTTCGTCAGAAACACAGACTCCTATATCCTCCATATAGAACAAGTAATTTTAACCGTATAAATATTACTGTAATCCATCTGTTCTAGATGGAGGGTATATGAGCCTTTGTTTCTGACGAAAATCGAATGACATATTGGAGGGATATATAGATGAATATAAATGGTGAAAATTTTCAAAAGAAAAAAAATTCTGAAAAAGATGTGGGAGTGGCCATGTTGGCTGCCCTACGGGGGCATCCACATTAAATCATATATATATATATACATACATATATATAGGATTTCTTTCAAATAGGATGCAGTCCTTCCATAGTTAAGGAAGGCCAGCCCCTTTTTTGTATAAAATAGGATGACTTTGGTAGAATACAAATACAGTTTTGTATTATAACGTGCAGTTTTAATGTTTGTATTATAATACGTAGTTTTGTATGCGGCTTTGTATTTATAACGTGCATCTATAATACAAACAGTATACGTATTCTACTAAAGTGCTCGTTTTTATACAAAAAAGGGGCGGCCTTCCTGAACTCAGGAAGGACTGCGTCCTATTTGAAAGGTTATATATATATATATATATATATATATATATATATATATATATATATATATATATATATATATATAAGGTGCCTTTCAAATAGGACACAATCCTTTCATCTCTAAGGAAGGCCAAACAATTTGGCCATTAGATCTACTTTCAACGGATGTGATCAAAATCACTTCGTTATACAAAACCAGATTTGCAATAACTATCCGTTCCTAATTTTTAGGGAGGTCAAATACAGAAGTTTTGAGGAAAAAGAGAGGCACAATCATGTGAAAATGTTATATCCTCGAGGTGTTTTTGTATACAAAAAACTACATATTATACGATTTTAATAAACCAAAATACAAATTAAAGATAATTTTCAGCTAAATAGTATTGTATTATACAAATATTCACACATTTCTCTGCCATGTTTTTAGGAGGGCTGTTATGGAAACTTCAACCGAACGTACTATATAAATATAAATGTTTCACCTATCTCTTCATTGAAGATTTACAATAACCATGTGTTCTTAATTTTTAGGGATGTCAAATACGAAAATTTTGAGGAAAGAGGAAGACACAATTATGTTAAGATATTATATCCTAGAAGGGTTTTGTTGTACAAAAGAAGGTACATATTATACAAACTCAAAAACTAGAATACAAACCACAATTTAAATTCCAGGTAATTATACAAATATAATATATATGTCTAATTGTATACAAAATCTCCTCATTTCAAGCATCTTTTTTATGCTCTTATATCTAAGTTCCTTTTTTGGCATTCCTTCATTAAACCTCCCATAAATTTAGGAACGAGTAGTTAAAACCTATCCTTAAAAATGGCAACAGATGGGTACAGAAACATTTTGATTCGTGTAATTTCTTCCTAACATCTCATAATCATGTTTCGTTTTTATATTTTAAAATTTGTGTTTGTAGAATAAGTACCTTCTTTTGTATATCAAATCCCACGTTCTTAACCTCATTGTGTCAACTTCTTATTTGCGAAATTTCCTTATTAGGTCTCCCATAAATTTAGGAACCGGTGGTTATTACAAATCGGATTTTGTATAATAGGATGATTTTAATCACATCCATTGAAAGTGGATCTAATGGTTAGATTTATTGGCCTTCCTTAGGAATAGAAGGACCATGTCTCATTTAAAATGCCCCCCCTATATATATATATATATATATATATATATATATATAGAGAGAGAGAGAGAGAGGGGGGGGGTTTGTTTTTAGTAACAACAAATTGGATGTTACACAAGGCAGTTTCCTCCCCTTTTTATTTTTCTTCGAAAATAAAATCATGTATATTCATGTATATATATCCCTCCTATATGCTATTCAAATTTCGTCAGAAACAAAGACTTCTATGCCCGACCTGTTTTAGATGGAATGCATAGGAGTCTGTGTTTCCCACGAAATTCAAATGACATGTAGGAGGGATAAATAGATGAATATACATGATGGAATTATTGGAAAAAAATAAAAAATAGGCGAAATTGCTCTATATAACAACCAACTTAGCTGTTACACAACAACCTTATTTTTCTCATATATATATAGGGGGCCTTTCAAATGAGACATGGTCCTTCCATCCCTAAGGAAGGCCAACGATCTGTGCTATCGGATTCAAATCCAACGACACCTTCAATTTTGATTCCCAAAAGGTCATTTTGGTCATCAATTTTTGCATTAATTATTCACACTAATTAATATTCCGAAATACTAAATGTAGCTACTTTTATTTTTTGGTATTTTTCGCAATATCATATTTAGAAAATATCCAAATTTTTTCTGGACAATATTATTTGGAGCGTATTTTTGTATACCTACGCATGTTTTTGTAGAATTTAAGGTTCCTTTTGTAATGATTGCATGTTTTTTTTGTAAAATCCGTTGTTCATTTAAAAAGTCATCCGTTATTTGTAAATTTTGCATGGTTCTTTGTAAAATACTACTCATATTAGTCGTTAATGTGTGGTTCTTTGTAACGATTGTATGATTTTTTGTATAATAAAATTCGTATAGTTTTTTGTAAAAATTGCGATAGTCGTTCACGCTTAATTTATACGAATATACAAACCAAATGTGTATAAAACACATCTAAAATGTATAATGCACATAAAAAATGTGTAATGCACATCAATATATACAAGATCTATAAAAACTACAATTTCCATTCGCAACCATTTGATTTGTAAAAATACACAAGTAATTTGTATAATACATATCAAAATTGTATAATACAGACTAACATTGTATAGTACACATCAATATTGTATCAAACTGCGAATCGTTCTTCATCTAGTAAATATTAAAAATGTATAATACACATGAAATATGTGTATTTGGAGCCCCTCTGCCAACCGCCGCCGTTGCCCCATCGAATCAACATGCAAGGAACACTCGCCGGCACTGCCCAAATCTGACGCCCGCTTGGAGCTCCTCCAGATACACCGACCGCGCCTCCTCGACTGCCGGCGAGCAACCGACCCTCTGGTGCATGCGCCCCCATGTGAAGCACCGGTGGCGCCTTTGCCTCTTCGCCATCGCACCACGTGCAAACCATCCAACCCTTGCGTGAGACGCGTCGTCGAAGAAGCTTCACCGTCGACTGCCGTTTTTCCGCCATAGAAGCTAGTCGCGCTCCTGATCTTCCTGCGCGGGTCGTTAGATCTTTCCCTCCGCTAACCTCGACGATCGTGGATCCCTTCGCGAAGGAGCACCTTCACTCACTCGACGACCACTGGCCACCTGCGCGTTTGCTGCTCACCCATCCACACGTCGTCGCCGCCGCCTCCTCTTTGGCTACCACGGCCGTTCACTTGAAGGCACCCCTAATCGTTTGTCGTTTAGTACCCGTGCTTGTTGCAGCACTTGCCCGCTGGGCATTTCATCTTATTTCCCACCTGCACACGGATCCCAATTTAAGAGGGAAAATTGATGAGGTGAGGTTATGAAATCTAACACAGAGATTAACTACTATAGAAATTAATTAACCTTTATGCCATGCCACACTCGTAGTTTGTTGCCGTTGTAACACTGGCTCATGCAATCAGCCCGCAGTGGTAGTCGGTGGAGCAGAATGTTTGGTTGAAGGAGCAGCAGTCGCCGAGGATGCAACCGCTGTGGACGACGTCGTATTGCTTATGGTTGCTAGGGCACTAGATTTCTAATTTTTAATAAGCAATTAATGTAACGTTAATGGAGGAGATAATTGAGGTATTTACATACTATATTTAGGTAATGTAAAAAGACCAAAATAGGTTTTTGCGTAATTATGAATATTATTAACATGCCATTAATAACAACCACAAGATCATTTACGGATGGTTGAGATTGTTGGCCTTCCTTATGGATGGAAGGAGCAAGTCTCATTTGAAAGATATCCTATATATATATATATATATATATATATAATATTTAATGGTGAAAGTTTTAACAAGTGTGCAACTTATGATACGCTCAAGATTGTCGTAGATAAAACTATGGTTTAAGACATTCCCCTCTCTCTTTTTTCGCAATCTTACCTTAGTCCAACATCTCTCTAGTCTTCTGCATCCTAAAATGGGAAGATGAATATACTCAAAGCTGCTTAGAGATGGGTTTGAGTATTTTTCTTTTCACGCCTATCATAGGGAAAGAGACTGCTCATATAGATTTTTTATTCAATTTATTTTTGATACGGTTGTATATTCATGTTTAGTTAAATATGAGGTGCTAGCTAACATGACTCGTGTAAGAACCTTGCTCTATAGGGATGAAAACGAATATGAATACATTCATATATGATCTACTATCATATTCGTTTTATACATATTTTGATATTCATATCCATCTTCGTTTTAAAAATAGATGCGGATATGGTATCAATTTGACATTCGTTAATATTCGCATTTATAATCGTATGTCCGTTTTAGTATATAAATATAATTATGAAATTATCTATAATAATGTGTAAAAATATTTTATGGTTGCATTCATCATTTTTGATACAATTGTTAAGAAATAAATATATTTAGCATATCTATTTTATGTAGAAATCATCATAAACATGTATATTTTAGTTAATCTATTAAAGATTTCTGTTAATATTCATATCTGATTTGTATTCGTTTTATATTCGTGATCTTTTTTAAGGTTATGGTAACACATTTTTCATTTCCGTCAATATTCATATTTCCATTCTTATCCGTATTTTAAAATGGATAAAGATATGATTATACCTATATTTGTATATGTAACCAATCGTTTTCATCCCTACTGCTCTAGAACCTACAAATAGTTATAGATATATAATTAAATAATATAGTGTAATTTAGAGTATATATGGCTCTTTATATACATGCATGCATGCATAAATTAAATGATGGTTACAATTGGAATACCTACTTGAATGTCAATGAAGATGGGATGCTATGATGACTTGAAAACATAGTTGGGGAAAATATCAACATGAAAATATTGTATGGATTGATCAAGAAACTTCAGCATTGTGTACTCATACTTGTGAGAATTAATAAGAAATACTTAATACAATTAGAAAAACTAAAGTGATTGTCCGAATGATAGCCATCATGGAAATCAGAATCAAATAAGCTTTCGTTTGTTCTAGCTCTATCTTCTTCTTCTTCTTCTTTTCTAAATGATAGCTATCATGGAAATCGTGATCAAATAAGCTTTCTTTTGTTCTACCTCCATCTTCTTTTTCTTTTTTCTTTAGCGACGCCATAGAGAGATAACTCTTTCATTTGATTTAGATCTTTCATTCAATCTAACTCTCAACTTCATTGATGAACTTCAACAAGTCTTCCATTTGCTTGTCCAAAGTACTCATCAAGTTGATAGTTGATGTAGAGCTTAAGCACTAGGTTTTTTGGAAAGTTGAGTGATATCAATGGTGTATTCTTGTGCTATATTTTCTCCCATTTGAAATATAGATGATCACCATCTAACTCTTGCTCAGGCTCTATCCATAATATGCATCAATGATAATCTTCTAACTTTGTTTAGGTCTCTAGTTTACACATTTGCATCTAACAAGAAGGAGATGGGAAAGAACACGGATCAAAGATAGGGTTATCTCTCAATGATGAAAGAAGATTGCTTTTAATTGGATTAATAAAATATATCTCAAAGAGTGAATTTAAAGATAGATATGATTTGAAAAGCAAATTTGGAGATATATTTTGTTTGAAGATATCATTCTCATGGGAAAAAGATAATAACATATCTCAATCTAAAGAATTTGTGAAATTCGGACAAAGTGATCTTGAAAAACCATCTTGAGCACAACTAAAGATAACAAGAAGACAAACATAAATTCAATCTTTTATATTTTATGTTTTAAGGATTCACTCATGATCAGGGAAACATTATATAACAATAATTTAATATTCAATTTAATATTTGTTGTTATATCTTCACACTACAAGAAAAATTGGCTCATGCTAAGGCAATAAATAATTTAATATTCATTGACATATCTTCTGTAGTTATATATATATATATATATAGCAACGAATATTATTCATCGGTTACTTCTTTAAATTCATAAAAAATAATCATATTCATTTTTATAATCCTCGCAACGAATAATATAATTATTCATTATTTTTTATTTCTAATCAAGGCTATATTTAGCAACAATTAGTATAATTTTTGACGAATAAGTCAACATAAATCATCGTTATATGACTTTTAACAATTAATATGACATTGTTCTAATCATGGCTATATGGATGTAGTGTTTAGGAGGATTGGCTTCGCAATTCAAAAAGGACTAGCGGCACAACTTGTTGCCCGCTTGTTTCATGTTTCGTTGTAAACTTTTCTCCTTAATACATGTGTGCGCGCACTAATGTTAATATAAAATTTGTTGCTAATTATAAGTAAAAAGATGATTTGACAACGAATAACATTCGTTGTTATATCTTTAACATCAGAAATATGATGACAAATATTCAATTTTTCTGTTGTCTTAGGTCCAGTTTCTTGCAACGTGAGGATTCACAATTTCATGCACCTAAACATTGTATAGCATAATTTAATTTTTTTTGCCAAAGTCTGATCAGGGGAACAGATAAGGTAGAATTTAGTTTTGACTTGAGAGGAGAGAGCTTTTAAGGGTAGAATTTAGTTTGATAATTCTACAAGTAAAAGTTACGCTCTTTTCTTATTCTCTCTAAAAAAGTAAAAGTACAGATAAACATAAGAAGATAATGTAATGTCAGATCCAATCAGAAGTACTGTATTTTTTTTTACTTTTGGGGGGCTTTGAAATGTTTATGATTTTGAAAAACTTGTCAAACGTAAGCACAATAAGCAATGAAACAATAAAATCGTGAGCAACAAAGAGAAAAGTGTAGAAATGTAAAAATGTAGAAGTGAAAAGGGTTGATCAGAGGAGAACACGTGAGTTCAAAACAAAACTCGTTCAACAAAAAAAGGGCATTCACGTAATAATATTCAGAAAAAGTAACCTGGACGCCTTTAGGGCCCGTTCGGTAGGAGAATAAGTAGGAATAAGGATGGAGAATAAGGGGAATAAGGGTCTATTCTCCGTTCGGCTGGAGGATAAGAATAAGGAGAATAAGGTGAAATGAAGGTAGGTAAGGTGGGATAAAGATAGGAATAAGAGTGAAATAAGATGGAATAATGGGGAATAGTCGTAACACTGGGAACCGTGTCGGGATGAGAATTGGCCTCTTATTCCAGGGTCTATTCTCCAACCAAACAGGGCTGTGCGTTTAGTTCGGGAATAAGCAGGAATAAGGATGGGGAATAAGAAGAATAAAAGTCTATTCTTAGTTCGGCTGGAGAATAGGAATAAGAAGACTAAGGTGAAATAAAGGTAGGTAAGGTGGGATAAAAATAGGAATAAGAGTGAAATAAGATGGAATAATGGGGAATAGTCGTACCACTGGGAACCGTGTCGGGAGGAGAATTGACCCCTTATTCCAGGTCCTATTCTCCAACCAAACAAGGCGTAGGGTTTCGGCCATTTAGGAAAAAAGGCGGATGGCTGTGGTTGTTCGGCTGCTCCTTAGGGTTTTTGACGCGGGTAGCGGCGGCAGCCAAGAGCAAGAGCGGACTACTGCGGCGGCGCCAAGGAACGAGGGCAAGTTGCAACAGCGGTGAGGAGCGCTCTGGTACCAGTCTTAGAATGTCATCGAGGTACGCCCTTTCCTGGCTTCGAGAAAATGAGAGAGAGATGGAGAGATAGGAGGGATGGGGGCTCCCGATGGGCGGAGTTCTGATGAGTGCATTCCCCTCCCAATGGGAGGTCATTTATAGGACATAAACCCTTGCCACGTCCGCCCCCATCCTTTACGCCCAAGCGGTTAGGTCTCCGTGAGAACCTTGCCGCAACCGCCGGCAGCGGTTGCGTGACCACGTCAGTCACGGCGGCCGTCTTACAGTAATAGGAGAAAACTATAAGCAAAATCCTCACTTTAAGAATAAAAACATAATCCTCTCGTTTTCCATATATAAAAAAGGAAAAACATGCAAGGAAACAAATGAAGCGTAAAACCGAATAATGCAATGAAATAACTTCTTATCCTTTGACATGTTATGAACAAGAAAGGGGAGGTAGCTGAGGGGCTGCTCAGAATGGATAGATTGAGTCAGACGAACTTCCAGGTCATCTCAAGAGTGGGGGAGGGATATGTATTTTCTGTAGTTTCAAAGTGACTATCGCTCTGATGGTTGAAATTTTTTCTCTGATCAGGGAGGGAGAAAGGTCCAGAAAAGCTAAAACCAAGGAACTAGATCGGATAAGTAAGGTAGGGCTCTCCACTCTTGGGAGGAGGAAAATTTGCATTGACGGTGCTCGTGGAAACTTAATTTACGTGACCCTCATACGAACTTATAATTTGTTAAGTACTCAAAAAAGTTGTCACCTTAATCAACGGCTTCCTTTGGGTTTTATTTACATGAGATCTGTTTACATGATGAGGCTTCGATTTTGAACAAAGCCGCCTCTTGAAGAGGCGACTTCTGTGTGATTTTTTCCCATGTATTTAAATCCCATGTATTTAGGAAGTCGTGGGTTGAAGTCACGGCTTACTTAGGGTACTTAACAAAATATAAGTTCGTTAAAGGTTACGTGGAATAAGTTTTCACGAGCATCGTCCAAACAAAATTTCCTCCTCTAACGAGTCTATATTGTCTCTTCCGACGCATAACTTGCTTTCATAGCCTAAAGGAAAACCTAAGTAAATAGTGCATCCGCAACAATGATTCCAAAAAATTTATGATAAAGATGAGGGTATGTGTTAACCACTTTATGCTTTTATGTTGAGTTTAATGGGGCTGCCCCCGCGTTGTTTTCGATGTTTTTTTTGTTTTTTTGAAAAATATTGCCATGTATATTCATCCCTATATCCCTCCTATATAACATTCGAATTTCGTCAGAAACAAAGGTTCTTACGACCTCCATCCAGACAGTTATTTTTCAACGGTAACATGATTTTTTAAATCGACCATCTCGATGGAGGCCGTAGGAGTCTATGTTTCTGGCGAAAATCGAATGACATATAGGAGGGATATAGGGATGAATATACATGGTGATATTTTTCAAAAAAAATACAAAAAAAAAGCCGAAAACGGTGCGGAGACAGCCATTGTGGGGCAGCCCCATTAAACTCTTTTATGTTTTATGTGAACCCTAATCTAAATGAAAATTTTTCAGTAAGAGTTTTAGTTTTTATTACCGTACAAGGGTAGCGAAAGATCTAATTAGGTCAAATCAAATTTGACAGCTTTTATATATTTTAATATGAGAAAAGAGATCTTACTCCATGGAGTAGGTAACTTACCTACTTCATTTTCATTTTTTTGTCATATTTTTTATTTTTTTTGAAAAATGCTTCCATAGATTTTCATAATTATATCCCCTAATATGTCATTCAAATTTGGAAACAGAGACTCATGCCTCCATCCAAACAGTCATTTTTAACGGTCACATATTTGCTACATTTTACTTGTTCTGGATGGAGGCCGCCGTGGGAGTCCCTTTTCTGGCGAAATTTGAATGACATATAAGAGGGATATATTTATGAAAATTCATGGAAGCATTTTTCACAAAAATAAAAAAAGTGAAGAAAATGAAGTAGGTAAGTTACATATTCCATAGAGTATTTCCTCTTTTAATATTTACTTTTCTATTTAATTTCATGTCTTTGCTTTATTTTGAAAAAAAGGGTTGAAGGCACTCTTAAGATCAATTAAAAATAACAAACTAATAAGAAATTACTTAATGGTATCTGTGGTAATTTTTTATGTCTTCTGTTTTCGTTGTTAATGATTTAGTGAAGTACTGGCCTTGTATAAAGTATAAAATATTATAATAAGATTTATATAGTGCTTATGCTTTAGTGGTTTATTATTCAATTAATCACCAAAGCATAACTTCTTTTTATTTTCTCATTTTTGTGTATTTATTATGATTTACGAGATATAGACTAAGTAATAGTTATGTAATTTTTACATATAGCAAACACTTATAACCAAATCTACTAAAATTCTATAAAACATTAATATTGTTCAAACTTTAGCAAAGATTAGCTCAAATATTGAAAAATAACAACAAATAAGCATTGTTATATAGATTGTTGCTAATGATATAGCAACATATATAGCTTTCCTCACTAATTTCTGGTAAAAATATTCGTTACTATATATTTATCAGCGGACAATTTAATAACTGATTTATATAAACGTGGTTATAAACCAATCTGTTATAGTGTATGAATGAAATATAATCTGAACAAATGAAGAACTAGCATTCCACTCGAAACAACTGGTGGCCGTTGCGCGATCCCGGCTTGCACGGACTGAGTCACGACTGTGGCAAGACGAGGGTGGACTGTTCAAGGAACCATACACGCCCTATATATATCAACCTTCTTCGAGAAGGAAAGAATCATCTCAACCACCTCGCATTAGGGATGAAAACGGATACAGATATATCTGAATATTCGCTTATCGTATTCGAAAAATTACCGGATACGGATATCCATATCCGAATATTAATCGAATACGGATCGGATATGGATATGGGTTGTAAAAATTATCTGAATACGGATATGGATATGGTAATGGCTTGAATTACCGGATTCGGATCCGGATATCCGAATACAATATTTAATATTATTTTATATATTAGTTAATTTAAAATAAGGTACAACCTTATACTATTATATTAGTATTATACATTATATAATACAATATATTAACGATATTAATAAATTTCTATTTCTTTGGGAACGAGCGCAAACAAAATTTATGAAATCGTATCCCCTTTTAGTCTCCGGTCAAGAATACATGTCACCTCGACACTCCTTTTTGTCATGACGTAACTTATTTATATTTCATTGCTATTTTTAAAATCATCATGAACTTTGATAAAAAAAATCAATTCATATTTGTATGTGGTCTTTATTCAATCCGTATTTGGATTCTATGTTTATTGGATCCATGTTGGGATTTCACTCTTTATTCGATTCATATTTGGATTAGCTCTTTATTCGATTCGTACTCGGATTCGCTCTTTATTCGATCCGTATTCGGATTCGATAAATATCCGATTGGGATTCGTATCCGTATTTTTATGGATATGATTTCCATAATGCATATCCGAATCATATCCGTATCCGTATTCATATTCGATAGAGATGAAGCGAATATGGATATGGAAATAGACATATCCGATCCGTTTTCATCCCTCCCTCGCATAAGGGATCCCACTCCCGATCTAAACCCATGTCCTTCCTTGTTCTCTCTCTCCTTGATTGATATCAAAGCGGTGGCATATAATAAATTAGATTTAAATTGAGACCTACATATAATATTTTGCAAAATTATAAAAATTAAATGTTTAGATATCAACGTAGGCGCCTACTGTTAACTTCTCGAAGTGCAATGATCAAGCGTGTGCCGCGTAAGCATTTATCCGCTATATTTCTTATTTTTACAAAGAATAATGAATATAAATAATCTGGATCAAAATAAATATTCAAAATGCATTGGAAAATAAATCTAAACCTAGAAAGTAAAACGCATATTTTATTTAATTTTTGAGTACAAGGAGTGATAAACTAATTGATATACAACAGACGAGCTTTGTCACCGTCAACATGATCATTTTTAGTAAGAACATGATATAAATCTTGTAAAATAATATAAGTTACTTAAAATTATTGTAAACACTTACAAAAATGATGGTCTCATTACAATCTTCATTAGCTCTTAGCTCATTGGAAAATTTACTTGTGATATAAAACACACGGCATATATTTTCTTGTAGGAGACTTATTTTTTATTCCTTAGTTTTATTATCTTATTTTCTTGTAGAACACACGTTCTTGTTCTATATGTTATATATTGTATATGAACAGACAATATGTTGATAGTTTTTTTACGAACTTTTTCTTTTATGTTACTTATAAGTATACTTTATTACTATTTTTTTATATAAGTATCTTTGATATTTTATTATACTACTTATAAGTGCCACTGATACTTGGTTTATATCTATAGAAGTATCTTTGTTTTCATTTTTTATTTTTGTGCACCATAAAGTCAAAATAGACAAAAAGCATGCTCAAGCATTACAAAGAGGTCAATAACAAAAGTAAAAAAAAATATTTTTACTCTTCTCTCATAGTATATATGCGTGTATTATCTTTTATTGTTTATAAAGATGTTTGTTTACTTTGCTAATTTATTTTAAATTATTGAAAAGTTAGGATTTGTGTTAGATTGGGTCCAAGGTGACATCTAGCATCAAGGGCCGCTCGAGTCACATTCACTATAGGCCCGACATGGTTCTTCTACCAAGTTGGGTCCCATCGCCACAATTCCGGCCTAGGTCTTCTGATCATAATGCGTTGCGGTGCCATGAAACTTTTCTCATTTAAAGTCCGTACACTTCTCCTTGTATATGTGTTGCCCACATCGTAGCATGTCAAGTAAGAGTATAAAGATCGGAGTAAAAAGAAGAATGCACATATATAAGGAAAGCTCCCATGAGAATTTGGAGTTGGATGGCCAACCTCGGTGAACTTTGGCCGCTCTCCAGTCATCCTCCGGTGACCTTGGAGTTGGAGAGGGGGTGGGGGTGACTGGGTTGAGTTAAAATGAGAGGGGAAAATCATGAGAGATGCCTTTGTATGAGTCATTATGTATCACGCTTCAGAACACTTCTTCTCATGATGTGTTTCTTCTACCCTCCAACTAAGATCTTGAATGGTTGAGATCAAAGATTGTAGTTGAGGTCATAATTCAATTTGTTGGTACTACCGTCCTTATGTTATCTGAGAGGAGACTGATGACTAGTACGATCGAGGAAGTAGTAGAAAAGTTCATCATGTCGAGCAGGCAATGTAGGGAAGAGCAAACCAATGTACCTACTAGTAGAATAGGAACCAACTCAGAACAAAGTCATGCGACAGTGACACCAAAATAGGTGCATGAGGCCTCTAGGGTTCGTTTGGTTGCAGGGTTGGGCAGGGTTGGCTTGGCCCAACCCGGATTGGCCCTGCAACCAAACAGGGTTCTCCTCCTCACAATTTACTATTCAGAGGGGTACCCCTGCCCAGCCCAACCCTGTCCAACCCTGCAACCAAATGAACCCTAGGGTGATTAAAGAGCCAGGCAAGTAAATTACACTGAGTAAGAGGTTTTTAGCAGCATACGGAGATCCTGCAAGAAATAGATGACAGAAACCACCCCATGCAACAATGTTCATGGATGAGGCACCAGGTGATGGTGACCCTAAGCCTCACAAAGGGCAACAATGACATCGTATCCGAGCAGTGATGTCTACATGCGGCATACCTTAACAATGGCACTAGGGCACCAAGATGCTGACGGTGATGGCACCGACATAAGATTCGACTTACCTCAACTAAAACGTGCAATTATAGATGGTCAAAATTATTTGGTGGGGGAGATAAAAGGAGACAATTAGGTATAGATCATCTAATATTGCCACTCTATATACCATGTTCGAGAAAATAAAGATCTTACTCTACAATGGAAACCTAAGCCTTCCTGAACCCACTTAAATGGTCTAGAGGTAGAAGCATGGTTCCCACTAAACCATCAACCTACCACCGAGCCTCTTCCTGATTCAAACAAAAATGACAAAAATATGATTAAAGAGAAAAAATACCTGATTATTGACGGCAATACTCATCAATGTTGTTTCGACGACCCCAAACATGGCACTACTAATCACCATAGCCCTCAGAAGTCACCACCTTAACAGATAAGATGCCCAGGCCGCACGATGATCTTTAAAGGACAAGTTATTTCCTTGTGGAATACTTCAAGCAACTAATCACGTTTTGTACACACATGAACTGGCTAGCTCTCTACCCAGCACAATGGATATATCTAGGCATGCGACAAATGAATATAAATGTTTGCGAACAAGAGATCAGCACCATGAAACATCATCAAATAAGTCATCGTGCTGTCCACCCGATCGAGCTTTAGAGTCCATGTGTACATAGATTAGTTTCAGAAAAGCTCAACATTGGATAAATTCAAGACGAATTTTCGTTGAAACGACAGAAAGCATTCAGGTACCTCTATGACGATGCACGTTGGATGTGTTATCTGTGATCACTACATGCAGTACTATAATCTACACAGATAGACTATTGACCCTGAAGACCTTTGAAATATGAAAACAAGAATGATATGCAGAGGTCTAGTGAAGCTGATGCCTCGACAACACTGTTGAACTTGTCAAAACAAGCTTTGCAAACCTTCCTGCTCATATGCAGTGATGAGATCAGGTGTCTAGTCCGTGCAAGCTTCTTCAGCCAAGTGACCAGAGTAAGGTATCCTTGATGTTAAAAACCTGTTCAAGATGCCATCTCATCCAGAGTGCCGCCACCCAAAATAAGACTGCAAAGAACTTAGAAGAGCTAGAAGTGAGAATGTTTAGAAGCAATTGAGTTTCCTTAGCAACTAAGATTTAAATCCTTCAGAGATTCATAAGGAGATATTAACATCTAGGTAAGACCCCCATAGAATCAAATGATTTCAGCATCCTCAGGTGCAATAATTAAATACCAAGAACACTGATTACGTAAAATAGACATCGTTTCAACCATGGCATTTTTTAAATGCAATATAGTCAATAGTAAGTAATTCTTATTGCGTGATTCTTTGGGAGAGGCAGGTAGCTGATGGACAGAGCAACTTGGTCAACATATCCAGATGGTCCAAATAAACAAAGAGAATAGGTATTGAGTATGATGCATACCCTTCCCATAATGTGACAGATAATCAAAGATCCAATATGACGCATATGATGCAATAAACGTGTGAAAAATAGAATGGGTGTTTATCATATTGAAGAGGTCCTGCAGTAAGTAATTCTTATTGCGTGATTCTTTGGGAGAGGCAGGTAGCTGATGGACAGAGCAACTTGGTCAACATATCCAGATGGTCCAAATAAACAAAGAGAATAGGTATTGAGTATGATGCATACCCTTCCCATAATGTGACAGATAATCAAAGATCCAATATGACGCATATGATGCAATAAACGTGTGAAAAATAGAATGGGTGTTTATCATATTGAAGAGGTCCTGCAGTAGGAGGTTCAGGAAATGTTCTTTGTTTACAACTTTAATTTCACCTCCTTAATGAGGCCCTAAAGTAGGTCAAAGTTCAGGAGATGTTCTTTATTTATAACTTTAGTTTCACCTCGTTATTGATTACCTTGTAGATATAAATAGCCCGTTTACTAGCTAGAAAAAAAAAGGCATTTCTTTGAAAAGTCGGAAAACAGTGTCCGACATTGATGATTTTCAAATATTATTCCATCGAGGACTGTTTTAAACCACAAGAAACTCAGCTCACTTTTTTCATATTTATCTTGATATAATTGTGTCTAGATGGGTATTTTGATACTTAAAATATTTAGTGTTGAAATGACCACATTTCTTCTATCTTAATCTAGTGGCGGTTAGAGTTCGAAAAACCAATTTTCGCATGTTTCAGATACTTGATGTGCAGCATCTTTGCAGGCTTGTATCACCGCATATGGCCATCGCCTCAGCCACGAGCATCTTTCGATGCTTGCTTCTTCAATGGCATAACCCAATGCATCTTTCTCATCGATTTTTCTTCACCTCACAGCCTTTTATGTGCATGCACAATAGTGTTTCTAAGTGGAAACATCTCATGTGACATAGTTGTGCATCCCTCCTCCCAACATCGTTGGGAAGTCCTCTTCCTTCTCTCGCCGCCACTGAAAGTCTTAACGGGTGGCGATCTTTGGCATGAGTTACATGTGATAGAGGTGCTCTTTCATAGCCAGTGATGAAGAATGATCGATGAAAATTGAGCATACAAGAAGACATGCGGTCTATCTGACATTTTCATTTCTTAAATGGGTTGATTTCTGTGAAGATATTTGTGTTTTCATATTTAAGATGTACTTCTTTCTTATTTTCTTTTCCAGTTGTCTACTTTATGTAATTTACCCATAGGCCTCTCTACTATATAAAAGAGCCTAGGGTTCTCAGAAATATCAAGCACTCTTATTTTCTCCAACATGGTATCAGAGCGGCGGTCCTACACCGGAGCTCTCGATTCCCAAGAAACCCTAACCCTACCTCCAGCCCCCTCCCCTCTCGACGCCGCCACCTCCTTCCTCTCCGGCGCCGCCACCTCCTCTTCGCCTCCTCTCCGGCGTCGCCTCCTCGACAAGCAAAGCACGTCCACACCGCGCGCACAGCGCGCACAGACCATAAGCACAGCACGCACAGACCGGAAGCACAGCGCGCCCACCTTCGTGCGCACATCGTGCGTGCATCGCGAGCACCGCGCGCTCGACACGCGTGCTGTCTTGTGCTTGCTCGTCGCCTCAGAGTCGTCAGTTGGTTGATGGGTTGGTGTGCATGTGTCTACACGTGCACCCAAACCCATAGATGTCTGTGTAGACACGCAAACTTTGATTTCTCACACCTGTAGCAGTCTTCTGTCGGCAATATGTCAGAGAACAAGGTTGATGTACCACCCTCCACTGGCGCATTCAAAGGTTCAGCGCCTATTGTGAAGATGGACGGGACAAACTATGAGCTTTGGACTATGCAGTTCATGAGCCTGATGAAGTCGAATGGTAAGAAACATATTCTTACCGAAGAGGAGTCGATCGAGAAGACTGGGGTGAATGCCTCATGGGAGGCAGATGATGCGTATGCCAAAGTCTGGCTATCTGGGACGTTGACGATAGAAATCGCCAATGATGTACTACATCAGCCCACGGCTAAGGCTATGTGGGATATTCTAGCGGCGACATATTCGCAGGCGTTGAACGAGACCAAGATACCTCAGTTGCAACATGATATTTTCATTGTCAAGCAGAATGGGCGCCCGCTTCACTCACTGTACACATCCCTACGAGGGATGTTTGAGAAGCTCCATAGCTTCATGCCGTTGATGCCACTCCTGAGCAACAGAAGACGTACAGAAATGCTACCATGGTAGGAGTATTCCTGGCTGCACTTGATCCAGAGTACGATGTTGCACGGTCTCAGATTCTTGTTGATGCTACTATTCCACCTATGGAGGAAGATTTTCGCCGATTGAGTCGCATTACTGTCCCAAGCTCAACTGCCAACCAGATACCTTCAGCTATGGCAGCCTCTAGAGGAAGAGGTGGATCCTCTACCTTCCGTGGTCGTGGACCCCAGGATCGTGGGGGTCGAATTCGGCAACCATGCAGCTATTGTCGTTGTAGAAAAACAGAATGCGGAAGCTTAAACATGAAAAAGATAAATAACAAGAAAGAACAACGGGATTTAACGTGGAATCCTACTCCCTAAGGAGCGGGATGAAACCACGGGAGAAGCCCCTGAATAGGGCATTTCTTCTATTGAAGTTCTCAATGAGTACAGGAGGTGTGGGGCTCCTTATATAGCCCCACGGACAGACCCAATAGTGACCGCTTCCCATGTAGTACTAAACACATGGGTGGGCTCTTTTCTTTTCCAACACTCCCCCTCAAGTTGGTAGCTGGGACAGCTGCAACTTGCAATAATAAAGAAAAATATACATCATTACATCTTCACTTGAAATCACCACAATAAACGTATGTATCCGCAACTGGTAGACAAACCCGCTTGCTGACGGGTATATCAGGTCACCGGAACGTATCTCTGTCGTGCCTGGAAGGTCACCGGACTGTCTCTGTCGTGCCTGCATGGTCACCGGATCTCTGTCTCAGTCGTGCCTGCGGGTCACTGGACTTTGTCTCCGTCGTGCCTTGAAGAAAACAAATCCAGTGCGGAGTCGATGTCGAGGATAGAGACACCACGACGAAGATCGATGCACAGTGAAGATGGCTTGATATTCCGTGAAATCCGGAGTGTTTGGTCTGTCAATCAACGATGTAGGATGCATATGGCTTTTACTCCCCCTTTCTCCCAAATTTGTGAGAATAATGAAAATAATAGATAAGTTGGGAGAAGCAAACATGAATCATATTTTTTTATGCGTACGACTTTTTTCTTGTACGCGACTTTTTTTCTTTTTTTCGATTTTTTTGTTAGCATATGCGTACGGCTTTTTCTTATACGCGCCTCTTTTCTCTTTTTTTCTTTTTTTTGTAACTAACAAGCCCTCCTTTTTTTCCGTTGGGCCTCCAATAACAAAGTCCCCTTTTTTTTGGTAAACAGGTCCCCTATTTTTTTCTGCCGCAGCCCTCTTGGGCTTTTCAAAAAAAATTTTAATAAAGCACCCATTAGGGTTCCCGTTGGGAAACCTCTCTTCACTATTGTCGTTGCCGCCCCCAAAGGGGGCTTCTCTGTTTCGTGGGCTGCCCAGGACGGATGAGGGGCGCTCCTCACGCCTGAGGTGCGCGCATCGATGGATCGTGTGAGAAGGGGGAGCTCAGCATCTGGAGGAGCTCGGCATCGGGAGGAGCCCTGGGTGTTGCAGATCTGTCGCCTATGCGCAGGGGGCGGCTGGGAGGGAGTTGCGCGACCGGAGGGGTGCCGCACGACCATGGGGGTGCTCCGCCTGGATCGTGTGGGTCTTTGGGGGCGGAGGAGTCGCTCGCTGGAGGTTGGCGGCAAAGGCCAGCCTGCTGGAGGGAAGAGCGGTGTCTCCATGCTCTCCGACGAGGAGATTCAGAAGACTCACACTCCAGCCCGTTCGTCCTCCTCACCTGCATGGCATGAGAAGCATCGTCCTCGACTGCAACGTTCGTCTGGAGGTGATGTCGGGAGCATCACCAAGGGAGGGCGACACCGCTGGGTTCGAAAGAGAGGCTGCTGAGGAAATCTCGCCCCCCCTTTTAAAAAAACACGTTGCTCCTTGAGAACGGGAAGCCCATTGAGATGGACTTTCGTGTATACATGTGCTCCCACCAATGACCAGATCTTCTTGAATTAGGATTTCAACAGAGAAACCCTAGATCATGAATCATGAATTCCATAAAAAATATTCACGTACTGAATATAAATCGAAACTCGCAGAAATAAAGAAATATAACATGATTCCTCGAGAATCGAACCCGCTCTGATACCATGTAGAAAAATAGAATGCAGAAGCGTAAACATGGAAAAGATAAATAACAAGAAAGAACAGCGGGATTTAACGTGGAACCCTACTCCCTAAGGAGCGGGATGAAACCACGGGAGAAGCCCCTGAATTGGGCATTTCTTCTATTGAAGTTCTCAATGAGTACAGGGGGTGTGGGGCTCCTTATATAGCCCCACGGACAGACCCAATAGTGACCGCTCCCCATGTGGTACTAAACACATGGATGGGTTCTTTTCTTTTCCAACAGTCGTCGCACTGGTCACTCCGAGGATACATGCTACTCCAAGCATGGCTTTCCTGCATCGGCTCAGGTAGCAGAACAAGTTGAGTCTCCTGCACCTTCCTTATTGGATCAGTGTTTCGATGATCTTGTTGCCAGACTGAGGAATATCATGCCTCCTGATACAACACATGGAGATCAGTCAGATGTGGCTGTCTCTGCCTCTTCCAGTTCACCTGCCACAGTCAGTACCTCAGGTAGTTCCTATGCTCTCACCTCTTGTAATGGATCTATGATTACCAACTGGATTATGGATTCTGGAGCGACCCATCATCTTTGTGGGGACAGAGAACAGCTCACTGTATATAGACCGGTCTCCTCAGGACGAACTGTGGTGATAGCCAATGGAACACGTTCCCCAATCACAGGACAAGGGGAGTTTCAGTTGACACCTTCCATGAGACTGTAGAATGTGTTATATGCTCCCGATTTCTCTATAAATTTACTGTCCATTAGCCAGATTACAAAGGATTTGAACTGTCGAGCTATTTTTGACTCATCATCTCTTGTTTTTCGAAAAATAAATCTGAAGCAGGAAATGTGATTCAAATGTTTATCAATGAAGTTCAGAATGTTTTCTCTTCTTCTGTGAAAATTGTGCAGTCTGACAATGTCTTGGAGTTTTGTACTAGAACTTTGTCCTTGTTCTTTTCATCTCGTGGTATAATTCATCAAACTTCATATGCTTACACTTCACAGCAGAATGTTGTTGCAGAGCGGAAACATCGCCATCTGTTGGATATCACTAGAACCTTACTTATTCAGAGTCATGCTCCAAACTCGTTCTGGGGTGATGCAGTTCTCACAGCTTGCTACTTAATAAATCGCATGCCCTCATCTGTCTTGGATGAGAAAACTCCTCTCTCTCTCTCTCTCGCCTTTCTTGAGAAGGAATTGTTCTCTCTTCCACCTCGTGTCTTTGGCTGTGTCAGTTTTGTCCATCAGTTGGTGCCAGGTCTTGATAAGCTCTCTCCCAGGGCTATCAAATGTGTGTTTGTCGGGTACTCCAGGACTCAGAAGGGCTATCGGTGCTTTAATCCGCTGCGTCGAAAATACTTCGCTAGCACTGATGTCACATTCTTTGAATCTGTCATGTTTTTCTCTCCTACAGGTGACCAAATGACTACTCCCCATACTTATACTGAGGTCTCCTACATGCCACCTCCTCCTATGAGTCAGTTACCTTCTATACCATCTCCACCACCACCTCCAACCTTACCACCTCCAGTAACCATTGTGCCACTGTTACCAAAGTACTATACTCGTCGGTCCTCCTCTGCTCAAGGTCATGGCCAGTCATCCAGCAGCCCTTAGGTTGGTTCTGATAACTTAATTACTAATGATGAGTCTGAGGATCCATTGATACAGGAAACACAGCAGGATGATGATCAAGGGGACTTGGGCGTGCCTATCGCTATTAGGAAGCAGAGGCGTACTTGTGCTTCCTATCCACTTGCTTCTCATGTCTCATTTCATCGTTTGACGGGCGACTTCCAGAGATTTGTGTTAGCCCTATCTGCAGTCGAGATTCCACGTAATTACCAGGAGGCACTCCAAGATAGCAAATGGCGTCTTGCTATGGAGGAAGAGATGGTCGCATTACAGTCCCGTGATACGTGGACATTTGTTTCTCCACCACCTGGAGCGTCTATTGTTAGCTGCAAGTGGGTATTTACTGTTAAATACCATGTCGATGGAAGTCTTGAACAGTACAAGGCAAGGCTTGTGGCACGTGGTTTTACTCAGACATATGGAGTTGATTACTTGGACACGTTCTCTCCAGTTTGCTCGATATTCTACCTTACGTGTCCTGCTTTCAGTTGTTGTAGCACGAGATTGGCCGCTATTTCAGCTTGATGTGAAAAACACATTCTTACATGGAGATCTACACGAGGAGGTATATATGCAGCAGCCTTCGAGATTTGCTGTTGAGGGGGAGTGTGCACAGGTTTGTAAACTCCATAAGGCGATATATGGCCTTAAACAGAGTCCTAGAGCGTGGTTTAAAAAGCTTTCAGAAATGATTGAACGACAGGGCTTTAAGAGGTCAAATGCAGACCATTCCTTATTTGTGCAGAAGACGTCTAGAGGTACTGTGGCTATCATGGTGTATGTTAATGATATTATTGTTACAGGAGATGATGAGCAGGGAATCAAGATGACTAAAGATTTTCTGGGCAGTCAAATTGTGACGAAGGATCTGGGTACCCTAAGGTATTTCTTGGGGTTGGAATTTGCTAGAAATGCACAGGGTCTTGTGATGACCCAAAGGAAGTATGTTACAGATATGCTTGCAGAAACAGGAATGGCGGGATGTCGACCGTCCACGACTCCTATGGATCCTACTATGAAGCTATATGATGATGATACCGATGAAGTTGATAAGAGAAGATACAGAGAGATGGTTGGAAAGCTCATTTATGTTACAATCACCAGACCTGATATTGCATTTGCAGTGAGTCGAGTTAGTCAATTCATGGAGCAACCTCGACAGATACATATGGACGCACTACATATTATATTGAGATATCTAAAATCAACTCCAGACTCAGGATTACTATTCAAGAAAGGAGACACTCTCTATATCTGCATATGCTGACGCAGATTATGCAGGCTGCCCTAAGGATAGGAAATCAACTTCAGGATTTGCAACATTTGTTGGCAATTCTCTTGTTTCTTGGAAAAGCAAGAAACAAACCGTTGTAGCAAGATCTAGTGCCGAGTCTGAGTACAGGGCTATGGCTCAAGCCAGTACAGAAATGATGTGGGTTCGAGCAGTGCTATGTGATCTACATGTAGAGATCCCTCTACGCATGGAGTTACACTGTGATAACCAGGCTGCCCTATTTATTGCAAACAATCCGGCATTCCATGAGAGAACAAAGCATATCGAGGTGGATTGTCATTACACCAGAGACATGATTCAGAAGGGATTGATCTCTACTTCCCATGTTAGCTCTGGAGAGCAAACCGCAGACATCTTCACTAAGCCACTGTCCAGGGGATCATTCCAGAAGTGTTCATCCAAGCTGAGCATGATCGATATCTATGCTCCAGCTTGAGGGGGAGTGTGAAGATATTTGTGTTTTCATATTTAATATGTACTTCTTTCTTATTTTCTTTTCCGGTTGTCTACTTTATGTAATTTACCCATAGGCCTCTCTACTATATACGAGAGCCTAGGGTTCTCAGAAATATCAAGCACTCTTATTTTCTCCAACAATTTCCTTCATGAATCTCTTTAATTATACAAGAACAGAATCCAAAGGGCATTTTTTATCATCAGCACTATGAAAATTTTGGTACATACTTGAAAAGTGAATTTGACCATGGAAAAAAATATTCCTTGAAGAATTACCCCGTTGTACAATCTCCAGGAAAAAATAGTCTTGGCAGAAAAAATATGCAACATGATTTTTGAAAAAAAAATCTTGTAAAAAACTAAGAAAATCTTCAGGATCAACTGGTCGCATGCTATGCTAAATTATAGCACAAAAATGTGAAATCAAGATAAAAGAAGAAAAGTTGGATTTGTGCGGAATCCTACTCAAAAGAAGCGGGACAAAACCATGTTGGAAGAACCACGAAGAGTTCGATACTATATAATGTTCCTCAATGAGCACAAGAAGAGTGGGACTCTATATAACCCCACTACATAACCAAGTACACCACCAGTCAACAATGTGGAACTGAACACAACTTTCCACATAGGCCCAATTTCTCAATTCTCTCATCACATATGCAGCCTACTTATGTGAATACGAAAGTTGTGAAATGCATCTTGCAACTCTTTTGGAAATGTTTTATTTTCATAAAGATGCAAAGCTTGAGATTGAGGAATTTACATAAGCAAATTGGGAAAGGTGCATGAACACTAAAAGATCCACCATTAAAAATTGCAAATATTTGGTACAACCTTATGATTTGGAGGTGCAATAAGTAATTTGCACCTAAAGGGATGTTCGGAGCTGTTGCAATGCAAGATGCAGAGTTGTGGCTCAAGATCATTTGTTGAGATCAACTGCTACTTCATAAAAGAGGATTGACTCAAAGGAGCTTGTGATACATATAAAAACTAAAGAACTTGCAAATTTTGATTATCAATGAGCTTTACACGACTAATTCTGAGAATAATAGGGATAAGTTAGGCACGTATAATCCCTATTACCAATTTGAAGCAGTTATTGGGTTCTTTTTTTAAGGAAAAAGGGCATGCACCGTATAGGTGTGTCCCAAAAACTTCACCATTAATCACCAGGAATTATTACAATCCTACTACAAATATAGAAACCTCAAATTTACATGGTCCAACTCTCACTCAACGCATTAGCATACACCATAACATTTTCAGCATAGAAGTGATCATGATTAAACATCACCCCATTCCTGGCCCGCCAAAGTGTCCAAATCACATGCACACAGGTCGATCTCTCCCTTTCTGTGTTGTTCCAATCCGTCCCAAAGAGCTCCAAAAGCTATCAACAATATCATAGCTCACACTTATGCTCCCAAAGTAATTTTAGACCTCCACGGAGCTACCACAGGTGAAAAAAAGATGGTAAGCATCCTCTACCATGTCAACACACCTTGGGCATCCCGGATCAGCTCCCAGAATGAGGTGTGCAAATATGTCCATTGTCAATAGTCTCCCTCTTCTAAACAGATACATGAAAACCTTCATGCGAGTTGGAACCTTCCATTTCTAAATCCGACTACAGTCCGCCTCACAACCCTCAGGATTGAAGGTCATGGGAGACCTCAGAGCCATGTATGTCTTCCCAACTGAAAAATTACCATCACACCATATCCAACAGTCCCGTCCATTTGTGGGTCCAGAAACGCCCTCAAATTCCGCTAGCATAGTAAGAAACTCCTCCACCTGTTGCTCAGAGAGCTCAGATCTAAATCGAGGAAAGAACGTATAGCCATCCCATGCCTCCGCCACCGAGTTGTCTTGATTTTCCGGTAACTCCTTTAATCGTGAAACCGAGCATCCAAAGCCTCATCCTCGCTTCAGTCGTTTGTCCAGAAGCGAAATCCAATGCCATCTCCAACCATAGGCCTCAAAAAAGGTTGTATCTCATGCGCTACACTACAGATGCCCCTCCAAAAACAAGAGGGTGCAACATCAAGGACTCCAGAGCACGGGAAGGACAAACCCAGTTCGTATAACCTCCGAATAAACTCTTACTCAACGCACTGGCATACGCCATAACATTTTCAGCATAAAAGTGATCGTGATTAAACATCACCCCATTCCTGATAGATAATAAATTCATGGAGAATTCAGGCGCATAAAGAACATTCTGAAGAAGCATTTCAGGGGTTAACTGCACCTCCCCCTGACCGGTGATGGGAGTGTGTCCCATCAGCAATCACTATGGACTTGCCAGACTGAGTCGGGCTATAGGTACTAAATTGACCTCTGTCACCACAGGGATGATATGCTCCTGAATCATTATCCATTCTGACAAATCTGCCCTGTAACAGCAAGTGTAAGCATATGTTGTACCTGAGGTGGATGTAGTGGCTGAAGCTACTACCTTTGACGATCCTGACTGGGAGCTAGTTGATCCTTGAGAAGGCATAATCTCCCTGAGTCATGCAACTAATTCGTCAAATCTCTGATCAGATGCGACAGGAGAGCTGCTACTCGGTTGGATCTATTATGTCATACGTGCTGAAACATGGAACCCATGCTTAGAATAGCATGTTTCCTCTGGATGACCTGGTCTGTGACAATAAGTGCAAGGCTGGCAAGCAGGTCTACTGCTCCCTCTTCTACGACCTCCTCTGCCACGAAATTGTGCCGAGCTCCCCCTACCACGAGATGTTGCCATGGCTGAAGAAGTTTGTGATCCAGACGAAGTTGATGAACAACTAGAACATAAGGAGAGTCTGCTCAGTCAATGATATGCCTCCTCCTATGGAGGAATAGTAGCATCGGTGAGGATCTGCGCTCTTGCGGCATCATACTCTGGATCCAGTGCTGCTAGAAAGACTCCAGTCAGCACAAAATCCCTATATGCCTTGAGTTGCTCAGGTGTAGCAGTCAAGGGAATGTAACCATGTAACTTCTCAAACATACCCCTTAGAGAAGTGTAGAGGGTATGTAGAGGGCGATCGTTCTTCTTAGAAGTGAAAATATCATGTTGAAGTTGCAGAATCTTTGATTCATTCTTCGCCAGAGAATATGTAGTAGTGAGAATGTCCCACATAGCCTTTTTTTATGGGCTGACTCAAGATGTCATTGGCTATCTCCATGGATACTGTTCCGGACAGCCATACTCGTGCATATGCGTCATCTGCCTCCCATGAGGCGTTAACCCCAGTTTTGTCTGCAGGCTCCACCTGGGTGAGAATATGCTTCTTGCCATTGTATTGCATTGAACTCATGAACTGCATAGCCCACAGTTCATAATTAGTTCCATCCATCTTCACAATAGGTGTTAGACCTTTGAAGGCACCTAGAGATGGAATATCTGCTTTGTTGTCTGACATGATGACAACAATCTCTCAAAACTGGGGTTGTAGACTTGAACAAAGATCGTCTACACAAACATATAGGAAGATGGTTGTGGGGTGTAGACTCATACCACAACCACTTCCATTCTCTGAAGGCTCCTTCAGAAGGCTAGGGTGTTGTTAGGCAATCACGTCATACCCTAGAGGATCAGCCGAGCAGTAGATACATGTGAGCATACCAGCGTACGTACGGAAAACACGCAGTGCTCAATGCACTGGAGTGCCCAGGCACATAGGAGCATGCGCTAGCATGCGTACAGGCGCACAGGCGTGTGCAGGTGTGCATGCAGGCGCACAGGCGTGTGCAGGAGTGCATGCAAGCGCACAGGCGTGTGCAGGTATGCGCGCAGGCGACGCGCACAGACGTGCGCAGGCGTGCGCGCAGATGCGGAGGAGCACGCAAGCGTGTGCGCAGGTGTCGTGCAGCATTGTGCGGCGACATGTGGCGGTATTAGAGACAACGTGTGGCGGCGCCCGAAATACCACCTAGGGCTTTTGGTGGGGGCTAGGGTTTTTGGGTACAGGCTGTGGTCTAGGACCGTCGCTATGATACCATGTGGAAAGGGAAAATAAAAATTTTGCATTCAACTTAGCCCTAGAGCTCTCTTATATAGGAGAAAAGCCCTAGAGATAAATTGCATAGATAGCCGAAAGGAAAAGACAATTACAAAATAACACCTCAAGAGATATAAATAACTCAACAATAACCAAATACTCCAACAGGTAGGAAACAGTATTTAATATGGGTTGGTGTTTCACTGAGTGCTTCTAAATGCTATGTGCACTTTAGTGGCATGAGTTATTTTTCTACTTGTGTATGATTTTACAGAAACTTGCATATAGATGTTACTAGGCCCATTACTATAATATCTTAAACAACCCTGTTTGGTCAGAATGCTAGAAAATAGAAAATCAAGGAACAAACCTTTTTCAGTCATTTCTATTAGTTGCTCACAGTCACATCTTCCTCACCCTCCAGTTCTTGCTCCACACCGCGGACCTGTTATGTAAGAAATAGACCAATTTTATACCAAATAACCCACTTAACTGGTAGGGTAGAGAGCCCACCACCCAAAATACTGGATTTCTCATTTTTCAATTTAAAAAAAGGATATAGAGATAATGACAAAAATGCAACCTTGCAGTGAAAAGGCATTCTAACCAACAAAATTCTCAAAGACAACACAAGATGTGAAGAAAAAATAGTTCCCTTACCTCGGGTATGTAGTGCATGAGCATGTTCTCAATACCAGACTTTAGGGTGACAGACGAACTAGGGCAGCCACTACAAGCACCTTGCATTCTCAACTTTACTATCCCTGTTTCTCTGAGAATTCGATGAAAAAATTTTACAGAGCCTATCAGAAAACTGGAGGGTACAGATTAAGTTGAATGTTAGATATATCAGCCATCAGATGCATACGGGTCGTATCCACAATATTCAATGTCCCCTCCATCATCTTGCACTGAAGGACGTATGCGGGTCTCCAGCAGTTCTTTAATCATAGCAACAATCTCTGAATCATCCTAAAATGCATAATAATGAACAAATCCATTTCACTCTCACAAGCCCCTTGAAGTTAAGAGACAAGCCACAACCAAAAAAAAGTCTATCTCAATATTCTTATTTCTTGTGAGAATCATGTGCAATCTGTGTGGCCACATTTTCAGAGACATATCTCTATTTATAAAATAATTCAATTTCGAATGGAAAGAAAAGGAGACAACCAATCAACGACTTGGTATTTATGTCAAAATTAGGGTTTTTCATCCATTTAGATCCATCCAATTAGAGTTCCTAATTAAATTTAGGTTTGGCTTAGTTATTTTTTCCCAATTCGAGTCTTTCATAATTCAATTTGTATCTGAACACTGAAATCGCATGTGATGTCTAATTAGTTTAGGTTCAATAATTTTAGGAGTCTACTTAGTGCTTGCTAGTTAGGGTTTTGTTTCATTTTGATTATTTAACTTTGTAAGCCCATTCTCTCTATATAAAGATGCTCATGGGTGGATTGGAAATAGGGCAAGTTATATGAAAATTGGAGTTCTTTTCTTACTCTTTCTCCCTTTCTCCTTCTCCTTCCCATGCATCTACGTATTGCTATTCCAAATGACGTGCTACAGGCACACATTTTTCTTCTTTCTCTCACCCTCTCAAATTTCTTCTCCACCCCAAAATCTTTTTACATCAATTTGTATTGGAACATGGTGTATAAATCATTCTTATTTTCTAATAATCATTCTAGGTAATCAAGGAATTACCAATGCAAATAGTTTTGTTCAAAGTGTCATCAAACGTGTAGGAATTGAAGAGTCACTATCAAAGATACTCAAGATTCGTTTAGATCTACGAGATACGGTGATTCAAGGATTATGTGATTTCTATACCACACGTCGTTGCGTTGGATTCATTAAATGAGGAAAATACATGCAGCTGCCAAGAAAGTCTGATTGTTGCAATCCCCATTCAACTTGATGCCAGGGTCAATGGATTTCGAAGAACCACCATCGGAGCATGCTTCCCACGAAGTTGATGTCCACGCCAGAAACGAACCAACGTACTTACAAACGAACATGATGATCATTCTTTTGCAACGGTTGTCCAAGTACCACCCTTGCTACCCCCTTTAACCGCATCGCAACGCATAACATCCTCTCCAACTATAGGACCTGTTCTAGGCTGCCATTGTTCACTTTCAATCCTGCACCCAAACATGCTAGCCAGTGCGCACCAGCCCCAAGGGCTCACCACCTACATGCATTTCCCCCACCTACATGCATGTCCCCCACCTGATGCCAGACGATGGTTATCATCGTCGTGCGGAGACCTTCGTCCTCCCAACTTGAAGCCCTAACTTCACACTTAAATGTCACCCAATCGTCACATAATACCACCAACATATCCTAAGCCTCCACTACCATAAGATCATTCAGAATGGCTCCAATCGGCAACACCTCAAGGTCCTCAATAGCCACTTGACCCATAAGGACTCATGTTGCCACAACACACTACCTTCCGCTCAAAACCTACATTGGCACCCTTTTTAGCCAAAAAAGGGGGAAACACGCTATGGTGTCCTCCTCAGATATATTATATTAAAAGGAAATTGAGAAAACAAAAAGCTACCTCACATGAGTCGTGATTCGAGAGTCCTACCATGGAAAGTAACATTTTCTACATAGAACCCATCAGACACAAAAATAACACCATTCTTTGCTAACCATAGAGCCCATAATGCCACCAACGGGAGAAAAAGATCATTGGGGGAGCGGTTACTGGCGTCGTATCTGAATCCCAAAGACCTCACCGTTATCTGAATTCACCCATCCAACCTCCAGCACCTGCCACATTGCCTTAGGCTTCTCGCACGAAAGAACATATTATCTACAGTCTTTATTGCTCCATCATAGAGCGGAAATCGATCTAATCCTCCCGAGAGTAACCTCAATCAACGATCTCTAGTCAAGATTTGCCACCTACGCATCAACTACAGAAAAATTTTGATGTGGTTTGGTAAAGCTCCCATATAAATTTGTAGTCTCGAATAAGCCATCCATGCATCGGAGTTGCTGGAAGCCGAAAGCTTTATAGGCTCGTCTCCCGTAAAAATCATTATCTCACAAGATTCAATTATATCTTCACTCCAAAGGGTCATTCAAATGAGTAATGGAATCAAGAAGCTCTAAAAGATCCTCCGTCCAGTGGTCCTATAAATTTGTAGCAAAAAAAGGCAATTGTATACATTATCCCAACGATTTGCTACCAAAGCCTCACGGTATGCTGACAAAGCAAAGAGGCATGGGAAGCGGTATGCAAGCGTAACATTATCAGTCCAATTATCCGTCTAAAAAGCAAATGACCTCCCATCACCAAGCATTAGCCAGAAAAAATCAAGAATTTGAGGCATCAAGAAGTAGATTCCCTTCCAAAAAGATGAGGTATAATAGGGGTGGTGCACTAGGTGGTCATGTGCATGTATGCCATAAATTGTACATATCAGCCTGCATTAAATGTCTTCATCTCTCCCCCAGATCCTCCCAATCCACTTCAGAAGGAGTGCTCTATTCATTGTATCCAGACAGGTACCTTTGGGAGCATCATCGTACCCCAGTCAACCATATGAGTACCCGTGTTCGTTTGCCCCGTACTACTCCTGAAAAAGCTTTGCATAATCAATTCAAGGCAATGGCAAACACACATAAGAAGCCTTGCCAACATGAAAAAGATGCGTATAGCGGCAACAATCACCTTCACCAAGAATAATGTGTTCTCTATTTTAATAGATGGATTGTAATCACTTCATTTTATTATTTCTATTTTAATTACTAGGTTTTTATCACTCGTGCCCCCCCCCCGAGATAATGCAATATCAATTTTGCCCCTCCCTTTTTAGGAATATCAGTTGTACCCCTACCTTTTTCTAGTTGTATCACATGTGCCCTTCGAGTCAGATGTCGTCCGCTTACATCCCAAACGGACGTTAATTTTTTGACACAATGGTAGTTTCAAATTGTTGGAGTATTGGTTATATGCGTCACTTATGTGACAGATGGGTCTCATCCATGAGTTTAGCCCCACATCTACCAGTTGTGAGATGTGGAGACTCTGTGAGGGCTATATAAGAAGCCCCTCACCCCTTGTATCCAGTGAGAAAGTGCAATGCATAAATCAACCCTTTGAGGCGTTTTCCTATGGTTTCCTCACACTCTATAGGGAGTAGGGTTCTACATTAAAATCATGTGTTCCAATAATGTTTTATCTTTATTTCTCTGATTCCACTTCTGCATTTCTATTTTCTAACATGAAATCAGAGCGGGTTCGATTCTCGTGGTATTATTGTTGAAGATTTATGTTCATGTTCTTTTCGAGATTCAATTCAATTATTGTTCACTCATGAAGATCACATTCAGATTAGTTCCAGTTCAAGATCATGTTGAGGGTTTTCTTTGAAACCCTAATTCCCGGTGGCATCCCCATCTTCAACCGCAAATCTCATCCAAGGTTTGAAAAAACGAAAGGCGAAACGAGGCGGTCTCCTTGGAATCGAGGCGAGGCGTAGCCTCGAGGCGGTCGAGGCGTAAGCCTCAGTTTATATAGAAAAATATGTATAAAACTACAATTATATATATCTCTATGTAATTATATGTTCTCTTCCCAATATATAATATTTTACACTACAAGATATGATAAAATAATAAAGATAAGGACCCCAAAATAGAAGATAGAACAACATCATATACATTCCTACACATTTTCATCCAATCAAAGAGGAATTCATTGACTATAGATATTGTGAAAGAATTAAACAATACATATTTGTCTATGAAATATTGTTGTAATTAAAAGTATGACTAAATATACATCGAAGAAATTTATGTTATGTGTCTAACATATAATATATGATCACACGAGAAACCATGAATCATATCCATTTCGAGCAAATCTTTGAAATATTGTTGTAATTAAAAGTTCGATTAAATATATGTCGAAGAAATTTATGTTGTGTCTAATATATAATATAAGGTAACATGAGAAACCATGAATCTTATCCATTTTGTTTTGCTTGATATATTGCAAATCTTGTTAAGTTACAAGTATTGTTTAATTTAATATTTATGAATTCATTCATTAAGAGTGAAATAGTAAGAGTTTGCCAAAATAGTTGGATACATTAATTGTAAATGTGAAGTTATCGGCATGAAATAAACATCATATTTAGGCATTCATCTTATATAATCATTATCCTAAATAAACAGATATTGATAAGCTTCTCAAACTACTAAGGAAACCATTGAAATAATAAAAAAATACTTCAAAAAAAGCAGAAATGCCTCACGAAACGCCTCGACCACCTCGAGGCGTTCCGCCTCGAGGCTATGCCTCGACCACTCGAGGCGCACGCCTCACAGGACCGGTCTGAGGCGTAAGCCTCGAGGTTAAAAGGGACCGCCTCGCCTCGAGGCTAGCCTTTTCGAACCATGATCTCATCCTCCAACAGATCTTCGAGATTAGTGTGGCTAGATGATGGCAGCACTAGCGCCAACTTCCTGTCAGCGGCAATCTTCTCGTAAAAGGTGGCGATCAATGAAACTGCTCTCTGGTTGGGTTTCTGAAAACCATAATTCAAGCACAGATCTCTTGGTTTGTCCAGGCGATATTCCAGGCAAGCCCCAGCAATGTCGCAACTCCTTGGTCGCGCAAAATCCATTCGATGCAGCTTATCTCCAGGCAGCACGTGATAAAAAAACACAAACAAAGAAGAAGCAGCTGGCACTACTCGTGGAGGAAATCTCGGCAATAGGGTTGAAGGAACCCTACTTCAAGCGCATCTCAAGAGCCGACGATGATCTGGCTTCTCCCGCAAGTCAGGTGGTGGCACCGATCTCGTCTCTCCCTCATCTCCCTACTCCAGACCCTAGCGGTGATGGGTTCCCCAACTAGGAATCCTAGCAGAACGCGAGCTCCTCTCTAGGCCATGGCGGCATCCTCTCCAGGTAGCACCAAGCTCCTCTCCATGGAGCAGTACCCCCAAGCGTCGACCCTTCCTCCATGTGGCAATCTTTTGTGACAGTGGCGCTACCCCAATTCGACACAAACCTCAAGGCAGCGACGTGGGCGAGATTCTTCTACAACAACGGTACCCTCTCGAGGAGCAAGGTCCCCCATCGGGGCGGCGCGCAACCACAAGCCGGAGCTCCAGCTTTCGCTCGCATCTCCCCCTCTATGTGTACAGGTGGCACGCGACAAGCTCAACCCCAATTGTGGGGGGCGACGCAAGAGGAATCCTAAATAGGGCTTCTTTCATGCGTACCCAAGTCAGGGCCCGATAGGTCGGTTCATTAATTTAAAAAAAGGGGGAAAAAAGGGGGCTGCATTTTTCAGCCCTGTTGGGCCCTACGTTTAAAAAAGAGAAAAAAGGGAGCCCAAATGGGCTGCCATGTGTAAAAAAAGAGTGCTTTTATTTGCAGAGAGAGAGAAAGGGCCCAATTTGAGCGAGTGTCCAAAAAATGTGCTTGTTTCAAAAAAGAGAGAAAAGGTGCATACATTAAAAAAACGTATGTAAAAAATGGAATACAAAAAAATGAATGTTAAAAATGAAAAGCTGTAAAAAAACATTTCAAACAGCTACAAAAAAGGACAGCTACAAAAAAAGAAAAAATAGCAGAAAAAACCATTTGTGATGATTTATTTCTCCCATCTTCATGTCTTCTCCCAACTTTGTCGATGTCATTGTTTTTCGACAAGTATGGGAGAAAGGAGGAGTATTGTGCAGAGTCACAGACTACAGATTCAGATTCTTCAGTCCAAAAGCAAGTCAGTTTTTCAGATACGCATATGTATGCGGTCTTTTCAGATGTGCACATGTATGCCATCATTATGTGTGGACCCCATCATTCTTATTTTTCGGCCAGGAAATTCATGTGATCCATAGGGATTCCAGAGTAGAGATCCCATTCCCTATGTCATGTGAGCTAAGGTTTTCATGTGGTTTCGTCGGGACTCCTGAGTAGAGATCACATTCTCTGAGCTAGAGAGACCCAATTCTCCGACGAGAACACTTTTCAGACTTCATTCTCCAGCAACCGTGGACTTCGACGAGGATTGTACTCCACGGCTTTTTTAGTTCGGCCCTTTCAGAGATGGAGCAATTGACCGCATTATTGTGGTAGGCTAGAGTTCTCCAAGTGGAGACTCGTTTAGTTGCAGTGACTTTGATAGGTACAGTACAGAGCACATGCTCTCCGACGAGGAGATTCAATTCCACTCATACTCCAACTCGTTCGTCCTCCTCACCTACACGGCATGAGAAGCAAGATCCTCGACAGCATCCAACAGTTGTGCATGTTGAGTTGATATTGTTTGTAGTGTCATGTAACGTGAGTTGAGATTTCTTTCTGTTTGTCCAAGATAAGCATTGCATGCTCCAGCTTGAGGGGAATGTTGGGATATTGGTTATATGTGTCACTTATGTGGGAGATGGGTATATGCATCCCTCCAAGATCCATTTACCACATCCATGAGTTTAGTCCCACATCTACCAGTTATAGGATGTGGAGACTCAGTGAGGCATATATAAGAAGCCCCCCATCCCTTGTACTCGGTGAGAAAGTGCAATGCATAAATCAATCCTTTAAGACGTTCTCCAGTGGTTTCATCATGTTCCTTAGGAAGTAGGACTCCACGTTAAAATCATGTGTTTCAATAATGCTTTATCTATATTTCTCTAATTCCGCTTCTGCATTTTGAAGTTAGAGTACAGGATGGGGAGCGCGTCTCTTGGCGCCGAAGTGGGCGATAGAGGTGGGGCTGCACCGCCGCCTGTGGTGATCACGGGCGATCGGGGTAGGGCTCCCCCTCCGCCTGGGGTGAGATCGGAGAGGCTAGGGCGTGAGGAAGTGGGGTCAAAGTCCCCTGTGCTGCAGGGGGTGGCGGTGAGGGAAGGTGATGGGCGATCGGGTCGTGTGTGGAGATCTGTGGGATAGATGGGAAGGTGCGAAGAAGCGGCTACTCTCCTCGCACGTCGCAGGTGTTTTAGATGCGGTCGGAGAGGCCACCTTGTGTGATCTTGCTCGCTGGAGCGGCCTGCGTGCTACGGCTATGGTCGAGAGGGGCATATCCGCAAGGACTGTCCTGCAATCAGTGTCGGTCGATTGAGGAAAGGAGGGTTGGGCATTGGTGAAATGGAGGTCGAAACTTCACAACAGGACCCCATTGATGGTATCCTCATTGTTGAAGGCTCCAACGGGGAGTTGAAGAAGGTTATGGAGGCTCTGGAAATCGGTCGTTCGGTTGGTTGCAGGGAGGATGCGCTCTGGCTTTCAGAAGAGATGTTGTGCATTAGGGGGTGGAAGGTGCTGACATTCAGGAGTTCCTTGCCAAGGGGAGCCCGGTGTTCCCATCGTTTGTGGCATGGCGTCGACCTCATCTCGGGATGGGGCTCGACCTGCATTGGCGAAATGGTGTGTGGAAATTCAGGGGTTGCCGATTAGGTGCAGAAGCCTGGGGATCCCAACTTCTATTGGGTTCCAACTCGTGAATGATATAAGGTGAATGTTGCTACGTATTTGGGAATCCCAACTTCTATTGGGTTCCAACTCGCGAAGCTTGAGGATGATGACAAGGGATCGAAGATGTAGCTACGACAAGGTTTCAAGACCAGTGTGTGCACGACTGCATGTGCAAGGGAAGGAGGCATTGGGGCAGTTCTGCTTGTGGTGTGTATAGCTAATGTGCAATATCATCAGCTTGCATTGGTTTTCTGAACGGTAGTAACATGCAGTTGATGTTGTATGATGCGTGTAGTTGAAACGGTGCAAGGACTTTACGCAAGTAGGAGGGATCTGCGACTCCGGTAGAGGTCAGAGCCAAGGCAGAGGAGGATGATCGGAGGCAACCCACACTGTGCTAAGGAATCTTTGTTGTTGCGTGGTGGAATCATGCAAATCGCGGGGCTAGAAGGAGGTGGTTGCTGCTGCGAATCAACCCTACCTTTGTCGACAAATGACGGGAGGTGTGTTGGTCGAGGATGGATGCTTGTCAAAAGAAAGGTGCAGAGGTGTATGTGATGCTCTGTAGATGGTCCGAGTTCCAAAGAGGGAGCACAACGAAGAGTAGCTTTGGGTACGTTGGGATCAAGGTTGACCTATGATGCCTTGATGGGGCCATCATGCAATTGGTCTTCTTCCTCTTATGTGGCTGGAGTTCAAGAGATACGATTACGAAGCACCTTGCAAGCCCTTTGTAGAACCGAATGAATCTTATGGTCAATGTCGAGATTGCAGGTGCTCCATTTAAAGGTCCCTGAGTTGGTCTATAGAGCTGCAAGGCCAGAGTCGGGTTTGTCGGTGTGGGTGTCGAGGAGGAGGTCAGGGTGGAGGAGGAAGAGGGAGGGGTGGGTTGGTTTTGGCAATTATGCCCCTCTTATTTACACCATCATTAGAATAAATAATGGTTTAGTTCAACTCATTGACAACGAAACTAACGGAATGGCATAAGTGATAACTGTGTAAGAAGTCGGGAACACAACTGATATTCCAAAAAAGGAAGGGGCATAACTGATATTGCAATATCTCATAGGGGCATACATGATCAAAACCCTTAATTATTTAATTTTGTAATCCCACCCTTTTATATAAAGAGTTAAGGGGTGGATTGTAAGAGGGTAAGTAAGTTATATCAGCATTGGAGTTTTCCCCTATTCTCTCTCTCTCTTTCTCCTTCTCCCCCATGCATATACGTGTCTTTTCCAAAATATTGTGCCATATGCATGTCTTGTTCCTCTAACCCTCTCAAAGTCCTTCCCCACCCCAAAATCTTTCTGCACCAAACTTGTTGCTTTTATGACAAAAATGAACAAAACAATATCAGCACTAAAAATCTCTAACATTTTGAGAACAGTTGAAACAAATTGCGAAGGCAAAAAACAGATTTGAGGCAAATATTTTTAATCATTTGCATTAATGTAGCCAAGTTACAGAGGAAAATCTTTCAAATAGAAGATAACTAACTTTTGCTGTTGTCAATGTAAATCTCCCTGTCAATTGGACATTGTAAAAATATTTATGTAGTCAGTGTACTGCTTATCAATTTTTATTTTCGTGATTGTTACTTATGTAATTTACCCATAGGCTTTCCTCTATATAAGAGATCATAGGGTTATTTCGAATAATAAGATAATGCTTTCCACCATGGTATCAGAGCCAAAACCCTAAAAACCCTAAACCCTTCTCACCGTCGCCGCCCTTCCTCCCTCTCCTCGGCGTTGCCGCCGCCTCCTCTCCCTAGCGCCACCACCTAGTCCCCGGCGCTTCTCTCCCCGGCACAGCTCCTCCCGTCGGTCTCTCTCGTCGCCTCCTCTCGCCGGCTCTCTCCCGCCAGCACTTCCCGCCATCCCCTGCCCTAGCGGCTCTTTGTCACAGCCGCCTTCTCCGCCATCTCAATGTATTAGAGTGTGTAAAGTCTACAAATGCACTCAAACCCTATGAAGTTTATGTAGACACCTTTCTTTTGGTCTACAAATCCTAGTTCTTCATCTCCAGTGATATGTCAGAAAACAAAGTCGATATGCCCTTCATAGGCGTGTTCAAAGGTCTCGCACCAATAGTCAAGATGGATGGGATGAACTATGAGCTCTGGGCGATGCAGTTCATGAGCTTCATGAAGTCGAACAGTAAGAAGCACATTCTTACCGAGAAAGAGCCGACAGAGAAAAATGAGATTTATGCCTCCTGGGAGGCTGATGATTCATATGCCAAGGTTGCACATTGTCGATGGAGATTGCTAATGATGTTCTCCATCAGCCCACCGCTAAGGCGTTGTAGGACATACTGGCGACAACATATTCGCAGGTGTGAAATGAGAAAAAGATGCTACAACTCCAGCACGACATATTCATAATGAAGCATAATGGACGGCCACTTCATTCCTTGTATACATCCCTACGGAGATGTTTGAGAAACTCTACAGTACTATTCCTTTCACGATTACCCCTGAGCAGAAGAAAACTTTTAGGAATGCTATCATGGCGGGGGTCCTGCTTGTGGCCCTTGATCCTGAATATGATGTTGCCCGTTCACAAATACTTGTCGATGCTACCATTCCTCCTATGGAGGAAGTCTACCAGAGGCTTAGCCGCATCTCTGTCTCGTTCAGTGTTTCTACTCCACCATCCTCGGTGATGGTTGCATCTAGAGGAAGAGGTGGTTCCTCTTCGTTCGTGGTCGTGGACCTCGTGGTCGAGGCGGTCGTTTTCGCCAACTATGCACTTTTAGCCATCGCACAGGCCATGTTGAGGATACATGTTATTCTAAGCATGGGTTTCGAGCATCGGCGCGAGTAGCCAAGCATGTTGCATATCCGTCGACATTTACTTCGAACCAAAGGTTCGAGGAGCTCGTTGCGAGATTGCGAGATATTATGCCTCCCGTATTTACAATTCTCCAGGAGGTTCTTCGGATATTGCTGCTTCAGCATCTGTCAGTATTTCTGCCTATGCTAGCACCTCAAGTAGTGCTTGTGCTTTTCCATCAAGTCATAGTTCAGATCATATCGGATTATGGACTCTGGTGCAACACACCATCTTTGTCGCGACAGAGATAGACTCACATCATACAGGGAGATTCCACCAGGACGGTTAGTGGTAATAGTTGATGGGACTCATTCACCCATCATTGGACAGGGGGAGATTACTTTGTCGCCTTCCATGCATTTATAGAATGTTCTACATGCACTTTATTTTACGATGAACTTACTGTCTCTTAGTCATATTACAAAGGATCTACACTATCGTGCTATATTTAGCCCATCTTCTCTTATATTTCAGGACATCCTAACAGGAAGGGCGATTGGTTGTGGTTCTGAGCAGGATGGTCTCTATCGTCTGGTCCGGAATTCCTATGTTGGTGTCTCCTCTTATCCACTCGGATCAGTCTCTCCGTATACATAGCATCTACGCTTTGGTCGCCTCCCGCTTCAGAAGATGTGTCATCTCTTGCCTCAGATTTCTTCGAGTTCCTCCTTCAAGTGTGAAGCCTGTCAGTTGGGAAAGCACCATCGAGCTAGCTTCCCTAGTCGTCAGTGTTGGAGCAGTAGCTCCCCGTTTGAATTACTTTATGTCGATATTTGGGGTCTGAGTCGTGTTCCAGATCACAAGGGACACAGGTTTTATCTTGTAGTCGTTGATGATTTCTCTCGTTTGTCGTGGGTCTTTCTATTAAAGAACAAATATGAAGCCAGGGATGTTATTCGAAACCTTATAATTGAAGTGCAAGATGTTTTTTCCTCTCATATGAAATATGTCCGTACGGGCAATACTTTGGAATTTTGCACTCGTTCTCTCTCACATTTCTTCTCGTCAAGAGGTATTATTCATCAAACCACATGTGCTTACACATCTCAACAAAATGGAATCGTAGAGAGAAAACATCGTCATCTTCTTGATATTACTCGAACAATGCTTATCCAGAGTTGTGCACCTATTTCCTTTCGGGGATATGCAATCTTTACAGCCTGTTACCTTGTGAATCGTATGCCCTCCTCGGTACTTGGTGAGAAAATTCCCCTTTCAGTTGTTTTTCCCGACAAGGAATTATTCTCACTTACCCCTCGTGTTTTTGGTGTTGTGGCTCTTGTTCACCAGTTGTCTCCTGGACTTGACAAGCTCTCACCTAGGGCTGTCAAGTGTCTTTGTGGGTTACTCTCGGACTCAGAAGGGATACCGTTGCTATGATTCTGTCAACAGGAAATACTTTGTCAATGATGATGTTACATTTTTTGAGTCTGTTATGTACTTCTCACCTGCAGGTGACAGGTTGGCATCATCCACTTCTACTGATGAGGTTTATGTTCCTCCTCCTATTCTGAGTCCACCAACGTACGTCGTCGTCCTGTTGTCATGCCAACATCATCCCAACCATCATCACCACCCCCGCCACCACCACCAAGACCACCTGTCTCACCACTACTTAAATATTATATGCGTCAGTCAGGTCTTTCTCATGTTGCACGTCAATCAACCCGTGCGCCTCAGGTTGTTCAGATGTTATTACTAATGATGGGTCAGATAGTGTGCATGTGTAGGGATCATCATTGCAGGAGGAATGTGAACCGACGAGTACAGTGGATGATGATCTGGATGTCCCTATTGCTATACGGAAGCAGAAACGTTCGTGTGCATCATATCCCCTTGCTTCTCAGGTTTCCTTTCATCGTCTTATAGGGGAATTTCAGAGATTTGTTGTGGCTTTGTCTTCAGTGGAGATACCACTGAATTATCAGGATGCCTTGAAGATTGATTGTTGGCGTTCTGTTGTGGAGGAAGAGATGGCTATCCTACAGTCACGGGGTACATGGAGCTTGGTTCCTGCTCCCTCATGAGCGTTTGTTGTTAGCTGCAAATGGGTGTTTATAGTTAAGTACCATGCATATGGTAATCTTGACCGATACAAGGCAAGACTAGTGGCGCGAGGATTCACTCGGACATATGGTGTGGATTATATGGATACCTTTTCTCCAGTTGCTCGTCATTCCACTCTTCGTATCCTTCTGTCTGTTGTTGTGGTACGTGACTGGCCCTTGTTTCAACTTGATGTTAAGAATGCCTTCTTGTATGGCGATCTGCAGGAAGAAGTCTACATGCAGCATCCCCCGGAGCTCGCTGCTGAGGGGGAGAATCATATGATGTGTAGACTTCATAAGGCAATATATGATTTTAAACAAGGCCCAAAGGTGTGGTTTCAGAAGATTTCCCATCTAATTGAACAACAAGGATTCAAGAGATCAAATGCGGATCACTCGTTGTTCATCCAAAAGACTCCTAGAGGTACGGTTCTCATCATGGTGTATATTGATGACATTTGGTTACAGGAGATGATGCTCAGGGAATAAAAATAGCAAAAGCATTCTTGGGTCATCAGTTTGTTACAAAGGATCTGGGAACTCTATGATATTTTCTGGGGTTGGAGTTTGCCAGGAATGCACAGGACCTTGTGATGACCCAAAGGAAATATATTACAGATTTGCTTGTTGAAAACGGTATGGTTGGGTGTAGACCCGTGGGTACTCCTATGGATCCAAACATGAAATTATATGATAATGATACCGAGGAAGTTGACAAGAGAAGATATAGAGAAATAATGGGTAAGCTTCTCTATATTACTATAACTCGACCCGATATTGCCTTTGCAGTTAGTCGAGTTAGCAAGTTCATGGAACAGCCGAGACAGGTACATATGGATGTCATATATGTGATATTAAGGTATCTTAAGTCATCTCCAGGCACAGGATTGCTATTTAAAAGAGAAACAAATTTATCTATTTCGGCATGTGCAGATGCGGATTATCCAGGATGCCCTAAGGATGGGAAGTCTACTTCGGGCTTTATTATTTCGTGGGCAGCTCGCCGGTTTCTTGGAAAAGCAAGAAACAAACTGTTGTGGCTAGATCTAGTGCTGAGTCTGAATACAGGGTCATGGCACAAGCAAGTACGGAGATGATGTGGGTTCGAGCTGTACTAGACGACTTGCATATAGATGTACCTCTACCCATGCAGCTACAGTGCGATAACCAAGCCGCATTGTTCATTGCCAATAATCCTGCCTTCCATGAATAACAAAACATATTGAGGTAAACTGCCATTACACTAGAGATATGATCTAGAAGGCCTGATTTCTACTCCACATGTGAGTTCAGGGGAGCATACGACCAACATTTTCACCAAGCCATTGCTCAGAGGGCAATTCCAGAAGTGTTCTTCCAAGCTAAGCATGACTGATATCTATGCTCCATCTTGAGGGGAGTGTAGAGATATTTATGTAGTCAGTGTATTGTTTATCAATTTTTATTTTCGTGGTTGTTACTTACGTAATTTACCCATAGGCTTTCCTCTATATAAGAGAGCCTAAGTTCTTTGGAATAATAAGATAATACTTTCCACCAACAGGTATCAATACCGAAAACATAAATGTGTAATAATATGATAAATGCAGTCGTTTTACTCGAGCATTCGAGCATTAACTGCTGTAAATAGTATACCTAAACCGTGGTCCGGATATTCATTGTTCACAGCTTACCAGTAGAAAATAACATTCCCCTATACATCCGACAGATAATGTGTACCAACAATGCAAACGCTCCCAAGATGCTAATTGCGAGGAACCAATTGTAAGAAATAGAAAGGGAATATCTTTTTTGGACTCACAAGTTGGACAGAAGACAGCATGAATAGAGAGAGCAAATAATTCCCACTCATTGTTCATCATTCTGCACATATGATACTTAAAAACACAAAAAAAGCATACAAAAATATCTTATGCCTATTGATATTTACTGTTTGCTCACACAAAATTAGGAACAATAGACAAAAAGGTTAAATTTGTCTATGCTAATGAACACAGTATAGAAATGAACAAAGCCATGAACAAAAAGGTTAAAATTCTTTAGGAATGAAAACAGCTGTGAAAAAAATGTATAGTTTGCCAAGTATAGCAGAGAACACAGCTATGATGGACCAGTAAATTGCTACTAATTACCTCATGGATTGCTGTATCTAAGGATGCTGCAACACTTGAATCCAAAAACAATGGCTTCCCAGAAGTATAAAAGTCCATTATTGTTGCAAAAATTTCAGGTTTTAGGAAGTCCCAAGATGCTTCCTCTGATTTTGTTACTGTTACAAAATCAGAGCCAAAGAATACCCTTGTTACTCCTGCATTTCCGAGTTAAAAAATTGCAATGTGAAAAGCATATGAGCAAAAGAAGACCAGCAGTGGGTCCTATCAAATTTGAATCCTAATCATATAAAATATTACTAGCTTAGAATTCAAAAGCAAAGTGCATACACGATAGAAAATAATGCACTCATGGTAGAGACTTGCAATCATGTGGAGACTTATGAAGAATAGAAAAAATGCAAACTGGGCTTCATTTTACCAGCAATTTATAGCAAATCATTCTTGCCTTTTCAACCAAGAATGGACTAAGTATCATCAATAGTAATAAATGTATATTGACGTTTGAAGATTATCAAACCAAATTCCCAAGTAGTACATTGGATTTACTTAAATCCTCAGGTAATACGAAATGTTTTTTTTTACACGGGAGCTACACTGGTGTCGCATGTTAAACATGCGACACTTGTAATATTTTTTTTACCTGGAAACTACATGAGTAGCGCATCTTGAGTATGCGATAGATGTAGCGCATATCGAATATGCGATTTTCGACCACAATAAACCACGCGTATTCGGAAACCCTCCCCACACCTACCTCATTATGTCCGCCGCCCGAACCCCACAGCTGAAGATTCGCGACTACGGCCTCCCTCTCTCCGCCAAAGTCGCCACTGCCTCTCACTAGGGCGTACCCGCAAAGAACTCCTTTTCTGTAACTTCATTGTTCGTTACCGCCATAGCCGCCACCGCCTCTCACTAGGGCGTACCCGTAGTTGCATCCATTGAGATTTCGAAAAAAAATTGGAGATTAGATATTGGTTATATAATATGCATATTTATCTTCATTTCATGAATGTATTATTTTGACTTGTACGTTGTGTCACGTATTAGGTCGGAATGGAGTCATTGTATTGTACGTTTCATTTGAAGGGTACGCTTATTGGCTCTTCGACGACCAATGTACGTGGGTTTGGATTAATGCCTAATATAACGTTCAATGAGATGTTGAACTTAATTTACCGGAAGTTCAACCTGGATGTCAATAATCAAAAAATCTGACTACTACATCGCATCCCTCGGGGCTTACGGGAAGAGCCATCATTTTCATCTATCGTAGATGATGATGATGATGCGCAAGGAGTTTTTGTGTATGCCCGGACCATTGGGAAATCGATGCATACTGACATTATTGTTGAAGATGTATCTGTGAGCGAAGTCCCCAATGTTGTGACTAACACGGGACCGTACGTCCCTAGCACACAACCACCAGTTGTCCCTAGCATACAACCCTCCTTTGACACTGATGTGCCTATAACGCAGCCATGTACGGATCAGGAATGGCGCATGAGTGACGCTCTGCTGCAAGAGGTCATTCATGCTTTGGATGATTCATCCCTTGGGGAGCCGATGATGACCTGGAAGAAGATAGTGAAGAAGATGTTGAAGATAATGTGGCAAACGAGGAGATCCGAGTCGATGAACAAAGCACGCAACAGATTGTACCCCGTTTACCTTTCTTTGGGATGAGAGGATCCAATACTCGTTTAACCTATGAGGACAACATTTGAAAGAAGTCTGGACTTGATGGGGTCGTTGACGAAATATGCAAGGGCAAAACCTTCAAATGTACAGAAGATTTGATTTATGTTGTAAAGAAGTATCACATTCTGGCACACTATGACTTCATTGTCAAAGAATCTACCAGCTTGATATGGTCAGTTTTTTGCACACACAGATCGAATGAATGTGTTTGGTATTTACAAGGATATTTTAGGAAATTTGATGGTCTTTGGGTGATCTTTAAGGTTGTTGGGCAGCACACTTGTATAAACACTACAGTTAATTAGGATCATCCTCAGTTGGACTATAAATTCACATTTAGATCGTTGCTATCTCTTGTGAAGGATGACCTAATGTTCATGTATCGAGTTGTAGAGCTCACATCCACGAGATGTACAACTATTGGGTTACCAAGAAAAGGGTTTGGGATGCTCGGAGGAAGGCAATCGGAATAGTATTCGGTGATTGGAAGAAGTCTTACGCTGAAATGCCTTATCTATTGCATGCAAAGAAGGTTGTTATACTGGGAATTGAAATTGATATCGAATACAACGAATATCCTGATCCTCGGAAACCGCATTGCCGTAGATTTCAACGATACTTTTGGGCATTTGACCCTTCCATTGAGGCATTCAAATATTGCCTCCCTTTGATTAGTATTGATGGGACCCATTTGTATGGGAAGTACAAACAGAAATTGCTCATTGCATGCGAGATTGATAGGGATAAACATATCATTCCCCTTGCTTTTGGAATTGTTGATGAGGAATTTGGTTCTTCATAGAAGTGGTTTCTATCGTTGGTACGTATCAGGGTAATTAGCATGTGTGCTGGGCCAATATGTATCATTTCCGACTGGAATTCTGGAATAAAATCCACAATGAAAGATGTTGACGTGGACTTATTAGAATCTTTTGCATATTGGCGGTTCTGTTCAAGGCATGTCGCGAGCAACTTCAATAGCGTTTTCAAGAACGGCTCTATGAAAGCCTTGGTACAAGCAGCAGCATTACAAACGACCAGTAGAAGTTAGCTTACTTTATGAGGAAATTACAGGAGTGGAACACAGAAGCAGGTAGATGGTATTCGACTCACGATTGTCGCCGTGAGCAGTAGACCTTGGCTTATGATGGTGGTTATAGGTTTGGTCAGATGACTACAAATCTCAGTGAAAGCTACAATGCAGTTCTCAAAGATGCCCGTTGTTTGCCAATTTCTGCATTGATCGAGAAGAGTTTCTATAATTGTGTCTTATACTTTAACCAGCATGCAGAAGAGGCAAGCACAACCATTGCTGCAGGACGTAAATTCACGCATTACGCAGCAACAGAGTTGGACCGTTGGAGTGCAGCTGCGAACGGGCACACAGTAACACAAATACAAAGGCACCCGGATATATTGTTTGAGGTGTCCAGTGGTGTTCGACGGACGCAATATGGTCTTCGGGGTCGCAAACAATACACTGTCAATTTGCTCCAACGTAAATGTACATGTAATAAGTGGCAAATTTTCCGTATCCCATGTTCCCACGCTATTGCGATCATTTCTAACCGTCGAGCAGAAGTAGATTCTTATGTTGGAGAGTGGTACATGTGGCAACACCAACTGAAAGTTTACGGAGGAAGATTTTTTCCCATTGGTGATCGGGAAACGTGGGCCCCTTTGGACTATCCAGAATTACACCCTGACCCAAAGCATAAGCACGGCAAAGGTCGACCACGCTCAACAAGAATTCATAATGAAATGGATGTTAGAGATGTGATTCGGCAAAATACTTGTTCGTTGTGTGGTATACTGGGTCACACACACATTGGATGTCCAAATAAAAGTACAAGGGATTCTCAAGAATCCACCTCTAATGTGCAACCAACGGAAAGGAATAAAAATAAATGTGGTAATTGGGGTGGCGTAGGTCACAACAAACGCAAATATCCTGCTTTGAGTAAGTTTGTTTCTTTTTTTCTATTAATTTGCAACATACTTACTCTTTTCGTATATTCTTTTTTGTTGGTTGATAACATTACATGTATATTCTTACATTGAAATTTTAAATTGCAGATGGATCCCGACCCACTTGACCCATCTGTTTTGACTCTGCAGGAGCGTCATCGTTCTCGTCATATCTGGGCGGGTGATGTAAGACATTTAAAAACATTTTTCTTTACTTATTTCGGTTATAACAATTAGGTGGCTCCATCCTATGAGCATTGGTATAAGATGATTACAAGAAGATTTGTTGGACGGTTAGGTACAACTTTGGTAAGCAACGTAAGTGCTCTGACAAACTCTGTTGTAATTTACTTCAAGAAGTATCCATCAAAATAACTGATATGTACTTTTTTTCTTGGATGCAGCTTGCCAAGTGAGGCCGGATATACGATATTGGACATGAGGAATGCCGCGAGATTGCGGTACAAGCAAAAGCAGAGATGGAGTAATGGTTGGCATTTCAATTTGCAGATGCAGTCACCATACATGAGGACCATGCTGATGTGGCTCAGGCGGAGGCTAGACGAGGAAGGGCAAGAGGAAGAGGAAGAGGTCGGGGAAGAGCACGTGAACCGGCATCGGAACTTGTGGACAATGAGGAAGCCGCTGGGGCAGATGAAGATCTTGCATCAACGGAATTGGAGAGCGAGTTCGTCACACCAGTTGTCGAGCGACCACGTGAGGGCATGCCAACGCCGCAGGCATCGATGAGGCAAGGCATGGACGCTAGAGAAACGCATCCCACTTATTGCACACTGACACCGCCACCAATGTCTACCTTTGACGAAGACAGTGCAGGACCCTCACAAATCAACATGATAGACAAGACGAGTCGATTGTTACCCTTTCATCTATGTGATATAACGAGGACATATAAATGTAGGAGAAGGCACTGAGTTGTAATTTGTGTAGATGTTAATGCGAGACAAATATGATAATGTATATCACTGTGGACAATTTAATATATGTAATTTGTGTGAATGTGTTTGTGCATCGATATATAACCTTTGTGATTGTGAATGTTTGTGCATCGATAACCCAGTTATGTGAATGGCAAGATCAGAATTCCTTAGGAATATAGTGAATGCAAGTTAAAATGCAAGTAGGAAAAAACTTCAAGTAAATAGTGGGTTAAAGGTAAATCGATGAATCGTGTTTAAGCAGGGTTATCCTCATATAACGCATGTTTAACATGCGTTATATGAGAAACTTCCTGAAATTGTTCCAGGAAGATCCTCATATAGCGCATGTTTAACATGCGTTATATGAGAAACTTCCTGGAATTGTTCCACGAAGATCCTCATATAGCGCATGTTTAACATGCATTAATGAGAAACTTCCTGGAATTCTTCCAAGAAGATCCTCATATAGCGCATGTTTAACATGCGTTATATGAGAACTTCCTGGAATTGTTCCAGGACGATCCTCATATAGCGCATATCTAACATGCGTTATATGAGAAATTTCCTGGAACAATCCCGGAACTATTCCAGGAAGATCTCCATATATTGCATACTCAAGATGCGCTACTCATGTAGTTCCCAGGTAAAAAAGTATTACAAGTGTCGCATGTTTAACATGCGACACCAGTGTAGCTCCCGTGTAAAAAAAACTTTTCGTAGTACTTGGAGATTTATGTAAATCCAATGTACTACTTAAAAATTTGGTTCCAAGATTATCATGAAGAAAAAATGCAACCACACTCAATGGACTCACTTCTCATTCCATACTTACTGGTATAACCCTACTTGAAACCCAAAAAAAAGATAAAGCATAGAAATATCTCAACGCCCCCCCTCAAGCTCGAGCATAGATATCAATCATGCTCATCTTGGAACAGCATCTCTACTAAGGTCCTCTGGCTAGGGCCTCAGTAACTACATCAGATGTATGATCTCCTGAGCTAACATGAGTAGTAGAGATAAGGCCCTTCTATATCATGTCTCGCGTGTAGTAACAGTCTACCTTGATATACTTTGTCCTCTCATGGAAGGATAGGTTGTTGGCAATGAAGAGAGCAGTTTGGTTGTCGCATTGGAGGTGCATGGGAACAGACACCTCAACAGTTAGGTCAGTAAGAACATATCTGACCCACATCATTTCTGTGCTAGCATGTGCCATGTCCTTGTATTCTGATTATGCACTGGATCTGACAACCATTGTCTGCTCCTTGCTCTTTCATGACAGCAAGGAACTCCCTGTCAACATTGCAAAGCTAGAGGTATACTTCCAGTCTTTGGGACATCATGCATAATATGCATCTGCACAAGTTGTAACGGCAAGGTATGTACCTCTGTTGATTAAAAGACCAGTCAGTGCCAGGTGAGGCCTTCAGATACCTCAGAAACATATGGACAACATCCATATGTGTCGATCTAGGTTGCACCATGAACTGACTCACTTTGCTCACTGCAAATGATATATTTGACTCGATGATGGTTACATAAAGAAGCTTCCCAACAAGCTCCATGTAACTCCTCTTGTCAACATCCTCAGTGAATCATCATAGAGCTTCATGCTCGGGTTCATAGGAGTAGTGGCAGGTATGCAATCTACCATGCATGACTCAGAGAGAAGATCTATAACATACATCCTCGGGGTCATCACAAGATATCGTTGGTTCCTGGCAACTACAGGACACGGAAGTAGCATAGGCTACTAAGGTCCTTGGTCACAAACGGATGACCTATCAAACCCTTAGCAGCCTAGATGCCCTGCTTGTCATCACATGTAACAATGATATCATCAACATACACAGGTATGACAATTGTACCTCTCTGAGTCATCTGAACAAATAGTGAATGATCAGCAATCGACCTCACAAATCCATGTTGCTCTATCAAGTCCAAGAGCTTTTGGAACCATGTTATTAGTCTTTACTTAAGGCCATAGATTGCCTTGTGATGCCTGGAAATCTTCTACCCCCCCTCCCCTCAACAGCGAACCCAGGTGGTTGCTGCATTGCATGTAAACCTCTACCTGTAGGTCACCATAGAGACAAGCACACTTCACATCAAGCTGATAGAGGGGTCAATCCCGAGTCACTGACTCACTGCAACAGATAAGAGTATACGCAGAGTGGAATAATCGGCCACTAGAGAGAATGTATCATGATCGTCCATCCCATATGTCTGGGTGAACCCGTATACCACAAGTCTCGCCTTATACCTATCTACACTACCATCTGATCAATACTTACCCGTGAATACCCACTTGCACTCAAAGACAGATGCGTCAATTGGAGCTAAAATAAAGCTCCAAGTGGCACGCAACTGTAGCATAGCCATCTCCTCCAAAGCAAGACGCCACTGATTTTCCTAAATGGCCTCCTGATACGTCCACGGTATTTCCATGGCTGACAATGTCACGATAAATCTCCCGAAATCCTCTGAAAGTTTGCTCAAAGAAAATTTGACTGCAAGAGGATATAAAGCACAAGTCCATCTCTGCTTTCATAGAGCGATAGGCACATCAAGATCATCTACCACCTCCTGAATCTGTAAGTTTCCCTCTTGAGAGGGTATCTGCTCATCCTGTAAGGAATCCTGTATAAATTCCATTTATAGAAACAATGTGCTCATTACGTACCTGAGGTAGGCTGGATGATGGGGAAGACTTGTGAGCAGGGGAAATAGAGCGAGACATACGAGTAAATATATGTGTCAAATATTGAATCAAGGTGGGTAGTAGTCTAGGGGCAGCTACATGAGCAGGTGTAGGTACTGGAGGTGGTGACGATGAAGGTAGTAGAGCAGGTGCAAGAGGTGGTAGAGCTGTAGGAGGTGGAGGCATGTCGACCTCCTCATTAGAGTCAGATGAGGCCAGTTTGTCATTGTAGGAGAGAAATACATAATAAACTCAAAGAATATAACATCAACACTGACAAAGTATTTCCGTCAAAGCGGATCAAAGCAACGGTACCCTTTCTAGGTATGAGAGTAGCCAACAAAGACACACTACACTTGACAGCTCTGAGCAAGAGCTTGTCACGACCGGGCGAAAGATTGTGAACAAAGACCACAGATCCAAACACACGACGTATAAAGGAGAACAGACCCTTCTTGGGAAACATAATCGAAAAATGAATCTTTTCTCCCAAAACAGAAGATCGCATATGGTTCACTAAGTAGCAAGTAAGGAGAACCGCATCACCCTAATAAGGGTGAGGAGCATGACTCTAAATCAGAAGGGTTCTGGTCATATCGAGTGAATGACGATGTTTGCACTCGACAACACCGTTCTATTGAGATGTATTGGCACACAAAGTCTGGTGTACAATGCCAAGTGACTTGAAAAACCCGAATAGTTGTAAAGTGCAAAACTATAAGGCATTATCAGAATGCAAATACTCGACAGTAGAAGAAAAATTATTCTTTATCTCATTGATAAATGATTTAATGACAAACTCAGGCTCATATTTATTCTTTAACAAGAAAATCAAGAAAGTCTAGGCATCAACAGCAACTAGCTAAAAGCAATATCCCTAGTGATCAGGGACACGACTCAGACGCCATATATCTAGGTAAAGGAGCTCCAACAGCTGAGAACTGCTCCGACTCTGATGAGATGGAAACGAAAAATGGTGATGCTTCCCAAGCTGGTAAGCCTCGCACTGGAAGAAAGATTATGTGGAGATTTGTGGGATGACATGACACAGCTTCTGCAGATGAAGATGGCCAAAATGAAGGTGTCACAAGTATGGTGAGACTAGTTCAGTAGGAATAGTAGAGGTACCAGCATGAGGAGGTCGGACCAGTCTGTAGTACCCACACTACTCACAACCACATCCAATTACCCTGCCCATGAATATATCCTGAAACACAAGAAAAGAGGCGTCAAAAATGGCACGACAATTCAGATCCTTTGTAATCTGACTATAGGAAACAAGTTCATCTGAAAATCATAAGCATATAAAACATTCTGCAGACGTATGGATGGCGTCAAATGCACCTTCCCATATCTTGTGATGGGTAAGTGAACCCCATTTGCAATGACGACCCATCTACTAGAGGGTATAGACCTGTGAGACCTGAAATGGGCTCTATCTCCACACAAATGGTGAGAAACACCAGAGTCCATGATTCACTCCTTCATATCTGCATTGTTATAACCAATAAAATCGTATGTGGCACCAGAGGAGATCGAACAGGCCCCAGTTGCAACTGCAGTATCTGTGGATCATGTAGTTGTAGTGCCGCCACTGAAGTCATGATCTCCCATATACGAGAGACAATGTCATCAAGGTGTGGATCTGCCTGAGGAGCTGTAGTGTCTGAAGGCTCAATCTGCTCTGTCACTCGAGCAGATGTGGGGTATCCATGCTTCTGATCTCAGAGTGTCCTGGACAACGGCAGTAGGTGCAGGGACCACACTGACGTCAACCACCTCTACCATGAGGACTATGCCCTCTGAATTAAGTAGCACCTTCTCTGTTGCGAGAAGCAGCCATCACTGAGGAAGGTCGTGTTCTGGAAGTAGGTGGAATAAGAAGCCTGTTGAAACAACTGTAAGCCTCTTCCATGGGAGGTATGGTCGTCTCAGTGATGAGTTGTGCTCGTGATGCCTCATACTCTGGGTCAAGCGCAACCAAGAAATCTCCAACCATTGTGAAGTTCATGTATGCCATTTACTGCTATATGGAGGTCATAATTGGCATGAAGCTGTGAAGTTTCTTGAATATGCCATGGGCGAGGAGTAGAACGTGTGCAGTAGATGGCCATTCTGCTTTGCCCTATATATGTCAAACTGAAGCTGGAGAATCTTGACCCCGTTCTTCGCTTGGGCATAAGTAGATCCAGAATATCCCACATCGCCTTGGTGGTGACCTGGTTTACAATACCAATGGCTATCTCTGTAGCGAAGGTCTCATAGAGCTAAATACATACGTGTCATCTTGCTTCCACAAGTATTGTCCCCAGTCTTGTCATCAGCTCTGTCTTTATCAGAATGTGCTCCTTTTTGTTGCACTGCACAAGGGTTAGAAACTGCATAAATCACAACCCATAGTTGGTCCCATCCATCTTCACGATGGAAGCCGAGCCCTTGAAGGCACCGGAGGAAGAGAATACATCACCCTTGTTTTCTGACATGATGAAAGACGACTGAAAACAGAACTCGACTGGGGAAGTAGACCGAATCAAGCAAGTTTACATGATCATATGAAGGATTGGTTGTATGTGTATACTCATAAAATCATCTTTGTTACTCCTCGAGCCTCGCTAGGGCCGAAAAACGAGATTGATATGTTTGAAATCTCGTTTTACGGTCAAAATCAGACCATCTCAAAGTGCAGTTTGGCGACAAAAGGAGAGGGAATCATCATGGGTGACGTTGGTGACGTATGGAGTTGCACGAGGCGGCACTACAGCATGCAACAGCAGGCCGGCGGCAGTGCACAGAGGTGCGGCGACACGCTGAGGCCTTCCGTAGTTGCACGAAGGCGCAATGGCACATTGTGTTGCTCGCAGTGTTGTTGGGCTGCCTCCGAAGGGGAGGTGGCGGGGCACAGTACGGCTGCGAGGAGGTGCAGCAACGGGGCGCGATGTAGAGGAGGTTGCGGGTGGGGTTTACGGTACAGTAAGGTACAAGAACTCTGGTATACGATCGTCTCTCTAATACCGTGTTGAGGGAAAATAATGAATTCCATTCTCATGAGGCCCTAGAGTTCTATTATATAGAGGAGAGACATGTTGAGTAAATTACATAATGAAGATGGAAAGAATAGAAAAGAAATAAAAGATAGAAAATATCTCAATAATATATGAATGTCTACTAGATCCACTTATTCAGATGTTTAGTCTCGTGTTGCGTGTGAGTTGGTAAGCCTATATATAGTTTCCCATATTATGTCTAATCCTTGACTATTATGAAGAACTGACTTAATTAGGTCCCTTATATGAACAAGTAGGATAATCATCCTAATCATCTTGAATTATGAAAACTATTTTACTTTTATTGGTGTTGATGTAGGGTTATTATATTTCAATGCCCTCCTTATATGCAAAAGTTTTCATGCATACCCTCCGCTGAGAATAGAGAAGGGTTTTAAGTCTAGGTTTGGGGTATTACAAACGATATCAGAGTTGAGATCCGTCTAATAGTGAAAAGCAATGCCCAATATGGGGATCTATCCCGGCAAAGAATCAGGAGGAGAAGGCTATTCGATCATGGAGCTCATACTATTACTAAAAAATGACTAGATCATGTCACAACAAAGATGTTAGTGAGTGAATTATAAATTTATAAGAGTGGAGGTCCACTATTTAACAACTTCAACTTGAGCATTACAACTTCAACTTAGCATTTTATTATAGTTAATGAGTCCAATTAGATTCAAATTCAACGAGTTGGCTATAGTCGATTTTTCTTGATAAACGGCTCACGTATATGCTCGTAACATTAAAATCGTATTTGTTAAGAGATATGAAGATTCGATTAATTGAATATTGTGATGATCCAATTAGATTGAGTTTTGTGGATCCTTATTTAATCTAACATTGTTTGGAGTTGGGACTTCGATGTGATGATAGGGTTATCTAAAGAGCCCATACTCATTCCTTGGGAAGATCCAATGCCACAAGATCTCCCATGGAGTAGGATTATCCTTTAAGACTGTCTGAGATCATGTAAATTTATGTTTTGTCATTCCTACTGCATTTGTATTTTTATCTTAGATTTCCACATGGTCGTGCACTGTGTCTACCACCCAAAAGACCAAGGTTCAAATCCCCCCTTGTAGGGGTTGCGTTAGATAGTCGACAACCAATGTAAAAAATGGTCGAATCTTTCAATATGGATTTGAGCAAGAATCCATGTAGCCGACCCTACTTACTGTGGGAGAAGGCTTCGCCATTTTATTTCCACATGATAGCAAAACAAGTTGATTCGAGGAGTTAAGCTCTTAAGGTTCGAGTTTTATTTTGATTAATTTATTCATGTCTCGCATATTTGATGGTTGTTCTGGAAGATATGATGTCACAATCAACACGATTGTTGAGTGATAAAAAGCATGATAAACTAGTTGAGCATCTTGATGTCACTGTGCATAACGACGTAAAAGCTATGGGTTCTCCATGGACTCTATAATTGGTGGTATCAACCACCATGCAAATGGTCACACAATCAATGTTGATGAGATAGCAATAGTCACAAATTACGATAAAAAAGCATACAACGTTAACAAGGTCAGCATCTGTGTGAGGGAGACCATGCTTTGCACAAAGGTAGTGACATAAAAAAGCAAATAGAGGTTGATCACCCTCGCAGTGGGGCAACTGACATTTGTTGTTTATTGGCATTTCAAGGTAATGATGCTTTAAGAGGAAGACTTCTTTCTTATCCCAAAAAAATCATAGCAGCATAAGATGAATACAACACTACATAAGTCGCGACACCCTGCAATGAAATCGTCGTGAGGAGATGGCATAAAATGACAGTGTTTATAAGAAGATTTGAACTTATGTTAGTGCTCTATAAAGCTGCTATTTAGCAATGAGTTGAGGAATGTTGTTTAGGTGGTGTTGATAGTTAGGTCCCCCCAACCCCGTAAGGAGGAACCCAAGAAGAACCGAATAAATGATTTTTTTATAAAAGAGAGGATGATCACCTCCTCCTCTCTTTTATTAAAAAAATCCATGCTTTAAAGCTATGCCTAAGGATAGAACAAAAGGAAACTCTCACAAACTACAAAATAACGAAGAAAAAAGCAAAGAAGGTTGTAAGCAAAACAAAGTCAAAAGCTTATGATGTTTTGTACAAAAATGTCGACTCTAAAGAGGGACGGAAGGATAAATTCAAGTTGGCCAAAGCAAGAGAAAAAAAGACCAAAGACCTTTCTCAAGTGAGATGCATTAAGGATGAGGAAGGTCATGTGCTTGTTACTCAAAAGGATATAGAGACTAGATGGAAGCAGTTTTTTCATAAGCTTTTTACTGAGGAAGGAAATAGAGAGATCACATTAGGAGATCTAGCTAGAAGTGAAAGTTACTTGAATCGTGGAAGCTATAGACGAATACAAAGGAAGTAGAGGAGGCTTTGAAGGTTATGAGACCTAGCAAAGGTGTAGGACATGATAACATTCCTATAAAAGTTTGGAGAGTTTTAGGTGAACGTGGTTTGACGAAGGCTTTGTTATTGTGGTTATTATTTGACGAAGCAAGAAAATGTCTAAAGATTGGAGGAGAAGCATCGTGGCGCCTCCTTATAAGAACAAATGAGACATTTAAAATTGTTCAAATTACAGAGGTATCAAACAGATGATTCACACTATGAAAATTTGAGAACATGTGATCAAAAGAAGATTAAGGCACATTTCCAAAGTAAAAGAAAACCAATCCAGATTTATGTCAGGTTGCTCAACTATTGAAGACATCTACTTGCTGAGGAGAACAATGGAGATTTATAAAGCTAAAACGAAAAACCTCTATAGATTTTTATTGATTTGGAGAAGGTTTATGATTCTGTCCCAAGGAAGATATTGTGGAGTGTTTTGGAGAAGAGACAGGTACATGTCATGTACATTAACCTCATAAAGGATATGAATGATAGGGCTTCATTTTGTGTAAGGATACCATTTGAGAAGACTGGCTATTTTGAAATCAACATTGGTCTACATCAAGGTTCATCTTTGAGCACATTCTTTATTACTTTGATTATCGATGAGTTGACAAGTCACATTCAGGAGGAGATACCTTGTGCATGTTATTCGCTGATGATATTGTGTTGATTGATGAGACTAGAGATGGAGTAAATGAGAAGCTTGATATATGGAGACAAGCACTGGAGACTAAAGGTTTTCCATATAGGTACGGTTAGGACTGAATATATGAAGTGCACTTTTGATGGAAGCAATGGTAAAGGAATCGAGATGAAGATTGGTGACGATAACATTCAGAAAAAAATTCTTTTAGATACTTGTTGGGAGAAAAATTATGCATACATTAGAATAGACTGAGGGCTCTCTTATATAGGAGAAAAGCCCTTGGGTTAATTACATGCTAAGTCCATAGAAAAGATAATAACATAGAATAGACATAGAAATATATATAATTATCTTAACACTCCCCCTAAAGCTGGAGCATATATATCTATCATGCTCAGCTTGGAACAACACTTCTAAAATGGACTTCGAGATAGAGCCTTGGTGAAGATGTCGGTTGTCTGATCCCCTGTTGAAATATGAGAGGTCGTTATGAGCCCTTTCTGTATCATGTCTCTGGTGTAGTGACAGTCCACTTCAATATGCTTTGTTCGCTCATGGAAAGCAGGATTATTAGCAATAAATAATGCAGCTTGATTATCGCATAAGAGTCGCATTGGAAGAGGTACTTCAATAGTAAGATCAGTTAACACCGATCTAACCTACATCATCTATGTACTTCCTTGTGCCATGGCCCTGCACTCAGATTCTGCACTTGATCTGGCTACTACAGTTTGCTTCTTGCTCTTCCACGAGACAAGTGAGCTTCCAACAAAGACGGCAAATCCCGATGTGGACTTCCTGACTATGGGACAACCTGCATAGTCTGCGACTCTGCGTCCGCACATGTTGTCACCTCCAGGGATGTATCCCTATGGAATAATAGACCAGTACCAGGTGAATTCTTCAAATATCTCAAAATCATGTAAATGGCATTCATATGCACCTTTCTGGGTTGCTCCATGAACTGGCTAACTTTGCTCACTGCAAACATGATATCTGGTCTGGTGATAGTAACATATAGCAGCTTCCCAACCAGTTCTCTGTATCTCCTGTTATCTACTTCCTCAGTATCCTTGTCACATAGTTTCATACTTGGGTCCATAGGTGTAGTGGCAGGCTTGCACCCAGTCATACATGTTTCAGAGAGAAGATCCATCACAAACTTCCTGTGAGTCATCACTAGACCACGCTGGTTTCTGGTAAATTCTAGCCCCAGAAAGTAACGAAGAGTACCAAGGTCCTTAGTCACAAACTATTGACCTAGGAATTCCTTGGCTAGTCCAATGCCATGAGCATCATCACATGTAACAATAATGTCATATACGTAAACAAGAATGGCAACTGTACCTTTCTCTGTCTTCTGAACAAACAGTGAGTGGTCCGCAGTAGATCTCACAAAGATATTGTGTTCAATCAACTCCGATAGCTTCTGGTACCAAGCTCTCGGACTCTGTTTCAGCCCATAAATCGCCTTATGTAGCTTGCACATACTCTGGGACCCCCTCAGCAGCAAACCCAGGTGGTTGCTGCATGTATACCTCCTCCTGAGGGTCACCGTAGAGAAAGGCATTCTTGACATCTAGCTGATATAACGGCCAATCTTTTGAAACTGCTACAGAAAGTAGGATCCGCAGTGTCGAATGTCTCGCAACTGGAGAAAACGTGACCTGGTAATCCACCCCATAAGTCTGGGTGAATCCTCGCGCCACTAGCCGTGCTTTGTAGCGATCCATGCTACCATCTGCATTGTGCTTGATGGAGAATATCCACTTACAAATGACAATCGATGCACCATTGGGAGCAGGAACAATGCTCCATGTTCCTCGAAACCATAACACTGCCATTTCTTCTTCCATTGCCTGGCGCCACTGCTTGCTCTCTAATGCCTCTGCGTAAGTATGTGGGATAGTAACTGTAGATAGTCCCACTACGAACTTCTTGTAATCATCAGATAGGTGGTTCAGAGAAACATGCGCTGCAAGCGTGTAGGTAGCACACTTGCGTTAAGGCTTCCTGAGGGCAATAGGAAGATCATCATCATCCCTATTGTCTTGATGGTCTAAATCGCCCTGTATGCCATGAAGAGCGCCAATACTATCAGCTGAAGCAATGTTATCAAGACATACATGTGGCGTGCTGGATGATGTGGACGGCCTAGGAGCAGAGGTGCCAGTAGTTGACATGCGAGTGTAAACCAAGGGTAGGAAACGTTGTGGAATAGCAGGAGGTGGTGGCGGCGGTGGTGGTGGTTGTGGTTTTTGTTGAGTACCATGAGAGCCATTTAGTGGAAGAGACGGTGGAGGAGGAACAATAATTTCCTCTCCAGGAGTGCTATTGGATAGCCTGTCACCTGTGGGAGAGAAATACATAATGGATTCAAAGAAGGTAACATCAGCACTCACATAGTATCTTTTGCAAACAGGATCAAAGCATCTATACCCTTTTTGGGTGCGAGAATATCCGACACACACACATTTGACCGCTCTAGGTGAGAGCTTGTCACGACCAGGAGTGAAATCATGGACAAATGCCACAGAACCAAAGACTCTAGGAGTAAGAGAAAATAGGTCCTTCTCGGGAAACGCAATCAAGAAGGGAATTTTCTTGCCAAGACTAGTTGACGGCATACGATTAACCAAGTAACCAGCGGTGAGAACAGCATCCCCCCAAAAAGAATGTGGGGTACGACTCTATATCAACAATGTACGCGTGACATCAAGAAGATGGCGATCTTTTCGTTCCGCCACACCATTTTGTTGTGAAGTATAACTTCATGAAGTTTGATGAACAATACCCATAGAACTTAGAAATTCTGATAAGTGAAGAGTTGTGAACTCTAAAGCATTATCTGTACGAATGAATTTAACTTCTGCAGAGAAAATATTTTTGACTTCCAGAAGAAATTTTTTAATGATAGCACCTGCCTCAGATTTCTGTTTCAACAAGAACACCCACGACAATCTAGAAAAATCATCGACAGCAACCATATAATAACGATGTCCCTGATGATCAGAAACACGACTCGAACCCCAAATATCAAAAAGAAACAACTCAAAGGACCGACTACTATGATGACTTGGACGACTCGAAAAGGAAGAGCGATGATGTTTCCCAAGCTGACAGGCTTCACAATTCAATGTAGTATGAGGGGATATCTGTGGTAAAACATGACACAGCTTCTGCAGCGGAATATGACCAAAGCGAAGATGCCAGAGTAGTGGTGAAACGGGTCCAGAAGGTAGGGTAGCAACTCCAGCGTATGATGGTAGGGCAAGCCTATACAAACCTCTCTGCTTACGGCCATGTCCAATCACCCTGCCAGTCAGTATGTCCTGAAACACAAAGGAGGATGGATCAAATATGGCAAGACAATGGAGATCTCTTGTAAGTTGACTAATTGACAACAGATTCATCTGAAAATCGGGTGCATATAAGACATTCCGAAGAGTGAGAGAAGGTGCAATAGATATCTCCCCCTGACTAATAATGGGCAACCGAACCCCATTGGCATAAAAAACTGATCTGCCAGGTGAAAGAGCTCTGTAGGTAGAAAATTGCATCCTATCGCCACACCATATGATGGGATGCCCCGGAGTCCATAATCCAATCTGTGAGGTCCGAATATGAACTACTGGTGAACGCATAATGAGTACCTGAAGAGCTAGACGATGCTCTGGCGGATGCGGCAGCCACTGTGGTACCCGAAGACGAAGATGCTGGAGTAGTCATCATCTCACGGAGCCTGGATACAATGTCATCAACGCGAGTGTCTGACGCAGGTGCTGCGGAAATCTCTGTCTGCTCAGCAACTCGTGCTGAAGCTGGATAGCCATGCTTATGGAAGCATGTCTCCTCGGAGTGGTCTAGACAATGGCAATGAGTACACGGGCCACGATGTCTACCACCTACCCGACCGCGCGGTCCATGACCGCGAAAGTGAGATGATCCTCCTCTGCCTCTAGTAGCAGACATAACCGAAGGAGTAGGTTGTGCAGTGGTCGCTGAAGTAGTAATCCTGCTCATGCGTTTATAGACTTCTTCCATTGGTGGAATAGTCTCTCCAGTCAGAAGTTGAGTACAAGCTGCATCGTACTCAGGATCAAGAGAGGATAGAAAAACTCCAGTCATGGTGGCGTTTCAATAAGCATGTTGTTGCTCTGTGCTGGTAGTGATGGGCATGAAGCTGTGTAATCTCTCAAACATGCCCTGCAGGTGAGAGAAATGAGCATGGAGCGGTCGACCATTCTATTTGGTCGAGAAGATATCGAACTGCAATTGAAGTATTTTGCTTTCATTTTTCGACTGGCCATACATATCCGCAAGTATATCCCACATGGCCTTCGCAGTGGGCTGATTCACAATATCATTAGCTATCTCCGTAGTCAGTGTCCCGGAGCGCCATATGCGTGCATACGCGTCATCTTGTTTCCATGTTGCATTAACCCCAGTCTTGTCTGCCGGCTCGGAGTCAGTCAATATGTGCTCCTTATTGTGGCATTGCATGAGGGTACGGAACTGCATAGACCAAAGCTCATAATTGGTCCCATCCAACTTCACAATTGGGGCCGGTCCTTTGAAGGCACCCAAAGAGGAGAAAATGTCACCCTTGTTTTCCGCCATGATACAAAAGAGCCACGAAACACGGAACGACGGAGAGATATAATGAAAAGTCTTTGTCTACAAATCCATAGAAGAGATAGATTGTATGTGCATACTCATACAACCATCCCGACCTCCTCAAATGTGCCGCAACGCCTGCAGCAGGGGTCTTTCTTTACACGCCTAGGTCTGTGCACAGATCTCTAGGATTATGTGCGGCAGCCCTAATGGACTGCAACAATACCGACGGTAGCGGGGCCCCTTTGGGGCGGAATCGGAGCCCGCAGCAATGTCCGGAGAAGGTGGGGCAGCCGCAGCAGCGCCCTGGACAGCAGGCGGCAGATGCCGCAGCCACGCATGAGGAGCGGCGCACGGGGAAGGCGCAGCGCACGGAGGCAGCACGGTGCACGGAGGAGGGAGGGGGCGGCGGGTGTAGGGTTAGGGTTTTTGGATGGGATACGGGAACCCCGGTCTAGGACCATTGCTCCGATACCATGTTGGGAGAAAAATTATTCATACATTAAAATAGAATGAAGGCTCTCTTATATAGGAGAAAAGCCCTTGGGTTAATTACATGCTAAGTCCTGAGAAAAGATAATAGCATAGAATAGAAAAAGAAATATATATAATTATCTTAACAATACTTGAGATCTATTTTGCAACATCATGGGAAAATTGATGGAGGTGCTACTAATAAAATAAATGTAGGTTGGCTAAAGTGGATAAGAAAATTCCTTTGAAAATCAAAGAAAAGTTTTACAAAGCAACGGAGACCTGCTATACTCTATGGATCTGGCATGTAAACCATAGACATGTGCAGAGAATGGTAGTAGCACAAATGAAAATGCTAAGGTAAATGTGTGAATAAACACGTAAAGATTGGATTCAGAATGATCCAATCAGAAGGAAAGTTGATGTAGCTCAAATTGAAGATAAGATGCGAGAAAACCGCTTAAGGTGGTTTGGTCATTTACAAAGGAGGTCAGGGGATGCACCATTTAGGAGATACAAGTTTTGGGATGTTCAACCAGCTAAGAGAGGGTGATGTTGGGAAAAATATCGAAAGAAGATGTTTATTCCATGGACCCTAAGCTCTCTTATATAGAGGAGAGACCTATGGGTAAATTACATAAGATAGACAGAAGACGTAAAATATTAGGAAAACAATATGGAAACATAAATATAACTCTACTCTCCCCCTCAAAATAGAGCATAGATGGCAATCATGCTTAGTTTGGATGCATATTTCTGAAAAAGGCCTCTGAGCAACGCCTTAGGGTCTGTTTGGTTACCGGGTTACCCCGGGTAACCCGATTTACCTCACTGCATTCTTGGGTTAGAAAACTTGGAATTCCATCACAAACCAATATGACATCATATCACATTCCTTATTTCAACCCTCATAACTATCCAAACAGCTACTATTCACATGAGGTTACCCCAACCCAACCCAACCCATCCCAATAACTAAACAGACCCTTAGTGAAAATGTCTGTAGTTTGATCCCAGAGCTAACATGAGAAATAGGGATAAAACCTCTCTCAATCATATCCCTTGTATAGTGACAGTCTACTTCAACATGTTTGGTTCTCTCATAGAATGCAGGATTGTTTGCAATGAACATGGTTGTCTGGTTATCGCATTGTAGCTGCATAGGAATGGATACATCTATGTGTAAATCTGCTACAACTGTTCAGACCCACATCATTTCCATAGTAGCTAGTGCCATAGATCTATATTCAGACTCAGCGCTGGACCTGGCAACTAGAGTTTGCTTCTTACTCTTCCAGGAGACAAGAGAGTTACCTACAAAGACGCAAAACCTGAAGTGGACTTCCTATCCTTTTTACATCCTGCATAATCAGCATCAGCACATGCAGAAATCATAAGTGTTACCTCTTTCCTGAATAATAATCATGAGCCTTTAGAATACTTTAGGTACCTCAAGATCATATATACAGCATCCATGTGTACCTGTCTGGGTTGTTCCATAAATTGACTCACTCAGCTAACTGCAAATGAGATATCCGGCCTGGTTATAGTAACATAAAGGAGCTTCCCAACTATTTCTCTATATCTTCTCCTGTCCACTTCATTGGTATCATCATCATATAGCCCCATACTAGGGTCCATAGGGGTAGTAGCAGGTCGATATCCAATCATTCTCGTCTCAACCAGCATATCTATCACATACTCCTGTTGGGTCATTACAAGACCCTACTGATTTCTGGCAATCTCTAAGCCCAAGAAATATCGTATGATGCCAAGATACTTAGTAACAAGTTGTTGGCCCAAAAAAATCCTTGGCCTTTTGTGTCCCCTGCAAGTCATCCCTTGTAACAAGTATGTCGTCAACATATACCATAACGGCTATCATGTCTCTAGGTATTCATTGTACAAACAATGAATGATCCGCATTTGACCTTTTAAACCCCTGCTACTCAATTAAGTACGAGAGCTTCTGAAACCATGTCCTATGACTCTGTTTAAGACCATATATTGCCTTATGAAGTCTACAAACCTGCGGATACTCTCCCTCAGCAGCAAAATCAGAATGCTACTGCAGATCTCCATAGAAAAAGGCATTTTTAACAACAAGCTGAGAGAGATGCCAGTCACGTACCACGGCTACAGAAAGAAGAATTCATAAAGTAGAATAACGAGCCACTGGAGAGAATGTGTCTAGGTAATCCACACCATATATTTGAGTAAATTCACGAGCAACTAGTCTGGCTTTGTACCGATACAAACTCCCATCTACACGGTGTTTAACAGAAAACACCCACTTGCAACTGACGACAGAAGCTCCCTCAGGTGCAGCAACCAAGCTCCATGTACCACGTGATTGTAGGAGAGTCACCTTTTCTTCCATAGCTAGTTGCCACTGACTAACTTTCAATGCCTCCTGATAATTCCGTAGAGTGTCCACTGCAGACAGAGCAAAAGAATTTTTTTGAAATCACCAGTCAAGCGATCAAAGGAGACCATAGATGCTAACAGATATGAGGCAAGTTGGAGAACTTGGTTGTACGCCATATGAATTGTAGGAAGGTAAATGGGTCTCTCCAGGATCCATTTACCCCATCCATGAGTTTAGTCCAACATCTATCAGTGGGGGACTTGGAGGCTCTGTGGAGGCAATATAAGGAGCCCCAGACCTCCTGTATCCATCGTGAAAAGCAATGCAACATATGCCCCTTTGAGGGCTTCTCCCGTGGTTTCATCTCGCTCCTTAGGGAGTAGGGTTCCACGTAAAAATATTGTGTTCCATGTTTTATCATTTTAGATTATGCTCTATTTATCATTCCACTTCTGCATTCTCTATTTTCAAACATGGTATCAGAGCGGGTCGATTCTCGAGATTTTTTAGTTCTGTAGTTTTTTTCGAGATTCATTTCTTTGGAGTTCTTGTAATTGAAGATTTGAAATTTGAAGATCACAACAAGTTCCAGTTTCTAGGGTTTTCTTGAAACCCGATTTGTGCTTCAAAGAATTCTGTCACAATTTGCAAGCATCAATCATCATCTCCCAGAGGCTACATCAGAGGCGTTAAAAAAATATCTCAATGTCTAATGTCATTTACTTAATCGTGGCCAAGGTGTTGGCTCGGAGGCTTGCTCAGGTTCTCGATTCGATTGTTTCTCCAATCCAGGCCGCTTTTATTCGGGGCAGACAGATTTCTGATTATATCGCGGTGGCTTTGGAATTGGTGGCCGATTAGAGGAACTCGGGGAGGCAGGGGGTGCTTTGGAAGATTGATTTTGCCAAAGCGTATGATAACATTGATTGGGGCTTCTTATGGTCGGTTCTCATAAGGCGGGGCTTCCTTGAGCTTTGGATTTCTTCGATGCGGCGATGTGTGACTATTGTGTCTTTCTCGGTTTTGGTTAATGGCGGTTTGGAGAGGGGCTTCTTCCAGCCTAGAAGGGGGCTGCGCCAGGGGTGCCCACTGGCCCCTCTCCTGTGTGTCGTAGCTGCTTGGCACGTATGGCTGATCAGATCATTGGTGCTGGGCTCTCGAGAGGCTTTTCTAAGGGAAACATTTCTGTGCCCTTGATTCAATTTGCTGATGACACCATCTGCTTCATTGAGGGAAGTGCTGCTGAGGTTGTTTTTTTTTTTGAAAGCTCAAAAAAGGGGGAGACACGCGATGGTGTTCACCCCAGTATACTATATTTAAAAAGAACGAGATACTTACAGCGTGAGAGGGGGAAGAAGGGAGGAAGAGGGAGAGACCAAAGCAAAAACAAGGAATGCGACAACCGGCCCCGAGGCCCAACTATCTAGACCAATCAGCAATTAGGATGGTAGCCGCGGAAGTTACATTCTCCTCGTAGAAGCGCACGCCCGCGAAGATGGAGTCGTTGCGAGCCCTCCAGATCGACCAAAGGTGCGCCAAGGGGCCCAGCAGATGCGAACGGGGACTCCTTCTGTTGGCCCAAAGGATATTGCAGAAGTCTTCCGTATCGGCCGCACGAGCCCAAGCAACCTCGTCCCAAATCCGAGACACCGACGCACAAAGGAAGAACAGGTGGTCAGCCGATTCATCAGACACCCCACAGAGCTGGCACAAGATGCTGGGAGTGTGAAGGAAGGAGGCACACCGGTCACGAGTCATCAGCCTCCTATGCTGAAAAACCCAGAAGAAGAAGGTGATCCTAGCGGGCAAGCGGAGCCCCCAAAAGAGAGCACAGTCACGAACCAAGGAAGCATCCAGGGGGGTGGAGGCGGAAGCAAGGCATAGAAGGCCTTGCGAGAGGAGAACGGAGCATCCCTCCATGCCCAGTGATCCCTCCCGCCAAAAGGGGAGGTGGAAGAGGAAAGAGCCTCCAGCAGGGAGGCCAGGTCGTTGGCGCGCTGGTCCGAAAGGATCCCCGAGAAAGCGGGGCACCAGCCGTCGTTGAGCCAGTAGTCGGCTATGGTGGCCAGGCGGTTAGACGCCAAGGAGAAAAGCCGCGGAAAGCGAGTCCGGAATGCACCACTCCCCGTCCAGTCGTCCAGCCAGAATTTGAAGACAGAACCCGATCCCAGCACCGGGGTGAACAATGAGCGGTTCTTTTGATAAATATCAAAGATGTAGCGCCAAAAAGGGGAAGAGTGAACAGGGCAACTCCCGCGCATGAAGGAGTTCCAGTCCTCACCCAAAATCGCACGCAGCACGTTGCCAAAGAAAGAATCATCCTTGCCCCATATCTTAAGCACCCATTTCAATAGCAGGGCCTCATTGACCCGATCCAAGGAGCGATCCAAGGAGCCTCATTGACCCGATCCAAGGAGCGAACGCCTCATATCTTAAGCACCCATTTCAATAGCACGTGCTGCTGAGGTTGTTGGCATGTCGATGACCCTTGATTTATTTAGTGAGATGTTGGGGCTGTTTATTAATGGGACCAAGTCTAAGGTTATTCCTTTCGGAATGACAGAGGAGATGGCGCTTGAGTGCGGCCAGATTCTGGGGTCTACTCCGGACGAGCTTCCGATTGGGTACCTTGGTCTTCCATTGGTGATTGGGAGGGCCAGAGGTAGGGACTGGATTCCGATAGTCGAGAAGGTGGAGGCGCGTCTGGCGGGTTGGCGTGCGGCGCTTCTTTCCAAGGGAGGGAGGCTTGTTCTTCTCAAATCAGTGCTCTCCTCTATCCCGGTGTACTTCCTGTCGATTCGTCGTTTGTCGGCTGGGATCCGTAGGAGGCTCGATACTTGTATGCGAAGATTTCTGTGGGGAAAGAATGGTGAGTCGGGGGGTGGGATTCACCTTGTGGCGTGGGATGAGGTGACCCGGGGGAAGCTCGAGGGGGGTTTGGGAGTTAGGCGTTTGGAGATTATTAATGACATTTTCTTTCTCAAGTGGGCGAGTAGGGTTTGGGGCTAGGGTGGAAATTTCTTTATTGATGTTCTGCGGGAGATCCATGGGGCAGAAGGCCAAGGGAGGAGAGGGTGGGGTTGGCTGGTGCTCGTACACCATTTTGGCGTGGTGTGCAGGAGGTCTTCCTGAGGCATCGAGCGAGCTTTAAGCCGGTGCTGGGGAATGGAGATCCGTTCTTATTCTGGAAAGACAATTGGTTGGGAGGGGATCCTTTGAATGCTCGTTTCCCGCGGTTGTTTGCGCTGGCAGGCTTTCTTTCCTTGCTTGACGTCCTCGGTGTTGCTGATAGGCCATCCGATGGGCGGGGACCATTGGGTCTGGAGGGACTGCATCTTCTCGTCGTGCAAGGCCTATGGGGCGTTGGATCTCGCACCGCTGGTGCGCTCTGACTCCTTGGTACGGGATTGCTGCTCTTTCTGAGGGCTAAGATTACCTTTGCACATTGGCTTCTTCTTATGTCTCTTCCGCAGGAGGAGGCTTTTGACAAAAGACCGTTGCTCTAGGTTCTTGGCGAATGTATCCAATCTCTGTGTGCTATGCGATTTGGCGGTGGAATCTCTTGAGCACATTTTCTTCGAGTGCCCAAAGGTAAGAGGGATGTGGGAGGATCCGATTGTGGATTGGGTGCGAACAATCGACCTGGTGGCCTTCTGTGACTCGTTGTTCCTGAACAGGAACAGAGATAGAAGAGACTTAATGATTCCAGTGGCGAGGCTGTGGTCGATTTAGCTTGGGCGGAATGAGGCCATATTCTCGAGCCAGCGCTTTTACAAGGAGAACGTGCTTAATCGCAGTGCAAGGTTGGTGGAGGACTGGGCCGACAACTAGTTCTCGAGTTTCCTTTGGTTTGTGGGAGGTTGTCTTGCCTCTTTGTATAGTTTCTGGTTGTCTTGTACAAACTTTTTTCCTTTTTGTTTCTTTAATATATTGGGGTGAATACCGTTGAGTGTCTCCCCCTTTTTTTGGGCTTCAAAAAAAAATATCTCCAGAAGCGCCATCGTGTTTCACATGCTTCTGCGGTGCATCCTAAGATACACACCCCAGGAGGTTGCACTCCTTCATCGGCTCCTTGCACTCCTTCCAGGCAAGCGAAAGCCCGATCCCCAGCCCGTACCACACCTTGCAACTCCAGGCTTCTTCTCAGTTCATGCCCTAATCTCCAACTCATCACGCGCAGCCCCTCACAGCAGCATCTCCCTTCGCTGCTCCATGGCGTAGAAGTGGCAGCAACATTGCAACCCCGCTCCAGGCGGCGCCAGGCTTCGGCGGCACCGAAGAAGCATCGACTCCTCTCCAACGCGCCAAGGTTGCGGACGCGCCAAGGTAGCGGGTCTCCTCTTCCTTGCGGCATCTCTAAGCACGATCTCCAGACGGCTCCTGGCGGCGAGCTCCTGGAGGCGACTCCAACATCCGGCGGCGATGTCGCACCCCAGCAACCTCCGACGAGCCTTGTGCTTCCCCTCTTCTGGCAGTTTGCCCTCCTTATCACAGGTCGTGAGCCCAGGCAACCTATCCTCGTGCGCCGTGGTGGCGCATCTCCTGGCGAAACCACCAACCGCAAAGGTGGCGCGATCCTCCAGCGTAGCTTCTCCTGAACTCCATTGTGCACTGTAGCCTCGACAGCGAGCCCCTCCTCCCCGAACTTCTCCTGCAGGCGGTAGGAAATGAACCCCGATAGGGGGCGGCGAGCTTCGAATGAGAGGGGTTCCCACTTAGGAACCCTAAAAGTGAAAGGCCAACAAGGACCGATTGCCCGTAATTTAAAATATATATTATGTTGTGTTGGTCCGAGTGGGCTGACGATAAAAAAATTTGCAAAAGGGGCATGTTAAAAAAATATTTGGGACCGATATATTTTGTAAACAAAAAAAAGGAGGCATCTGTTACGAAAAAAAGGCGTATACATTTGAAAAGTCGTACGCATAGTTAAAAAAATTGTGTAAAAAAAGAGAGCAAAATGATCTGAAAAGCCGGAAAATTGATGATGTGAAACGACTTTTTAAAAAAATGAATTGAGAAAAGCTGAGAAAAAATATGTCAGCTTATTTGATGTTTTATTTTCCCCATTTTATTGTCTTCTCCGAACATGGTCAACGGCTATGTTTTTCGACAAGTATGGGAGAAGGGGGGGTATTGTGTAGAGTCACATGTCTTCTTCAGATGTGATTTCTAGACCAGCGAGTAGTTCAGACTCTACAGTTCTGCACATGAAGATTCGCCATGCGCAGTTTCAGACTCGATGTTCAGATTCCGAGTCCACAGGTTGATGCGCAAGTTCAGACTCTACATTTAGGTTTCGAGTTTGCAGTTCAAGATGCATGAGTGTGCGATCTTCGGTTTTGTGGTCCCATCATTCTTCTTGTTTTATCGGCCGGAGTTTTCATGTGAGCCATAGAGACTCTAGAGTAAAGGACCATTACTTGTGCCATGTTGGCAAGGGTTTTCATGTGATATCATAAGGACTCCAGAGTAGAGTACCATTCTCTGTGCCAAATGGGAGAGACCCAGTTCTCCGACGAGGAAACTTCTCTTAGACTCCATTCTCCAACAATCGTGGACTCCGACGAGGCTTGCACTTTCACGGCCTTTTTCAGATCGGCCCCTTTCAAAGGTGGAACAGTTGTCCACATGTTGTGGCAGGCCAGAGTACTCCGACAAGAAGACTCATTTTTTAGCTGTAGTGACTCTGACAGGCGCAGTTCAGAGCGCATGCTCTTCGACGAGGAGATTTAGTTGACTCACACTCTAGCCTATTCGTCCTCCGCACCTGTCGCTAGTTGTGCGCGTTGAGTTGATATTGTTTGTAGTGTCATGTAGCGTGAGTTGAGTTAATTTCTGTTTGTCCAAGCCGAGCATTGCATGCTCCAGCTTGAGGGGGAGTTTGGAGTATTTGGTTGTACGCCATAGGAGTTGTAGGAGGGTAAATAAATCTCTCCAGGATCCATTTGCCCCATCCATGAGTTTAGTCCAACATCTATCAACGGTGGAACTTGGAGGCTCTGTGGATTATATATGGAGCCCCGGACCTCCTGTATCCATGGAGTAAAACAATGCAACATATGCCCCTTTGAGGGCTTCTCTCGTGGTTTCATCCCGCCCCTTAGGGAGTAGGGTTCCATGTAAAAATCTCGTGTTCCGTGTTTTATCATTCTAGATTATGCTCTGTTTATCATCTCGCTTCTGCATTCTCTATGTCTAACAAGGCACAACTACGCTTTTGCTTCCTAAGCGCAATAGGTATGTTCAGATCATCAATCTCCACTTCCGTCCCCTATAAAGAACCTTGTTCAAGCAGATCACCAGACCCATCGTTAGAAACTGTGTTTAGAACATACCTCATGCGTGCTAGATGATGAGCGGTGACCATGAGCAGAAACAGGTCGACGGGTATAGTAATGTGGCAACGGTGGGACAGGAACAATGGGGGCAAAGGTAATAGGAGAAGGTGAGGGTGGTGGTGATGGTGGTGATGATGGTGGTGGTGAAGGAGGTGGTGACGATGGTGATGATGGTGGTAGTGGCATCTGTAGGAGAAAAGTACATTACAGACTCGAAAAAGGTGACATCAGCACTAACATAATACTTACTACATATTGAAACATAACATCTATACCCTTTTTGTGTCCTGCAATACCCGACAAAACACACTTGACCGCTCGAGGAGAGAGTTTTTCGAGACCTGGAGACAACTGATGGACAAAGGCGACCGAGCCAAGCATGCGAGGAGTAAGTGAGAACAATTCTTTCTCAAGAAATGCAAGAGAGAAAGGAATTTTCCCACCCAAGACGGACGAGGGCATGTGATAAATAAGATTAACATGCCGTAAAAACAACATCAGCCCAAAAAGAGTGTGGAGCACGACACTGAATGAGAAGGGTTCTGGTAACATCAAGCAAATGACGATTCTTCCTCTCTGCAATGTCGTTTTGCTGGGAAGTATAGGCACATGATGTTTAATGAATAATACCACGAGTTGAAAAATAAATTGAAAGAGTATTGGTATAGAACTCTAAAGCATTATCAATTCTCACATATTTCACAGACAAAGAAACACATTCTGCACTTCACTGATAAAGTTATTGATAACATTTCTAGCTTCGTATTTATTCTTCAATAAAAAGACTCACGACAGACGAGAGAAATCGTCGATAGCAACGACATAAAACATGTGTCCCTGATGATCAGGAACACGACTAGGACCCCAAATATCTATATGAAATAACTCAAAAATGGAGCCACTACTAGGACTCTGACGACCAAGAAAGGCAGATCGATGGTGCTTTCCCAACTGACATGCCTCACATTGAAAGGACAAGTGAGGAGAAATCTGAGGCAGAACACGATACATTTTCTGGATCAGGAGATAATCAAAGCGCGGGTGGCACATAAAGGGTGAAACAAGTCCAGCAGAATGGGAGGATATGCCAGCGTAAGGAGTTCGAACCAAGCGATAGAGACCGCCCTGTTCACGGCCAGTGCCAATCACCTTCCCTGTAAGGATGTCCAGAAATACAAGAGATGATGGGTCAAAAATATCTCGACAGTGTAGATCATTCGTAATCTGACTAATAGATAACAAATTCATAGAAAACTCATGTGCATGCAACAAGTTCTGTAGACGCATGGATGGTGTCAAGCTAATTTCCCCTTGATGGGAGAAGGAGTCTCATATGCTATAACCACAGTCCGACCTGGATGGACCTGTCTATATGTTGTAAGTTAACCTTTGTCTCCACACAAGTGATGTGCAGTACCGGAGTCCATAATCCATTCAACAACGTCAGATTCACTACATCTAGTAAGTGCATAAGTACTACCTGAGGACCTAAGGTACTAGAAGATGCTGAAGCAGCGACATCTGGTGATTTCCCGAAACCGATGGAGAAGCAGTGGGATTGTCGGGAGGTATAATTCCCCTCAATCGTGCTACAAGGTCATCAAATCTCTGATCCAAGATAGCAGCAGCCGGAGACTCAATCTGCTCAGCTACTCAAGTCGAAGCGGGAAAACCATACTTGGAATAGCATGTGTCCTTTGTATGTCCAGGCCGACGACAATAAGTACAGGGCTGACGAGTACGACCACCCCTATCACGAGGTCCACGTCCATGAAACTGGGAAGGGCCTCCTCTACCTCGAGAGGCAGCCATCGCTGAAGAAGAATGACTTAAAGCAGAAAATGGAACAGTAATCCTACTGAGTCGTCTGAATGCCTCCTCCATAGGAAGGATGGTAGCATCCGCTAGGATCTGTGATCGAGCTGCCTCATATTCAGGGTCTAGGGATGCAAGGAAGACACCAACCATAATAACATTTTGATATGTCCTTTTTTGCTCAGGAGTAGTTGTGAGAGGTATAAAACTGTGGAGCTTCTCAAACATCCCACGAAGGGATATATACAGAGAATGTAGTGGCCATCCATTCTGCTTGATGGTGAAGATATCATGTTGTAACTGAAGTATCTTTGTCTCATTCCTTTCTTGGGAATAAGTTGTTGCGAGGATATTCCACATCGCTTTGGTGGTGGGCTGATGTAACATGTCATTGGCGATCTCAATCACCAAAGTACCAGACAACCAGACTTTCGCATACGCATCATCTCCCACGAGGCATTAACCTCAGTCTTCTCCATCAGCTTCTTTTTTGTAAGAATATGTTTCTTACCATTACACTTCATGAGGCTCATGACCTACATAGCCCAGAGCTCGTAGTTGCTCTCGTTCATCTTGACTATAGGCGTCGGACCTCTGAAGGCGCATGTAGCGGGTACATCGACCTTTTGTTCCGACATATTGCCGGGATAGGAGTACTAGAGTTATGTAGACCAAATAGACAAGTGTCTACATAAACAAGCAGGGATTTGAATACATATGTAGACTTATGCACTCAAAACCATTAACTCAATTGAAAGCTGACGATGGGATAGAACAAAGGTAGCCGGCAGGTACTAAGGCCGTTAGCCAATGAGTTTATAGGTCGTTAGGGGTCACATGAGGTCGGAGGGTTGTAGACCGTAGGGAAAGAAGGGAGCCGCAGCAACGCAGAAAGCTGCAGGAGCGACCGGGGCTGCTAGAGCGGCTAGGGTCGCAGGGCCGCTGAACCCGCAGATGCGGCAGAAGTCGCAGGAGCGGCTAAGGCCGCTGGAGGAGCCGTACGGAGGAGCCGAAGGGGCAGCGGGTCTTCTACATGGAGGGGCCTAAGGGGCGGTAGCGGTAGGTTGGCCGGATGAGCGGCAACCCCGAAGAGGGAGAGGGACAGCATGTGGGGTAGGGATAGGTTTAGGTTTCGAGAGCTCTGGTCTAGGACTGCCGAAAAATATTAAAAGAAGAAGTTTATTCCATGAACCCTAGGCTTCATTATATAGAGAGACATGTGGGTAAATTACATAAGATAGACAGAAGACATAAAATATTAGGAAAACAATATAGAAACATAAATATAACTCTACATGTGAGGAATGTCCAAGTGTTGGAATGAGATTATACGAAGGGATCTTAGTTTTTTGGATCTAAACCCGAGAATGACCCAAGATAGATCTGAATAGAGAGTGGCATTGATGCAGTGAGCACGGAATGTTAGGAAAATAAGGTGGGGGGTAGTGGTCGACCTGGACAGGGGGTGGATCAGAGGATTCTTACTCCCTTGGTCGTATTCATCCAGTTGGGTATGAAATGGTTCGTCTATGATTATTACAGTCTGGAACGTGAGAGGCTTAGGGAAGCTTGAAAAGAGAGTCATGTTGAGTGAACTGTTAAAAGATGTAAAATCGGATCTGGTGTTGTTTGGAAACAAAACTATCAAGAGATGTTGAAGCGACAGGAAAAGATGTAGGTGGTAGGTGGATGCGGGGATGCTATTTTATTGAATCGGAGGGGGCATCCGGAGGGGTTATGACAGGTTGGAATGAAGACAAGTTAGAGTTTCAAGAAGAGGAGAAGGTAGGAGGAAGTGCACTTACAGTTGTGTTGTGAAGGCGGGCAGATGGTGCTAGGGTGATTATCTCTAATGTATACGAGCAGGTGAATGGAATGAACTATTCCGAGTTAATCAAGAAGTTGTTGATCCCTATGAGGTTCCCCTCCAAAGCTTGGATCGTTGCTGGAGATTTCAATATCACTCTTCTTGCATATGATAGACCAAGAATGAGGGGTGGGATGAATGTTGGCTCAAGATAATTCTCTTCCTTGATTGCAGAGCTTGACCATCATATTGTTGATGTTGTTGGATGTTGTTACACATGGAGGAATTCTAGGCCCAGATTGTGTATTGATAGATTCCTGGTATTTACTGAAATTCTTCGCGTGTTCCCTCTGGAAAGGGTGTGTGCCCTCCCTCGTGCTCACTATGATCATACGCCTATAGATTGGTCCCATGACGAGGAGGTTCGACCGAGGACTTTCTTCTATTATGAACGGGCATGAGTTTTAAACAATGGATTTAGGGAGTTGATTGCGAATTTTTGGAGGAAATGTTGTACAGATGGATCAGCCACATTGCATTTGGCAACCATGCTGACGGAGCTATGAAAGCACCTGAGGGTTTACTAGTGGAATATCAAAGCGCAACAACGAAAGAAAAAGAAATGTTCTCAAGAAGAGGTATGAAGGGTGGACAAGCTGGAGAATGAGCACAAACTGGCGGAAGAAGAGCATGTCTCGAGAGCAAGGAGCTTAGATGAATTCTGTTGGAAGACAGGAAGATGGAGATTAAGTGAGTGCTCCAGACAAAGATGGATCAAGGAAGGTGATTCCAACACAAGGTTTTTTTATTCAATGGCAAGTGGGCGGAGACATAAGAATTTTATGCAGTCTATTTCCATGGGGGGAGGGACTTTCCACGAATTCTGAGGTTGGGGCTGCATTTAGAACGTATTTCTATGAGTTTAGTAAGAGACACAAACAAGTTGGTTGGGGTTGGAATGGCAGAGGGCTGGGGGGACATCCGTGTCGCAGGCCGATTCTTTGATTGTGGATTTTTCTAAGGCAGCGACAAATGAAGCAATCTTCCAATTGAATGAAGATGGGCCTCTTGGACACGATGGCTTCTCGGTGCTTTTTTATAGGGAGTTTCGGGAAGTGGTTAAGGAGGATTTGATGGCGGTTATACGGGAGTTCATAATGGACAACCGTGAATTTGAAAGATTGAATAAGGCCTTGATTTTTCCATTGCCCAAGCGTGAGTTGTCATCTACGGGGGAGGATTTTAGATCGATAGCCTTATCTAATGCATGTTAGCTCATCGATGAGAAGGTCTTGCCCAACCGATTGAAGAATGTGATGCATGATATCAATTCGCCAAAGCAGACAGCTTTTGTACCTGAAAGACTCATGGCCAATGGACCGATATTGGCATCTGAGACGGTGTTGCATTGGAAAAGATCTAAAACCAAGGGTGTGCTATGGAAAGTTGACTTTTCCAAGGCTTATGATTGTATTCATTGGCGGATTCTTTGGACGCCTTTGGAGAAAAGGGGTTTCACGTGCATGTGGATTGCCTGGATGAAGCGTTGCATTACGACGGCATCATATTCAGTGCCGGTTAATGGGAGACCTAAGCGGGGGGTCAGAAAGGGATGTCCTCTAGCTCCTCTCTTATTCTTCATCGTGGCAGATGCATTGGCCATTATGATGAAGTTGGCATCAAGCGATGATTGTTGATCTGGCTATAATAATGGTGACATCTCGATTCCTTTCTTGCAATATGTCGACGACACAATGATCCTCCTTAAGGGGGAGATAGAGGAGTTCAGACATGCTTCGTAGTCATGGACATATATGGTGACTCGGGGCTACATATCAATATGGAGAAATTGGTTGTTGTACCTTTTGGTTTTACACAGCAGGAGGGCCAGCTTATCGTGGGGATTTTGCGATTTCCTGTAGGAAGTTTGTCGATTACTTACTTGGGCCTTCCTCTTATCGCGGGTAAGACGAAGGCGGACGATTGGAAAGCGGGCATGAACCGACTGGAGGGCAAGATGGCGGGCTGGAAGGCAACGATTTTGTCAAGATGGGGTAAGCTAGTACTTTTGAAACATGTTTTGTCAGCCATCCCCGCCATTTTTTATGCCACGCGGTTGCTTCCGACTAGTATCCGTAATAGAATGGTGATGCTGATGAGAAGATTTTTCTGGTCAGATAGGAAACAGAAAAAATTGGATTTCACTTGATTTCGTGGGACAAGATCACTGAGTCAAAGAAGAGAGGAGGGCTAGGGGTCTAAAAAGTTGAAGGGATGAACAAGGCCCTGGTGGTAAATTGGGTGGCAAGGTTATGGGAGATCTGAAGATTTGGTATGCAGACTCATTAGGAGGATATATGGGATCACTGGTTCGTTGGCGACTGACCGCATCCGTTTTTCTTCATCTTTATGGTAAGGAATTCGCAAGATTTTACCAGAGATGGCTACAAGGATGCGACCGATTCTTGGTGATGGACAGGACTTTAGGTTTTGGTTGGACAATTGGAATGGTAATGATACACTGGGTAAGCATTATCCTAGACTCTTTGCGCTTGCGACCGTCCGTAGTGCAACTACAAGCCTGCGAATGATACTTGGCGCGATGGGGCATGGATGCCTTCCTTTGTCTCGGAGCTGTCGAACCAGAGATTGGATGAATTTTGGAGGATGCATGCTGAACTGACAGAATCGGATGACCCTACTAGTGAAAGGGACCATTTTGAATGGTGTGATGGAATGTTCATGGTAAAGAAGGCATATAATTCTTCACAGAGGTTCAGGAGAGTATGCAGGAAGAACCCAAGATCGATAGCAGAATCATTTGGAGAAGCAGAATCCAGAAAAGAGTCAAGGTCTTCTTATGGTTGGTAAGACATAGAAATCTGCTTTCAAAAGAGCACCAGGGCAGGATTCTACAGGATGGTGAGGTCATATGTGATAGATGGGGCAACGAGGTGGAAGATTTGAATCATCTCTTCTTCTCTTGTGGCCATTCAGCAGAGGTTTAGAGGAGGATGAGGATTAATGGACTTGATACTGGAAGTGCAACTGGATTTTGGAACTCCATTCGGGTGATTTACGACAATGGGCATGAAGATTGCTCACATCCTTTCGCGCTCATGTAGGCAATTTGGTGTAGCAAAAATGAATATATCTTTCGCGGTCAATCGTTTTATTTTGGAAATATCTTGGAACATTGTAGGGTTTTGGGGCAGCCCGGGATCATGTAATGTGAATTTTTTTCTTTTCTTAGGTAATTGATGTAATTTTGGTGGACCGTGCTCACACCAGCTCGTTCATTTTGGATCCAATTCGAGAATTTCCTTGGGAGGTATCGGGAAGAAATGGGAATGTACTAATAACGATTCATACATAGTTCTCTATTGATTCAAACTCGGAAAGGATCATTTTGATTCTCGAAGAATGAGGGACGAGGGGGTTGATCGAGAAAGATCTCTTGTTCTTACTCTAAGATCGTGATTTGATCCGCATATATTTGGTAAAAAGAAGAAAAATCTCTGTTGATCATAATCCATGGGTACCCACTTAATGGTCTAGTGGTAGTACAATGTGTCTACCACACAAAAGATTAGGGTTCAAATCCCACTCTTGCAGGGGTTGCATTAGGTAGTCAATGGCCAGCACAAAAAAATAGTTGAATCTTTTAACATGGATTTGAGCAAGAACCCATGTAGCCAAGCCTACTTATAGTGGGAGAATGCTTAATACATTTGGTTGGATCATAATCCATGGGTCTCATCTCGGGATCCCATCCTCCTGTTATTCAAAAAAAGAATCCATGTAGCCAACCCTACTTAATGTGGGAAAAGGCCTTGTTGTTGTTGTAGAGGATGATCACCTCCAAGGGGTGCTCACCCAAGAGAACTGAAGAGGATCAAGCCCATGTCAGGCATTGGATACTTTTTTTCTTTGGTGCATCCTTTATCCCAACAAGGCAACAGATCTTGAAACAAAACAAGGGTGACAAACGGAAAATAGCTAGAAAAATATTGAATGGCAATAGAACAGAAAAAAGGGAAGTGGTCATAAGAATAAAATGAAAGGTTGTGAAAGAAGATAAACAAACACTAAAAAGAATAGGATGATTTAAAAAGGAGGAAGAAAGAGAATAGATATCATTAATAAAGAAGAAGAAAGAGAAGTTTTTTTGTTTGATCCATAATTTACTATTCTCCCAACTTGGTCGATTATTATCATATTTTGACAAATCTTGTGAACGAGACTTAAGACTCCATCATCTACTGAGTGTGATCTCTTATATGAAATTTATTCGAGATTTCTGAGTAAACCTAGCCATGAACAACAAAGGGGGATTCAAAGAATGTCCATTAAATATTGGGACAACAAGGCCTCTATTGGAGCCCAAAGCGTTACTAGAACCATGCTTAAAATGTTTTACATTACATCATGCCCGTTCTCCACACTTATTTTGATTGGTACATTTCATCCACTGTTAGTATAAAAACACTGCATAAAAATCTACACTTCATCGCAATTGCCTACTCCTTCCATCAAAAAATATGTAGAGTAAGAAAGAGCTTTTTCTTTCTCTTTTATTCAATTGTAATGCTTCTTCAGGGGGTATCTTTAGAGTTATTTATTATGTTAAGTGGATAACTGCAGTCAAGATTTTGAAAAACTTGAGGTTATTTCCTTGTTAGGTGGCGTGAGGCGTAAGCCTTCATTTTTATGGAAAATAATAAAAATGAATGAAAGAATTATAAAATGAATACTAAAATTAGCTCAAATGAAATTTGTCATGCCAAAAAATATAAGATATAATCATTCAAAGCATTTAACAAACTCACTGAGAAAAACATATGCATAATTAGTTCAACAGATTTTGGATGAACCATAAAATATCAAAAATGCTACTATTAGCAATTGTGCACACTAATGTATAAACAAGCAAAAACTGTTAAGTGTATATATAATACAAAATTAAAACTATTTAAGTTCATAACATGACAGTACCTCAACGTAAATAACAGCTATCAGTATACCCCAAGTAACTACCCCAAGTAACTGTAACCATTATACCCAAGCAAATTTTAACATAATAATGCATAACTTACACATTGTTCATTCTTTGTAATCAAACATTATCCACAATTATTAACAACAGGTATTGTATAAGCAAAGCAATGCTTCTTCATTCAAATCTAACTTCAAGCAACAACACCAAAGCATTTTCCCACATTAAGTAAGGTTGGCTACATTGGATTCTTTGCCTCCATTCAAATCTATCTTGGGTCCTTCTCTAGGATAGATCTAAATAATTAAGATCCCTTCAGATAGTCTCATCCCAACATTTTTTGGGCTTTCCTCGCCCTCTCTCAGTTGGTTGAACGTCCCAAATCACACATCTTCTAACCAGTGCATCATACGAACTCCTTTGCAAATAGCCGAACCATCTTTAGATGTTTTCTCCCGTCTTATCTTCTATCGAAGCTACACCAACTTTCTTTCCGATCGTATCATTCCGAATCCGATATTTTCGTGTATGACCACACATCTACCTTTGCATTTTCATTTCTGCTATTGTCATTCTCTGCACATGTTTATGGTTCACATGCCTACATTCAGATGCATAAAGCATAACCGGTCTAATAGCTACTTTGTAATACTTTCCTTTAATTTTCAAAGGAATTTTCACATAGAACGGTAGAGGCCCCTCTCCACTTTAGCAAACTTGCATTTATTCTATGAGTAACATCTCCATCGATTTCTCCATCATATTGCAAAAGTAGGTCCCAAATATATAAACAAATCTAACTTCAAGAAAATGAGAATATTATTTAAGCAACACGATGCTAATAGACAGTAAATATCAAAGATAATTAATTCTTGGGTTATGGTATAAAGGATTCTTAGCATCGCAAGTAAATCATAATATTATGCAGCAACTATATGCATAGATAACTATTGTGCACAAATAGTTGAGATTTGTAAATGCAATAATAGATAGATGGTAGTTACGACAAGAGGGTCATGTTTCTCTCCGAATCCAACCCGTACTTCCTTGATTCAGTACCACATTGTTCTGACTGGAATTTGTGTAATGAAGAAGAAAAAAAATGACTCCACGACCTCTTCATCTCTTCTATCAACTTGGTCAAATCTTGTAGATAGCCTGGCAAGTGAGAGAAAGGAGGTGTTTTAAATATATTGATATGATCCATCATGCATCATCATTGTTATCTGTGCAGTGTGTATTGACTCAAGGTAATTTGGATAGTTATGTGTGTTTTTTTTTATAGACGTTAAAGGGGGAAGGAGGAATATGCTCGAAGGGTGTACTGACTCGAGGTGATCTGTGTCGGCATGTAGCGTTTGTTTTTAAAAGAGAGATAAAGATCTTTATAATAAGTGGAGCATTGCATGCTTAAGCTTAAGGGGCGAGTCGAGAGATGAGTGATTGTGTTTGTTTTTAAAAGAGAGGTAAAGATCTTAATTATAACAAGTAGAGCATTGCATGCTTGATCTTAAGGGACGAGTCGATAGATGAGTGATTGATTTAATTGGGTACAGATCATCTCAAGATTCAATTGTCACGTGATATGTGATAAAGTGTTTAGGCCTCCATCATTAATGGAGTGAATATTATGAGTAGCGAAACCTACATGCAAGGCTTAAAAAAGCGCGAGACGATCTGAGGCGTTTTCTCTGAAATTGAGGCGAGGCGTAAGCCTCGAGGCGGTCGAGGCGTAAGCCTCAAATTTTTTGGAAAAAAATTAAAATTAAAGCAAAATACATTTAAAAAGTATATAATACTATTGCCAAAAACACATTCAAGAATAATTTAAAACTAGTAAAAGTTACAATACATAAGCGATGAAGGCATTGAAGTTCAAAAAAACTAATACTAAGCCACTAATATACAGAATATCAAGTTCCAATTCCAACTTCAATGACTCTATATGAGTATTAAACTAAAGTCTATACATAATACTTAAGTACAATAGAAACCATAATCTTTAGTACGAACTAAAAAAATATTAATATGCTTAGAATCCCAATCATTTGTCTTGTTGGACGTAGTTGGAAAATTGTCATATGCATCCCCTCCTGCCATACCATACCTCAACAAGACGGAGGTCAGCGAGCCTGTGGGGGGTCTAGGGGGGAGCAGGTGTGCTCCCCCCTGCGGGGGTGTGGGGGCAGCGCCCCCGGCGATTTTTTTTACTAATGATATTATTTGTATTCAGCTACTCACAATAAAACGTAATAATTATTTTACTTCAGTCTTCACGTGTTTATTTTTCAACATTACTTCACATATCATATATGTGATACCTATTCTAAGTTCACAACTTATACAATCAAACAACAACATCAAGTTGCAAACTTGCAACTAATATAAATTTCTATTACAATTCAAACAAAAATAGGTGTAATAGAACTAGTATGAGTAGATGTATGATAAATTGAATATGATGTATACAAGATCATGTAACTTCGCTTGTTTCAATCTATCTCTTCTCTTTGCATGGAGCTATATATAGAAATATGCAAGGTTTAACATGGAAACAAAAATACAAAAATTAAAAAATATAATGCTAACAAAAAAATAGGATCATGTGCAACCAAAAATGTAGAAAAGCCTCATGACTCGAGGCTTACGCCTCCGCCTCGCCTCGAGCGCGTCACGCCAAGTCAAGGCGCACGCCCCACCTAGAGAACCCGAGGCATGCGCCTAAGGGCGAATTTGGTGCGCCTCGCTTCGAGATGTACGCCTTTGCGCCTCGAGGCGGCACTTTTTAAAACCATGCCTACATGTCATGGGTATGGATCATCTCAAAATTCAACTATTACGGGATATGTGATTATGTGTTTAGGCCACCATCATTACTCGAGAGAATATTGTGAGTGGCTAAGCCTATATGTTATGATGGTTTACTATAACATTATTTGTTTAAAGGTAAAAGAGAAGAACATTAAAGTCATCAGATGGTTTGAGAACTCTTCTCCCATCGAGTGAGAAGATTGTACATCATTTTGAACATAGTATCTTTATGTTCTCGATCCTTTGTTAATGAATCAACTCTACATTTAATCTCTTTCAACAAGAGGTTTTTGTGGTGTGGGTTTAATTTCCTTGTTTTAACCTTTTGTTTTAAATTAGACTAAACAGTACAAACCTTTTTTCGAGACCAAAAAAGAGTGAAACACAAATTTATTAAAAGATGATGAAAAAGAGGCTGGACTCATGAAGAATCTTAGAATGGAAGATGACATTTTCAATGTAAAAATGGTGAAAAGAAAAGAGAGTAAAAATGGTGAAAAGAAAAGAGAGTGTTATTTTTGGCTAACCAAATTGCCCAGACAAATGCAAGTGGTCATAGAAGATCCTCTCTGGGACGACCCATTGCCTCAAACAAAGAATTCCAAAATAAATCCTGATTATGAAGATTCAGCCAGTCGTTCTCCACCTCATGCCATATTGGTGAGGTCTTCTCACATTGGAAGAAAAGAGTATCTATCATCTTAATTGTGAATCATGGAGAGGACATCTATTTAAGACATCCTTGACCAGGAACAACGGTCCCTAGTCATTATGTGTTTTCTACAAAAAAGCCACTAAAGAAGCCAATTCTATTCGACGGATTTAGCTTCCCAATAAAGTTGCAATCACGAATTAAAATATCAAACCTTGGTGGTGGAGATCTGGTGATAGCACTATAGGCTCGTTCAACTGAGAACGAGATAGATTTCCACACCCAATGATCTTGTCCAATGCTTGGCATATCAACCTGTGTGAAGGCCTCCAAAAGCAACAGGAACTCTTCAAGGCATTGGCCGGAGAAATCTGTCAAAAAAGAGGGCATCCAGTTTCCATCAAGCAAACAGTCCATATTTGCACCACATTTAGTTGTCAGAGCAAACACGCGTGGGAGTCTAGATGAGAGAGTTCTCATACCTGACCAATTATCAGTCCAAAAAGTGAAAGAAAAACCATCTCCAAGGGTCGGACGAAAGAGCTCCTGGAAAAAGGATAGGACAGATCTAATCCCTTTCCAGAAGGCAGAAGGCTGGGAATTTCGATGCAGAGGTAATGAGCTTTGAACTCCAATGCCATAAATGTTTCAAACGAGATAGCAACATAGGTCTTCGTTTCTCCTCCAAATCATGCTAACACAATCCAGTAACATGGATTCATTCATGGATTCTAAGCATACAATCCCAAGCCCTCCAGCCTCCACAGGCAAAACAATTATTTCCCAGTCCAATAAATATAAACCATGGCCATTCTTTCTCAATTTACCCCAGAGAAATCGTCGCATGATCCTCTCTAGTTGTCGCATAATACCAACGGGTAGAATTCACATGTGCAACCATATGTGTTGAAACATCTATTACAATCACAAAAGACATAGGGGCAAGTGGGCAACCATGTCTAATGCCTCGTTGAGGCGGAAAAAATCCCCCTCAGGTCTACTGATGCAGCGTGACCCCAAATTATAGGGGACTTTATGTAATTAATTAATCGTCAATTTTATTTACGTTTTTAAGTTGCCGTAAATGTCTAATTAAATAGTTGAGATCGCCTGTGATCTCAACGTTTATTTCGTAGACTTTAATTTTAATTTTGGTCAATTAATTAGTTAGAGTCTAATTAGGGTAATTAGAGGTCAATTTGAATTTGTCAGAGTCCAATTAGGATAAGTTGGTTGTCAATTTTAATTTGTTTACTATTTTTGTAACCCCATCTCTCCTATATAAAGAGATGGTAGTCCAATATGTTAGTCAGTGAAGGATTATGAAAAATTGAGTTATCTCATTATCTCTCTCTCCTCTCTCTCCCCACGCGATCTCCACGGTTCTCCTCCTTCAACCTCTCGTATTCCCGGCGAGTTCTCTTCTCAACCCTTCCAGATTCTCTCTTCTCAATCCTTCTATTTCTTCTACCAAAAAATCCACCCAAAAAGGTCATTATTTTCGACGCCACGAGAACCCGATCCGCATCATTTGGTATCAGAGCATGGATATTGAATCGTTCCTACGATTCAACGATCCCGTGGCATATTGGCGCTTGAAGCTTGATCTCAACCGCATATCTCATGGGCCGCATGCACGTTCGCGTCAACGGAAGTTCAAAAAGCGTCTCACGACATCCCTGAAGGTTCAAGCATGGCTGGACGCGCTGACTGACGAAGAAAACATCGCTGAAGGAGACGAAACGGCCGCTGTCCAGACCGTTTTAGAAGAAAAAATCGAGGAATCGGCCGCTGTCCAGGAGCTTCCAGATCTGAATCCATCGTCGGAATCGACTCCGCTGCCCCCTCCAACCATCCCGGCGCCACCCCGACCCTCCCAGGTAACTCCCACCACAGCCCCAAGCCCCCCAGCGGCTCCCCTAGCCCCGCAACCCCTTCCCGAAACCCCAACCCCTGTAGCCCAGGCCCCCGCCACCCCCTTACCCGTCATTCCTCCCCTAACAGCCCCGCCATCCTCTCCCGCAAACCCGGAAACCCCAACCCTCCTCCTAATCTCAGCGGCACCTTCCCCCACCCCCGCCAAACCAGCGGTCCCGAACCCACCACCCACCTGCAACACCCCCCTCCTCATCCTGCAACCCACCAACACCTCTCCACCAGCCTCGCGGGAAACCTCCACCAGCCGCACGCCCCCAGCCCCGACGTTATCTTCCCTTGCCCCCGCCCCTGCGCAAGCCACCCTATGCATCTCCACCGAGCGCCCCTCCCCAAGGTCGTGCACCCCTCCGCCAGCCGCTGACCATCCTCCCTCTCGGGCACCGCCCCCCCTTTCCCTCTCTCTACCGCGCTACCCGAACCCTAACGCCCGCCCCCTCCCTTCCCTCCTCTCCACGCCGCCGCCCTCTCCCTCGTCGTTCCCTCCCCACAGCTGCGACCCCCACCCCTCCCAGCCCCTCCCTAAACACCACCTCGCAACCCTACCCAAGAACCCCCTACGCCTCCCGATTCCCCACGGCTTCTCCCTCGCCAGTCCCTCGTCACCCAGAAGACGCCGCTCCATCCTGCAAATCGCCGCCGCCGCCAGCGTGTCAGAGATGCCTTGCCGCCCTCCCGCGCATAAAAAAGGGCCCCAACCCTAACAGGACCGAGATTGACGGGAATCAAATCCCTGGAAGAAGGGAACTGGAAAATTAGTTGGGAAAATTGCAAAGAAAATTTCCCTAAAATCCATATTTGCAGAAAGGTCCAAGGCAATGGAAATGTGAGGAAAATTGAAGGGGTGCGAAAATTGCAGGGACGCCCTTCAATTGAAAAGAACTACAAACGTAACATTGAAAGGGATCTAATTAGAGGAAATTGAAGCCACAGCTCAAGGAGGAATTCTCCGACGACGCACCTACATCGAACAATTCGTCGGGAGACGAATTTTTAAAGCGGAGGAGAGTTGATGCAGCGTGACCCCAAATTATAGGGCCGACTTTATGTAATTAATTAATCGTCAATTTTATTTACGTTTTTAAGTTGTCGTAAATGTCTAATTAAATAGTTGAGATCGCCTGTGATCTCAACGTTTATTTCGTAGACTTTAATTTTAATTTTGGTCAATTAATTAGTTAGAGTCTAATTAGGGTAATTAGAGGTCAATTTGAATTTGTCAGAGTCCAATTAGGATAAGTTGGTTGTCAATTTTAATTTGTTTACTATTTTTATAACCCCATCTCTCCTATATAAAGAGATGGTAGTCCAATATGTTAGTCAGTGAAGGATTATGAAAAATTGAGTTATCTCATTATCTCTCTCTCCTCTCTCTCCCCACGCGATCTCCGCGGTTCTCCTCCTTCAACCTCTCGTATTCCCGGCGAGTTCTCTTTTCAACCCTTCCAGATTCTCTCTTCTCAACCCTTCTATTTCTTCTACCAAAAAATCCACCCAAAAAGGTCATTATTTACGACGCCACGAGAACCCGATCCGCATCATCTACCATTCACAAGCATTGCGTAAGATGCCATGGTGACACATCGCTTCATCCATGAGATACAGTTATTGGGGAAATCACACTTCGACATCACCAGCCAAAGAAAATGCCAATCCATTGTGCCAGGCATTGGAAGAGTCTACCTTCCAAAGCACCCCCTTTGATTTTTGCTTCATCAAGTCAGCAATGATCTCAGATGTCCTTACCAGCTGTCAACAATTTGTTTACCCAAGATGAAGGCACATTGATGCAATGAGATGATGTGAAACTCTATACAACCTAATAGCCAAGACCATTGGTACAATTAGATAAAATGCATTGGAAAGACAAATTGGTCAAAAGTCCTCCAATCTCTTAGATACATCTTTCTTAGGTAACAGAAAGATCAATGCTCTATTAAGTTTACGAAAGCGAGCATTAGTACCGGTAAATTCCTCCACCGCATTAACTACATTCCTCCCTAATAGTTCCCAGAATCCTCAAAAGAACAATGGAAACCCATTTGGAACATGCACACAGTCAGCATTCAGATTCCACGCTGCAACCTTCACCTCCTCCAGGGTTACGACCTGCACTAGGGGCATGTTTGGTTACTGGTAGTCTGGTATGGGGTGGGTTGGGGTAACTTGATATGAATAGTAGCTGTTTGGGATGGTTATTAGGGTTGGAGAGGGTTGGAATAAGGAATGTGATGTGATGTAACTATGATTTGTGATGGAATTCCAACCGAAGAATAGGGAGGGGCAAATCAGGTTACCCCGGGATAACTCGCTTACCAAACGGACCCTAGGTGATTTGCATGATGATCAAAAAGGTTTGAGGTCCCACTCCCAAACCATCTCCATGGTAATATCCAATTTTCTTCTCGAGAAATCATGAAAGTGATCTGCAATAGCATGCCCCATTTCACAGTCACCTTCCACCATGTTGTCATTTACTACCACATAACGAATCTGATTACAGAGTCACCTCCCATTGGTAATTTTGGACTTCTAAGCCCTTGAAGACCCATTAATGCAATAAAAGTTATATTTTTCATGTCCATCTGAATTGAATTAGTGTGAATACACTTAATATTGAGGTCTCTTTGTACAATTAGGGTTATGTATCGTGGCCATATCGAATACCATGCAGTTGGGAGGACATACATGACATTAACATGTAATTTTCAATAAAGATCTCCAATCTAAGAAAGAGATGGGAATCTTTCTCTAAAGATTGAATTCCGACCAACTTCTTGATACGGGTCCTCTTAATAGGAATAGAGATCAGAAGTGTTGGAATAGTCAAGTCAAAAAGTTGACTTGATGAGGTTGAGGTAAACTAAGACCTAATTCGTGACTGTCACGATTAAGCACACATGTTTCATCGAACATAGATATACATATACAAATATATATATATATATATATATGCTTAAGTGTCCATATTTGACATACCAATAGGCTGGTGATGGAACCGAGGTCCATATATCGATGAGTTGGTGGGCATATGAAGACATGAGAAGTATGATCTCTTAGAGGAATCATACAAGTTAATAGTTGATGAACTGTGCGATAGAGCTCACTCATGAAATAATTTGGGGTCAATGAATTCCATGCATGGTTGTTTTGTTTATGAAGACATGAATTCGAGATATTAATATATGCTTTTGGAAAGTATATAATTAATATTGTCGCTCAATTATCAAATGAGAAATCTAGTGATTTTTTTTTGAAGCTCCAAAACGGGGGACGCACTCGTTGGTGCTCGCCCCATATTTATTGAAAATAAAGCAAAGTAGAGAACAAACTTACAGCGAGTACAAGGAGAGAAGAAAGGAAGAGAGAAGAAACCCAAAACCACCGAAGGTATCACAATATGATACCTCCAAACAGCGCAGGGCCCCTAGGGAACACACCAATCACAGACCAACCGAGAAGCGGAGATGAGGACGTTTTCCGAGTAGAATCGTTGGCCAGCAAACAGGGCTTCATTCCTAGCAATCCAGATGCACCATAGCCGGGCGATAGAAGAAAGAATGTCGCTCCGACTCCTCGCCCGAGAACGAGCCAAGCACCCACAGAAGGAGGCGGAATCCGAGACATCAAGCCAATCCAAGTCCGCCCAAATGCCAATCGTCTTCCCACAACGGAAGAACAGGTGGTCAGAAGTCTCATCATCCAGGTTGCACAGACCACAGGTAGGCGGAACCAAAGGGAACATAACAGAGCACCGGCTGCGAGTTAAAAGACGCCCACGACGGAAAAGCCATAAGAAAATGCCAATTCGTTCAGGAACCCTGAGGCCCCAAAAGAATTGGCAGTCCCGCAGCAAAGAATCATCAACCCGAACCAAGGGCGGAAGAAGAGCACGGTAGGCCTCACGAATGGAGAAAGAACCGTCCTTCCAACAAAGGTGGTCGCGACCCACAGAAGGCGAGGGCGAGACCGCAAGGACCTCCATCAATTCCAAGAATTCCGAAAGGCGTTGATCGGAAAGGTTACCCGCAAATCTGGGCCCCCAAGCAGCCCCATCCCAGAAAGAAACAACCCTCGCGTCTTTATCATCCACCAACGCGAAGAGGCGCGGGAAAACATCCTTCAGAGGGCCCCTACCAGTCCAATCATCGCCCCAAAAGCGGATGAGCGAGCCATTACCCAATTTAGTGACAAAAAGAGCACGGTTACGGACCATAGAATTCCAAATATCACGAGCGAAGCAGGAAGGAGAGCCCAAGAAACGAACATCCAAGCCCAATCCACGGTCAACCCCCACAGCCAACCTTAAAAAGTTAATCATAAGATTATCCTCCGGGCCCCAAAGGCGATTAACCCATTTAAGGAGAAAAGCCTCGTTGACGATATCCAACCGCCTGACCGCCAGCCCCCCATCCTTCTTAGGCCGAGCCACATCCTCCCAAGCGACCAAAGGAACGCCGCGATGCACAGCCCCTTTCTTGCCCCAAAGGAAAGACCTCAGACAAGAATCCAAACGCCGACGGACCCCCTTAGGCATGCCCTTCACAGAGAAAAAGTAGATAGGCATAGAAGAAAGAACAGACTTGAGAAGAACCAAACGACCTCCCCGAGATAGGATAGCGGCACGCCAGCCAGCCAAACGAGCAGCCATGCGATCCACCAGCGGCTGCCAATCACGTAAGCGTGCCCGACCCGTAGATAACGGGAGCCCAAGATAGGTCAGCGGAAGAGCACCCACAGGGCAGCGCAAGATCCTCGAGCAAACCATAACCTCCAAAGGGGGAGTGGAGAAGGGGACCATGGAAGATTTATTATAGTTGATGAGAAACCCCGACGCCTCACTAAAGAGCTCCAACGTGACAGCCATCGCAGCGACATTCGACGCCTCACCCTCAATAAAGCAGATGGTATCATCCGCGAACTGGATAATCGGCATAGAGAAGGGCCCAAAGGAGCATGAGAAATCTAGTGATTTATTCCGAAGAAGACAATCAAACTAGAGTTTGAACTTCGGATATATCAAAGTCTTTTAGAATGACGAATGAATGAGTATTTGGAATACTCATGGTTAAATTTATTATAATAGATCATCCATTCTGAGGGAATAATGAAATCATTTGGGTTTTAGTGGCTCTATTTCTTAGCTTAATGATTTGAGAGTTAATTGGATTAAGTATAATCTCATTTGAATCCAATGTCTAATTTCAATTTCAACTTCCAAATGTTGGAAAGTGAAATGGTGATAGAAATGAAAATATATACACTCTTTGATCTCATTTCTAAGCTCCAAATGATTAAAACTTTGATTAGAAATGGTCAAGGAAGCTGGATTCAGCTCACTGATGCATTATTCAGCTCATGGAGAGTGTGATGAGTTTCGTTGAACTCACTTAGAGTGTGGATTATTCAGCCTGAGCTCAACATGCGTAAGAGGCGTATTTTCGCTAAAAACGGTATAAATCCCGAAATTGGATAGATATCCAAATTTCAAGTCACATGGATAGGATGATCTCCCTGACATTGTCTCCAAGTATCTGCATTTGTATCTCATGAGTCCTTATCCGATTAGGACTCGTACTATTTGATGTCAATATTAAGATAATAATTGTTATTGACATGTTTATTATTCATAAGCGTATTTTGGTAACTATGATTCACAAATATAATTCATTAATTAATATGAATGATGATTTGTAATAAGTAATATCTATATAAATATGATTTATATAATTAATACTGATATGAATATGATTCATATATTTCAAGATACATGTGTGAATATGATTCACTTTGAATATTTAATGTAAATTGGATTCACATTTTTATTTGGATTTATGAATATGATTCATAAACTATGAAGATTATTTTCGTAAAATTACCAATTTTGACAATTGAATTAATAAATAAGCAATAATTTCAATCAATATATGGAAAGAGGGGTTTGTGTTGAGAGAGACGCATGACACCCTCTATGAGAGTCCTAGCTGGATTAGGCTCTTAATTTATTAATTAATTTAATTGGTGATTAAAAAGAGATAATTCTAGTCCTATTTCTTGGTGAACAAGGACTAAATCACAGCTCTTGATTCCTCATCCAAGGGACATCATTGTGCATGCCTACATGAAGATGTAACTCTTCATAGACATGTACATTGAGTATAAAAGAGAGGGCATGACTCTCTCTTTTACAACACATGAAGTAGATGCTTCGTCCCTTTATAATTATTCTATTACCTTGAGAATCAAAAGTAGAGACGAGTCTTGAGAAATCACTTCTCATACACGTCTTCTTTTCATGCCCTAGACGTCTACATTAAGAAGCCCCCATCATCTTCATCGACATGGCCTCGTAGAGAAGAAGATTGTCTCCTTCTCCAAATTCCTCATGCTTGAAGAAGGTTTGATTTCGTGCAACGAAATCAGGAGCTTCATCATCGAACATGAAGGAGACATCGAAGTTCGTAGGAAGCAACACGACTCATCATCGTAACCACAAGAGAAACGAGGGCAGATCGAACTTGATTCAGGATGTCTCTTGCTTCAGAGACTCTCGCTACAAGATGTAACCCATATCTCTTTCTTGATATTCATTAGAATGTTAGAAATCATGTTAGTTTCCCGAAATTAATGGTTTCACAAAGTACAAAAAGTTGTGCAGAAATTTCTTGTTAATGCTATGAACATACAATGTTTTAAGCAAATAGTTTGCTCATTTTTTTGTGTTTTCATGATACGAAGTGTATAAAGTGTTATTTACTTCCTTCAGGAAACTCTATGGAAGTAAGCCATGTTTGCATCCTCCTCTTCGAGCAAAGTATGTCGAGATATTTGCTTTCACTCTACCACACTTTTTTATCTTCTTCTATTTTTTTTGCACAGTCGCTCTCTTAATAAGCTCCTCACGTGTGAGATCTTTGATGTCCTCCAACCCATCAATTCTGCCTAACTCTGTTTCAGCATTTGCACTACAGGCCCTTCTCCTTGCTCTAACCTCCATGAAAGTGCAAAGTCGTGTGCGTAGAGATGTCAGTTTCTGAGACATGTATGATGTAGCTGAGCCCAAGACCATAGTGGAGAACCAATGGTTGAAGAACATATCCCTGAAACTCTCCTCTTAGAGCCATGCCCTCTCAAACCTTAAAAAACCCTGAGGTGGGGAGACAACACCGGAGTCCCAAATCAGAGGCGTATGGTCAGACCTAGATCGAATTCCGGATGAGCATGTCGATAAAAGAAAAGCTTCTAGAAGCTCCATAGAGGACAAAAATAATCGATATGAGAGTGAGAACTAGAAATTCTTCAAGTATATTAAGTATATAACGCATCGATCATCTCAAGCTCCAAGTCATCAATTAAATCAGCAAATCATGTCCACCTCTCAAAAGAGGCCTATCTGAAGAGAGTAAAGAGACATTGAAGTCACCCCCATAAGCCAGGCCACTCCTGGGAAGGTGTCTCTTACAGACCTGAGGTCCTCCCACAAGGTCGAGCACAAAGTCTGAACACATGGGTCGTAAACACAAGAGGATGCAAACCGATTTCCCGAATGAGTGTGTTCCAACAGAATTGTAAGGACATGAATTTCCCTTAACTAAGCTATAAGGTTGAAGACCAAGTCTTTACACACAACAATTAAGCCTCCCGTAGTGCCAACTGCCAACATCGTCCAACGACTTGCACTCATTCAGTGCTCCAGCACCCAATGACCTCCAGAGGACAGAGGTACAAGAGGAAAGCTAGGTTTCCTGCAGCAAAACCACGTCACAACCCAATCATTTAAGAGAGACCCCATAGATCTCTATTATCTGGGTCATCAAGATCCCTCACATTCCACGTTAAGATCTTCATTAAGGAACAGTAGAAGGTCCCGCAATTCAAACCACACCTGCTACCACCACAATCTTAGTTTTTTGTTCGGACATCATGACAGACCCCCTTTCCCTGCCTTCGAATGCTTCCGAGTCCAATAGTGCTTCCCTTTACCAATAGTCAGTCCCGTAGAGCTTGAAGAAAACGTCTGGGCATTATCTCCAACCTTAGTAGTCAGGAAGGAGTCGGGAGGGGCTTGTTCCACAACCACCTTCAGCATGTAGATAGCTCTCCAAGGACCACCAAGGTCTCAAGATTACATTTTGCAACTTCCATTGTGAAAGGGAGAATAGCAACAACAGCAGACTGCGTCAACAAAGGCTTAGCCCCTGTCGTCATAGCTTCACCAACGTCAAAAAGCTCGAAAGGGATTTTCGTTGGCCTGTAGTAGTCCACCACAAGTGACGTTTACCAAAGAAAAAACCATCCTATTCGAAGCTTCTAAGGTTTCCAGTCTGGACGGCGAAGTCGAGTACGCAAGAGACTATCGACGTTATAGCCTCCTCATGTGATGTTTCACGTGGCATTTCGCATGACGTTTCAAATTCATATCAGTTGCTTCGGTGTTATTCGATGAATCCTCTGTAGTAGTCGGGTACATTGTTTTTAAAACACGCCTCGAGGCGCTAAAGCGTAAGCCTCGAGGCATTTTTCAAGGAAAACGCCTCGAGGCTATAACCTCATGCAGCCTCAGTGAGGCGTGCGCCTCGAGGCGTTGCCTCATGTATAAGCTGATTTTTTAAATTTTTTTCTACAATATTTTTTCTTTTCTTCTTGATTGTGAACTTTTTATCTTTCATAGACATGTATTTTCAAGTCCCTAGCTCGCGATTCATTGAAATGCATTCTTTTAGTTTATTAACATATTAAGCTTATTTTTATTATGTTATAACAAAGTAAAAATCAGCTTAACATGTTAATAAACTAAAAAAATGCATTTCAGTGAATGGTGAGCTTAAGGGACTTGAAAATACTTGTCCATGAAAGATTAAAACAGTCATGGCCGGTCCCAAGCCCGGGTAAATGAGGAGGGCTGCGTTAGGCAGCCGACAACCAGCGTAAAACAATCAGAGACAACTTCCTAAATAGTACTTTTTTTCTAAAAAAATACTATTTAAGAAGTTGCCTCATGACAGTCGGATCTTTACAACATGGATTTAAGCAAACATACAGATTTCGTTGGGGCGTTCCCTACTTGCGGCACGTTGCATCGCTCGAATGCAATGAAAATTGGCAAGGGTCGCTACATCGCAGCCTGGATGTAGTTCAAATTTGCAAGGGTTCTCGCATGAGGAACGCATGTGGGTAATTAAGCTAGTTCCGTTGCATCACCGCCCGGATGCAGTCCAAAATTTACAAGGGTTCTCGCATAATGGACGCATACGAGTAAAGCAGTTAGTCCAAAAGAGATTGCAACGGAAGTTGCGGATTGGTAATTGGAATATTGGCACTTTAACTGGAAAGTTGATGGAGATAGTGGATACGATGGAAAGAAGGAAGATTCATATACTATGTCTTCAAGAGACTAAATGGGTTGGAGAGAAAGCATGGGAGATTGAGAAGACATGCTTTCAACTTTGGTATTCAGGTAAAGATAAGGGTAGAAACGGTGTTGGAGTGGTTGTTCATAAGGATTAGAAGGATTGTGTGCTTGAGGTGAAAGATTCGGGGATCAAATTATTTTGCTAAAATTGATGCTTGAAGAAGAAATTATGAATATCATCTCAGTTTATGCACCGCAAATTGGTTTGGATGAAGGGACTAAACAAGCTTTTTGGGAGGATTTGGATAAGAGTCTACAAGGAATCTCACAAAGAGAGATGATTTGCATCGGTGGAGATCTTAATGGGCATGTAGGAAAAGATGCTTCAGGGTATGCTAGTGTTCATAGAGGACATGGTTTTGGGGATAGAAATGAAGAGGGAAAAAGCCATCCTGGATTTTGTAACGGCATATGATCATTTCATAGCAAACACTCTCTTCAAGAAGAGGGAGGAACATTTAATTACTTATAAGAGTGGGCCAACTAGAACACAGATAGATTACTTTGCGTTGAGGAGAAGAGATTGGTTGTGTTGTAAAGACTGCAAAGTAATCCCAGGAGAGAGTTTGACAACCCAACATCGCTTGTTTGTCTTGGATGTACAAATGAAAGGACTGGTAAAGAAAAGGAGGGTTTCTAAGATAACCTGAACTAGATGGTGGAATCTTCCACTGAAGCAAGCGAGCTTCAAGGAGAAGTTTGTAGAAGACTTATCTTGGGATTGTAGCGGTAGTGCAAACGAGATGTGGGAGGCAGTAGCATCTCGTATCCGAAAGGTAGCCAAAGAGATGCTAGGCGAGTCAAAAGGAGGAGCTCTAAGTCAAAAGGAGGCTTGGTGGTGGAGTGAAGGGGTGCAAGAGAAGCTAAAAATAAAAAGAGCTTGCTTTAAAGCTATGTCTAAGGATAGAACAGAGGAAACTGTCACAAACTACAAAATAACGAAGAAGGAAGCAAAGAAGGCTGTAAGCGAAGCTAAGTCAAAGGCTTATGAAGTTTTGTATAAAAATCTCGACTCTAAGGAGGAACAGAAGGATATATTCAGGTTGGCCAAAACAAGAGAAAGAAAGATCAAAGACCTTTCTCAAGTGAGATGCATTAAGGACAAGGAAGGTCACGTGCTTGTTACTCAGAAGGGTATAAAGACTAGATGGGAGCAGTACTTCCATAAACTTTTCATTGGGGAAGGAAATAGAGAGATCACTTTGGGTGATCTAGCTAGTAGTAAAAGTTACTTGAATCGTGCAAACTATAGACGGATACAAAGAAAGGAAGTAGAGGAGGCTTTGAAGGTTATGAGACCCGGGAAAGGTGTAGGACCGGATGACATCCCTGTAGAAGTATGGAGAGTTTTAGGTGAGCGTGGTTTGACTTGGCTTATGAATCTATTCAATATTATTTGACGAAGCAAGAAAATGACTAAAGATTGGAGGAGTAGTATCATGGTGCCTCTTTATAAGAATAAAGGAGACATTCAAAATTGTTCAAATTATAGAGGTATCAAGCTGATGAGTCACACTATGAAAATTTGGGAATGTGTGATCGAAAGAAGGTTGAGGCAAGTTTCCAACGTAAATGAAAACCAATTCAGATTCATGCCAAGTCGCTCAACGATTGAAGCCATCCATTTGCTGAGGAGAACAATGGAGATTTATAGAGCTAAACGGAAGAACCTCCATATGATCTTTATTGATTTGGAGAAGGCTTACAATTCTGTCCCACGAGAGATATTGTGGAGAGTTTTGGAGAAGAGACAAGTACATGTCCTATACATTAACCTCATAAAGGACATGTATGATAGGGCTTTATCTTGTGTAAGGACCCTGTCTGGGAAGACTGGATATTTTGACATCAACATTGGTTTACATCAAGGTTCTGCTTTGAGTCTATTTCTTTTTACTTTGATTATGGACAAGTTGACAGGTCACATTCAGGATGAGTTACCTTGGTGTATTTTATTTGTTGATGATATTGTGTTAATTGACGAGACTAGAGATGGAGTAAATGAGAAACTTGAGGTCTGGAGACATGAGTTAGAGACTAAAGAATTTCGTATAAGTAGGGCTAAGACGAAATATATGGAGTGCACCTTTGATGGAAGCAATGGTGAAGGAATCGAAGTGAAGATTGGTGACGATAACACTCAGAAGAGAAATTCCTTTAGATATCTGGGATCTATTCTGCAACATGATGAGGAAATTGACGGAGATGTTACTAATAGAATAAATGCAGGCTGGCTAAAGTAGAGAGGAACCTCTGTTGTTCTTTGTGATAAGAAAATTCCTTTAAAAATTAAAGGAAAGTTTTACAAAGCAGCCGTGAGTCCTGTCATGCTTTATGGATCTGAATGTTGGCCTATGAACCATAGACATGTGTAGAGAATGAATGTAGCAGAAATGAAAATGCTAAGGTGGATGTGTGGACACACACGAAAAAATCGGATTCGGAATGATGCAATCAGAAAGAAAGTTGGTGTAGCTCTGATGCAGCGTGACCCCAAATTATAGGGCCACATTTATCTAATTAATTAATAGTCAATTTTAATTACGTTTTTAAGTGGTCGTCATGGTCTAATTAAATAATTGAGATCGCTTGTGATCTCAACGTTATTTCGTAGATTTTAATTGCAATCTTGGTCAATTAATTAGATTAGAGTCTAATTAGAGTAATTAGGGGTCAATTGGAAGTGTCAGAGTCCAATTAGGATAAAGTTGATTGTCAATTTTGATTTGTTTACTATTTTTGTAAACCCCTCTCTCCTATATAAAGAGAGGGTAGCCCATTGTTTTTAATCAGTCAAGTATGAATTAAAGTTGAGATTTTTATCTCTATCCCTCTCTTTCTCTTCTCCCTCCACGCGATCTCCGCGGTTCTCCTCCTTCAATCCCTCGTTACCGACGAGATTTCTCTTCTCAACCCTCTCAATTTCTCTTCTCAACCCATCTCGTTCTTCTACCAAAAATCCACCATCAAAAATTATTATTTTTTTTGACGCCGCTAAAAAGTCGTTTGCATCAATTGGTATCAGAGCATGGCATTTAGATCGTCCTCACGATCTAACGATCCGTCCCGGCGCTCGCACCGACATCATCGTTCGTCTAAATAAACACGACGAGACATCTCTACCATCGACGCCACCTTCAAGGAGACGGGAGATATGATACGTGATTTGCAGGCCAACCTCCAATCCATGTCTCGGAACCTAATGGCCTACTTTATGGCCTACCACAACGCCCAATCGAAGCCGCTATCCGTTGAAGCCGCTACCGCGAGCTTGGACGAGGAAAACATCGCGAAAGAAGACAACACGGCTGTTGTCCAGCACCTACCAAATCCGATTTCGTCACCGGAACCGAGGCCGCCGCCTCCTCCGTCCTTCCCGACACGGTCCCCTCTAGCCCAGGTATCTCCCAGGCCTTCCTCAGCCCCCCTAACCCTACCAGCACCCTCCGCCATTCCCCCACCGCATGCAGCTCACCCCCAGCCGCTCCCCCCTGCCGCCTTCGCATACCCCCTCCCCACGCACACCAACCATCTCCCCAGCCCCCCCCCTCCTCCTCCGACACTCCTACACGCCCCCACCCCTGTTGCCGCCAACCCCCAGCGATCGCCTTTCCCCCAGCGAGACCCCCTCACTCCCGCATCGCCCAGCGAGACCCCCTCATTCCCGCATCACCTTTCCCCCACTCCCCGCGTCGCCTCGCTGCCCAGCGCACCCTCCCCCCTCCACTCTCTTCCCCCATCTCGCCCCGCCCTTCCCACCGCACCACGCCTTCCCGCAAACCTCTACTCCCCCTCGCGCCGCCTCGCACAGCACCCCCGCCGCCTGTTCCGCCAGCGCCCCCACCACCTGCCTCCCTCTTCCCAACGGCTACCCGATCGCACCATCCTTCTGCGGCCGCACCTCCTGCGCGAGAACGACGGGGATACCTGGAACACCGCCGGCGTCAAACCCCATCCCGCCGCCTTTTGAAGTCGAAGAAGGGACCCTAATTTGGGGCCCGAATCTTACGGGTTGGCAATCCCACAGATTGGGGGATGGGAGTTTGAAATGGAAAAATTGCAAAAAAAATTTCCATAAATCCCATATTTTAATCGTATCCCCTAACAAGGATTCTAGTTGGGGTGAAATGTTTTGGAAAATTTTCAGGCAGCCCCCTCCTCCCAAGATAAGTTACCAAAAGGGCCAAGTGCAGATCAAATTATATTGTGGCTATCTTTTAAACGAAGGGGTAGAACAATTGCAGTCATACCCCTCAGTGGAAAAGAATTACAAACGTAACGTTGAAAAGAATCGAATTGGAGGAATTGAAGCCTCAATTCAAAGATGATTTCTCCAACGATCCACCGACATCACGCAATTCGTCAGGAGCCGAATTTTAAAGCGGTGGAGAGTTGATGTAGCATGACCCCAAATTATAGGGCCACATTTATCTGATTAATTAATAGTCAATTTTAATTACGTTTTTAAGTGGTCGTCATGGTCTAATTAAATAATTGAGATCGCTTGTGATCTCAACGTTATTTCGTAGATTTTAATTGCAATCTTGATCAATTAATTAGATTAGAGTCTAATTAGAGTAATTAGGGGTCAATTGGAAGTGTCAGAGTCCAATTAGGATAAAGTTGATTGTCAATTTTGATTTGTTTACTATTTTTGTAAACCCCTCTCTCCTATATAAAGAGAGGGTAGCCCATTGTTTTTAATCAGTCAAGTATGAATTAAAGTTGAGATTTTTATCTCTATCCCTCTCTTTCTCTTCTCCCTCCACGCGATCTCCGCGGTTCTCCTCCTTCAATCCCTCGTTACCGACGAGATTTCTCTTCTCAACCCTCCCAATTTCTCTTCTCAACCCATCTCGTTCTTCTACCAAAAATCCACCATCAAAAATTATTATTTTTTTTGACGCCGCTAAAAAGTCGTTTGCATCAAGCTCCGATTGAGGATAAGATGCGCGAAAACCGCTTAAGATGGTTTGGACATTTGCAAAGAAGATTAGTTGATGCACCAGTTAGGAGATGCGAGTGTTGGGATGTTGAGACGGTTAAGAGAGGGCGAGGACAACCCAAGAAGTGTTGGAAAGAGACCATACGAAGGGATCTTAGTTTTGTGGATATAAGCTCGGGATTGACCCAAGATAGATCTGAATGGAGGCTAGAATCCATGTAGCCGACCCTACTTAATTGTGGGAAAAAGCTTTGTTGTTGTATGCATGTTCTTTATAAATCAACATGAACAAAAAATTGAGTCTTGAGTCCTTAAATCTAACGCCTCTACTATTTAGTATGAAAGCATAAATGCTTTCTTTATTATTAAAATGTTAGGATGCAAGTCCCCTACTTTGACCTAAATTTAGAAAGTATATTTTGTAAGCATGTCTCATCTTTTCTTCTATTCAATCAGGACTAAATTAATACACATCAAAGCATGCATGAACAAAGATGGTCATAACATGCAATATTCAAGTATTTTATTCCACAATCCTTATGGTAAAGTAAAAAGTGATCACCGATTCATTGCTTACTCTCTTATCCTTCTCAATTGAATGTCATATATATCTCACCTAATTTAAAAAATGGTGTGTTACATCTAGTCCCTTTAGTTAAATTTTATTCAGAACTTTAATTTTGCGGAGAGTTACCCATTATTGTGCTTGCATATCCATACCTATTTGAGTCCCTACATATTTAGAGTCCAAAAAAAGAGAGTTATATAACAACTTGGATGTTTAAACCATGATGTTAGCCTTGAAATATCATGGAGTTATGTATTTAATCGTAGCTATTTAATTTCTAGAACTTGAAAATTGTAATTACGATTAATTATTATGTTTTATGAAAAAATTCTTTCACGAGTGAGGATTGCGCCTCGATACGTCTCGAGGCTTATACTTCAAGAAAAATATTGGGAAAATGCATTGATACGCCTCACACTTTTTAAAACCTTGCTCGGGTACAACTTAACAAAGGGTGTAGAACTTGGGTCGATAATCGAGGGCTACTTCGAGTGCAACAGAGACTGCATCGGGTTCGGATCTAAGAATGAAGCCGAGTTTGCAACAAAATTTCCCAAATTCGATCGATGCTCTAAGAAGGGAGGCGATGGCGACGCTGGCACTAGAGAAGAGGGTATGTTACGTGATGGACATGCCTTGGTTTCCATATTTGGAATGAGAATCAAATGTGGATTTCTAATATCTGTAATAGTAGCCCTATTTTAAAAAACATACATCATTAGGTGTAGTGAAAGCGGCATCGAATCTTTAACAGATCTGAGTAGTGGCTAACGCCTCGTTGCTACAGATCCTGAAGTTGAGTTGGTGGTGGCAGTCACCGGTGGCAGCAACGACGGTGGTAGGAGAACTTGAAACATGAAAGTAGCTCTTCCCACTTGAACGAAACATGCAGGACTTCGAGGGATACGATTATAAATCTTCCAAGACCACTAAAGTAGTAGCGCGGTTCGAACTTGGTGGCCAACCGTCAGCAAGAATTCGGGCACCCATCAAAAGTGTATGAGCGTCGATCTAAGCAATTCGACTGAGAGTGCGAGGAGGGGGACACCAACGATGCAGGTCACCCACAGGCTGGATCTTGAGGCTTCACCATCCCCTAATCGAGGAAGATGCTAAGAAACCCCATATTCATGGTCTTCACGCAACAGTAGATTGACCTCTGCCTCTGATAGGCCTCTTGCACACCAATGGTTGTTGTCCAAAGCAACCACATCGCCAATAAAGGACTCGTCTAGCACTCTTTTCACAGTACTATTCAGCGCATGGGTCTCCAATGCTTTGGTCCCAAAAGTCCCAATAAGGATCCCATGATTCTTTACGCTTCATGCCTTCCTTCAGAGACCACCGCCGTATACGAACGTGAACTTGTAGACTTCACAACCTACTCCACATGAATGTGAGCAGGTTCTCGATGTAGGACCTTCTCTAACAAACACAAGGGCTTCTGATTACCTTTGTGATCGTAGTTAAGACAGCACGGTAGTAGCATGCAAGAAGACGTGTGGTGCCCATAGAATCCACATCGGTAGCACCGCTGGTCTCGTTTGCGATGGGAAACCAACAACCAGCCTCCCCCGCCCCTTTCTTCTTCCTGATCGGTGGCCCTCATGGTTTTTTACTCTCCTTTCTTGGTGGCCCTCCATTTCTTGACCATGCTTTGCACCTCTCGATGAAGACTCTTTGCACCTCTCGATGAAGACTCTATCTTTATTGCCAGGTGCTCTCCATCCCCTCTCACGCTCTCTTCGTTGTTGGGTCGTGATTACTTCAAACTTGTATTGATATTCACGGTACGTACTATTTATACAGAAAGAATATATCTTGAGGGTGCTTTTGGATGTAAGATAACTTTGCAAAATATTGACTTAAAGGACATGGGATAAATGGGAATTACCTTGTATTAGAATTGCTAGATGTTTAGTTATACGGTAGAAAAGGTGGGAAATTGAATGAAAAGACAATTGACTTCATAAGAAAATGAATTGGGACATGTATCACATATAAGTTTGGGTGCATTAAAAAGAACCAATGGAGACAAGACCACCAACCCATTATGTATGATAAACCGTATGTAGCCATGGTTGATGAAAAAAACCGCATTTGGAATCTATCTATATATATAGTATTTGAGAAATATGGATGTAAATTATAATTAGGTTCAACAGAGGATGTAGAGAATAGAGAAAAGTAGAAGCACTTGGGTAATTGGATGTTTATTAGTCCCATATTATCCAATGATGCGACTTGCGTGTGCTAGTGGGACGATGACAAAAAGTCCAACATTTGTAATCCTTGAGAACAAGTCATAATCGACTTGCTCTAATATTGTGTGATTTTAAAATAAAAATATAAACACAACAAACACAAAAATGTGAATGTACATGGTTTGAGGTGGTCGTGAAGAACCTCTTACTCCACGGGAGTATCGGATTTTGATTTTGTTTTGCCGAGCTTGAGAAGGAAAATATTGGAGAAGTTCGTCGATATCTCTGGGAACTAGTGAAAACGACATCAAAAAGCAACTTTCTAGAAATTAAGGATTCCAATGGCCTTTAAGCAATGAATTAGAAGTGCCTACTCGTTAGCTAAAAAAGAGGTGTAATTAAGAGGTTTGATTTATGCCACAATATTTGTAACCTGTCAAAATATGGATATATGTATTTAAGTATAGTTTGTGACCCTTTATATGAGTACATGGTGTTAGAGTCGATTAAAACTATTTATATATGATCAATAATATGTGTCAGTGGAGGGGAGATGACCTTGTCAGTAGTTCAATGCTTTTGTAGTTTGATTCATGTTCACAACCTCCCTCATTAACAAGGAGCTCACTGATGTAGTGTAGAGTGACATATAGCAACAACAACAACAACAAAGCCTTTTCCCACAATTAAGTAGAGTGACATATAGACTTAGATGAAATCTTGGAAACCAAAAACATGTTAAGTTCAGAAATTAACGGGTTTCGTTGATGTTTGATGCTATGCAAAAGATCTTGTGGGATTGATCTTTGATATTAGCTTTCTCTGGGAATTCATGAGGGACGAAGCTCTTTATATAACTCCAAAAAACATCCAACTCCCACGACTAGACAATGTGGGATGAACAACGACCAAATATATTATTAAATGAATTATGACAAGATCTGATCAACCCAACTTGTTGTCCATTTCAACACTCCCTCCAAACTAGAGCATGGATGCTTAGCTTGCAACAAAATAAATCTTTACTCAGTCTTACACGTAATTCATTGTAAATAGATCATCTCCACTTAAAAACATACCCACATTTCTTGTAGCCAATTTACGACAAAGGTGCATCGTGGGTGCCTGGTGAACTTGTTAACTGGAGCGATATTGTCTAGAGTGTGTATCTGTTGGGTAGAAGACAAGCCTTCCCTAATCTGCATCAATGACGATTAGAATCACAGATATTGCAATGAATTTCTCTCCTGGAGATCTCTGGCACATGTCTCCTCATTGGAAGATAATTCCATATGTCCTAAGGATAATGCTTTGGAGATATACAAAATAGCTCAAAACTGAGAATCTATTATACGAGTCTCAAAATGTTCCCATGCACGAGGTGCTATATTATAAAATTAAGAGGGTTTAGATATAATTTGTGAGGAGCGCATGGGCATACATGTTATATGCCCTCCCTTGAAACACATATTTTAATCGCTAGCAATACCCTAGGTACCCTTATTTAAATCATTCAGAGTTAACCTTAGGCGCAAAGTAGGATGATACATCAGTCTTGAATCATGTTAACAAGTTCTTGTGTAATTGTCCACGAGGGAACCTATTTATGAGGTCTTTGTATGACACACTCTCAGTCTAGGTCCTTACAATGGAGTGTTTCTTGATGCTTTTCTTTAGATCATGTTGGGAAAAATGAAAGAGTTGTTTATTCCTGTGAACCCTAGGCTCTCTTATATAGGGGAGAGACTTGTGTAAATTACATAAGACAAGCATAAGAAAAGATAAATAGAGAAACAGTACATAAGACACAAATATCTCTACAATCCCCCTCAAGAAGAAACATAGATGCCGATCATGCTCAGCTTGGATGAACACTTCTGGAAAGATCCTTTGAGCAAGGCCTTGATAAAGACATATGTCGTTTGATCTCCTGAATTGACATGAGAGATAGAGATAAAACCTTCTGGATCATGTCCCGTGTATAGAGGCAATCCACCTCAATATGTTTAGTTCTCTCATGAAACGCAGGGTTGTTGGCAATGAATAGTGCACCCTAATTATCACATTGTAACTGCATAAGAAGAGGAATATCTATATGTAGATTTGCTAGTACTGCTCGAACCCACATCATCTATGTGACTGCTTGTGCCATAGCCCTTTATTCAGATTCAGCACTTGACCTAGCAACCACAGTTTGCTTCTTACTCTTCCAAGATGCAAGATAGCCGCCAACAAATACAACAAAGTACGAAGTGGACTTTTTGTCCTTTGGGCACCCTGCATAGTCCGCATCTAAGCATGCGGAAATAGTAAGATCTCCTTTCTTGAATAACAATCCTGCATCCGGAGATGATTTTAGGTATCTCAGTATCATATATACAGCATCCAAATGTACATGTCGAGGTTGCTCCATAAACTGACTCACCCGACTGACTACAAAGGAGATATCAGGTCTAGTGATAGTAACATAGAGAAGTTTTCCCACCAATTCTTTATATCTTCTCTTCTCTACTTCATATGTATCCTCATCATATAGTCTCATACTGAGATCCGTAGGAGTAGTAGCAAATCTACACCCAATAATTCATGTTTCAACAAACATATCTATGACGTACTTCCTCCGGGTCATCACAAGACCCCATTGATTCCTGTCAAACTCTAACCCCAAGAAATACCTTAGAGTGACAAGATCCTTGGAGACAAATTGATGTCCCAGAAACTCATTTGCCCTTTTTATCCCACGTACATCATCTCCTGTGACAAGTATGTCATCAACATAGATCATAATAATGACAATACATGTAGATGTTCTCTGAACAAATAGTGGATGGCCTGCATTTGACCTTCTAAATACATGTTTCTCAAATAAATCCAAAAGCTTTTGAAACCATGCCCTCGAACTCTGCTTCAGGCCATATATTACCTTTTGAAGTCTTCAAACTTGTACGCACTCCCCCTCAGCAGCAAATCCCGAAGGCTACTGCATGCAAACTTCTTCCTAAAAATCACCATACAAGAATGCATTCTTAACATCAAGCTGAAATAAAGGCCAATCACTTACCACTACAACTGATAGGAGAGGAGAACCCGTAGAGTAGAATAGCGAGCTACCAGTGAAAAGGTGTCTATATAATCCACATCATATATCTGAGTAAAACCTCGTGCAATGAATCTAGTCTTATAATGATTAATGCTTCCGTTTGCATTGTGTTTTACTGTAAACACCTACTTGCAACTGACAACAGATGCTTCATTAGGAACAGGGACCAGGCTCCAGGTACCACGTAATTGTAGGGCATCCATCTCCTCTTCCATAGCTAGACGCCATTGATTGTCTTTCAATGATTCCTGCTAAGCATGTGGTATAGCCACGGCAGATAGTGCAGCAACAAACTTCTTGAAATCCCATGTTAAGCGATTAAAGGAAACATGGGAAGCAATTGGAAACGAGGCACATGTATGCTTCTGCTTTCTAATAATGATAGGAGCATCTATGTCATCATGTAACTCCTCGGATTGAGTACTAGTCTCCTGCAAAGGTTCCTGCTCAGACACATCTCTAGAACCATCATTAGAAACCTTGTAGTCAGTACATACCTGAGGCGTTTTGGATAACGGGCATGGACCATGAGCAAATGTTGGTCGGCGTGTATAGAAATGTAAGAATAAAGGAACAACATGCACAGGAGGTGGTATAGGAGAAGGTGATGTAGGTGGAGGAGGTGGTGGTGGTTGGGTTGGAACAATCGGCACAGGTTGGAATGGTGGTGGGCTCATAGGAGGAGGTGGCATGTAAACCCCATCATTCGAATCTGATGAAGTCAACCTACCACTTGTAAGCATGGAAGGACATATCGATATCGATATCGATATCAGTACCATGTCGATACCGATATATCGCTGATATATCAGCGATATATCGACGCCATATCACCGACATCGGGATTCAGCTCTCCTTTTTTGCCCGTCGATACCCAATATCGGACCTACCGGCGATATATCGGTGACCTGTCGATACCGATATATCGTCGATATATCGCCGATATATCGGGATACGGCCTTCCATGCTTGTAAGAGAAAAGTACATAATCGACTCAAAAATGTTGCATCAGCACTCACAGATCCTGCTCAATGGATCATTGCAACGATATGCATTCTGTATCCTGGAGTGCAAATAAGCACACACTTGACAGCTCTAGGAGAGAGCTTCTCTAGACCAGGAGACAACAGGCAGACAAATGCGACCGAACCAAACATACAAGGAGTAAGCGAGAACAATTTCTTCCCAGGTAATGCCAGAGAGAAAGGAATTTTCTCTCCTAGAACAGAGGAGGGCATACGGTTCACAAGATAACATGCCGCAAGAACTGCATCACCCCAGAAAAAATGTAGGGTGCGACTCTGAATGAGAAGATTACGGGTGACATCGAGTAAGTTGTGATGCTTTCTCTCTGCAACACCATTCTGTTGAGAAGTATAGGCACACTATGTTTGATGAACGATACCACAGGATGAAAAGAATTTTGAGAGAGTATGCATACATAATTCCGAAGCATTATCAGTTCTCACAAATTTCACAGACAAAGAGAAAATATTATGTACTTCATTAATAAAAGATTTGATAACATCCCTTGCTTCAGATTTATTCTTCAAAAAAAAACACCCATGACAAACGAGACAAATCATCGACTGCGACAAGGTAAAACGTGTGCCCCTAGTGAAGTGCATCGCCCGAAAATAAATGTTGAGCATGACTTTGAATGAGAAGATTACGAATGGCATCGAGTAAGTGTCGATGCTTTCTCTCTACAACACACTCTGTTGAGAAGTATAGGCACACGATGTTTGAAGAATGATACCACGGATGAAAACAATTTTGAGAGAGCATGCATACATAATTCCAAAGCATTATCAGTTCTCACAAATTTCGCAGACACAGAGAAAATATTATGCAGTTCATTAATAAAAGTTTTGATAACATCCCCTGCTTCAGATTTATTCTTCAAAAGAAACACCCATGACAAACGAGAGAAATCATCAACTGCGACAAGGAAAACGTGTGCCCTTAGTGATCAGGAACATGATTTGGACCTCAAATATCAATATGAAATAACTCAAAAAGGGGTGACTGTTCCGACTCTAACGATTAGGAAAAGCGGATCGATGATGCTTTCCCAACTACAAGCCTCGCGCTGGAAGAGTGAGGGGAGATTAGAGGCAAGACATGACACATCTTCTAGAGAGGGAGATGACCAAAGCACATATGCCACATGAAAGGGGAGATTGATCCAGGAAATTGAAAAGATAGGCCAGCATAGGGGATTTGGACCATTTGATAGAGGTCGTCCTGCTTACGGCCATAGCTAATCACCATGCCCGTAAATATATCCTGAAAAACAAGAGACGATCAATTAAAAATAGCCCGACAATGTAAATCCTTCGTAATCTGACTATAGATAATGAATTCGTAGAAAAGTCAGGTGCTTGTAACACATTCTGCAAAAGCATTGATCTCCCTCTGTCCTGTGGCCGGGGATGAGTCTCGTCTGCTATGACAACGGTTCTCCCCAGAGGTACATGTTTGTAAGCTACAAGTTGATCTCTATTGTTACATTGCAATCCAGAGTTCATAATCCATTTTGTAACCATAACAAGTAGCGGGAGCATATGTGCTCCATGAGGTACTGGAGGAGGCAGAAGTTGCAACATCAGAGTGGCCTCTTGGAGTAGGCGAAGAGACAAGGGAACTCCCCAAAGGCATAATGTCCCTCAGTCGAGCAACGAGGTCATCATACCTCTGATCTAAAGTAGCATCCCGAGAATCTGCTTACTCCGCTACACGAGCTGATGCAGGAAAACCATACTTGGAGTAGCATATATCCTCTGTGTGGCCAAGCCGATGACAATAAGTGCACAACTGGCGAACATGACCTCCTCTACCACGAGGTCCACGTCCACGGAACTGAGAAGGGCCCCCTCTACCATGAGAGGTTGCCATCGCAGAAGAAGTCTGACTCGAGGTAGTAGATGAGATGGTGATCCTACTGAGTTTGCTAAAAGCCTCCTCTATAGGAGGAATGGTAGCATCTGCTAAGATCTATGAATGAGCCGCCTCATATTTAGGGTCTAGGACCGCAAGGAAGACACCAACCAACGTAGCATTCCTATATGTCTTCTGTTGCTCAGGAGTAGATGTGAGGGGCATGAAACTGTGCAGTTTCTCAAACATCCCACGCAGGGACGTGTATAGAGAATGGAGAGGTCGTTCGTTCTGCTTGATGGTGAAGATATCATGTTGTAGCTACAGTATCTTGGTCCCAATCCTTACCTGGGAATAAGTTGCGGCGGGGATATCCCACATCGCCTTGGCGGTGGGCTGATGTAACGCATCATTGGCAATCTCAATCGCCAATGTACCAGACAGCTAGACCTTGGCATATGCATCATCTACCTCCCACGAGGCATTGATCCATTTTTTCTCAGTCGTCTCTTCGGTAAGAATATGTTTCTTACCCGTGGATTTCACGAGACTCATGAACTGCATTGCCCAGAGCTCGTAGTTCGTCCCGTCCATCTTGACAATCAATGATGGACCTCTGAAAGCACCAATGGTGGGAAAATCGACCTTGCTCTCTGACATAATGCCGGATGAAGAAACTAGGATTTTGTAGACCAATAGAAATTTGTCTACACAGACATATAGGGATTTGATCACATGTGTAGACTCATGCAATCAAATCCATCACCACGATCGGGTCTCTACATGAGGAAGAGGTAAATGAGAGCCATGAGGGGATCCGCGGCCGCCGCTCAGGAAAGGGTTGCACTTGCGCAAGCCGCCGCCAAGGAGGTGCTTGCACCTGCACAAGCCGAGGAGGGGGCTACCAGCGGGGAGGAGAGAGATTAGGGTTAGGATTTTCGGGTACAAGAACTCCGACCTAGGACCGCAGCTTTGTACCATGTTGGGCAAAATGAAAGAGTTGTTTAATCATGTGAACCCTAGGCTCTCTTATATAGGGGAGAGACATAAGAGTAAATTACATAAGGTGGACATAAGAAAAGATAAATAGAGAAACAATAAATAAGACACAAATATATCTTTACAGATCAGGTTTTTCGAGTTTCCTTGTAGTAGATGCATGCTTAAAGGTTTTAGGCATGAGAGGTTTACTTTTTGTCCACGCCTACATAAAAGGTGGAGTCCTTTTCATATCAAGAAGACAAGTTTTAGGACTAAATACGTATCTATGTCAATAGGAATTGCTATAGTGCCCATAACTAGGGATGTCAGCGGGTCGGGTTTGGGGCGGGTATTACTATTCCCAAACCCATACCCATTTATAACATCACTACCCATACCCGCCCATTTATCAAACGGGTAATTTCTAGCAGGTACCCATATACCCGTCGGATACCCGTGTACCCAATGGGTACCCATATCTTTGACAAGGTAAATCTTAAGTTGTTTATAAATGTATACAAGATTTTCACAGATAGACGAAATAGAGTGAGATTATGCACTATGGTGATTCATAAAAATATGCAATTTATAGAGAATATTAAATTTTATATATGTTAAGTGTTTAACTATTTTGTATTGATAGTTTTTATTTATTGAATATGCAAAAAGTTAGTTAAATGAGAAAAAATGGATGGAGAGGAGAAAATTGAGTTCGATATTTATACATGTAGATCAATACATATTAGATATGAAATGGATTTGGGTCTAGTTTGATTAAAATGCAACATACACATATATCTTTATATATATATATATATGTATGTATGTATGTATGTATATACATACATACATATATATATATATATTATTCGGGTTTGGGGCGGGTTCGGGTTCGGGTACCCACAGTGCAATCCCAAACCCGTACCCATACCCGCATGGGTAGTCAATTTAAAACCCAAACCCGTCCAAAAGTAAATGGGACGGGTTTCGGATCCTTAAATGGGGCGGGTTCGGGTCGGGTACCCAATGGGTAGACCCAGATTGACATCCCTACCCATAACCTTATTATTCCAAAGCATGTGAACCTTAATTTCTGCTCGGTTGCTTAATGTATCATCATTCTAGATTATAAGATGTCGATTTTCTTCGGTTAGAAAGCACGATAGATTACGCTCTTATATTCTATTGTAACCCCATGGGGGTACTTATGTATTTTGTTCTTCTTGGAAAACATACAACAAAAAGAAATTAGATATCTCATATGCCGTATAGAGGTCAAATTTCGTCAGGAAGTGTTTTCATACCATCGACCGACATCGATTCATCCCAATATTTAAGGACCGCTTCGAACTGCTTCCATTATTCTAGTTATATTTGTTCCAGTTCGGACGACTTGGATAAAGGAGAGAAAGGATAGAGCAGTCAGAGGCATGGGAATGAGGATGGAATAAAGACTTGGGAATCAGAGTCCAAGCTGAAGTGAATGTAGAGCTAGTCTCAGTTCTTCTGAGTATTGCAAGATCAGCTATGAAGACAAAAGACCCTCCTAACCAGCCTAGTTCTTCAACCGCGCGGAGGCGAATCTTCACTTGAAATTGAGCTCTCTAGGGTTTTAGTCCTATATAAGGGTCCATATAACTCTTTAATAAACAACACATTGTGTTCTTTCATTATTGTCCACATGGAATCAAACCAGCGGTCTTAGACCGGTATTCTGACTTAAATCTCGCTGCCACAACTAGACCAAGTCCGTCGCCGCAACCACCGCCCACGAAAAAGGCTTCCTCCATGCTTCTTACTCGTCGCCAGGAGGGTCACGAGGCCTCTCGCGCGTCACCTCGCATGTCACCTAGGGCCTCCATGCCCTCAATCTCATCTTTAGGCGTTGTTCCGTCACTCGTGGGTTGCTTGGAGGTGGTCTAAGCGTTGCTCCAGCCCTTGCGCATCGCCAGTGGAGCTTCTAGGCACCGCCAGCGCAACCTAGGGCCTCCAGCAGCCCTCCAGTCGTTGCAGGTGGATCTTCAGGACCTTCGGTGTTGCCTCCATATGGGTCTTCCCCCTCCCTCGTGTCGCCTAAAGGCGCCTAGGTGGCGTCAGTGGCACCTTGGGCCTCACCTGGCACTCCAACCACCACAGAGGCCTCGTGTGGTCCCTCTAAGGTTGTTGCAAGCAGCAACTCAGGCCTTCTGCAGCCCCTAGCCAGCCTTACGACCTTTTACGGGTCTTTTACGACCGCCGCATATCGTCTTAATGCTAGATTAAGACAGGGAATAGTTTTCAGGTCAGTTTTTCTACACGACCACCATGACATCCACTCAGACCAAGCATGTATACCTTCTTCTTTGATGGTACAGGGTACTTCTATTGAGTTGAAGGGATCTGAAAACAATGTTCTATGGTCTTGTTCTTTCAAAGTGTCCAGTGGTGGCATGTGCAAAAGCTATGTTTTTACAAAGGTTCCGCCTGCTGAAACGAACAAGGACTACAACACTTGGTTTGTTGACCACTATCAGGTTATCTCTTGAATGACCAACATCAACGATCCAAACATTATTGTCAATCTTCTTTACAAGGACACTGTAAAGGTGATGTGGGAGAACCTTGAGCGCACTTATTCACAGAAGACAACCAAGTCCCGTCTCTCTAATATATACACAAGAATTTGATCGGCTACTCAGGGAGAGCCGAGCCTTATCGAGTATTACAGGCTTCTTACTAGTCTATTTGGCGGGCTACTTATTTTTCAACATGCATGTTGTAATCAATAAGTGGGAGAGCGTGCCAAATGGCATATTTACGTATTTCTTTCTAAATTGCATCCACGATAGAAGTTTGTTAAAGACCAAATTCTGATGGTTGATACTCTACCCACCATTGAGACCATCTTCGGACGATTGTATGAGTTGGAGACTCCAATTGAGCACTCTACTATCTACGCATCTACAGAGACGATGGCCCATTATACCTCGTCAAGGTACAGAGGACGTCAGAATTGTCAGGGAGGACGGGGTCGAGACTTTGGACGTGAATGCGATCGTAAATCTGGACATTAATAAATATTGTCAAGAATTAATAATATTGAAATCCTTCTTTGCTTCCCAAGGTGCCATCCACCAAATCTCATGTCCATATATCTCCCAACCGAAATTATCAAGAATTAATGATATTGAAATCCTGCTTCCCAGGGTACCATCCACCAAACCTCATGTCCATATATCTCCCAGTCGAATGGGGTAGCAGAAAGAAAACTCAGACATCCCCTTGATATTGTTCACTCTCTTCTCACCCAAATAAAGGTTCCTAATACCTACTGGGGAGATGCAGTACTCATTGTCGTCCACCTAATAAACAAGGTTCCCTCTGCATCAGTACATGACTCTACTTCCTTTGCCTTACTACATCCAACTGAGTCACCCTTCCCTCTACCTCTGCGGATTTTTAGATGTATGGCATTTGTTCGCAATTTTCATACTGCTAACAAATTGTCTTCTCGTGCGATTAAATATATTTTCCTTGGTTATTCTCAAACATAGATAGGCTACAAATGCTATGATCCTTCTGAGCATCGCTATTACATATCTGTCGATGTCATCTTCTTTGAACAAACTAGATTCTTCAATCAGGTTGTTTCAGATATTCCATTAGATCTTTCTCCTCTGCATATTTTATATAAAAAACATATTTCTACACCAGTACATGTTCTGCTACATGTTTCTTTGTTGCTGGAAAATACGCCATCTTCAAGTGCTCCCACCAATACTGCCCCGGATGATCCTCGGAAGCTTCCAATCGATCTTCGCATAACTAAAAGGCAATGTACCCTTCATCCCATGTCTCATTTCACTTCTATTGCTAGTTTATCATGCAATGACAAAAGATATGCAGATGCTCTTATAATAATTTCTTTTCCCAGAGACCATCATACTGCCATGTAGGATTATGGCTAGCAAAAGGCAATGAATGAGGAAATGGATGCTCTCAATTCTAGAGGGACGTGGGATCTTTTACGGTGTCCCCAGGCAACTAAACCTGTAGCTTGTCGATGGGTCTTCACGACGAAGCAATCACCCAATGGCTCCATTGACGGGTTGAAAGCAAGGCTTGTGGCTAAAGGCTTTACTTGAATGTATGGAGTTGGCTACTTCAAGACCTTTTCTCTTGTTGCACAGATAGGCTTCATGCGGACTATTCCTTCACATGGGTTGGACTATCTTTCAACTAGATGTAAAAATACTTTTCTATATGGCGACCTAAAGGAGGAAGTTTACATTATGCAACCTCCATGTTACGAAGTCGAGGGAGAGTATGTGTGCCGACTTCGCAAAGCAATATATGGTCTAAAGCAGGGATCAAGGGCATAGTTCGATCGACTAACTACAGAGATCTACACTCTGGGTTTCCAAAGAACTATATCGAACTACTTTGTTTTCGTCAGAAAACGACCAACAGGTACAGTTATACTTGTTGTGTATGTGGATGATATGGTTGTTACAGGCGGTGATGATAAAGGGGTGCTAGAGACCAAGACTTTTCTTTAAAAGGTCTTTGTCACCAAGGATCTGGGACAACTTCACTACTTTCTGGGCATGGAAGTATTACTCACTATGGAGGGACTCCATATATCACAGAGAAAGTACTACTTAGATATACTGACTGAGGCAGGGTTACTCGGTTGCAAACCCCGACATTCCTACAGACTCGAGAAAACACTCCACTTCCATTGATCATGTCTTCGAAGCACTACACAATACAAAAGCCTTGTTGGCAAACTCTTATATCTTATTGTTACTAGGTCCGACATATCTTATGATGTGAGCAAAGCTAGCCAATACATGGATAAATCATGTTACAGCCACTGATAGGATGTTCTTTAGATCCTTTGCTACCTGAAGGAATCACCTGGATGTGGCCTCTTCTGTGGGGCAAACGGCTACACCGATGTTGATTATGCAAGCTCGCTTGAGGATTATCGTTCTACTACAGGTTATGCTATGATGCTTGGAGGAAACCTGGTTAATTGAAGCAAAACGCAGGTTGTAGTCTCCCAATCCAGTGTTGATGCAGAATACAGGGTGATGGCCCAGGCCACCTACGGAATTACTTGGCTACTGACTTTTCTTACAAGAACTCTGTGTTGTTGTCACCACTCCCATTCCTCTATATTGTGACAAGAAATGTGCTACTTATATTGCTATGAATCATGCGTTCCATGAGAGAACTAAACATATCGAGATTGACTGACATTCTGTTCGTAATGTTGTGCGAGGAGGCAAGATTATTACACCACACATCTCCACAGATCTTCGGCTTGTGGACTATTCACAAAAGCCTTACCTAAGAAGCGCCTTTCTTGGATAGATCCAAGTTGGGCATGATTGATAGATATGCTCGCCTTGAGGGCGAGTGTTAGAGATTACGATAGATTACGCTCTTATATTCTATTATAACTCTACGGGGGTACTTATGTATTTTGTTCTTTTGAGCTCTCTAGAGTTTAGTCCTATATAAGGACCCCTAGACCTCATGAATAAACAACTCATTGAGTTCTTTTATTATTTTCCACATCTTCAGCTGCAGCTCTATTGTAGATTTCATTGCAAATAGATTACATGAAAAAGCTTTCCATGGAATCACTTTACATCACAGGAATCCAAGGCCTAGACTCCACAACTAGAAGGCATGGTGTACGGCAGTTAATTGAATGAAGTAATGAGAATGGGAGAGGGAACTGGCATACCATCAATTGCAAACAGTGATTTCGCAAGTGGAGAAGTCATTGCAGTTCGAGCATTTGGAAAGTCTGAGCTCCCAATTTCCATAACTGACCTTCCAGGGCTAAACATCAGAGATTGAGGGTTCGGAGTTGACTGAGTTTGAATAAACATGTTTCTTCTTTGCCCTGAGAAACATATTATATCATACTTGCTTGACAGAGAGTAAAATAACAAACAATACAAGAGAAATCACAATGACCATACAAGATAGGCCCAAACTTTAATTTGAAAGACATCAATTTTGGCAGGTTAATGTTCATTTAGAAGAGGAAAAGTCCAGTATGCGCAGTCCTTTCTCATTCATCCAATCAAGACCTTCCAAAAGCAGATTATATAATCAAATGAGGAAAGTTATATTCCATAAAACAATTACATGCTTGAATTGTCTGATAAAATGTAATTATTATATTATCTCAAAAAAATGGTGAAGAATTATGTAGCCTGCTAAATTATCAACTCATGTCAACCACCAGTATTCCTTGGCATGATTGCCATGGATGCACGTTGTTCTTGTCTCAACATCCTCAAAACACATGTATTGCATCGAGGTTGCGGAGGCGGGTCTCGGGGGCAATACCTGTGGAATAGGAGCGATCGAGCAAGGAGCGAGCGGGTCTCGGGGGATTCGGATGGCGATCGAGGTTGCGGAGGGCATTCGCCTGCCGTATCCACACAGTGCGAAACCCTAAAAATCTCATCTCTTTTGTCGTTCTACTTCGAGCACGGGCAGCGCACTGGTGGCAATCTGCGGAGGAGGAGAAAGGAGGAAAATATCGGTTCCATCCCTTATCTTTTGTAATATGGATTGTGGGAGCATTGCACATATTTTACTGATACGATGCTGTGGGAAAAATTATATGGATGACGGGAGATGGGAGTTGATTTTATCTGTTACTAGTGTATTTGTCTGCACTTCATGGCGGGTTGGAGCAAATACTTCCATTTGTAATATCTATAAATTTTAAAAATTAAGCAAGATATCAAATCAAACAATAAGGGTTAGAGCCTCAGACATGGGTCGCGAACTTTTTTTACAGCGTATCAAAGCCTCATGTGGTCGTATTCATGCTATGTTGTGGTCCAATGATATAGACGCATTGAGGTGGTAGACAATATTGGGAAAATAACAACAGAATATTATAAAAGAAATTTATAGTAATAACTAGTTTATGTAATTATTCCCCATCCATTGTATAAGATTATATCAAAGTAACTATTAGAATATTGACATATTATAAAGACTAAGAGGGTAAGAGTATATTTTGAAATCTTATTTTTATAATTAAAAGCATTCATTAAAAAATGACATAAGGTAACAAATAATTTAATTATTCAATGTTTATATCATTCGATGTTAAAGATATAATAATGAATATTCTTTGTTGCCAAATTATTATTATTTAATTATCAAAGAATGTCATATTTATTATTTAAAGTTCATATAACAATGATTTTTCGTCAACTTATTCATTAAATTTGTATTGATGAATACTACGTTCAACATCGAATAGAAGAAAAATTCAACGAACAATGACTGTTATATGCCTCATTGTGAGGAATATAACATCGCATACAATATCCGCTGCAAATTTGAAATTCTAACAACAAATAGTTTTCGTTGATATATATTTAACTATAGTAGATATGATATTGATTATTGAAGTATTCCTTCAAAATGAGATGTCGACCGTTACTGAGATTCTAGGATTCCAGCCTTGTTCTCAATACCTCGCAAACAAACTCTCGTTACACTATGAAAATCACGTCAGGGGCATCAAATCTAGTAGGAAAATTCCCTATGTGCGCATCGTCCACATTCCTCGCCCCCATAATGACGTCCTCTTGGACAGCGTAATCGGAGTCGACCTCCAAGGGTGGGGCTCGTTGGACGTACCATCGTTGGCTTCCCGATTCAGTAGTGTGCCTGTCACCCCCCGTGAACAACTGCCTCAGATCAAAGTGAGGGATGTACGGGAAAGTCAAAGGCTAATATATAGTAGAGTCTTCAGATCGGGAAATGGATGAACATAAGCATATATATATATATATTTCCTTTTATAATCGCGATAGTTTTTTCATCTCTATAACTATATCAAAAAGTCACTATATAAAGCCTTAAAAAAACTACTTCAATCTTTGCAGATCTCTCAGTGGCTATGAACTTTCAGGAAGTTTTCTAGACTTTAATAGACGTTGTACCCTTGAAAGTATGTAATTCTCCATCTGAAATTTGCAATATATGATGGAAGACATATAGGAAAACTTCTCTTTTTTTCTTCCAAGATATGCATTCGTGCTTTCCAGATTTTAAAGACTTGCACAACAATAGTTTTATTAGAGGTACCCTCGAACTTCTAAGGAAATTCCCCAACTTAACGAGTTTATTAGTTTTCCCATCTCACAACGACTTTGCGATTTATACTCAATAGTATTATAAAATTGTGCTTTCAAAATTTACTTCTATGAATATTGCTTTAAGTAATTTGGCTGACAACAACTTCAGTAGTATACTGTTGTCCCTGTTCAATAATCTGAAAATTAGATCATTCAAGTAAGTTGATCATGAAAAATAGTATACTAATATTAAAGTCTTTTTTCGTTTACATTCCATAGCATCAAATTGTTATAATATCATGCACTCAATTGGTTTTTGATTTGCAGTATCATAGGAAATCCACTATTGGAATGTAAAGATGCACTGTCACCACCTTTGTGTCCCCAATAGCAACAATACATCACCATCTGATGGAGACAGGTGTAGTAGATTCTCTTGCTTAGCTTTTATTAGCATCCCATTGCTATTGTCATGCTCAACAGAACATGATTCAAATGCAATGGTTAAATCATGTTCTGTTGGATTGTATGCATTATTTTTTTATTTGTAAAAAAGATTGGACAAGAGACTTTTAATTATATTTTTTTATCATTCACATTTGATTTCATAATTTTGTTTACTAAATGGTAGTATTTTTAATACGAGTTTATAATGCCTTTATGTGTGTGCATGCGTACGTGTGTGTGCGTTTTTCACACTGCAAATCAAGGATAAGGTGTTTGCCTGACTAAATTACCATCAACGTGAAAACATGTATAAGATAGTGCAAACATTATTGTTCGTTAGTATTAACCTCTACAATTTTTCATCACAATAAGAAGTTATTACTTCATAGATACCAAGCAGATCCTCTATTATTACAACATTGTTTATAAAGAAATTTTTGATAACATTCCTTAATATATGCGTATCCTACATTAGCATTAATTTCATTTGTTCTACTCTGCGCAGAAGTATAGTTGTCTTCATAACATTCAAATATCTTCACAAATTGTTTACAGTGACCTAAACTTGAAGTGAATGAAAATAACATCAATGAGAAATAACATTAACTCCCTCCTTCCTTTCAATAGTATACAAGAACTATCAAATCTTAGAAGGTGTAGTATTTTGGATTGAATTTGATATCCTCATTTTCTTCTGATATATAGTCACAAATTTATTCTTCTAAATTTTATGAAATTGTTGTTATAAAGCATAACATCTATGTGTTTGTAGGTTACTTTCAGCTATGGAATATCATAATCTTTCACAGCTAAAATTGTCTAAAGATCAATTCAGAATAAGAGTGAGGTTGGCACGAATTTGGAATTCTGTGAATCCTAAACTTGGCAACGAGCTCATAAGTGTGGACTTTGTTGTTCTTGATGAGATGGTATGTGCAAGTCTTTTTCCATTTATTTTAAAGACTTTTCTTACAATATTTAAGTTGGCTGAAGTTATATGTTTTTTATTCTCATATAGACTATTGAAAAAATGTAACAAGAAACAACTTGTGAAATGACAATGTAATTGTGTTTCCATCTAATATTTACATTATTTTCTTAATTGTTTTCCAACGTAGTTATAATCCTTTTGTTTCTTCTGTAGAAATATTATAATATTCTCACTGACTTCTAATATGTTATATATACAGCTTACTGAACTAAAAATTTGATGTGTTATTTTATTTCAATATTTCATGTACGAAACGATAGAATAGATTTGTTAAGTACAACTTCTTATATCTCATTTTCTTACTTTAATTTACTTATATATGCTTGCAAATATGATAAATAAAAATTTTGTAGTTCACAATATTTTAATCGATCAATCATGTTCATTACAACCATTAAGAACTACAATCACTACCATAAGGTTGTTGTACGCCTTCTTATCCTAATGAATTTTCTCTGTAGGATATGGCAATACAGGGGACTATAAGATCTCAAGATATAGGTTATTTTCAGCATCGGTTACTTGAAGGTCAAATTTATATCCTGTCAAATTTTATCGTATGCCCAAACAAACCAACTTTTAGAGTTGTGCCAAATGAGTTAATGTTAAGATTTACAAGATCAACCATAGTCACACACCACGTAGAAAACATCGACACTATCCCATGGCACAAATTCTTCTTCGTTGATTTCGACGAAGTTGCAACAAGAATATACAAGGATACCCAACTAACTGATACGTAAATTTCTATAATGTGATAACAATTTCATATTTCCAACAATAAATGTACTACTTAATTGATTGTTTTAGATGTTATTGGTCATGTGATGTCTGTGAGCCGAATTGGTGATACTTATGTAAAGGAAACATTAACTCAGAAGAAAAGTTTGGAAATCCAAGATTTGAGGTTTGTCATTACACATTTCACTTCGTATATAGGATATTTTTGTTGTATTAAAATGGTTTTAATTGGAAAACCTATTAATTACAATTGGCATTAATTTGGTTTCAATTGGGAAACCAAATGTTTGGAGGGAAAGTTGGGAATTCCCAAATTTGAAACATATTGAGTTTGGATGAAAGTTTAGTACCATACCTTAGAGATCTAAACTTTTGGTGGACTTATATATGAGTCCGCACACCAAGCTCTTGTAGCAATAGTAGAGAGGAGGAATGGAGGACCACACGCGCGCACGCGCGTGCGCTCCGCTCCGTCTCGGGCTCGGGCTCGGGCTCGGGAGAGTCAATTCGGATCTCAGATCTCGATACTTTTGCTGCGGGTTTCATTTGGCTGATCGATTAAATTAATCAGACAAATTAATTTAATCACGATCACATTGGGAATCGAACTTGATCCAAGCGGCTCGACTTAGCCGCAGTTTTGGAATCCGAAAAGACACGACCGTTGAGGGGTATTTTCGGAAACCGAAGGGACTGCGCGCTAGGGCACGCGAGCCCTTCTTTTTATATCCCCCATACGACGTCGTTTTTCTTCACTCGCAAGAAAACTCCACCCGCCGTCACTCTGGTTTTCTCTCTCGCGTCTGCGATCTGTTTCTTCTCAGCTGCAAGTTCTCGGAGGTGCTTTCGAGGACGGTCTCGTCGGTGTGCGCGGACGGCGACCGTAAACCGTCGTATCCTGGGAGCGGATCGCCCGTACCCAACGCACCGGTATTGTGGAGGCGAAATCCTCTCTAAGGGCAGTCCATTACATGGACGCTTCGATGATATCTAACCTTATCTTTCTTGTATTTTGTTTGCCGCAATTTGTCTATTGCTTGCCCCTTTCTGGATCTCGCCCGTTTATTTGTTTCCGTATGATTATTCGATTCCTGTTTGCATATCATAATCGGATATTGAACTGGAAATGGATGACGTTAATGATATTGATCTTTAATACTTTTATTTCCGTTCAATTGGATTCGTATAATTATTGTTTATTATATGCATGGTTGATCCTGGCTACAACAATCTTAGAGAAGATTTCCGGAACCGATTATAAAACTATATCGGAAACAATGTTTAAATCGAGGGTAGATATGACGGGTATGCCTGAAAAATTTGGTGGACAAAATTTTAAGCGTTGTCAACAACGCATGAAGATTTGGTTAATCACCATAGGGTTAATCTCGATGCTTGAAACCGACTGTCCTACGGTAGAAATGGAAAACCCCTCACCCAATAGCCATAAGGCGCAATCTGCGTGGAAGGAACGCGGCCGTATATGTCATGGTTGTATCTTGTTGGCTCTGTCCAACACATTGTTTGACGTATATTGTTCGCCCACGCAGACTGCGAAGGGGCTATGGGAAGACTTAGCTCGGAACTATAACACCGAAGACCTCGGTATTGAGAAATACTCCGTAGCTAAATTTTTGAAGTTTTCCATGGCCGAGGGAAATACAGTTTCTGAACAAGCACACGAGTTTTTACTCCTGCTCCATGGTTTAGAGGATGCCGAAATGAAACTTCCAGAGAAGTTTCAGGTCATGTGCATCATAAAAAAATTCCCCAAGTCGTGGGAAGATTTCGGTATGACCCTGAAACACAGGAAGGGGAAAATTTCTATGGATGACTTGATGGTGGCAATTGCCATAGAGGAGGAACACAGGAAACAAAAACCTGTGCTTCCTGTTGATATTCAGGCTAAGGTCAATTTTATGACCTCGAAGGGCAAGGATAAGAAGGGAAAGAGTCCTAATAACAATAAAATGAAACCATAGGGCAAGATCCAGAAAAAGGCAAAGAATAAACCCTGCTGGCACTGTAATCAGGTTGGCCATTGGAAGAAGGATTGTCCGTCCTTGAAGGCTCAACCTAAGGCTACAGACAGGAGTCCACAAGTGAACAAGATCACTATGGGACTCGGGGCTAGCGAGGGGTATGTCTCTGTAAAACCTGAACTATACAATATCCATGATCCAAATGAGTGGTTCGTGGATACAGGAGCCAATGTAAATATATGTTCTGACAGAACGTTGTTTTCTTCTTATCAGACCTGCAGCGGTGTGACTGTGAAGATGGGGAACGATTCTGCGGCCAGGGTGCTAGGGTTGGGACAAGTAAACTTGAGGTTCTCCTATGGACATGTCTGGACGTTGCACAGGGTGCTGCATGTTCCTGACATCAAGAAGAATGTGTTATCTGGCTCTATCTTAGTTAGAAATGGTTTTGAATTAAACTTTAAATGTAATAAAGTTGTTATTCTGAGACATGGCATTTTTTATGGAAAAGGCTATTTGACTGATTTTGATTTGTTATTTAGAATTAGATGTGATTCAGTAAACATTAATGAATTGAATGTTTTAAATACTGGATGATCTAGTTCTGTGTCTCATGTTGTGAATAATCTATAATCTTGTGATTTGTGACATGGTAGATTGGGACATGTAAATCTAAATTCAATTAAAAGAATGATGAATTTAGAGTTGATCCTTAAATACACTACTGATAAAACTCAAAAATGTGAAATATGTGTACAAGTTAAGACACCTAGGAAGTCTTTTCAGTCTGTCTCTAGAGATAGTGAGATCTTGGATCTAGTGCACACGGATATCTGTGAGTTTAATGGTGTGTTGACCCGAGACAATAAGAAATACTTTATCACCTTTATAGATGACGACAGTAGATACTGCTATGTATATCTAATGAAAACCAAGGATGAAGCCTTAGCGAAATTTCTTATCTTTAAGAATGAGGCTGAGACACAAACAGGAAAGTGTTTAAACGCCTTAGGTCAGATAGAGGAGGTGAATATACCTCTAACTTATTTGATGAACAATGCAAATCTTTTGGCATAGTTCATGAAGTTACGGCCCCATATTCACCGCAATCAAATGAGATAGCAGAACGGAAAAATAGAACCTTAACTGACATGATCAATGCTCTCCTACAGAGTTCTGCACTTCCAACCTATATGTGGGGAGAAGCCTTGAATACGGCTTGCCATATTCTGAATAGGATGCCTCCAAGACATATGGAAAAGTGTCCCTTTGAACTTTGGAGAAATAGGAAACCGAGTTTAAGATATCTCAAAGTGTGGGGCTGTCTCGCTAAGGTTTTAGTCCCAGAATACAAGAGAAAGAAACTTGGTCCTAAAACTGTTGATGCGATCTTCTTAGGTTACCTGGAAAATAGCTATGCATATAGGTTCTTGGTAATTTGGTCCGAGATATCGGGCATAGATGTCAACACTATTGTTGAACTCCGTGATGCTACCTTCTTTAAGGATGTCTTTCCGTTAAAGACTGGGATTCCTCAAAATCTGACCATTGAGGGCGCCTCTACATCAGGATCTATTCCAGATCAAGTGGAAAGGATAACGAATGTGGGGGTTGAGACTCAACATGAACCCAATGATCTTTCTGAAGAGATTGAGCCAAGGAGGAGTAAAAGACCTCGGATAGCCAAGGATCTGGATAGCGACTTCGTTGTCTACGAGATCGAGGGTGATCCACCAAGTTACAAGGAAGCCATGGCTTCATCTGAAGCAAAACAATGGAAGGAAGCCATCAAATATGAGATGGATTCCATTATGGCAAATGGGACTTGGGAGTTGGTTGATTTACCCAAAGGATGCTCTACCATTGGGTGCAAGTGGGTGTTTAAGAGAAAGCTTAGACCTAACGGATCAATTGAAAAGTACAAAGCCAGATTAGTTGCCAAGGGCTTTAGGCAAAAAGAAGGTATCGATTATTTTGATACATATTCCCCTGTGACTAGGATGACCACAATCCGGATGCTCATAACATTGGCATCTGTATATGATCTCTCTATCCACCAGATGGATGTGAAGACCGCCTTCCTGCATGGCGATCTTGAGGAAGAGATCTATATGGATCAACCTGATGGGCTTGTGACTCCTGAGAATGAGGGAAAGGTTTGCAAGCTTGTTAAATCCCTTTACGGATTGAAACAAGCACCAAAGCAGTGGCATGAAAAATTTGACAAGACTATTTTATTATGTGGCTTTAAGGTTTATGAATCCGACAAGTGTGTCTATTCCAAAATGAAAGGTGATGAGTGTATTGTCTTGTGCCTATATGTTGATGACATATTGTTGTTTGGATCACATATGAGGATTATTAATGAGACTAAGGCATTCTTAAGTAGCAAGTTTGAGATGAAGGACATGGGTGTTGCTGATGTAATCTTAGGTCTCAAACTGACAAGGTCAGTTGATGGGATTGTAGTTTCTCAATCTCACTATGTTGAGAAAGTACTTGAGAAATTTGGATATAAAGATTGCAAAGCTGTAAGCACCCCCTTTGATTCATCCAAAACACTGTTTAAGAATAAAAGTAGAGTACCTGTAGCCCAGCTAAGGTATTCACAAGTGATAGGAAGTTCAATGTATCTTGCAAATTGCACGAGACCTGATATTTCATTCTCGGTTGCAAAGCTGAGTAGATACACTAGCTGTCCTGATCGTACTCACTGGAAGGCTCTGGATCGAGTACTGAAGTACTTGAAGGGAACTATTTCCCTTAGTTTGCATTATGGTAGACATCCTTCTATACTAGAAGGATACAATGATGCAAGCTGGATAGGGAAAATAGAGGAGTCTGGGAGTAATGGTGTTACAGGGTATGTATTTACCCTTGGAGGCGGTGCAGTCTCCTGGAGGTCTGTAAAGGAGACCATTCTAGCTCGATCCACTTTTGAGGTCGAGCTGTGTGCTTTGGACACCACTGGAATTGAGGCTGAATGGCTAAGAGAACTTTTGTCTGAAATTCCCATGGTAGGTCAGTCTGTTCCTGCGATCTCGGTACATTGTGATAATATGACCACAATTGCCAAGATCAAGAGTTCAAAGTTCAATAAAAAACAAGGAGACACATACAAATTAGACTTAAGATGTTAAGGGATTTGGTGTCTCGAGAAGTGTTGGCTGTGGATTTTGTTGGATCCAAAGACAACTCGGCAGATCCGTTGACTAAGGGACTTGATAGATCTTTAGTCCTAAAGTCTAGGCTTAGGATGGGACTGAGACCCATTGGGAGTTCCTCTACAGTAGCAACCCAACCTATCTGAGTGGAGATTCCACAAAGTAGGTTCAATGTGGTAATAACAAGCTTTTTGGAGAACTGGTTGGCACTCTAAGTTTAATGCGTAAGCATGAGTGTCTTATCCCTAGAAGCCTGAGTGCCATTTAAGCTGCAAGTTTAGGAAGAGCGTAGGCTCTGAATGGGTTCAAGCCATTGGGCAGGATGTTAGCAGTGCATCCTTGGAGAACGCCACCTATGTGAGTGTTACTGTGGGCTGCAGTTAAAGGAAGAGGGTCTTTCCTGAACACACTCATGAAACAGGATAAGGGTGCATGGCCTTTACGAGCACCAACCCTGAAGATTGCAACAAGAACAACGCTTTGTTGTTTCTACCGTATACTTTAACACCAAGGTCTGAAGTTCAAGACGTAGTTCACTTCGTTCCTGTTAAAGTGAAAGTAGTAAACTCAGGTAGAGGTTCAAACCGGAAGGTACCTTTACTGAAAGCAAAGTGTGGGCAGCCGAAAGAAGTCTTTTAAATCCTTTTGAATCTCTTTTTCAAATTGGTGAATTCGTGGGGGATTGTTGTATTAAAATTGTATCTTGGTTTTAATTGGAAAATCTATTAATTACAATTGGCATTAATTTGGTTTCAATTGGGAAATCAAATGTTTGGAGGGAAAGTTGGGAATTCCCAAATTTGAAACATGTTGAGTTTGGATGAAAGTTTAGTACCATACCTTAGAGATCTAAACTTCTGGTGGACTTATATATGAGTCCATACACCAAGATCTTGTAGCAATAGTAGAGAGGAGGAATGGAGGACCACACGCGCGCGCGCGCTCCGCTCCGCTCCGTCTCCGTCTCCGGCTCCGGCTCCGGCTCCGGCTCCGGCTCCGGCTCCGGCTCCGACTCGGGAGAGTAATTTCGGATCTCGATACTTTTGTTGCGGGTTTCATTTGGCTGATCGATTAAATTAATCAGACAAATTAATTTAATCACGATCACATTGGGAATCGAACTTGATCCAAACGGCTCGACTTAGCCGCAGTTTTGGAATCCGAAAAGACACGACCGTTGAGGGACATTTTCGGAAACCGAAGGGACTGCGTGCTAGGGCACGCGAGCCCTTCTTTTTATATCCCCCACACGACGCCGTTTTTCTTCACTCGCAAGAAAACTCCACCCGCCGTCACTCTGGTTTTCTCTCTCGCGTCTGCGATCTGTTTCTTCTCGGCTGCAAATTCTCGGAGGTGCTTTCGAGGACGGTCTCGTCGGTGTGCACGGACGACGTCCGTGAACCGTCGTATCCTGGGAGCGGATCGCAAGTACCCAACGCACCGGTATTGTGGGGGCGAAATCCTCTCTAAGGGCAGTCCATTACATGGACGCTTTGGTGATATCTAACCTTATCTTTCTTGTATTTTGTTTGCCGCAATTTGTCTATTGCTTGCCCCTTTCTGGATCTCGCCCGTTTATTTGTTTCCGTATGATTATTCGATTCCTGTTTGCATATCATAATCGGATATTGAACTGGAAATGGATGACGTTAATGATATTGATCTTTAATACTTTTATTTCTGTTCAATTGGATCCGTATAATTATTGTTTATTATATGCATGGTTGATCCTGGCTACAACAATTTTAACGCTATATGTATGAAATATTTCGTCCACAATAATAAATTCATTACGTTTCTTTGAAATTATTAGTGAAAAGAGGTTACTGGTGACATTATGGGGGAAGATAGTTGAGACATTTCCAGAAAATATTGTTCTAAGCAAATCAAAACCAGTTATCATAATTTTTGCTGGAATGACCGTCCGTACTTTTATGGGTATATTTTCTTTTAACAAATTTTATCTGAGCAGTTAATGATTATTTGTTGGTAATTGAATTTTCAAATTTCTCCAGATAGAACATGCCTTTGTTCTTCATCTGCCACAAGATTTTATATAGATCTTGAAATCCCTGAAGTTATAAATTTTCGGCAAAAGTAAGTTCCCTTCCAAGTTAAGAATAACTTAATGTCTTAGGATTTTTTATCCCTAGATATATATATATATATATATACTACAATGTTATTACTTAATATTATTTTCCCAGGATTGATCCACATGAAGTCACTACATTAATGGCTGACCGAAAATTTACAACAATGAGTCCTAAAGATGAACTTTCTGATAACAGAAAAGATATTTCTGAACTTCAACAACTTGACCCCAAGTTACACCAAGTAAGTTCAACTCTTAGCCATTTAAATATTCATCCCATATCACTTTCTAAATAATACAATATCTGCCATAAAGAATAAAACATATTTTTCATATAAATACTAACTCAAATTTATCATTCATACAGAACACAAGATTCAGTTGCAGAGCTACAATAATTGACATAGATGTTACAGATGGATGGTGATATATTGCGTCCAATCAATGTAAAGCTGGATTGACAAAATTTGAAAACAAATTTTGGTGTGATCGTTGTTGTTGTGTTGAGGATTTCGCTTTACCATGGTATAATGACCACCCTTTCTTTACATGAATTTATTTATTTCTGATAGAATAATAGTTATTTGTTGTACTTTAATAGGTACAAAGTTAATATTACCGTCCAGGATGGAAGTGGGCATACATCATTTATTATCTTTGGTTCTTTAGTTGCTGAACTCATAGGAATTACATGTTCTACACTTGCATCAAATCCAAATTATGACAGAACAACACTTCCTCCTATGTTCAATGGATTAATTGGCCAAACATACAATTTCAGAGTAATTTTGGGATATCGTGATTTTAGAAAGAAAGCTCTGTTCAAAGTTGTGAAAATCATTTCTGAATCAGCATCATACAGTGAGGATACACATGGTAATTAAGCTATATGTTCCTTTATAGCTTATATGTTATTCTAATTAAATTATAAAATTCATAACCATCTACTATTTTGTCAAATAACAGGTAGCTTATGCGAAGGAACATCTTCTGAAACAATTTCGATTACATTGAACAAACAAGCTCCAGAACTACATAGTCCCCCAGAATGGTTAGTGACTTCCAAATATAATTTTTTTATATATATTTTCTTCCACTGCCTCCTATTTATTGATTAATTGTCTACATATGTAAATATCTATGTAGTTCTTCAATGAGTGCTGAGAAAAAGTCAAAAAGGAAAAAGGAAGAAACTCAAATGACGACGACTTGCAAAAACGGCAAACAAAATTTCGTAAACTAATGTACACTTTACTTTAGTTAATCTGCTTTATTATTTCTTTCATACCACTAGAATTTTTTCTTTGTTACGTCGAAACATATCTACACGTGTGCGTTAACAACCAAATGTGTGAGTTTGTGTTTATACATATGTTCATTAAGTTCTAACTCTCCCTGTTATTGCAAGTAGCAAGCATGGTGTGAAAAGGAACTTATATCATGCAGAAAAAAAGTCTCTTTCTCTTAGTATATGAAAACCTCCATTTTGATGAAACACTGTTTGAACTGTGTTGCTACTGTGTACATATTTTTTTGTTAAAGGTAGACTTTTAAATGTTCTATAATCTAAAACATATACACACACATATATACACACACAAGCATCAAGTTGTACGAAATTTACTACTTTTGGGTACATTTCTTGTCTTATAATATCAAATGGAGTGTAGATTGGTCATGTATGTATATCTACATCGTGTGAACCTAATCTACAAAGTATTACATTAGTCGTTCTTCTCTTTGTTAATTTATATAGGCTTCTGTTTCATTTAGCATTATGTTTTTTATTGTTATCTGTTCTAATGTCTACTCTCATTTCAAATTTGCAGCTTCCAACTCCTCCATTTATAGATTGATTATCAATTTATTCGAGATCATTTATTTTGAAAGTTATCTCTCTGTACGCAGAAAGTCTTTTGCACCTTCAATTTCTTCTAACACATTTCATTTTCTCAAAGTTGCATGTTTACTCATGATATTGTGTTGATGTTCTTCTATTTAACATTTTTCAGGGTTAAATTCCTATAAATTTTTATATGGTAATTTCTGCCAAATCACTTCCACTGCAAATTTCACCGTACATTAAGTAACTACCTACTATCATTTCTATTAATTTTATGCTAACGTAGTTCCTAAACTGTGCATATGATTGTGACTATAGCCACTCATTCTTTCTAGACGTAGTAACCTATTTTGTTACTTCTTACTACAACCGACTTAGTGTCGTGCATGCTCACCACATATTAAGTCTACAACATCTTCGACGCAAGTCTTTCTACTTAATTTCCATGTTCCAGTTTGCTAATCTGATAAAAAAATATTGAAAAATTGCTGAAGGATCAAATGAGTGAAAAACTCCACCACTTCCGTAGGACTACTTATTTATCATGCCCACTACTAATTTTATTATTGGAGATTGAGTTGGAGTTGAATTTTGGACAATACTATTAGTCATAGTTTTTTTAATTTTTCTGATCTCAGTGACGATCTACAGTTGTACAAGTCTCTATGGTGATCGAAACGCTTGACTGATTGTGGAAAGGAAATAGAATAAGATATTACTCACATTGTACATAGTATTCTAACAATATGATGAACGTTTTAAATTCAACTTTTTGAGGAAAAAACTGACAATTTGACCTGACTAACTAGGTTGAGTTCGTGTTGTTTGTTGAGAGTATATCCAAATCATCAACTATCCCAGTCTTAATCTCTTTATGCTACATATAATGCCTGTCCATTAACATCCTTTCTCTTATGAATCATATTTATTTCTTCCCTATCATTATTTCGCATGTTAATTTCTCCATCATTAGAAATTTTTGTTATATTTTTCCAACCTGATGTTTATTCCTTTAATAAAAACCCAAATTTTTATGTTAGAATTGTGTGTATTTGAAATTACTATAAATATATATCCGATTATGTCAGTAATTTTGAGAATTGTAATATATTATTAGACAAATTATATGAATAAGTTAGTGACAAACCTATCTGTTTATAGCGTGCTTAATCTACTAAAATTGTTTCCTTCTTATCTATTTGATAAGTCTGTTGGCTTCTTTTTTTTGGCTTCTGATCATTATGTGTTTTTCTGGTATATATGACTTTCTTTAACCTTCTATGATGGTTGTTTTCACTTCGTCCATGTAAGTCACACAATGGTCGTCAGTATCGGATGCTACCGTTAGATATTTGATGGTCCCTCTTCCCATTTGCCAATCATCTGTTGTACACACATTGATAGCGCTTTGTTTGCCTTATCCTAAGAAATTGCGATGATGGTTGTTACTCTTCTATTTGTGACCTTATTGAATAGTTTTTTATGGTCCTTGAATGGCATGGCAATTTAGGATGGCTTGGAAGACATTTTTATGTTCCTATATTTTTTCACAGTGCTACGGATCGTAACGAGGATGGGTCTTTCTTTCAAGCTACCATTTTGCAGCCTTTGAGTGGCTATAATAAAACAAATGTGAACAAGAGTACATCTGAGCACAATTTCTACAAACTTTAATATATTTAGTACAAGGTTATTTGCAGAAATACGAGCTGAACATTTACCGGTTTTCATGCACATGGATACCCCAATTGCTCTTCCATTTTTATATTCATGCCCCATCGATAAGCCTGGTGAGCTCCTTTGCTCTCCTTTGTGTTTGTTAGTACCAACCGTTTGTGAAAATAAGATATTACCTGGATTACCATGTATTTTTTATGTGTCCTACTTCCTCTATAAATCTGGCGATTTTAATATCACGTGTTGCATCTTTGCTAAATTAGGTGCTTATGCATTTCTAATGTTCCTATATTCTTTTGTACTATCCGTTGTTTTTATTTAACATAGGCAAGACATTATTTGTTGCATACAATACAAATCAATGTGAAATCTTAATGTTCAAATGGTATGGAACTTGGATTTTTTAATTCACTTTGCATCTTTGCAAGAGTCACATTCATCTGCATATTGTAATGCAAACGTTTCATAGTTATCATTTATATTAAAATGTAGTGGTAAGTTGTTTTTATTGAAACCATCTTCCTTCTTTTAAATATTTCCTAGACAGTAATTAAGAAACAAATACGTACCGAGTCTACTTTACATTTTGTATAATTTGTAAATACATATATGGATTTCATCTATTATATGTAACACAAAATATAAAATACCATTCATTTATTAAATCTCAAGAAGCATTTTTACATCGTAAATTACTAACTCACTACTTCTTTCAGGTATTTGTAGGCAAACATATTGTATTACTTGATCTTTATTTTTTGAGGCACATAACAATGGTTTGTTCTTCTAAAATAACTATTTCTCTTTATCTATGTTCTCGTGGTTATTAAAATGCACATATGATTGTGAATATAAGCAGTCATTCTTTCTAAAGTAATATATTTTATTACTTCTTTCTACAACCGCTTAGTCTTCCACATACTCGCCACGTTTTTATTCTAGAACATCTTCACTGCAGGTTTTTCTACTTATTTTCCATGTTTTGATTTGCTCATCCAATAAAAAAATATTGGCCAATTACTGAAGGCTCAAATTAGTGAAAAATCCTACCCGCTTTCCTAGGACAAAGTAATATCATACCCACTAATAATTTTCATAACGGAGATTGAGTTGGGGTTGAATTTCTGACAATGCTATTAATCATAGTTTCTTTGATATTTCTGATCTCAGACATTGCCTACAGCTATACAAGTTCTCTATGGTGATTGTCACGGATGACTGATTGTGGAAAGAGAATAGAATAAAACATTACTCACACTCTACATAGTATTCTCACAATATTATGAACATTTTAAATTCAACTTTTGGAGAAAAAAATGCTGAAATTCTAAGCTGATTAACTAGGGCGAGTTCGTGCGGTTTGTGGAGAGCATGTATAGATCATCAACAATCTCCCTCTTAATCTCTTTATGTTGGATATAATGTCTAATCATTAACATCCTCTCTCTTATGAAGGATCCTTATTTCTTCCCTATCATAATTGACATTTTAATTTTCCCATCATTTCAAAGTTTGGGTATATTAAGCCAACCTGGTTGTTGTTCCTTTAATAAAAATCAAAAAAAATTATGTCAGAATTATATATATATATATATATATATATTTAAAATTACTACAATTAGGTGCTCAATTATGAAAGTAATTTACATATTTCTATTTATTGTTAAATAAATTATATGAATAGGTTATTCATAAACTTATTTATTTATAGTGTATTTAATCTACTGAAATTGTTTATTTGAGAAGTATGTTGGCTGCCTTTCTTTGGCTTTTGATCATATGTTGTTTCCTGGTATATGTGATTTTCTTTAACCTTCTATGATGGTTGTTTTCAGTATATCCATGCAAGTGACATGATGTGTCATTACTATTGGATGCTACCGTTTGATATCGGATGGTCCTTCACATTTGTCAATGGTGTGTTGTACACACATTGATAGCACTTTGGTTTGCCTTATAAAAAATTGCAATGATGTTTGTTACTCTTTTATTTGTGAACTTATTGAATAGTTTTTTATGGTCTTTGAATGGCGTGGTAATTTAGGATGGCTTGAAAGACATTTTTATGTTCCTCTGTTTCACAACGCTACGGATCGTAGCTAGCATGGGTCTTTCTTTCAAGTTACCATTTTGCAGCCTTTCAGTGACTATAATTAAACAAATGTGAACAAGAGTACAACTGAGCATATTTTATATAAACTTTAGTATATTTGTTACAAGGTTATTTTCAGAAGTACGAACTTACCATTTCTCATCTTATATCCACATAGATACCACAATTGCTCTTCAATTTTTATATTCATGCCACACGGATAAGCCCGGTGAGCTCCTTTGCTTTCCTCTGTGTTTGTTAGTACTAACCACTTAACTTGGTTGAATGGTCAGATATTCTACCTCAAACTGTATGGTAATTTTATGATATGTGCTTAGAATTAAATTGAATTCTTTATGCAGGAATTGTGTGGATTTTTATTTGCACCAATTAGACACCGAACTGTGTAAGTAATTTCAAGAATCGTATCTATAACTAAATGAATTATGTTAATGAGATAACGATAAATTTATCTATTTACAGTCCGTTACATCCATTGAAATTAATTTATTGTCAACTATTTGAGGACTTCATATGTTGATTAAATTTCTTTAGCTCTTGAGTATGTGTGGTTTCTTCACATGTGTGTCTTCCTTCAGAGTGTCGAAATAATTTTCCATGTCTTCTACGGATTTAGTGGGAGTTTTTATCTAGGTTGAGGAATTTGAGGTGCTATAAAAACGTTCCTGTTTAGAATTGTGAATGTAGTTGCATTTTATTATGGTAAGACAAAGTATGAAATATGATGTTTCGGATTGGAACAAATAACTATAATATGCCCCCTCCTACGAATCAGTCGACATTTTTCACAAATTTTACGAACAGAAGCTCTTATTTTCATATTTATGATTCCCTATATTTTCTTTTTAATTCTGAATCTACTTCTTGAAAGAAAAAAATCCCTTTAATTTTGGAACCCCAAATTTTACGAACAACTTATTTTTTGATAACAATATAATATTTTTTTGTTTTGATTTTATTTAAGATTATCCTTTATTGTACTCCGCTGATTTGCCAAGATTTTATGTTAATTTAAATATTACAGAAATGGCTAAGATACAACAGACGTATATTTCGCACGACTTAGATTTCAATAAATTACTTCATTTTATTATTCTTATAATTTCAAATTTTCGAGCTTCGAATTACAACATGTAACATCAACATCTGATAGTGGCTCGAATAACTAATAATGACTAGGATTCACCAAAAAAATACAGGTAATACACATTATGAGAAACATATATATAATTATTTCCTCCATAGCATCCACTTATTTCATTTATTGATATTTATAAATTATATTTTGCAGATGATGAATGTTTACATCATAGCAAATTTCCGAAAAAGACACTATTTTTTAAATGTTCATTTTTCTGCCCCCTTGAAAACAACCAAATATTTGATTCTGTTTTTCAGACAAATGGTTTTCTCCTAACATTTTAACAGGGTTTACGTGTTTACTCTGTATCTCATTCTATGTATATCATTTGAAGCTTTCATTATTTATGCTATTGCCACTTATATGCGTAGGCCTCTTTCCATAACTTTATACGAATATTTGATTAATATTCTGAAATTCTGTATGTTTATATTCAACAAATGTACTTCAATTGTACCAATATAATTATTGATATTTGCAGTATCTGTAATTATTTCCCTATTTTTAATAATTGTACTTCAACATGTGTGTAACTATATAGAAATCTATTACTGATTTTAACATATAAAAGGGGCCGCCGCGAAGCGCGGGTCCAGACTAGTATATAGAGAAGACGGGGTGGAGGGGGTTGTCGTTTCTACGTGTTTAATTGGAAAACGGGATGGGTATCCAATATGTTCAAACTAGGGTGCATACCCGCGCTTCGCGGCAGAAAAAAAATACGCGATGCACCATCTTAATCGTATCAGGTGTGGTCATTCTTGCCTTTAATATAGTTATAAATTAACTTAGAATTATCGTAATTATGATTAAAAAATACCAACATAACATTTAGAAATGAAACCAAAAGAACATAAATAACTTAAAAAAATATGAAATATTTAATCTTTTTCAATAACAACTTATATTTGATTCTTAAAAGTTTACCATCTGATTATGCAAAATACATTCTAAGTTGCTACAATATTTTAAGATTTAAAAATCTTATCCGTTGTAGTTATTTATGATAAGAATTGTTATCATTGTCATTAAATTAAAATAAGTATTATTTTAGATGAAAATTAAATTATATACATAAAAGAATGATATATAAATTCAACAATTAACAATATAGAACATATAAGACCATAATACCAATCATAAGGAGAAATAAAATATTAGCAATCAATTATCATAGTTAAACCTAATTTGAATAAAAAATGTTGAAAATATAATTTTCACAACTCATTTGAATAAGGTCACTTATTAAATTTAATTGTGGTGCGATTTATTATCGCATGCATAGGATTCATCTCCATATCAATTCAAATTCTCAAACCATATCCATACGTTAACTTGTTCTCCAGTCGATAGATTTTCTCACCATCTGATAGATAGAATTTGATAAATCAACTAGTCTCTCAATCAAGGTTTGAAATATCGATATCGATATTGTATCAGGATATATCGACGATATCAGTGGAAATGTCAGGATTGGCTCAAAAAAGTCATTTTTGTCATTTTTTTGCAAATTAAGATCACCAAGTTATTAAAACAATAAATAACCTACAAATACACATTTATATCACATATGTCACTCGCTTATACCCCCTATATCACACACATTGGTTATATCGAACATATCGATGTTAATGTTGATTGTTGACTGATGATAAATATTGGAAATGGAGTTCCTCCTCGTTCTTAGAACAACATCTAACATAAAAAAATATGTTTAGATCATGCATATCGATCAGTTATGACCCTCATATTGCACATATTGGTCCTATCAGACGTATAGTTGTTGATGTTGATTGTTGACTGATAGATATTAGAAATGGAATCAGAATAGCTAAGTTAACCATACTTAGAAGTTTAGAACATATCGTTTGTTCATGGAAGACAATGAATAGCATTATAGAGGCATTTGATTATAAAATGTAGATAATGATTAATGAGGCAACGTTTCATTTGTAGAAATAACTTTTATGTACTATGTTATGTGAATTAAACAATTAATTATATATATTTATAGTAACCTTAAGTAAAGATGCATCTATTCATAAAAATAAATGGCAGCATGTTAAATTAATGTAATAAAAGATATTACATGGGCATGAGATAAGATCAAAACCAAGAGTTCCGTTATGGATCCATGTTGCCCCCTTTCGTATTGCCCCTCATAGCGCATCATTGATTCGATAAACTCACAGTAATTTTCTCATGTCATGTACAAGTACATGGCCTTGTAATCCATCAAGTATGCATGTAACGATGGCCGTCAATACTTAGGAGTATCTCGAGAGAAGGACAAGAAACACAAGAACTGGTATCACGAGTGGCAAGAGAAGGCTGCGAAGTACTGATGAATACCCATTCATCACTCTTTATTCTTATATTTTAGCTACAAAAACCTTTGCAAATACATGTAGATAGGTGTAAATACAATTAATTAGCAAAAAGCATGCATTGTGTAAAAACTAATAATTAGCATGTTTTTGTGCTAAAATAAAAGAATAAAGAGTAAAAAGAAAAAGAGGGAAATATTTAGAATAAATATTGAGCGACCAAATCCCAAGGGAGGGCTCGACATGGGCCTGACCGCATAAAAGCCAAAGTAGGGGGAGATAGGGGCTCATGTGTGTAAATATATTTGTAAATATAATAAAAATATTTTCCTCCAAAAAGAGACTAAAATGGGCTTGTAAATACTTGTATATATTTATAAATATAAAAATAAAAATAAAAATATAAAACTAACAAGAAAACCAAAAACCTTCACCTTGTGCATATTCATCATGTACATAGTCACTCCTATATTTATTTTACCCCATAAATACATAAAATTAATTTCCAAAAAATTTTTGTAAATATTCCATCTTTTATGATGTAAAAAATAAAATAGAAATAACAAAAATAAAAACAAAATAAAAAGAACAAAATTAAAAACCAAAAATATATTGTAAATATACCTTGTACAAAGATATACATATCTATTTATTTCACCTATGTATATAAATAATAAAAATAAAATAAAAATATATTTTTATTATTAATTTTATGATATAAATAAATAAAATATAAAATAGGGATAAAAATGTATAAAAATAACTAATTAAAAATAAAAAATAAAAAACCCTATATTGTACATATACCTATATATAGCATAAAGTATAAATACCTTATTTTTATTTTGAAAAATTAATTAAAAATCACAAAAAATAGAAAAAAAATAAAATAAATATTTTTCATGTTTTAAGTTTTTATTAATTCGATCATTTACTACCTTAAAATAAATAAACAAGTAAATTGAGCTTGGCGGATTCTGATTGGTCCACGGGGGTTTGTTGACCCCGGTCAACTTCCCCCGCGGACCCTCTTCCCCTCGGATCTGGGTGACCGACCCGACTTCTACAATTTCTACCCACTCGATCCGACAGCCAACTACCTTAACCCCGGGCCCTGATTACTCCTTGATCATCCCAGACCTTCGCCCGGGGTGGATTTTAGGGATCCGAGGCACGAGCGACTCACCCGATCCTTTTCTTCTCGGATCCCTGAGCATATAAAATCGCAGCTCCGGCGACCTTGTTCTCTATCTTTGGACCTCCCCCTCGTCGCCTGTGACCTCCTCTGGTGAGCCTGAGTGACAGCCGTGCCTGCCGGAGTAGCAGCGAGGCCCGGGAAGCCGGGAGCCACTGATCCAGTGGTTTTCACCGCCGTGCGCCGCCGCGAGCGCGCTCAGCCTCGGGGAGACGACGCCCCCTTGCAGGCAATGACCCAGGAGCTCCCCGAGCTCCATCCCAGTCGACAGCCTCCACCAGGTAATCTTCTTAGCCCGTAGATTAGCCTAGATTAAGATTTTTCAGTTGCTGGTAGTGTAGCTCCGCCGCCTCCGCCCTTCGTCTCCGGTCACCCATTCACCCATCGGACACCGCCACCACGTCCACCAGACTCCTCTCCACCCTCTCCGAACTTCCATTCCCCCTGGTTCGCCCCAGAGCAGGGACATCGGGTCTTCCCTTCCGCTGCTCGCCGGAGGACCATCATTTCGACACATCTTCCACCCATTTCCCGCTTTGACGGGTCGAGGCAGTTTGCCCTCGACCCCGTGTTTTGCTTGTGCAGGTCAGATCGTCTTAAGGACCTCATTTGGAGGTCCAAGGTTCGAGCACAACAGCTCCAGGTGATCCGCTTCACCGGAGCTCTCCAGAGTTCCCCGCCATCATCGGAGTATTCCATCAGACGCGGAAGGCTCCCACGCTTCTTCTCAGCCTTCCAGCAGCCGACGAGGAGCCCACACACTCGAGTTTCGACCCGGCGAAGCTCGCCGGTCGACAGTTCTTCCAGGCTCTCCTCGCGCCGTTAGATCGTCCTCCCACTCCAGTTCGCATCCAGGCCGTTCATCCAGGAGCTTCTCCTCCGTCGGATTCGTAGGAGGATTGATCTGGACCGCACGATCGAAGGAAGAGGCACCAGCAAGTCTCCACCGTCAGATCCCCACGTGTCTTCTTCTCCTTCGTCGATCCACCGAGGGTTCAGCCACGACCTACGAGGACCGTTAGATTTCCACGTGGAGGACTCTCACCCGTTCGATCAGGCCAGCGTCTTAAGGTTAAAGGCGCCCTTACTCCCACCCGTTGGATCAGCCACGTGGCGCTACATCAGCCGTCGAGATTTAATAAGGGGTAAATTTATCTTAGGCCCCTCTGTTTATGGTTTTTATTAGTTAGTCCTGTAAATATTTTGTCACGTTCATTTTATTCCGAACATTTTGCACTTAGGACCTCGTACTTTCTTTATTTGCATTTATACCGCGGTCTACGTGGACCACGTGCATCGTCACGTGAACTTTGTTGGGTAATTTGCATTGACGCCCTTGTAGTTCTGGATGTTACTTATTGAATGAATATTTTTAGAAAATTGCATTTATACCCCTGTGCGTGAGTTATTTGTGCATGTGCGCTTATTTTTGGGTATTTTACAACAAGCACCCTGGACTTTTAATACTTGTTATTATTTTGTCCAGGGACCTTGTTTTTATTGCAATTAGGTCCCTGAGTGCCCCAGACACGTGCTTCGCACGTGATTTCTTGGGATTTTTGCACTGGACCCCCCAGAACTTTCATTTTTTGCGTTTAGGTCCCTATGCATTGTGTCTTGGTTTTGATTTTTAATAAGATATCAAACTTACTCCAAATTCGATGAAAATAGGACACATGGCTCCTGCCATGATGTAAAATTTTCTAGAATTTTTGGAGACATTTTTGATTTCATTTGCTATTTTTAAAAATTCAAAAACACGCATTTTCTTTACTGTTTAACTTGAAAAATCACAAAAAATATTAAACTCATCTAAAAATTCTAAAAAAATTAGTTATTGTGTATTTTGCCTTGTTTGATTTTCTGACCAATTTTGGTCATTTTTCATCGTACAAAACTCATAAAAATTGAAAAACACCTAAAAACTCATAAAAATTATAATAAATAATCTAAAAATCCAAAAACAATAATTCCAATGCCCAAATTTTCCTTAAACTTTATAGTTTATAGGAAAATTGCCTTCAGGAGTTAAATAGTCTTTTTACATTTTAAATTGGCCTTTTACTCCTGACTGGACAGTACCTTCAGTTTCTTACCTTGTTTGATTTTTAGAAAATTAAATAAAAATCATAAAAATCCCAAAAATTTATTAAAAACAGTAAAAAACATAAAATACACAAAAAAACATTTTTATTGAAATTTTTGATTGATTTTTGATGCATTAAATAAATTATTGAATTGCCTTGTTTATTTGTTTTCCTTATTTTCTTAACTCTTTAAAAATCCAAAAAAATTATAAAAATTAAAATCCACCAAAAACATTTGTATTTTATTTTCTTCTCTCTTCTTGACTACTTTGTAGGCCGCAAGGCCATCACGTGCTCCTTGTGTTCGACCCTGGTCGCTATACCAGGTTAATAAAATAGCAGGACCGCTATTTGATTTTGATTGATTTTATTCGATTTTGGTAGTCTCTTTTTCTGGATTGACCGAGTATGATTGCTTGGGTCGCAACGACCTTTGCCAACCTTTTACCCGAGTGATTAGGCGAGCTCAGAATGGCGTCGTTGCCGGGGAGCACGACTTAGTAGTCGATTGATTTTTCCCGTGGTTTTCTTTTCACGGCTTTTTGTACATATTTTTGTATATATATTTGACCTGTTTATACATTTATCTGGTCTGACCACTCTTGTTTGTTTTCTTGCGAGGGCCCGAGGACCGAGGCGACTTTCTTCGGAAGCCGAGCAACCGCGGGAATCGGAGGCGGCTCCCTTCTTTACAGAGCCGCAGGAGAGCGCGAGGAGCGAGTAGGAGTGCGGGAGCCGCGGGATAGCCGCGAGATTAGTGTAGCATAGATTAGATTTTATTTCCAGCATTATTTGAACTGTTGTAATAATACAGGTACACTCGGACAGATATTTGGACTCTCGGGTCTATTTCGCCGAGCACCGGTGTGCTCGGCGGACCCTGTAGCTAGTTAGATTTTTCGCGGCTTTTTTCGCGGTTTTTAGATTTTTCGCCGCCTTTTACAGTTTTACGCGGTTTTTCTCGAGCCCCTAGACTTAGGATTTTCTGCTTGACTGTGCCGTAATTAGTAGGATCCCCATACTTAACTGCTTGCCTGTTCCTATAGATCGTAATTGGACCTACTAATAATTCATTAATAAAAATAGCTGAGTCGCTTTCCTGAGGGCCTACGCGCCGCGAGCCTGCCCCATCAAGTGCTACTCCTAAACTCGACCTGTCGAGAAGAGGAGGGGTGGGTCTAGACCAAACTCTTTGGATCGAGGGCGAGTGACCAGCTAGACGGTTCTGTCGAGTAGAAATTGCATGTTTAGGACTCGATTTTCACCGCTGCACCATATAGGTAGTTTCTTTTCAGTCTTTACATTTCTGCGCGGATCATCTTGCATGTAGACTGCTGGAGTCAGGTACGCATTTCTATCTCTGCATGCATCATTGATTTTCGTGCATCGGCTTTTTCGTCTTCTCCCCCCCATTTTTGACTTAATAATCAGGAGAACCGAAAAATTCGTTAGGCGTTTTTGCTTGCATTAAAAATATCTAAAAACAAAAACAATAAAATCGGGACTGATAATCATACTTGACCTAAAAGACACTTCACTGAAAATCTATCTTGGGGAGAGTAACCCCCTCCTTGCTTGGTTTGGATGAGCGAGAGAGTGACCCGCACATTAGGATAGAGCCTCCAATCTTTCTTGACTGATTACCGGCTTTCAGTACGGGACAGTCGGTTGAGAAATATCTGGATACCTATTTACCTCACGTAATCGCTCTGATAGACTGAATGACCACCTAAAATAAAATCGACAAGATAATTGACCGATCCCTTTCGGTCTTCAGCTTTGTGTGCGTAGGTGAATTGGGGGTTTGCTTGTTCATCTTGTGTGATTGCCAGATCCCTTCGATCTTTCCCCATTTTCCTCCATCTATTTCCCACCCTCCCTCCCTTCAGTCTCCCTCTTCTTCTCCTTTACCCCTGGATGATGGATCCCCCTCACTTCGAGCCGACCCTTACGGCTTCTTCTCCATCTTCTGACCATCACTCCAGTTCACCTTCTAGGGAGGTCGGATCTCCGACCAACCTCATGCTCCCTCCCTCCCTTTCATCTCATCACTCTGGGCATGCCATGCGAGACGTCCGAGGATACCAGATAGAGCAGATGCGAGACCCGGACGATGCTGTTGCTGAGTTGAGAGCGCACTCCGTGCATGATCAGAGAGAGCAGTGGATATCAGCAGACATATCCTATTCCAGAAGGATGGAGTAGAAGATAGCACATGGAGCTCAGTCAGCTTCTACATTAGGTCCATTCGTCTTCGATTTGGATTACATTCAGCGATTGCCGACATTTTTAGGAGAGGCGCACGAGGAGCCTTATCTTCACCTGTCCGCATTCGAGGAGTTTTGCAGAGTACTGAGATATTCAGATATCACTGCAGAGGAGCTGATGAGCAGGACCTTCCCATTCACACTTCACGACAAAGCCATGAGATGGCATCGCCGATTGGGGAGGACATTCGATACGTGGGGAGATCTACGCCGAGAGTTTCTACAGAGATACTTCCCTCCACGTAGAGCAGATTTCATGCGGTCTTTGATCACCGATTTCTCAGTAGACCCCCAGGAGCCATTGCACGAGGCATGGCCGAGGTTTCTTGACCTCTTGAGGAGATTTCTAGATCACGGACTTCCACTGACAGACTTTATTGAGATCTCCATGCGGGGATGACCGCAGAGCAGATAGCACTGGTGATTACCACATGCGGCGATTCACACCGCAGTTCGAACATTCACTTACTGGACACCATCTCGAGTTTACTTTCACAGAGATCTTCTTCACGAGATGCCGTAGTCGGGACAACACATGTGGACGATGTTGTACCAGTGAAGTGTGTTACTTTACATGATGAGTCAGCTTCTACACACCAGCCCGAGGACTTGGAGCAGACAACACCACTGACAGAGGAGATGACTGCGATAGTAGAGGTTCGGACCCAGAGTTTTCTCGAGTTCCCGTTGTTGTTACAGCTGGAGTTCGAGGCAGCCCTAGAGTTTCCAGTCGACGAGTCTTGGATATCAGATCTTCTGATATACCAGGAACCGGAGGAGCCCCCGCTACTACAGCCATTGTCTCAGACACTTCAGATTCCAGTCCCGGAGGACTCAGCTTCCTTTCTGCAGAGATACTTCTTGGATACAGACAGCTACCAGGACTCAGCCCAGCAGCCACAGCTCGATGAGGGACACTACTTTGAGAGTACATACACCGAGAGCCCCGTCTTCGAGCCTTTTTTCCTCCACTTTGTAGAGACAGATACACTTCCTGAGGACCAGTTGGCAGCCAGCATAGCCGCAGAGCGAGGATCAGCCGCATACACTTTGCCGACTTCCGCGGTGTGGACTAGTACCTTCTCCTGCTTCCAGATTGTCGATACCTACACTTTCGATGATGATGCAGCCTGGTGCACCGAGTGGATACTTGATAGCAGCGTAGATGACCATCTAGATCCTGATCCTCTCTTACTCACTTCTGATCTTGCATCTCTCCCCGATGGTTATCTGCGGGAGGATGCCACACTCGATGTATACTCGGTTTCACCTTCTGAGAGTGTTTCTGATCTGGCAGAGCACGAAACCGAGTCTTTAGATCATTCTGATTCTGAGTCTTCTTACCTCGACGACCCTCGCGAGGATGAGCCCATTCTGGAGATATTCGATGATCTGTCTGATCTGCTTCTATTTCATGCATCGGATATCAGTCTTCTTACAGAGTCTCCTAATCTTGATTGCACATATCTATTTGAGACACTGATTGACGTGGAGGATTCTATTACTGATCCATCCTTCTCCACGTTCGATTTCTTCGGCTCCACACTTTCACTCCAGTCAAACCTAGAGCCGACGATTTCTTTTGTGCTACCGGATCTCGATCACTTATTTACATATCATTCGCCGGTAGTAGACACCCGCCTGATTGTATACCTGGGTGTCCTCCTTTACACTGTTGAGTTCGTCGCTGTTCTCATACCGAGACTGCGACGACAGTACGACATTCGACTTACCGATGCCGTCCTGAACCTTGATACTGCATTATCCTAGCCTTTGCGCCCAGCTAGGGGCGTAAAATCTAGCGCTTGTTGAGAGGCACCTCAACATTGTATTCTTTTGTATATACGTGTTTTGTCTTAGTTTGATCTTTCTGTCTTCCGTTCTTGTTTTCACCCCAGGTCTCGCCTAGGATTATCTTTGCTATACTTAGGATATTCCTCATCCTAAGTATAAGGGAGGGTGGAAACACCGGGTTGTTCATTCGTTCTGTTTCATCACTTCTGTTGTGTTGCCTATACTTAAGGTGCTTCACCTTAAGTATAGGGGATGTGATGTCCTCCTTCTTGTATATATTTGTAATTTTCTTCGTGTCTTTCTACCCCTGTTTTGCTGCCTATACTTAGGTATATTTCACCCTAAGTATAGGGGGGGGGGAGGGGTAGACCATGTACATTCTCCACTCGGTTTTCCCCTTCATGTACAACCTAGTATACTTAGGATTACTTGATCCTAAGTATAGGGGGAAAAGCCGAGAGTCTCTTGATATTCTATTCATTCATCTCTGTATATAGCCATTCCTTTTCACTTCCCTATACTAAGCATGAGTTATGTCTTCTTCATCGATCTTGATCACTCTGAGGACATCGTTCAAGCTAAGTATAGGGGGGTGTATATATATTTCATATATACTTTAGCCATAACTCGTACTTTGTGTGAGTGTGTAAATAAATAAAAATGGCTAAAAAACCCTAAAAATCACAAAAATTAAAAACTTTACTGTAAACAATCATTCTTTTATTGCACATACATAGCTAGTGTACAAATTATTTTTGTAAAAATGTTTTCAAAAATCTTTTGTGTAAAGATTGTGTAAATAGTTTCTTATCAAAATTATGTACATAGTACAAAATTTTTCCAAAATGTTTTGAAAATCAAAAGTTTGCAAAAACCTTGTGTAAATGTTTGTAAATATGTTGCAAAACTTGCATTCATGCATACATTCATGGTTTCAAAACATTTTTCAAAAATTTTGCATATTTGTAAAATTTGTGTAAATAGCATCTTTGTATATATGTATATAGTTTTCGTGGATGATAGTTGACATTTAAACTAAGCCTGGAATTAAATTGGGAAATGGAGCTTGATTAAGATCTTAATCCACCTAATTCTAAGAGGAACCTTATATGGCTTAGGGTTAAGGCTTTTCAGGTCCATAAGGACGTAATTCTTTGAGTCCACTAGGCTATGAGCATATGTCATCTTGATGAGCCTAAGTAGAGCACTTAACAACACACACATGACTCTTAGAGACAATGGCTTGACTTGCACCAGCACCTTACACATAGCTCTCCACGGATGAGGTGGTGAGGAGGCAGTTTCCTTTGGCTTGGGGTAGCATATGAGGGTAGTACTTCTAGGCGGAACCTCTCTTCTTCTTCTAGTGAAGGAAGTGCGTCTCAACTTGGTCTAGTGGTGATGGAGGCTAAAGACAGAAGCCGTGGGTTGCAATAAAGCTTCAAAAGAGGGATAGTCTACTGGCTCAAGAGGAAAATTTCTTGTATATATGCTGCACCATGTAGATAAGTTGTACAGATGCACTTGAAAAAAAAATGCAAAAAGAACTCCAAAAAAGTGGTGGGTCGGATTGAAAATTTAATAACCCCACTGGAGTGTATATAGTCAAATAAAGCAGAAGCTTATGGTTCTCATGTTACATCTCATGAAGCTTGCAGCGGGAGACTTAGCTACACTGGCTGAGCTCCCAAAAGTCTATACTCCTTATTCCCCCTCTTCTTGAGCCGGTTGCACTTGAACTTAGAAGGGAATACCCCGCTTCTCGAGGAAAGAGTTGCTAGACCGAGGCATTAGATTTACCAGGTTGGGGGGGGAGGGGGTTGTTTCTTTGTTACTTCTGAGGTGGGGAGCTACATATCACTTACACTGCATGGAAAGATTCATGGTCATTAGAGTTTGTGTATGTAGACTTGTTCTGATCTGGTTTATTGAGGAGTCTTGTCCATAGATTGGTGGAACTTAGAGACTGTTGAGTTTTAATCTTAAGTCCAAATAAGGTTCCGACACATTAATAATCCAAAGATCTGATCGAGCTCCATAATTCAATTTAATGAAGGAAAGTTTAATATTCAACCTTGATCCATGTACATTCTCCTCTTTTTCTTTTTCTTTCTTTCTTTTTCACTTCTTTTTCAAATAAGTGTTTGCTAAGGGACTAGCAAAGTTAAGTATAGGGGGGTGATGAATACCCATTCATCACTCTTTATTCTTATATTTTAGCTACAAAAACCTTTGCAAATACATGTAGATAGGTGTAAATACAATTAATTAGCAAAAAGCATGCATTGTGTAAAAACTAATAATTAGCATGTTTTTGTGCTAAAATAAAAGAATAAAGAGTAAAAAGAAAAAGAGGGAAATATTTAGAATAAATATTGAGCGACCTAATCCCAAGGGAGGGCTCAGCATGGGCCTGACCGCATAAAAGCCAAAGTAGGGGGAGATAGGGGCTCATGTGTGTAAATATATTTGTAAATATAATAAAAATATTTTCCTCCAAAAAGAGACTAAAATGGGCTTGTAAATACTTGTATATATTTATAAATATAAAAATCAAAATAAAAATAGAAAACTAAAAAGAAAACCAAAAACCTTCACCTTGTGCATATTCATCATGTACATAGCCACTCCTATATTTATTTTACCCCATAAATACATAAAATTAATTTCCAAAATTTTTTTTGTAAATATTCCATCTTTTATGTTGTAAACAAATAAAATAGAAATAACAAAAATAAAAACAAAATAAAAAGAACAAAATTAAAAACCAAAAATATATTGTAAATATACCTTGTACATAGATATACATATCTATTTATTTCACCTATGTATATAAATAAGAAAAATAAAATAAAAATATCTTTTTATTCCTAATTTTATGATATAAATAAATAAAATATAAAATAGGGATAAAAATGTATAAAAATAACTAATTAAAAATCAAAAATAAAAAACCCTATATTGTACATATACCTATATATAGCATAAAGTGTAAATAGCTTTTATTTATTTTGAAAAATTAATTAAAAATCACAAAAAATAGAAAAAAAATAAAATAAATATTTTTCATGTTTTAAGTTTTTATTAATTCGATCATTTACTACCTTAAAATAAATAAAAAAAATAAATTGAGCTTGGCGGATTCTGATTGGTCCACGGGGGTTTGTTGACCCCGGTCAACTTCCCCCGCGGACCCTCTTCCCCTCGGATCTGGGTGACCGACACGACTTCTACAATTTCTACCCACTCGATCCGACAGCCAACTACCCTAACCCCGGGCCCCGATTACTCCTTGATCATCCCAGACCTTCGCCCGGGGTGGATCTTAGGGATCCGAGGCACGAGCGACTCACCCGATCCTTTTCTTCTCGGATCCCTGAGCATATAAAATCGCAGCTCCGGTGACCTTGTTCTCTATCTTTGGACCTCCCCCTCATCGCCTGTGACCTCCTCTGGTGAGCCTGAGTGACAGCCGTGCCTGCCGGAGTAGCAGCGAGGCCTGGGAAGCCGGGAGCCACTGATCCGGTGGTTTTCAACGCCGTGCGCCGCCGCGAGCGCGCTTAGCCTCGGGGAGACAACGCCCCCTTGCAGGCAATGACCCAGGAGCTCCTTGAGCTCCAGCCCAGTCGACAACCTCCACCAGGTAACCTTCTTAGCCCGTAGATTAGCCTAGATTAAAATTTTTCAGTTGCTGGTAGTGTAGCTCCGCCGCCTCCGCCCTTCATCTCCGGTCACCCATTCACCCATCCGACACCGCCACCACGTCCACCAGACTCCTCTACACCCTCTCCGACCTTCCATTCACCCTGGCTCACCCCGGAGCAGGGACATCAGGTCTTCCCTTCCGCCGCTCGCCGGAGGACCATCATTTCGGCGCATCTTCCACCCATTTCCCGCTTTGACGGGTCGAGGCAGTTTTCCCTCGTCCCCGTGTTTTGCTTGTGTAGGTCAGATCGTCTTAAGGACCTCATCTGGAGGTCCAAGGTTCAAGCACAACAGCTCCAGGTCATCCGCTTCGCTGGAGCTCTCCAGAGTTCCCCGCCATCATCGGAGTATTCCATCAGACGCGGAAGGCTCCCACGCTTCTTCTCAACCTTCCAGCAGCCGACGAGGAGCCCACACACTCGAGTTTCGACCCGGCGAAGCTCGCCGGCCGACAGTTCTTCCAGGCTCTCCTCGCGCCGTTAGATCGTCCTCCCGCTCCAGTTCGCATCCAGGCCGTTCATCCAGGAGCTTCTCCTCCGTCGTATTCGTAGGAGGATTGATCTGGACCGCACGATCGAAGGAAGAGGCACCAGCAAGTCTCCACCGTCAGATCCCCACGTGTCTTCTTCTCCTTCGTCGATCCACCGAGGGTTCAGCCACGACCTACGAGGACCGTTAGATTTCCACGTGGAGGACTCTCACCCGTTCGATCAGGCCAGCGTCTCAAGGTTAAAGGCGCCCTTACTCCCACCCGTTGGATCAGCCACGTGGCGCTACATCAGCCGTCGAGATTTAATAAGGGGTAAATTTATCTTAGGCCCCTCTGTTTATGGTTTTTATTAGTTAGTCCTGTAAATATTTTGTCACGTTCATTTTATTCCGAACATTTTGCACTTAGGACCTCGTACTTTCTTTATTTACATTTATACCCCTGTCTACGTGGACCACGTGCATCGTCACGTGAACTTTGTTGGGTAATTTGCATTGACGCCCTTGTAGTTCTGGATGTTACTTACTGAATGAATATTTTTAGAAAATTGCATTTATACCCCTGTGCGTTATTTGTGCATGTGCGCTTATTTTTGGGTATTTTACAACAAGCACCCTGGACTTTTAATACTTGTTATTATTTAGTCCAGGGACCTTGTTTTTATTGCAATCAGGTCCCTGAGTGCCCCAGACACGTGCTTCGCACGTGATTTCTTGGGATTTTTGCACCGGACCCCCCAGAACTTTCATTATTTGCGTTTAGGTCCCTGTGCACTGTGTCTTGGTTTTGATTTTTAATAAGATATCAAACTTACTCCAAATTCGATGAAAATTGGAAACATGGCTCCTGCCATGACGTAAAATTTTCTAGAATTTTTGGAGACATTTTTGATTTCATTTGCTATTTTTAAAAATTCATAAACATGCATTTTCTTTACTGTTTAACTTGAAAAATCACGAAAAATATTAAAACTCATCTAAAAATTCTAAAAAAATTATTTATTGTGTCTTTTGCCTTGTTTGATTTTCTGACCAATTTTGGTCATTTTTCATCATATAGAACTCATAAAAATTGAAAAACACCTAAAAACGCATAAAAATTATAATAAATAATCTAAAAATCCAAAAACAATAATTCCAGTGCCCAAATTTTCCTTAAACTTTATAGTTTATAGGACATTTGCCTCCAGGAGCTAAATAGCCTTTTTACATTTTAAATTGGCCTTTTACTCCTGACTGGACAGTACCTTCAGTTTCTTACCTTGTTTGATTTTTAGAAAATTAAATAAAAATCAGAAAAATCCCAAAAATTTAATAAAAACAGTAAAAAACATAAAATACAAAAAACATTTTTATCGGAATTTTTGATTGATTTTTGATGCATTAAATAAATTATTGAATTGCCTTGTTTATTTGTTTTCCTTATTTTCTTAACTCTTTAAAAATCCAAAAAAAATTATAAAAATTATAATCCACCAAAAACATTTGTATTTTATTTTCTTCTCTCTTCTTGACTACTTCGTAGGCCGCAAGGCCATCACGTGCTCCTTGTGTTCGACCCTGGTCACTATACCAGGTTAATAAAATAGCAGGACCGCTATTTGATTTTGATTGATTTTATTCGATTTTGGTGGTCTCTTTTTCTGGATTGACCGAGTCTGATTGCTTGGGTCGCAACGACCTTTGCCGACCTTTTACCCGAGTGATCAGGCGGGTTATCAAGTACTACCTTGAGATCCTCGGGACGACGACGACAAAGTAGGAGACAATCTCCACGTAGAAGGAGGAGGCGCAATCGTGTAGACTTCAGGAAAGATACCATAACTATCACCACCAAAATAGCTACCCTAGCTCTGATCGGCCTAACTACCTTGATAGTTTTCTCTTTTGTAGTTGTTATATCCATACCCGTCGTAACCATATGATGGAGATGTATGTGCCTAATGAGGAGGAGGATGTCTAGGAAGAGGAGCATGAAAGTATTATGGGAAGATGCCAAATGATTTCTCATCATGTGATCTATGTCTGCCCAGAGGACTTGGTGTTGCTCCACGATATGGGCTGTCAATGTTTATGCAGCTCAAGGAACCTACAAACGATATCAAATCATCCATATAGTTGTCCGTAGGATGACACACACATCAGTATGTTGTGTAATCTAGAGGTCTGAACTCGTACTTGGAATAAACTGTTGACGAGCCCAAAAAATCCTTTGTTAATATGTAATAATTATGTCAAAGTTGTAGACGGATAATTCGAGAATCGTCTAATGACTACACTGAGAAGTGGTATGGAGAATCAAATCTCGATGCAGTCAAGTTATTTATTTTACTTGGAAAAGTCCCAAGGTCGAACTCAGTGAGGTAATATGGGGGTTTTAAATTAATTTAAATAATTCAGATAATCATGTTTCCAAAGAGAAATAATTATTTTTGGTATTTTTATATTTTTCAATTTTTTAAGGGTTTTAAATAAGAGATGTACTTAATTTAAACAAAAATATGATGCATGGATCTCAAAAAAAATAATGCAAGAAAAAATGATATGTTATGCTGATGAGAATAAAATGAGAAATGCAATTTTGATTACTTATAAATAATGAATAATGTAGTGAAATGCATGCACATGCAGAATCAAGCAATCAAGGATAAGAATAGCAAGCCAATCAGATCAAGCCCAGAGACATGCAAATGAATTCAAGAACCCTCCCTCAATGATCAATTAATTACAGAAATGTGTGATCGATCCGTTTCAGATTAATTTTCAAAATACTTCCTCCCAAAATCCATAAATTAACAAGCAATAATGAATATCCAAATTAAAATAAATGTGCTCAATATACGAAATAACTCCTTAACTTCTTTGATGCTAAAAAATATCTCCAAACGTGGAACTGAGAGTTCTATATGATAAACAATTGATCAAATTACATGTAGAACTAAAAATTCCGATACATAGTGATCCAAATATGAGTAGATGAAGTTCATAGACTATATAGTAATAGAAATAATTGAAATTTCTATCAAATTAGACCTTCTAAAAAAGGCTGATGCACAATTTGACAAAATTGATTGACCTTCTCTACAATTTACCCCCACGTGAGGTTAATCTATTGTTTCCAGAAAGCAGGAGGATGTGGTTGAAAAATACTCAAGGCCAAACGTGTGACGCGTGACTAGAGCCCTTCTTGCAATTACCGCCTCATTAAGGGGCTTGAGTGCAATTTGCCACCATCACACATGCGTAGGACTATGAGGAGAGGCTTGGAGAATGACTCATGACCCGGTCCTCCGCATGGCATGATGAACTCCCTTTGGTGTGGACCGAGGCACGAGGCGTGTAAGGCAGGCTCGGGGAAGATCTTGACCACTCACTTTCTTATGATCTGACGACTGTCGGGTGTCCACGTGGTGATCTCCCCTATGTCCGATGAAGGTGGATTGATGGATGTATTTTGGGCGTGAACATGTTCTTGATCGAACACTGTCTAGAGCTCGCACTTGGGCGACTCTGCTTCTTCTTCGATCAATTGTGGTGCTGCTCTGATGCCTACTTGAGGGAGGATGGTGGACAGAGGTGGAGCCCCTTGTTGGAGATGGAAGGAGCGAGATGGCGAGAGGTTGTGAGAGATAGAGGTGAAGAAAGTGGGAAGAGAAGGTGGGTGTGTGGAACTATGGCGATGAGTGAAGAAGAAGGAGTTGGGTGCGATGCAAATGGTGGAAAGAAAGGACAAGGAAAATGAAGAAATGGAGGAGGAAGAAGAAGTTTCGCATGAAGGAGGAGGAGCTAGGAGACTCGACTCCTGTCATTGCTCAACGCCTTGGAGGCAGTGGAGCTCCTTTAGACTTAGGGAAGAATCACAACAACACGGAGTGGAGCTTCATCGATCGCGTCACTCGAAGGGTATCTTCGTGGAGGCTTAGGCTCCTGTCACGAGTCTAGGTCCTATGACTTTCTCTCGATTGATGAATGGCATTTAATAGGCAAATAACTTGATCAGAGATGGAGGTCTGGGTTAAATAGGAGAGGAGTCGGAAGTTAGAAGGGATATAGGGGGAAATGATGTGGTTATAGCAGAGCCTCCAGACGAGGGGATAAAGTTAGAGGGGGAACTTATGTGGTTTCGTCTGTCATACAATAGTTGGAAACTAAAGGGGATTGGGACAGAGTTCTTGAGGACGATGGCTTGATGGTTTCCAAATGATGTAGTTGGAGAGGATACGGAGAGGAAGGGGATAAGGGGGTCGTCAGGTTGTTTGATCAGCCAGAGAGGATAAATAGGTTAGAGGAGAGATGGATAAAGATTGTGGGCCATTGGGTTATTAGATATGGTTTGGATTGAGAGAGATGTTCAGAGGAGATATAAGGGAAGATGAAGAGAAGAGAAGTGGTGGAGGAATGATGAGGGGAGGAAGGTGGTCTGTGGATTGAGATCTAGCCATTGGGCAGCTTCCTCGGTGGTGCAAGGTGGCGAGGACAGGAGCAGGTGTGTCGCAATGACGGTCGGAAGTAAGGGTTAGGGGTGTCAGAAAATTCTCAAGTTCGATATTCGCTCAGGTTCGGCTCGCTAAAACTTCGATTCAGATTCGGTTTACAAGTTTAGGTTCGATTAAAAAAATGAACCGAACCAAAAAATCACAGGTTCGCTCAGGTTCGATTCGTTAAAAGCTCGATAAATATACACATATACATATTTACATATCATTATCAGTAGAAGTGGACCTTATTTTAAGATAAGTGGATTTTGTCTAAGGATAAGTGACGTTTGTCTCGAGATAACTGAATATTTACGTGATAAATAGGTTTTATCTTAGTAAAAACAATAAAAAAATATCACATCAGGGTTACAACATCCATCATCTATGTGTCTAGTACTTTTTCCTTCTTTATCTTCAAATCAACATAACAAGTATAAACATTACTTGTCAGATATCTCCACATTATTCTTATTCCTTATCTCCATCTGAACATATATAAAATATATTATTATTATATTTTTTTCAAAGATACGAATCCTTATTAGTCTATTTTTTTAAAATATGAAGATGAGTTAAATAAAGAAAAAACTAAATGAATATTTATTATAATTGCAGACACACAAATATTTTCAGTTCTCTTCTCTTCTCCCCCTCTTACTAGAGAATTCTTAAGTTCGATATTCTCTTAGGTTCGATTCATTTAAAAAGAGGTTCGATTCGGATTCGGATCGAAAATAAACGAACCGAACCTGAACACAAGTTTAGGCTCGACTAAATAAACGAACCGAACCTAAAAAATATAGGTTCGCTCAGGTTCGGTCCGTTCACACCCCTTGTAGTCACACATGGAGCGTTTAAGGAGGAGGAGGCGAGAGACGGAATCACGTGCTTCACATATGAATGGGGGATGATTAAGTGGTAAGGATGGTGGTTGTTGGATTGAATTCGATCCAACAACCAATATCTTGGACATTGGAAGATGAGGTGGTTTGACCAGACTAAGGTGGGTTTGACTAACGGTCATAGGTGGCCCAGTAGGAGACCGACACATGGATTAGGTGTAAAGCCTTGAACTTGGCATATCTCGGATCCTATATAAGATCCTGCTCGTCAAGAGGAAACCAAACAGAATTTATTTCGTGTGAATCAGACTTCGTTTAGATTTGTTATGATTTTCGGAAGAAAGAGAAGGAGGGTTAAGAAGTCATTAACCCATAACGGATGTCATTAAGACTAATTAAACATGATTAAAGAAACTAATGACGGATTGAAAACCGTTGATGATCATTAGCAAACACTAATCAATAGTTAGCAAAAGATAAGCGTAAGCCGCAAAAGTTAAATCGTGATTAGTGAAAGTTAATCACGATTAATGTTAATTATGCGTCATTAGCGAATCTAGAATCCTATAGAATGCTCTAACTTAAGCCTCAAGTTTGGAATAAGTTTTGGCTAAAACCATGGACCAAAACCATGGGCTGCTAAACTATGGTTAAGGTCTAAACCATGATTTTCTAACCATGGTTAGTGGTTTTCTGGAGCCTATAAATAGACTCCCCTACCCATTCATTCTCCACGATTTCCACTAACACCACCATCCCAAGGGCTAGAGTTGAGAGGTCCGGAGGAGGAGTGGGAGGCGAGGGAGGAGCGCTAGCGAAGCGCTGCTGGGAGAACGAGGAGGAGAAATGTATGATCCTCTCTTAGTTTGTTTCGTAAGCTAGGATTTCAATTCATCCTCTTTTCTTCCAAGCTTTGTTCTTGAATCATCTTTCTTTCTGATTCGTTTTCTGTTGTGGTTCGAGGAGAAATCTGTGTAACACCCTACTTAGGTGCGGGCGGTTATGCACGTCAGTGAACCCTGTGATTCGTCACACATTCACTCATCTAAGATGCGTGGTATCTACCGATTCTCCGTCTCTTATGTTTCTATTCTTTCAATTATGATTTTATAGTTATTTTGATGGAGAAATCTGCGTAATATCCTACTTAGGTACGGGCGGTTATGCACGTCAGTGAACCTTGTGATTCGTCACACATTCACTCACCTAAGATGCATGGTGTCTACCGATTCTTCATCTCTTGTTGTTCGAGTATATTCTTTCAGTTTCGTTTTTGTTTTCCTCTCGATTGATTTTACAGAGGAAACTCTTTTCGTTTTTATTTTGAAATATGTCCCGATATAAGGGGAAACTCTGCCGATTTTTTTCAAGAAATATGTCCCGATATAAGGGGAAACTCTACCGAAATTTTAAGAGAAAATATGTTCTTGGAGTTCTTTGTATTCTTCATGTTCTTCACGTTCTTCGTGTTCTTCGTTCGTTCTTCGCGTTCTTGACACGTTCTTAGCGTTTTTGATACGAAAATGAAATTCGATCTTTTCAGGAGCATTAAAACATCCTTTCTGGAAACAAAACACGATAAAGCCTTGCATATGCGAGAGAGATCGATTAGGTAACAAAATCCTTCCTTTTGTTGTTGGGTTTTCATACGAGATTATTGAAATTCTTGATTTTATGTTCTTTGCTATGAAGAACCCTAATTTTGGCTATTTTTGAAAAAAGTCTGAAGAGTTGCTTTGTGATTCCCACTAAAATAAGGTTTAAGAATCAACTTGCTGTGGTGGTTTTGAAATATAGGGTTTGGGAGTTTAAATAGGCATAAATACGAGTATATATGCATATGAATAATATATATGTGAGTCTATACTAAGTGTAGCTGATTATGTAAATTAAAGACTTAACGAAAGAAATACATCATGGGAATTGATGTGGTTTGAGTTGGATCCTGAAAAGATCATGTGTCACGTTAAGGATGACTGGGAGTAAAACTACATGTCGGGCATGCAACCTGTAGGTTTGTCGGAAGGAACCCGTATTGGCATTTCCCTACCTAGGTGGTACACGGTTGTCCTGTTAGGATAAGTGTGCACGAAATGAATGATTTACAACGTGTGGTACCGGGAGCCAATATCTTCGGGTTGAACGACGGAAGATGTGGTCGTGCCATGTGGAGGCATGGACGGTTCAATAGCGTTTGGGTCACGATAATATGTATTTAAAGCCATAGGTTGTATGATTAAATGTTAGCCTGAGGTTTTGAGAAACCGAGTCCTCAAGGATGGTGTGCTCATTTGTTTTCCAGGCTGAGGGTTTGAGACCCTATTTAATAAAAGAAAAGAAAATTGTCAGGGTAGTATTGGAGGATTGGTTAAGGCGACGTGCGGCATCATAAGCTTACCAAGATCAATACAGTCTCCAATCCCAAAGTGTCCACAGCTTCAGAGTATGAGAATGGCGGGGTTCCCCTGGACTAATCCCTGATGTGGAATAGAAAGGAATAGGACTTAAATTAATGAAAGGATTGTAACTTTTAATGACAACAAGTTTAGAAAAATCACACAACTTATTTTCTTTTCTCTTCTTCGTTACTTAGCATTCGTTAATTGTTATCCTATGATTTATGGAAAACCCAACAAGTGTCAGTGAGCCATCTCAAGGACCTTAGTAGACATCCAGCCAGCCACAGTAGCTTTACTTTGTAAGGTAGTTAGTAATCTTTTCTATATTTTCCTTTGAAGCTGATGTACATGTAAATGATTATAGTGGGACAATGTATCATCTGCACTTTATTTTATGAATGGAAAAGTCTTGAAATACTTTCTTCTAAATATACTTTATTTGCATTTTGTTTCTGAATGTTAATTGTGATTGTTGAATAAATTATTGTTGAGTAACCAGATCCGGTTATGGGAGGATCTGACGGCTCGGAATTGGGTCATGACACAAAGGTTAACCAAGTCTAACCAGACTTTTGACCTTTGCAATAAACATATAAATAAATATGTGAAAGTAGTAATTAAACTCAGATGCAAAAAAGCATAAAATGAAAAACATAGATCTAAATGCAAGCTACAGTGTTCATGAAGGACCCAAATGCAAATGAAATGATATGTGCAAGATGTAAATTTGATTGACCATATTTTATGACCATTTTAATTTTGTAATTTTTAGTTGTTTTTTAGATGATTAGTGCATGCAAAAATCAAATATGATGTAAATTAATGCAATGGACTAGAATATATTTTTCATTTTGCGAGCTAAAATTAATTAGAAAATGTGAGGGGTATATATATGAGTTAGTCAGTCAGCTTAGGTCAGAACTTGTCTTTTTCCTAATTTTTCAGTTTTTTTGTTTTAATTCCTTGTAATTAGTAAATACACAAAATAAATTAAAGAAATGGAAAAGAAATAAATAAAAATAGTGAAATATTTACATGAATTGATGTAGGTCAAAAATCAGCAAAAATGTACCTTGTACATATAGGGCTCAAAACTCAATTTTCACAAATAAACTCCAATTCTTTTGAATGTGATGTTGATTTAAAGATATTTCAATGTACATTATTTCAAAAGTGAGTTTAGTGAATTTGGGTTGTACGAGAGAGATACCAATGTTTGCATCTTTTTGTCCTAAAATTAGGGTTTTGGTTATTTCAAATATGCACAACTTAGTATTTTTTAGGAATTTTCTTTGATTAAGGTTAAGGATAAGTACACAATGAAGCCAATTTCATGTCAATTGAAATTAGGATGAACTAACTAAAAATGTGTGAAATTAGGTGAAAATGTGCAAATGAATATGAAATAAATTATTTACAAGTGCATGAAAGTTAATTTTATGATGTTAACAGATGAATGGACCTAATTTCTCGGGACAAAACTCTATTTTTGTCTAACTAGAGTGATGAATCACATATTCATCAACCCCATATACTTAAACCTTGCTCGTTCCCGAGCAGCTAAAGGAATGAAGAGGTGAAATGTATTGAGTTCCATATAGAGATCATGAAGAAAAGGTGAAAACGAAGCTCGACCCAACATTTGGATTAACAATTTGGTGGAACTCGTATGAGAATTAGGGTTTTTAAATCAACAACCTCCAAGTTCTACACATAATTGTTACAAGTTCAGAAGTCATCTTATATCAGTCCTCCAAGTTCAGGTACGTGCTAGTTCACAACGAATACAGGGGAAGAAGTTTTTAGAATACAGAGGAAAGAACTGGAGTGTGATCGGTGTAGTCACCTCTTCTGTGAAGCTTGGCCAACGTAACCAAGTCTCTACCAAGATATGCAGGCTATATGAAGCTTGGACCTTTGTGGTAAATGATATACTTGAGATTTGGCTTCTTTTGGTGTGAATTTGTTTTGGTGCTCTCGGTAGATATTTTTGTGCTCCGACGGATATAGAATCTTTTTGTTCCGCCCATGTTTTGGGATCTTAGAAAAATTATGCTAGCAGTCCATTCCTCATGCGAATCTTTATTTCAACCTTACTCCGATCGTTAGATGTCCATGCACCATAAAAGAGACTCATATAGTCTTCCAATCCCCCATCTGAGTTGAGCTAAGTTTATAGTACTAGAGTACAGATTAATTCCCTATTCAAGAGTCGTACTCAGAATGAAGCAACCACGTTAGACACTAAGAGTTGAAGTCTGAACATTGTAATGCAGAACTCAAAGAGTAAAGTCTAAGACTTGAAGCTTCTAAAATATCATTTCTTGGTGAAGTTCCTCTGAAAATTAAGTGGATTATGGCCAAGTCAAGACCACTTTCAGTTTCTACTCACAACTCGATTCAAAACACAAGGGCTTTTTCATCAGTGCATATCCATGGAATGTTGAATGAAGTGTAGGTGCATGAAGTGCAAATATTTTTTGATTTTTTTGAATTTTGTGTTTTTTGTGATTTTTAAATTTATACATATATTATACATATTTACAAGTATTGTACATATTCTACATATTTTACAAAAATTACCCACACCCCGTATTGTACAGAAAATACCATATAATACAATGTAGTGTAGACTGTGTACACGAATGCAACTCACCCCGTATACTTAGTGTATTCTGAGTGTAAAAGGATGCAAAAGAAGAAATGAGAGAGGTAGAAGTCGACTGCTCCCCCATACTTAGGTTCTTGGTCAGCCTAAGTATAGAGAGTAAAAATGAGGTGGTTGATGAATCCACGATTCATCATCACAATATATTGATCTTAGAAAATTCCCTGAGCAAATTATCAAATAAATGTACATAAAATAAATAAATTAACAAAATAACTCTTGCAAATAAAACACATTAATTAGTATAGATTATATTGTACAAAATAAATTAACAATAAAAAGCCGCAAAATTAATGGAGTTTTTCACATGTAAATAGCCTAAAACTTCATGTATTTTTAATAATTTCATTCAACTCCATTTTGGCTAATTCCTTCTCCAACTTGCTCATAACAATGTACATAAAAATACAAAAATATAAAATAAATTTCATCTCAAATAGATGCTCCTAGATCCTAAAGGGAAAAAGCCGTAAAGTCCAACTTCCCGGCAAATTTCTGCTCCGTGTGAACTCCAAATTCATCAAAATCACTTTTAAAGTTCAAGTTAGAAAATTATCCATCCAACAGAAGGGGTTTCATTAAAATCGGAGCTCATTTGCAAAAGTTGAGTTTTGGGACCTAGATGTAAATTGTGCATTATGTATGTATATATATATATATTCATTTTTTCTTTATTTTTTATTTTATCTTTCTTAATTATTAAAAATACAAAAATATGGTTGTGTTGTATTTTGATTATAGTATTTTATTGTATTTTTTGTTGTAAATATCTCTTATTAAAAAGACAAAAAAATGCATATTAGAAAAGCAAACAAAAAAATTGTACATATTGTATGTATTCCTTTGTAAATTCTCCACTATTTTTTTCTTCTTTATATTTTTTGTTGTATTTAAAGTAGCCTACTTTATTTCATTTTATTTTTCTTTATTTATTTTCCATTCTCTACAATAAGCACCATTCAAATCCATTCTACCACCAACCTTCATTCAACCCCACCATTTTTTAAACCTCCCATTCAACTCCATTAATAATACAACCTCCCATTCAACTCCATCACTTTAATAAATTCTCATATCTTCACTTTATATACATCCCATCCTCCTCATTTTGCACTTGATCCATCTTTATGTGAGGAGAGCCTAGTTCCCAGAGCTGAATCGGTGACAACGGCACAACCACAGTCGAGCGACGACAGCCCTCTCTCCAATGAGATCCGTTGGCTTTTCGGCCAACATCGCAGCCACATGAGTGCTTTGCTCGAGCTCTTCACTCGTCGGTGATTTGAGCGAAGACCGTGCTCCTGTGAGCACACCATAGGTGACCTTCTCCGTCGTTGGTAAGTTTAGTTTCATCTTGTCATTATTTTTATCTTTGTAATTTTTTTAGCCCATCACATTACCATCCATTTACCCACATTTTGTTCCCTTGTATTTCATCGCCATCACCAACTCATCCTCTTTCCCTTTTGCATACATATTTGTTTCCTCTTTATAATTTTTTTTTGAAAAAATTAAAACTAAAACAAAAGACAAAAAAATATTACAAAAAAAAGCAGACGCGGGTGGAGCAGCAGCTTAAACGCCGCCGCCCCACCCCCCTTCCTCCTCCGCACCAGCGACGGAGCCGCTCACCGCCCGCTCTACCCTCCAACGGTGTAGACCCGTGCACGGCTCGTTGCGTGCCCCTCCGCATGCCAACGCAGCCCGTCCAGCGCCGCCCGCGCTCCTCGTCGGTGGCGAGCTCTCCTCACCACCCACAACCGCCGCTCCGAGCAGCAGCGTGCACACCACGCACGTTGCCGCCCCTCTCCGCACCTCCACCGCACCCGCACCACCTGCGGTGAACCATCCCGCATCGCCGTCGACGTGCGCGCCAGGTGTTGTCGCCTACCGGCCCCCGTCGTCCAAGCCCTTATCGTACCCCAGCTCCTAAAGAAGAAAGATTTATTTCTTAATTTTTTTTATTTTATAAAAATTATACTTTTATCCTTTTATGTATTTGTAATTATGTAACAGTCCATGCACATAAGTTGCTTTGTAATTTTAGTTTCTGTATTTGCACCGATACCCCTATGTTTGGCTATTAATTTGGACACATGTATTGCATCTTTTTATTCAGTGAAAAATGTCTTGATGTTGAGCAACTAGTTCTCTACCTCTTTGATATTTATTTTTATTTTTCTGATATTTAGGTAATTAATTAAAATTGTTTAACTGAAATTCTATATATTTTCCCATTCTGTGCTCTTAAATACATATCTGACATATAGTTGCTTTAAAAATTCTTGAAAAATTAGACATGATTGAGATACTGTCCGAATTTCATCCAAAGTAGAGTTGTCTTGTACCTGAAATAAATCATAGAGTGATTTTTGTATTTGATTTTTAATTAAATCCACATACATCCTTTTTGGAAATTTCAACTCTTCTGGATTGTTTGTATAAATATCTATTTGGAATAATTCGGTCTCGGGCTAATTTGACATTGTGGATTTATTAGGAATTAATTACTCAGTGTCACTCTATTTTCACTAAAAAATCCATGAAAAATTCATACTTTGTCAAAAAATTCCTAAAAAATTACCGTAGCTTCCTTGAAACATGTTTATGTTCCAGTAAAATTTTCATAATTTTTGCTTACTGTTTGTGTGAAAAATTACGAAAAAATCCATCAAAAGTGTGCATTTTTAATTGTTGCATTTTATCCCTGAAAATTCCAAAAAAAATTGTTGCGTTCATCATTGTTTTAAGTTTACTGGAAAAATATAATTTGCCTAAATTGGATTAATTTATCATTAAAATTAATTTGGCTAAGTTGTGTGCTTTTTTAATACCTTAATTCACCCGCATTTTGCATTGGCATTTGTTTTTGCATAAAAATATATAAAATATAAAAAAATAACTGCATTGGAAACCTAGATCTAAACCTTCGAATTAACCCCACAGTTGTTCCTTTGCCTTCGTGAGTTCGACCCCGGACTTGCCCGGGATACAAATTAAAGCCGAGACACTCTATCTTCTCTCGGTTCTGATTGAATCGTTAAGTACACGTACTACAATGTGCACAAATTAAAACACGTATTTAGCGACTCGTCAGATGGTACCATTGCCGGGGAGGCAAACAACTTAGGGATTAATTTAAAAATTTGGATTTAAATTTTCGCTTACTCGGGTAGTCTGACCCTTTCTTCCCATTACTTTTCTATATATTTTTGTATATATTTTGTTTTTATCTCTCTAATATAAATCTCATTTTCCTTGCGAGGGCCCGGTGGACTTGGAGTGCATTGGAGGTCGACGGACGTGACGCGCACCGACTGTTGAAGAGCGAGGATAATTCGTTTATTTTTGAGAGAGTTTTGTGAATTTTTGTAATTAATTTGTTGTAATTATTTAGGTAATTTGCTCATTTACTACGGCTCTTGTTTGAGAGCTCACGCGTATAAAAAAGGCTTGGACATTATTTGTGGTGTGTCGAGACCTGTTTCACTCTCCAGTGAGGGTGGGGCTCGACTTGAGTGGTAAAATTAAGGATTAGGCACACGGTAGTTTAGAATCAAATTTGTTTGTGCCCATCGTAATTTAGGCCACACATATCTTAGAAGATTCACATATCTTATAAGATTCATATTGAGACGCACGTAGACACATGCTATTTAGCTCAAATCAAATCAATTCTTCCCCGCTAATAGTATACTGTTTAGGTGCGGTTTTCTCGATCTGCATGCATTTAGTGTAAAATTTAGACATTCAGTTTTGCATAACGCATGGAGAGTGCCGGTATTCACTGTAAGTATACCTTTTTCTAAGCACGCATCATTGATTCACGTTTGCATTCTGATTTCCGATTCCCCTCTTATTTTACAACTTAAGGTCAAAAAGGAAATTGGGACTAAACGGTAGACGTGTTTGTATGTTCAGATAAATTTCAAGTGATAATCTAACTCTTAAATTGGGACTGAATTGAACCGGTCGATTAAAAAAATGGGAATAAAAAGAACCCACGTTCTCGGGTGCATAAAGCCCTCATTGTTTGTTTTACTTGCAAGTGAGAGAGAGAGACGACCGTAGGATAGAGCCATGCTAGGATTTCTTACTTACTACTGGTTCTATTTTTAGGCGATTAGCTACTTTTCAGTGAGGAATACGGGTAGCCGTATTTATACGGTTCGGACTTCCTTAGCAGAGTGGGAGGTTTAGAGGGCGCATTAGTCCTCAAGGAACGGGTTCCAGCCTGTACTTACTCCTATACTGGATGAAAGTAGGTCCAACTAGTCATAAGAACCGGGTCGGTCGGTAGAAAAATACGGGCACCTAACAACTCGTTAATCTTTCCAAGATTGTATTTCTCACCAACTGAAACTGATAAGATAATTCAGCCGAACTCTTACGGTCATCACGTGTTGAGTTGGTGAAATTGAGGGTCTGAATTGTGTTTGTATTGTGTGAGTTTACTCCGCACATTTACGCGCACCGTAGAACTAGTGCGTCATTGAATATCATGATCTATTCGGTTCTTTTGACATCGAAGATGACTGATTGGGGGGATATTTATTCGAACTTTGCGAATCTCTCGTTGAACCCTCCAAGAAGTATGTCTTCACAGGTCCATGCACAACTTGGACCAACCTGGACTCATGACCCTCTTGAGCCCATGATCACCCACTATCGAGATGGTTACTCTCAAACCATTCCATTTCTTTCTTCCCACCTCATCGAGGAAGACTTTCGCCTCGGTGAGAATATCTTGATTCATAAATCCTCTTCTAATCAAGAACACCTTGCTGATTCAGGCCATAAAGAAGACATAAGAAAAATGCCTCCAAAGAAGAAAGACGAGGAAGAAGAGAATCATGAAGACCCAATGAGAATGGTACTAGCCAGATTAGCTTCATCTGAGCAGCTACACACACTTATCAGAGCTCAGTTAGGACAACTCAATGTTGGGGTCGAACCACCAATGGATGCAGCATATAATCCCGGACAATATCAAATTCGGAACTACTTGAGTCCGGCAGAACCCACGATTGATTTTGAGTTGAAGACGCATTTTCTGAACCTGCTACCACACTTTGATGGGAATGCATCTGAGGAGACATATGCATTCCTAATGGACTTTGAGCTCATCTGTGCTAACCTCAAACATCATAATGTTAGACAGGATTATATTAGGCTCACAACCCTTCCATTTTCCTTGGGTGGCAAAGCGGACTACTGGGTGAAGAATCTTGGAGTTACTATCACCACTTATGCCCAGTTTAAGGACCTGTTTCTGAAGAAGTTCTACATGTTGAGTAGGACTAACATGATGAGGAACGCGAATTATGAATTTTTTCCAATTACCCCATGAAACCTTTTGTGATGCTTGGGAAAGATTCAAGGACATCATGCAGAAGTGTCCCTGTCATGGACTAGATGATAATTTCTTGGTCCAGTCATTTTTCACTAGTCTCAACCCTGAGATGCAGGGGTTAGTGAGCGCTGCCTGTAGAGGCAGCTATACATCACGAGGAGCGGATACCACCTGGAAGGTATTCGAGCAGATGACTGAAACTAGCTGCTCACAGATGGCCAGCATGGCCTATACACCATCCCCCAGTTCACTCTCATTTGGAGGGGGAAAATCAGCTCTAGTCGATCTCTCTAAGGACGTTATCCCTAGCATGGGACTCCTTGCAGACAAGCTTACAGTAGTTGAGAAGATAGACAAGAGGATTGATGAGTTAGATCGAAGTGTCTCCAAACTTCCAAAACATATGGAGGAGTTGACTGAGAAGGTATCTAAAACAAGGATACCCACACTGACTGCACCCTCTGCTCCTGTTTACCGCGTTCACTATGTTCAGGAGCAGTTGGTGTCAGGGCAACCCCAGCCGTGGGAGCATGACCAATCCTACACCAACTCTTTCCAGCAGCCACCTCCATTAGCAGAGACAGTTCAGGAGGAGCCTCCACCAGTTTGGGAGGTGAATGGGATATGGTATACTCAGGACCCTGTCAGGCAGGGAAGTACGAGAGACCGACAGACCTATCAACGTCCCCCGACCTTTCACAACACCGCATTCACCTTTGCACCACCTCCTTCACAACAGAGCCCTGGATTCTAGCCACCCCAGTAGCAACGGTAGCAGTACCAGCAGTATGGTCGATAGGGCCATTACCAGGCGGGCAAGCAGAGCCTGCAACCCCACCAGTAGTAGTAGAGGAAGTGTCCTGGCCAGCAGGGCCAGTCTTCCCGTTCTTCTTCCCAGTCTTATCCACTTCCTTCTTCGTCTAGTCCCGTTGATATATAGCAACAGATACTCGACGAGCTCCGTTCCTATAGGAATGAGATTCATGACTTACGGGAGGATGTCAACTGCCTGTCTAGATGGCGAGACGAGCAGACTGCACCCTCTACCTCCATCCCAGCCCAAGTTCAGGCTAACCCCAATAGACTGAATCGTTCTAGTTCTCAGCAACACTTTGGTCAGGTATACTATTCAGCATCTTCTAGATCTGAACATGAGATTCTTTCGTGTGACGATGCTAACCACATGTCACTCAAGAGTGGAAGGACCATGACCGTGCCTGATCGGGCGAGGGATACGAGGAGGGGCATCTCTGGATCTCTACCTGAGGAGTCTTCAAAGGACGAGGAGGAGATGCATCATATTTCGGAGCCCCATCATCACCATTCGAGGATTTCTACTCAGGAAGCTAAGAGGAGAAGGAAAGCACGTATGCAACATCGGTAGCGTGGATACACTTCTGATTCTACGGAGGACCTTGCATCTCTGATTGTGGCGGATACCACTCCAGCTTCTATTGCACAACCTATAGTAGATAGATTTGATTTCGATCCCATGTTGCATCAAAAAGATTCATGTATGAAGAACTCTATTTCAGTTAATGTAAAGAATGATCTTTCAATTCACGATTCAGATTCTATATCCCATGTTTCCCTAGCTTCAATCCCTTTCCCCCGTGCTCTTACGACAGGAAAGCGCATCAAAAAGATTCAGAAAGATGACCTCGATATGGCACGGTTTTGTAAAGAAAATATCACAGTTAAGGTTCCATTTGATGAATATGTGGCTAACCATCCTGCATTGCAAAAATACCTTAAGGTAAGATGCACACCAACAAGGGTTAGCAGGAAGAAAAAAATCGAAATATAAAATCACATGTCCTATCAGTGGCCACAACCTATTATCTCAAAAATCAGACTTTGCTAAGGAAAAAGAGAGACATGGGTGATCACTATGTGGAGAGTCGTATTGACGACATTGCATTTGCACGCACACTCTTAGATAACTGTTGTTCAATCAACTTACTTCCCTTAGCATTATATCAGAAATTGGAGTCGGGACCACTTCGCAAATCTAGAGCTTTACTCCAATTTGCAGATCGTTCAGTGATGAGACCTAAGGGAGAAGTGAAGAATGTTGTTATCTCGATTGAGGGGCAGAACTATCAGGTTGACTTCACAGTCTTGGACTTGGAGACCCCCAATCATTGGAGAGAATCTCATATTATTCTCGGGTGGCCCTTCCTTAGGACCGCAGGTGTAGCTTTCGATTATGGTACGGGAATGATGAAATTCTGTTCTCCAGGCGGAGAAGTGAACCTTGAGATGAAGCAAACCAAGTGTCAGCGACCTGATTCAGAAAGTATCACAAAGTACTCATCTTCAGAGGCAGATTGCATAATGATTAGCACAGTTGGGATTTGGGGACAGATTCCTTCAGGACAGAGCGAGTCCCTTTCATCTGGAAAGGGCATAGTGGATGATGCAGTTTGCCAGGTGTTGTCTGATCTTGTGAGAGATGCATCGACCTAATCTCATGATGACATAGAGATCCATCCGGATTTGTTAGTTTCATCCCCTTCGGAACGGTCATGGAATATAAATGATGAGTCTGATGCGGCTTTAGCCAAACTACTGTGTTTCTTTGGTGATCCGACTCCCCTTACTTCTGAGTTGGTGGCAAGTACTATTCAGCTTAGCCCACCTTCATGCAGCACGGAACCAGATTCAGATTCAGTTCAGCCAGATTTGCTTGATGATACCACATTGCCAGAACTGAAATCACTACCTCCTACACTCAAGTACGCCTTTCTTGCGGGACCCAAAGAGAGATATCCTATTATCATTAGCTCAGACTTAACTTTAGAACAGGAGTCTAGGTTGTTAGAAGTATTAGAGAGGAACCGTAAAGCAATAGTTTGGACAGTGTCGGATCTCGTGGGGATCAACCCCGCTCTCTGCTCACACCATATTTTTACTGAAGATAATGTGAGACCTTCCCGTGAGTTCCAAAGGAGACTTAACCCCAATCTACGGAAGTAGTGAAGAAAGAGATTGAGAAATGGTGCAAAGCAGGGTTTATATACCCTATTTCTAACTCCAAGAGGGTGGCCCCGATTCATGTTGTCCCGAAGAAGTCGGGAATTCAGATGGTCACCAATGAGGAGGGGGTAGAGATCGCGACACGAGTACCTGCGTCGTGGCGTGTCTGTGTTGACTACAGGCGTCTGAATGCCGCGACCAAGAAAGATCACTTTCCCTTGCCTTTTATTGATCAGATCTTGGAGAGACTAGCAGGGAAAGAGTTCTTCTGTTTTCTTGATGGGTACTCAGGCTACAACCAGGTGGCCATAATCCCTGAGGACTAGGAAAAGACCACATTCACATGTCCATTCGGTACTTATGCTTTCAAGCGCATGCCATTCAGGCTCTGCAATGCCCCGGGCACATTTCAGCGGTGCATGATAGCCATATTTACCGAGATGGTGGGAGATTTCCTGGAAGTGTTCTCGGTCCACAGTGATTCTTTTGATACATGTTTAGCACACTTGGAATGAGTCTTCACAAGGTGTAGAGAGGTGAATCTGGTACTCTCCTGGGAGAAGAGTCACTTTATGGTGGCGGCGGGTATCGTGTTGGGGCATGAAAAGGGGAATGGAGGTTGACCCTGCCAAGGTAGAGGTGATCAAGAAATTCGATCCACCTACCAACGTGAAGTCAGTGCGGTCATTCTTAGGGCATGTTGGATTCTATAGAAGATTTATTCATGATTTTTCAAAGATCTCCCGCCCACTAACTGAGCTCTTAGGGAAAGACACAGAGTTCGTTGTAGATTACAGGTGTCTGGAGGCCTTTGAGCTCTTGAAGAGGAATATTTGTGCCTCGCCTGTCCTACAAGCTCCTGACTGGTCTCTCCCCTTTGAGATCATGACTGATGCCTCAGATTTCGCTATAGGAGCAGTGTTAGGACAATGGCGAGAGGGGATCCTGTTTACGATCCATTACACGCGCAAAGTATTAGATCCTACACAGAAGAATTATACAGTGACTGAAAAGGAAATGCTCGCGGTAGTATGTGCCCTGGAGAAGTTCAGATCATATATTTTAGTCTCTAAGGTGACAATTTACACTGATCACACAGCCATTCGATATTTAATGGAAAAGAAGGGCGTGAAGGCGCTTTTTCTAAGGTGGATTTTACTCCTCCAGGAATTTGATTTGGAGATAAAGGATAAAACTGGAGTGAAGAATGTTGTGGTTGATCACCTTTCTTGGATTGAACTTAAGAATTCTCATGATTATGAGCGGATTAAAGAGACCTTCCCAGATGAGTCAATTTGTGTTATTGACTCACTCCCGTGGTATGCCAACATGGTGAACTATCTTGTCTCCAAGAAGGTTCCTCATGGTTGGACTAGGAGCAGCATTGATCGACTGAAGTCAGATTCGAGGGGATACCACTGGGACGATTGATGAATACTCATTCATCACTCTTTATTCTTATATTTTAGCTACAAAAACCTTTGCAAATGCATGTATATATTTGTAAATATAAATAATTACCAAAAGCATGCATGGTGTAAAAAGTAATAATTAGCATGTTTTTGTGTAAAAATAAAAGAATAAAGATTAAAAAGAAAAAGAGGGAAATATATAGAATAAATATTGAGCAACCTAACCCAAGGGAGGGCTCAGCATGGGCCTGACCGCATAAAAGCCAAAGTAGAGGGAGATAGGGGCTCATTTGTAAATAAAATAAAAATATTTTCCTCCCAAAAATAGACTAAAAAGGGCTTGTAAATATTTGTATATATTTATAAATATAAAATCAAGATAAAAATAGAAAAATCAAAAAGAAAACAAAAATAGATCACTTGTGCATAACCACCATGTACATAGCTCCTTAATCTATATTTGTTTTACTTTGTAAATAAATAAAATTAATCTCCAAAAATTTTGTAAATATTTTACTTTTTATGTTGTAAATAAATAAAATAGAAACAATTAAAATAAAAACAAAATAAAAAGAACAAAATTAAAAATTATAAAATACATTGTAAATATACCATGTAGATACATGTACATATGTATTTATTTCACTATTGTATATAAATAATAAAAATAAAATAAAAATATCTTTTTATTCCTTATTTTATGATATAAATAAATAAAATATAAAATGGAGATAAAAATGGACAAAAATAAATAACTAATTAAAAATCAAAATTAAAAATCCTATATTGTACATATACCTATATATAGCTATATAATGTAAATACCTTATTTTTATTTTGAAAAATTAATTAAAATCACTAAAAAATAGAAAAAATTAAAACAAAAATATTTCATGTTTTGAGTTTTTAATAAATAGGCCATTTAGTATTTATTATTGATTTTCTAAGTATTTTCCTTGTGGATTGTCCCCATTGGTCCACGGGGGTTGTTGACCGCCCAGTCAACTTCCCCCCCAGGACCACCTCCCACGGGTTTGGATGCGCGACCCGATTTCTCCCTATTTTCGCATCCAAACCCGATCACCATTCCCCTAAACCCCGGGCCCGTTTTGCTCACGTCACATCCGACACCCTCGCCGGGGTGCCCGCCTCGAGATCCGTGCTTCACGCAGCCCTACCCGACCCATTCTTATCGGACTCCTGGCAGTATAAGGTCTGAGCTCCGCCACCCTATTGTGCATCTTCGGATCATTCGCCGACCACCCAGTGATCTCCAGTGCTCGAGTGAGAGTGACAGCTCGCTCCAGGCGTTGTCGTAGTGAGGAGGAGACGTCTGAGCCACTGATCCGACGAGTTTGCTCCGCCGTGCTCTGCCCAGAGCTGGAGCCAGAGCCTCGGACGACGACGGTCCTAGAGGCAAGGACCCAGAGTTGCCCAAGCTCGCCCACAGTCGACTCGACCACTCAGGTAACCATAGCTCTTCTTCCTTTTCTTTAATTTTCGATTAGCCCCAAATCGCCCCGTCGCCGACCACCTTCGATTCCGATCACGTTCGCCTCCCATTCGATCATCGGGCTGCACCATAGCCTCCGCCTTCCTCACGCGCACGTTCTACGCCCCTCCACTCAACCCAGCTCGCACAGGAGCTGCGGATTCGAGCTCCTCCATCCACCCCTCGCCGGAGCTCGACCGCTCCGCCTCACCAGTCACTTTCACGACCGCTAACGGGGTCGAGGCAGTTTTCCCTCGACCCAGGAGCTCTTTGGCTATACTTTGCAGGCCAATCGAGGGCTATCTGAGGCTCTCCTACTTGAGCACCGAAGCTTCTCCTCAGCCTGAGTTGACAGAGCTCTCCGGAGCTCCGTTGGTTCATCGAAGGCGTGCTACAGACGCGGGGAGTCGAGCCAAAGCTTCTCCGACCATCAGAAGCCCTCGCGGAGGCTCGGAGCGCGCATACGGGGCCGGCGAAGTTCGCCGGCCACTTGTTCTTTGAGGATCTCCAGCTACCGTCGGATCTCCTCTAGCTCCAGTTTCGATCTGAGCCATCGGTTCCAGGAGCGCCTCCACCGTGCGATCAAGGGAGGAGTTGATCCAGACCGTCCGATGGTCAAGGTTTAGCCACCGCACTTCTCCACCGTTCGATCTCCACGTGGCGACGCCTGGACCACTCGATCCGCCCGAGGGATAGCAGCTTTGGGCGCCACCCATTCCCAGCCGTCCATCTACCCACGTGGCGCCCATCCGTCGGTCGACTAAATAAATTTTAATTTACCCTTAGGCCCTTCTCTTTTTAGTAGTTTGCTTTAAGTCCTGTCAATATTTTTTGGATTTTATTTACGTTAGGTAAATTGCATGTTGGACCCTGCGTTGCTTTCTTATTGCATATAAGCCCCTGTGTGTGGTGTGTCACGTGCTTCGACACGTGGTTTTTTGGGCTATTTGCACATTTTCCTGTAGTTCTGGACTGTTATGAAATGAATGAAACTTTTTAGATATTTGCATTGATACCCCTGAGCGTGGTTTATTTGCGCATGTGCGTTATTTTAGTGGGTAAATTACATTAAGTTCCCTGGGCTTTTAATACTTGTTATTATTTAGCCCATGAACTTAATTTCTTTGCATATAGGTCCCTGAGTGCCCCAGGCACGCGCTGCGCGCGTGATTCCTTGGGTATTTTGCACCGGACCCCCCAGAACTCTTGGAAATTACGTACAGGTCCCTGTGCACTGTACCTAGGTTTTATTTTTGAATAAAATATCAAACTTACTCCAAATTCCATGAAAATTGGAAACATGGCTCCTGCCATAGTGTAAAATTTTCTAGAATTTTTGGAGACATTTTTGTTTTTGTTTGCTATTTTTAAAAAAATCAAAAACAGCCATTTTTGTTACTGTTTGTTTTAAAAATTCATAAAAAATATTAAAAACTTATTTAAAAATTACAAAAAAATTAGCTCCTGTTTCTTTTGGCTTGTGTGATATTCCTGGCTAATTTTGGCCATTTTTCATCATATAAAACTCATAAAAATAGAAAAACACTAAAAATCTTATAAAATTCTAATAATTAATCTAAAAACCCAAAAATAATAATTAAGGTGCCTAAATTTCCTTGTTTCTTTCTCTTTACAGAAAAATTTACTCCTGGCTTATGGGGACTTTTAGATATTTTATCTAAGTCCTTTAAGCTCGGTTGGACAATACCTTCATTTTTTCTTGCGTTGCTTCATTTTTAGAAAATTAAATAAAAATCAGAAATTATCAAAAATTCACTAAAAACAGTAAAATCATAAAACACCTAAAAACATTTTTATTTGATTTTTTTCTTGATTTCTGATGCATTAAATAAATTGTTGAATTGTCTTGTTCCCTTGTTTTTCTTATTTTCTTAATTAACTAAAAATCCAAAAAATATAAAAAGAATAAAAATCCACCAAAAATACCCTTTTCTTTTATTTTATTTTATTTTTTACTACTTCGTAGGCCGCAAGGCCATCACGTGCTCTTGTGTTCGACCCTGGTCGCTATACCAGGTTAAAATAATAGCAAGACCGCTATTTGATTTTGAGTTGATTTTATCTTATTTGGTGGTCTCCTTCTTCTTGATTGATACACGAGCGATTGAGGTCGCAATGACCATTTGAGATATACCTGATCTACCTCGCTTGCTCGATTTTCGTGTCATCAGAATGGCACCGTTGCCGGGGAGCACGTCTTAGTAGTTTTCTTTTTATTTTCTTTTTCGCGGCTTTCCGCGGCTCTTTCGGAGTCCGCGGCTTTTCACGGCCTTTTGTTTTTATTTCATTCTTGCTTTATTTTGTTTTATTTTATTTTCTTTTATTTTTGTTTTTATTTGATTTTTGTTTGTTTATTTTATTTGACATTTCTGCACATATACCCTTGTCCTTTATTTTCTGTTCATATTTGATTATTTTATTGGTCTGACCACTTGTTTCTTTCTTGCGAGGGCCCGAGGACCGAGGCGGCAGCTTTCGAGAAGCCGACGCAACCGCGAGATTCGGAGGCGACTCCTTTCTGTACAGAGCCGCAGGAGAGCGTGAGAGAGTAGACGAGCGAGCGAGGTTAGATTAGATTTTTATTTTCATTTGATTATTTGTAATAATACAGGGACACTCAAACACTTTTGGACTTGGATTGTGTAGCGGGCCTGTTTCGCCGAGCACCGGTGTGCTCGGGGGACCCTTAGGTTTTTCGCGGCTTTTTCGCGGCTTTTGGTTTTTCTTGCTGCCTTTTACGATTTTACGCGGTTTTTATCGAGCCCCTAGACTTAGGATTTTCTACTTGACTGTACCGTAATTAGTAGGATCCCCACACTTAATTGATTGCCTGTTCCTATAGTACGATTAATTGGACCTACTAATAACTCATTAATAAAAATAACTGACTCATCCCCTTCGTAGCCTACGTGCCGTAGCCTGCCCTGCCAAGCGCTGCTCCTGAACCCGATGTGTCGGGAGGAGGAGGGGTAGACCGAGACCGGACCTTTGGCTTGAAGGATCGGTGACCAGTTAGACAGTTCTTCGAGTAGAATTGCCTATTTAGGACTCGGTTTTCACCGCTGCATCATATAGGTAGTTTACTTTCAGTTTTTACATTTCTGCGCGGATCACTTGCATGTAGAGTGTTGGAGGAAGGTACGCATTTCTATCTCTGCATGCATCATTGATTTCATCGCGCATCGGCTTTTTCATCTTCTCCCCCTTGTTTTTGACTTAATAATCAGGAGAATCGAAAAATTCGTTAGGCCTTTTTTTATTGAAAAATATTAAAAAGAAAAAAACAATAAAATTGGGACTGCTAAAACTATTGACCCTAAAAGGCACTTGACCTAAAAATCTGTCTTGGGGAGAGCAACCCCCTCATTGTTTGGTTTGATTGTGCGAGAGAGTGACCCGTTCACTAGGTAGAGCCCTCCGGTGCTATTCCCGACTGATTACCGACTCTTTCGTGAGGGCCAGTCGGTTGGGGTAGCATCGGGTATCCCAACAGGTCACGTAATCGCTCTGATAGACTGTTTGTTCACCATAATAAAATTTGACAAGATAATCCGACCGAGCCTTTATGGTCTTCAGCTCGTGTTGCGTTGGTGAACTGAGGGGTTTGCATTCTGATCATAGTTTCTCCAGATCCCATCCGCCTTACTCGCCAGATCTCGATGATGGGCAGACGATCTCTTAGGCAGCCTCTGGCTGCACCGCTTTCAGGCACGTCTACCCGATCATCTAGGTTGGCCTGCGAGAGCCGAGACCAGCTCTCCGAGCCCGAGTACGATTCCGCCCTGTTCCCCCTCGACCCCCTTTCTTTCGGTTCCGAGAGACATGAGCCAGAGGAGAGATTAACAGATCTATCATCACCTGAGTTTGGCTCATTTGATTTTGCAGACGCCATGGCCGGCAGTTCTGATGACCACAACAGAGGAGAGCACTTTGTGTTGGGCCATGGTGCTATCAACTCCACCCTGATCGCCTCCCTAGAGACAGTTCAGCAGCAGTTGAGGGATCAGGGGGCATTCATGCTTGAGATGAGGAGAGAGTTGGAGCGGCTTAGAGCAGAGAGAGAGCAGCGCGACCCCGAGGACGGACCGAGGATCCTGGATGATGCAGCCGCAACAGCCGTCGCCGCAGCGGCTGCCACCACGGCAGGCGGAGGAGGACCACCGAGACCGATGCGAGAGTTGCACAACCCCGGATCGACTCTGATGCATCATTGGGTGGTAGTGCCAGCCATCGTGGGGGACTTTAAGTTCCCCCCAAACACCTTGCAGCTCCTCCCCCGTTTTCATGGACTCACCACCGAGGAGCCCCATCTCCACCTTCAGGAGTTCCTCATGATTTGCAGCACTGTCCACGATCGCCATGTGGACCAGGACACCATTCGGATGATGGCCTTCCCCTTTTCCTTGGCAGACAGAGCAGCCACCTGGCTGAAACATTTGGGGAAGTTTTATACACTTGGGAGCAGCTCCGCACTGAGTACTTGCACAAGTACTATCCAATCGGGAGGACCAATGCAGCGAGAGCCCTCATCAGCAACTTCTCCATGCTCCCCAACGAGCAATTCCATGAGGCATGAGAGAGGTTCCGAGAGCTGACGGATCGATGCCCGCACCACGACATTTCGAAGCCCAACCTTGTGCAGAGCTTTTTCAGCAGGCTGACACCGGAGCTCCAGGGCTTGGTGAACGCTTCTTGTGGCAGGTCTTACTTCGCCAAGGATCACGACCAGTACTGGGCCATCTACGAGGAGATGGCCGAGAACTATATGGTGATGTCTCAGACCAGGTTGTACACTCAGGGCAGAGCCCAGCAGCAGCCAGGACCCGTGCAGTACCAGAGGATAGCACGGGTCGATGCCGGTCCATCCAGTTCGTCCGCAGTAGCAGCAGCACAGGCAGAGTCATCAGCTGCGGAAATGGGGATTATCAGTGAGAAGTTGGATCGGATGGAGCTGATAGAGAAGAAGCAGTGCCAGGGCATCACTCAGATGGAGCAGATGGCACAGACTCTGAGCGACATGAAGACCCAGCTCATGTGTCTCCAGGAGGCACAGACGACTTCACAGCCCCGTCTTCAGTCGCGAGGCGATAGCGGCGGCAGCAACAGCTCATCCCAGCGCTCCAGCTCACACCAGCAGCCTAGACAGTTTCACCTTGTAAAGGCGGAGCCGTACTAGCAGCCGCAGCCCACCTACCAGTCACCACCATCTCCAGACTTGCAGATGGTGGTATACCAGCCGGATCAGCCTCTGGCAGTACTCCCGCCAGCCCAGTACTATGTAGAGCCGTTGATGGATGTCAACGGGATCTGGTATGACCGTCCTCAGCCTGGGATCCGACGAGACCATCCCGGATTCAGGTGGGGGAACGGAGGTGCCCAGCCCCAGCAGCAGCCATCTGGTCAGCCAGGCCAGTACAACCAGCAGAGAGATCACCAGCAGCAGCAGCAGCCCCCAGTCTACCCTTCACAGCAACAGTCATCCTTCATTCCTCGTCCCTATCAGCAGGGATAGTCTTAGAGGCAAGAGCAGCCTCATCAGCCACATCAGCAGCAGCATCCTCCCACTTACCCCTCTCAGCAGCAGCAGCACCAGTTCCAACAGCCTCATTACCAGAGAGGCCACCTGTCGGGCTCCCATGGTCCACCATACGATAGCCCCGCCTTGGACGACATAGCCCGCCTCCTCACGGACCAGCAGGCTACTTTCAGACGGGAGATGGACGAGTTCCACCAGGAGATGCGGGACATAGTGAGAGGGAAGGCCGCTATTCCTGCCCAGATCGAGCCGAACCCCAACAGCCTGAAGCGGAAGTCTGAGCAGGTAGCTTACACTGAGCATGCCACTCCTAGTGATCCATTTGATGATATGTCTGCAGATCTTTTTGATGCTGATTTTGTCACACTTAAGAGCGGTAGGACACCAGCAGGCGGCGACGCCTCGTCTGAGCTACCCCACGAGGACACCTTTAGAGCACCAGATGAGGAGGAGGAGAGCGGTACTGAGGCCGCTCAAGATGATGATGGTGGTACTGATGCCACCAAGGATGCTGACTCCACAGGCGGTGCTGAGGCCGCCACTTCACCAGTTCGAGGAGGTGGTACTGATGCCACCCGAGATGCCGAGCCAGAGCGCGGTACTGAGGCCGCGAGACGTCCAGCAGGTCCAGCCAGTGGTGGTACTGAGGCCACCGGTGCTCATTCTGAGAGAGTTGTAGTTTGTCCTCATTCTGATGTACCTCGGAACCATGTTGTGAATAAAGGAAAAAGGTTTGGTTTTTTCTGGTCCCACTGTGGTGCTTGATGTATGTGCGGATCCGGCCGTCGAGCTGTCTAGACCTTTTCCTAGTCCTTCATCTGAGAAGGACCCTGTGATCCCCTTCCCTAGAGCCCTTCAGATGGGGAAGGGGAAGAAAAAAGAAAAAGATCCAAAAAAGAGAGAGCAGGAGGAGTTCAGCCAAAGCATGATTGATAGATTCCATATACAGCTGACCCTTCAGGAGGCTTTGCAGCACATCCCCCTTCTTCAGCGTTCGTTGAGAGATAGGACTACAGTTAGGAGGAGGAGGAGGAACCACCACTCAGAGATCCATGTGCTGACGAAAGCCACGTGTTTCGCGATCCAGAACCGTCTGCCAGCCAAGAGGCCAGATTCAGGAGCCCCTTATGTCAGATGTCACATTAGAGAGCAGAGGTTCGACCAGACTCTATTGGATAGCGGATCATCTATCAACCTCCTTCCGGCAGCCCTTCTCGATCTCTTCGAGTTGGGCACTCTTAGACAGAGCAGGACAGTCCTTCAGTTCGCTGATCGATCTGTCAAGAGGCCGAAGGGGTTGTTGCGAGACGTTTTCGTCACTATTCAGGGACTGCAATTCCCCGTGGACTTCGTAGTGTTGGACATGGAGATCCCCGATTCAGTGACCGATACCCCCATCATTCTCGGTCGTCCGTTCTTGGCCACAGCCAAGGCGGTGACTGACCATGATAGTGGGAAGGTATACTTTCACGTCGAGGGCGAAAGTGTACAAATAGAGACGGTCGAGGACAACAGAGCCAGAGACAGAGCATGCTCAGAGACCAGTACAAATACAGAGCAACTGACAGATGCCGGGTTAGACATCCACCAGGACTGTGATTTTGTGATCACAGATGATGCACAGGCCGACCCCGCAGCACAGGCCATCCTCTCATTTTCAGACACCGCTGATGCCGAGATGACAGCAGAGGAGAGCTTGGAGAGCACAGCCCTGGTTCAGGATACTTCAGTGGCTGCAGAGCTGGTTCTAGACCGCGACACAGTTTTTAGTGATGATGGTGGTACTGAGGCCACCTTGTGTGATGGTGGTACTGATGCCACCGCTGATGATGCAGATCCCTCGGATTCAGAGTCTGATTGGGCAGATTGCGAGGATTTCATGCCAGACCTGAGTTCCACAGAGCCTACAGCTGAGGAGGAGGCAGATGTAGAGCAGATCAGAGACAGTTCAGTCGAGTAGCCTTCTTCAGATCCAGTTTGTGAGAGTACGTTCTCATTCTCCCAAGCAGATTTGGCAGCATACACGCATCTTCTTTCGAAGCCAGATCCACCAGCACCCAGTTGTCAAGAGCTGAAGCCACTCGCTACTTCGCTGAAGTATCGATTCCTTGCGGGCGAGCCTGAGATGTACCCAGTCATCATCTCCGCCGATCTGACTGGAGAGCAAGAATCTCGTTTGATGGGGGTTCTTGAAAAGAACCGCAAGGCAATCGGATGGAGCGTAGCATATCTCCATGGGATTAGTCCATCACGTTGCTCCCACCATATCTATCTCGAGGATGGGGCGAAGCCGTCGCGTGAGTTCCAGCGACGGCTAAACCCCAATTTGAGAGAGGTCGTCATGAAGGAAATCTCGAAATGGTGGAGCATATATTTTATTTATCACATTTCCGACTCCAAGTGGGTCAGCCCCTTGCATGTGGTGCCCAAGAAGACGGGCATCACGACTGTGATCAGTGAGTCGGGAGAGGAGATTGCTACACGAGTACCCACTTCTTGGCGGGTCTGTGTTGACTACAGGAGACTCAACCAGGTCACCAAGAAGGACCATTTCCCCCTGCCTTTTATTGACCAGATCATTGAGAGACTGGCAGGGAAGAGCCATTACTATTTTCTGGATGGGTACTCGGGCTACAACCAGGTGGCCATCGCTCCTGAGGACCAGGAGAAGACCACCTTTACCTGTCCCTTCGGCACATACGCTTTCCGACGCATGCCATTCGGGCTATGCAATGCCCCTGCGACCTTTCAGAGATGCATGCTGTCGATCTTTTCGGACATGGTAGGGGAGTGTTTTGAGGTCTTCATGGACGATTTCTCGGTTTACGGCGACGGATTCGACTCCTGTCTTGACTGCCTAGACCGAGTACTCCAGCGATGTATAGAGGTTCACTTGGTGCTATCTTGGGAGAAGAGTCACTTCATGGTGACTCAAGGGACGGTGCTTGGCCACATCATCTCCAACAGGGGCATGGAGGTTGATCCGGCCAAGGTAGATGTCATTAGAAAACTCGCTCCGCCATCCAATTTGAGGCAGCTACGGTCATTCCTGGGGCACGTCGGTTTCTACCGATGATTTATTCATTATTTCAGCAGGATTGCCCGGCCGTTAACTGACCTCTTGACGAAAGACACCGAGTTCCTTGTCGATGACAAGTGTCTTTCGTCCTTTGAGATTCTCAAGCAGTGTGTCATTGAGGCTCCTGTTCTTCAGCCGCCTGATTGGTCTCTCCCATTCGAGATCATGACGGATGCCTCCGATTTTGCTGTGGGGGCTGTGCTGGGACAGAGGAGGGACGGAGTCTCCTTTGCTATCCACTACGCTAGCCGCACATTGGATTCCGCCCAGCGGAATTATACGGTCACATAGAAGGAGATGCTAGCCGTAGTGTTCGCCCTAGATAAGTTCAGATCTTATATCATTGGATCTAGAGTGACCTTGTATACTGATCACACCACCATCCGATACCTCATGGCAAAGAAGGATGCCAAGGACAGATTGACTAGATGGATCCTTCTACTCCAGGAGTTCGACATTGAGATGACGGATAAGTCTGGAGTCAAGAATGTGGTGGCAAATCATCTCTCCCGTTTAGAGCAGCCTGAGGAGTCCGAGCATATTGATCCCATTTGTGAGACCTTCCCAGATGAGGCGATCCTTGCTATCGCCTCACTCCCGTGGTATGCCGATATTGTGAACTTTCTCGTTGCTGGGAAAGTCCCACAAGATTGGCCCATGCAGAGGCTTGAGACCTTCCTTGCGAAGGCCAAGTCCTACCGCTGGGAGGATCCCATCCTTTACCACGAAGGAGGGGACAACGTATGGCGTCGGTGTATTCCTCATGAGGAGCACCATAGCGTCCTTACTTACTGCCACAAGCTTGAGGCAGGAGGACATCATTCTGGGAGGAGAACGGTACAGAAAGTGCTCCAATCTGGCTTGTGGTGGCCTACCCTCTTCAAGGACTCTGATGAGTTCGTGAAGAGGTGTACTGACTGTCAGAGGATGGGCACTTGTGGACAGCGTGATATGATGCCAATGCAGCCCATTCACTTCTGTGAGGTTTTTGACGCATGGGGCATCGATTTCATGGGTCCATTCCCTAAGAGTTAGGGATTCGAGTACATTATGTTGGCCGTTGACTATGTTAGTCGTTGGGTTGAGGCTATCCCCGCCCGAGCCGCTGATGCGAGGACAATTTGCAGATTTTTGAGGAAGCACATCATCACGCGGTTCAGGGTTCCTCGAGTTTTGATTTCAGATGGGGGGTCTCATTTCATCAACGACCAGGTGAAGGCCCTTGCTAGCGAGTTCGGTATAGACCATCGTGTTGCTACACCTTACCATCCACAGACGAATGGTCTAGCCGAGGTGTCGAATAGGGAGATCAAGACTATTCTACAGAAAGTCGTCCGCCCAGACCGAAAGGATTGGTCACAGCTTTTGGACTCGGTCTTGTGGGCATATAGGACGTCTTTCAAGACACCATTGGGCACATCTCCCTTTCGCCTCGTATATGGAAAGCCGTGCCATTTGCCTGTTAAGCTGAGACACATGTCACTATGGGCAGTTACTGAGATACTTATGGATCCAGATGGTGTAGGAGACCAGAGGAGGGCAGAGTTAGCAGCCCTGGAGGAGTTGAGAGATACCGCCTTCTCAAACAACCTACATTATAAGGAGAGAGTAAAGGAGTGGCATGATTCTCACATCAGCCACAAGCATTTTGAGCCTGGACAGAGAGTATGGCTGTTTGATGCGAGGCTTCGTTTATTTCCAGGGAAGCTACAGAGCAAGTGGAAGGGACCTTACCTGGTGAGAAAGGTACACGACAGTGGTAGCATTGATATATCCGAGTTGTCTTCTGAGAGTACCTTTCGAGTGAACGGCCAGCGGCTCAAGCCATTTCTAGATCATGAGCCGCGGGTCGTAGATGTTGCCCCGATTCATTTCGCGTGAGATGTGGTCTTTGACTCACATCTAATGCATCTCACGCCTGAGTTTCACTGATCTTCCGCCTTGTATAGATCCAGATGTCTATATCACCACATTCTTTAGTCTCACATCCCGTTTGTCATCTTTGATTATGCTATACTTAGGGTGTACTTTACCCTAAGTATAGGGGGGATGTGCGACCTTTGGGTACTCCTTTTTGTTTCTGTCTACCTCTATTTTGCTGCCTATACTTAGGGATATTTTACCCTAAGTATAGGGGGGTAGACCATGTACATTCTCCACTCGGTTTTCCCTTAGTGTATAGCCTGCTATACTTAGGATTACTTGATCCTAAGTATAGGGGGAAGACCCGAGATCCTCTTGATTTTCTATTCATTCATTCGTCTTTGTATATAGCCTTCCTTTTCACTTCCCTATACCTAGCACGAGTTATGTCTTCTTCATCGCTCTTGACTCTGAGGACATCGTTCGAGCTAAGTATAGGGGGTGTGTATATATTCCATATATACTTTAGCCATAACTCGTACTTTGTGTGAGTGTGTAAATAAATAAAATGGCTAAAAACCTAAAAATCACAAAAATTAAAAAATTTTCATGTACATAATCATTCTTTTATTTGCACATAAATAGCTAGTGTACAAACTATTTTTGTAAAAATGATTTCAAAAATCTTTTGTGTAAAGTTTGTGTAAATATTTTCTTATCAAAATTATGTATATAGTACAAAATTTTTCCAAAATGTTTTGAAAATCAAACGTTTGCAAAAAACTTGTGTAAATGTGTGTAAATACTTTTTGCAAAACTTGCAATTCATGCATCATCCATTCATGATTTGAAAAACATTTTTCAAAAATTTTGCATGGTTGTAAAAATTTGTGTAAATAGCATCCTTTGTACATATGTATATAGTTTTTCTGGATGATAGTTGACATTTAAACTAGCCTGGAATCAAATTGAGAAATGGAGCTTGATTAAGATCTTAATCCACCTAATTTATAAAAGGAACCTTATAGGGCTTAGGTTTAAGGCTTTTCAGGTCCATGGTGACTTAATTCTTTGAGTCCACTAGGCTATGATCACATGTCATCTCAATGAGCCTAAGTAGAGCACTTAACAACAACACATGACTCATATAGACAATGGCTTTACTTGGACACCAGCACTTTGCACCGAGCTCTCTATGGATGAGGTGGTGAGGAGGCAGTTTTCCTTGACTTGGGGTAGCATATGAGGGTAGTACTTCTAGGCGGAACCTCTCTTCTTCTTTTAGTGAAGGAAGTGCATCTCAACTTGGTCTGGTTGCCATGAGGTCTAATGACGGGAGTTGTGGGTTGCAATAAAGCTTCAAAAGAGGGATAGTCTGCTGGCTCAAGAGGAAAAACTCCTTGTATATATGCTGCACATGTATATGTTGTATAGATGCACTTGAAAAAAAATGTGAAAAAAAAATAACTCCAAAAAATGATGGGTCTGATAGAAAATGATAATCCCACCGGAGTATGTATATAGAGTGCAATAAGCAAAGCTTGAGTTCATGATCCACCTTATGTAGCTTGCAGCAGGGAGACTTGGCTACACTGGTCAAGCTTCCAAGGACACATGGCTACACTGGCCATGGTCCATTCTCTTCTTCCTCCTCTTCTTGAGCCGGTTGAACTTGAACTTAGAAGGGAATACCCCGCTCCTCGAGGAAAGAGTGGCCAGATTGGGGTCATAGAGTTACCTTGTTGGGGAGGGTTGTCAAGTTGCCATTTCTGAGGTGGAGAGCTTGTACCTCACATTCACAGGACAAGGAAAGATTCATGGTCTTCAGGGTTTGTGTTTGATGACTTGTTCTGATCTGGAGCATTGAGGAGTCTTGGTTATAGATTAGTGGAATTTAGAGGCTGTTGAGTTTTAAGCTTAAGTCCAAATAAGGTTCCGACAAATTAATAATCCAAAGATCTGATCGAGCTCCATACCTCAATTTATTGAAGGCAAGTTTAATAATCAACCTTGATCCATGTACATTCTCTTTTTCTTTTTCTTTCTTTCTTTTTCACTTCTTTTTCAAATAAACGTTTGCTAAGGGACTAGCAAAGTTAAGTATAGGGGGGTGATGAATACTCATTCATCACTCTTTATTCTTATATTTTAGCTACAAAAACCTTTGCAAATGCATGTATATATTTGTAAATATAAATAATTACCAAAAGCATGCATGGTGTAAAAAGTAATAATTAGCATGTTTTTGTGCAAAAATAAAAGAATAAAGATTAAAAAGAAAAAGAGGGAAATATTTAGAATAAATATCGAGCAACCTAACCCAAGGGAGGGCTCAGCACGGGCCTGACCGCATAAAAGCCAAAGTAGAGGGAGATAGGGGCTCATTTGTAAATAAAATAAAAATATTTTCCTCCCAAAAATAGACTAAAAAGGGCTTGTAAATATTTGTATATATTTATAAATATAAAATCAAGATAAAAATAGAAAAATAAAAAAGAAAACAAAAATAGATCACTTGTGCATAACCACCATGTACATAGCTCCTTAATCTATATTTATTTTACTTTATAAATAAATAAAATTAATCTCCAAAAATTTTGTAAATATTTTACTTTTTATGTTGTAAATAAATAAAATGGAAACAATTAAAACAAAAACAAAATAAAAAGAACAAAATTAAAAATGATAAAATACATTGTAAATATACCATGTAGATACATGTACATATGTATTTATTTCACTATTGTATATAAATAATAAAAATAAAATAAAAATATCTTTTTATTCCTTATTTTATGATATAAATAAATAAAATAAAAAATGGGGATAAAAATGTACAAAAATAACTAATTAAAAATCAAAATTAAAAATCCTATATTGTACATATACCTATATATAGCTATATAATGTAAATACCTTATTTTCATTTTGAAAAATTAATTAAAAATCACTAAAAAATAGAAAAAAATTAAAACAAAAATATTTCATGTTTTGAGTTTTTAATAAATAGGCCATTTACTATTTATTATTGATTTTCTAAGTATTTTCCACGTGGCCTGTCCCCATTGGTCCACGGGGGTTGTTGACCGCCTGGTCAACTTCCCCCCAGGACCACCTCCCACGGGTTTGGACGCGCGACCCGATTTCTCCCTATTTTCGCATCCAAACCCGATCACCATTCCCCTAAACCCCGGGTCCGTTTTGTTCACATCACATCCGACACCCTCGCCAGGGTGCCCGCCTCGAGATCCGCGCTTCACGCAGCCCTACCCGATCCATTCTTATCGGACTCCTGGCAGTATAAGGTCTGAGCTCCGCCACCCTATTGTGCATCTTTGGATCATTCGCCGACCACCCAGTGATCTCCAGTGCTCGAGTGAGAGTGACAGCTCGCTCCGGGCATTGTCGTAGTGAGGAGGAGACGTCTGAGCCACTGATCCGGTGAGTTTGCTCTGCCGTGCTCTGCCCAGAGCAGGAGCCAGAGCCTCGGACGACGACGGTCCTCGAGGCAAGGACCCAGAGCTGCCCAAGTTCGCCCACAGTCGACTCGACCACTCAGGTAACCGTAGCTCTTCTTCCTTTTCTTTAATTTTCGATTAGCCCTAAATCGCCCCGTCGCAGACCACCTTCGATTCCGGTCACGTTCGCCTCCCATTCGATCATCGGGCTGCACCATAGCCTCCGCCTTCCTCACGCGCACGTTCTACGCCCCTCCACTCAACCCAGCTCACACAGGAGCTGGGGATTCGAGCTCCTCCGTCCACCCCTCGCCGGAGCTCGACCGCTCCGCCTCACCAGTCACTTTCACCACCGCCAACGGGGTCGAGGCAGTTTGCCCTCGACCCAGGAGCTCTTTGGCTATACTTTGCAGGTCAATCGAGGGCTATCTGAGGCTCTCCTACTTGAGCACCAGAGCTTCTCCTCCGCCTGAGTCGACAGAGCTCTCCGGAGCTCCGTTGGTTCATCGGAGGCGTGCTACAGACGCGGGGAGTCGAGCCGAAGCTTCTCCGACCATCAGAAGCCCCCGCGGAGGCACGGAGTGCGCGTACGGGGCCGGCGAAGTTCGCCGGCCACTTGTTCTTCGAGGATCTCCAGCTACCGTCGGATCTCCTCCAGCTCCAGTTTCGATCTGAGCCATCCGTTCCAGGAGCGCCTCCACCGCACGATCAAGGGAGGAGTTGATCCAGACCGTCCGATGGCCAAGGTTTAGCCACCGCACTTCTCCACCGTTCGATCTCCACGTGGCGACGCCTGGAACACTCGATCCGCCCGAGGGATAGCAGCTTTGGGCGCCACCCATTCCCAGCCGTCCATCTACCCACGTGGCGCCCATCCGTCGGTCGACTTAATAAAGGGTAATTTACCCTTAGGCCCTTCTCTTTTTAGTAGTTTGCTTTAAGTCCTGTAAATATTTTTAGGATTTTATTTACGTTAGGTAAATTGCATGTTGGACCCTGCGTTGCTTTCTTATTGCATATAAGCCCCTGTGTGTGCTGTGTCACGTGCTTCGACACGTGGTTTTTTTGGGCTATTTGCACATTTTTCCCTGTAGTTCTGGACTGTTATGAAATGAATGAAACTTTTTAGATATTTGCATTGATACCCCTGAGCGTGGTTTATTTGCGCATGTGCGTTATTTTAGTGGGTAAATTACATTAAGTTCCCTGGGCTTTTAATACTTGTTATTATTTAGCCCAGGAACTTAATTTCTTTGCATATAGGTCCCTGAGTGCCCCAGGCACGCGCTGCGTGTGTGATTCCTTGGGTATTTTTCACCGGACCCCCCAGAACTTTTGGAAATTACGTACAGGTCCCTTTGCACTGTACCTAGGTTTTATTTTTGAATAAAATATCAAACTTACTCCAAATTCCATGAAAATTGGACACATGGCTCCTGCCATAGTGTAAACTTTTCTAGAATTTTTGGAGACATTTTTGCTTTTGTTTGCTATTTTTAAAAAATCAAAAACAGCCATTTTTGTTACTGTTTGTTTTAAAAATTCACAAAAAAATATTACACCTTATCTAAAAATTAAAAAAAATTTGCTACTGTTTGTTTTGACTTGAGTGATTTTCTGGCCAATTTTGGCCATTTTTCATCATATAAAACTCATAAAAATAGAAAAAAACTAAATATCTTATAAAATTCTAATAATTAATCTAAAAACCCAAAAATAATAATTAAGGTGCCTAAAGTTTCCTTGTTTCTTTCTCTTTACAGGAAAATTACCTCTAGGCTTATTGGGGACTGACTTTTAGATATTTTATCTAAGTCCTTTAAGCTCGGCTGGACAGTACCTTCATTTTCTTGCGTTGCTCCATTTTTAGAAAATTAAATAAAAATCAGAAAATTATCAGAAATTCACTAAAAACAGTAAAAATCATAAAACACCTAAAAACATTTTTATTTGAATTTTTTTCTTGATTTTTGATGCATTAAATAAATTGTTGAATTGTCTTGTTCCCTTGTTTTTCTTATTTTCTTAATTAACTAAAAATCCAAAAAATATAAAAAGAATAAAAATCCACCAAAAATACCCTTTTCTTTTATTTTATTTTTGACTACTTCGTAGGCCGCAAGGCCATCACGTGCTCCTTGTGTTCGACCCTGGTCGCTATACCAGGTTAAAATAATAGCAAGACCGCTATTTGATTTTGAGTTGATTTTATCTTATTTGGTGGTCTCCTTCTTCTTGATTGACACACGAGCGATTGAGGTCGCAACGACCATTTGAGATATACCTGATCTACCTTGCTTGCTCGATTTTCGTGTCATCAACGATCCTTTTCTTTTCTTCGAAGGATCGGATTGTGTTTGGAGAAGGTGTATTCCTCAGGAGGAATACCAGAGTGTCCTCACATATTTTCATTCACTTGAGGCTGGAGGACACCATTCGGGAAAGAGAACCGCTCACAAAGTACTTCAATGTGGATTGTATTGGCCGACCTTGTTTAAAGATGCAATTGATTTTGTACGGTCGTGCCCGATTTGTCAAAGGATGGGATAGACAGTTGGACAGAGAGATGAGATGCCCATGCAACTGATGATGATTTGTGATGTTTTTGATGCATGGGGCATAGATTTTATGGGTCCCTTTCCCAACAGCTAAGGACATGAGTACATATTGTTGGCAGGTGATTATCTATCCAGGTGAGTGGAGGCTATCCCAACCCGAACTGCAGACAACAAGACTGTCTGTAAGTTTGTGAGAGACCATATTATTACTAGGTTCGGGGTACCAAAAGTTTTGATATTTGATGGGGGCAGCCACTTTGTGAACCGAGATATGAGATCTTTAGCTAGAGACTATGGATTTAAGCATAGAATTACTAGTCCTTACCACCTATAGTCCAACATCATGGTAGAGGTTTCGAACAGAGAGGTGAAGAGTATTTTGCAGAAATTGGTTCATCCTGATAGGAAGAACTGGTCCCAGCTCTTGGACCAAGTTCTATAGGCCTATAGGACAGCCTACAAAACACCATTGGAAACTTCACCATTTAGAATGATCTATGGCAAGCCATGCCATTTTCCCGCAGAATTGATTCATAATTCCGAATGGGTAATTAAGAAGATTAATTGGAGTTGTCACCTAAGGAAGCTTTGTCGATACTTGAACTTGAACGAGCTCGTGGAAATCCGAAACATGGCATATGATAACAGTTTGATTTACAAGGACAAAGTAAAGAGATGGCATGATCAACACATTAGGTGTAAAGACTTTGTCCCTGGACAAAAGGTATGGTTGTTCAATGCCAGATTGAAGATGTTCCATGGGAAGCTCAAATCTAAATGGACGTGTCCCTTTGTTGTTAAGAAAGTGCACGAGAATGGAAGTGTAGAGATAGATGACCTCACAGATGGTGCACAATCTCATGTGGAAAATGGACAACTGTTGAAGCATTTTGTAGATTCGAAAGAGCAGTTAGTCCAAGTCGAGGTCATCAACTTCATGCAGAGTGAGTACAGAGCAGATACATCATATTACTCTTCATGAAGATGCAACATCAAGATTCAACATCTTAGAAGATTCATTCCTCTTGTACATTCTCCCTTCTTTGTATATTCTCCGGATCACATCGGTTCTTACACTTACTCCTGTCCTATACTTAGGCTGCCCAAGAGCCTAAGTATAGGGGGAACTGATGCTCGCCTTGTGTATATACTCATCCATTTCTCCTCTTGACCTCGTCCGCCCCATTTTTGCTCTTCTTCTACACTTAGGCTGACTAGAGCCTAAGTATGGGGGGGGGATCGACTTCTATACTATTTATTATTTTAGCCATCCTACGCTTAGCACGAGCTATGTCTTTTTCTCGCTTCTTGTGCTCTGAGGACATAACACATGCTAAGTATAGGGGGCGTGTATATATTACATATATACTTTACCCATAGCTCGTACTTTCACATATTTTTGTATATATTATAAAATAATTATGGACTGGGTAAATTTTTTTAAAAAATCTCTTAAAAAATTTTCAAAAAAAAACAAAAAAAACTATTTTTCCTTATTTGCTTAAAAAAACTTTTTCAAAAAAATGTCCTTTCTTATCTACCAATCTTTTTCAAAAAAAACCTTTGAAAAAAAGAAGAACATTTTCTTAAAAAAATTCTTCTTTTCCTTTGTTTTTTTAAAAAACTCTCTAAAAATTCACAAAAAAAACACTAACTAATAAGTTGGTTTAATCACTGACACAATTCACTTTCACACAAGACTAATGATGTTCAAGAATACTTGGTTTATGAGGTCTTGAGATTTTGAGTTAACCTGCCTTAGTCATTAGGGTCCTTGACTTAATTATTCATATTTCCCTAGTTTGAAAGATTTGTGTGCTATATTGCATGATTAGTCTCTACCTTAAGAATATGATCAGCACCTCACATACATGACTGCAGTTATGATGAGATGAGTTGAAATTTCACTTGAGGAATTGGGATGAGGGATTTGAGTTTGGACTTGATTTGATGATGCTCGAGGATGGGATAAAATCAATGAAGACTTCATGAAACCCGAGTGTCAGAATCTTTAGCCAGTAGGAGAACATGGTTCTTGTACTATCTCTTGACATTTACCTATGTGCCAGGGTGTGATAAAATAAAAAAAGTATTGATCAGTGTGCGCCAACTCTTGATAAAAGTAGTGGAGCTAGTCAAAAATACTACAAAGCAATGAAATGCAAAAGAAAAGCTCTCATTCCATACAAAGTCAATTACCAAAAGAGCTTCCACCAAAGGCGAGCACTCCCAACTATTTCAAAGTGTCCACTTGGACCACCGTTGTTAGGATCAGGAGTCGGGCTTGCACCAAAAAAGGTCTCTGCATCGTAAATGCTACAAGTCTGGGTGTAGAAGGTATAATAGATACTAAAAAAGGCATACCCCAGTGTACTCCCAGGAAAACAAGTGCAGACGACTCCAACTTCTCTTGACGGACGCACTGATCAACACCAAAAATATGTGTTGCGTAATAAGGCACTTGATAGGATGCTTGTTCCAATGAGAGGGAGAGAAGAAATGACACAATCCTATGCCCTCCATCAACTGGCCTTCCATCTACACTTTTAAGTCTGACAATTAAAGAGACGGTGGATTGGATGCAAGAAAGATTTATTCCCTAGTATTGGGGATCGGGTTCTTAGGAGAGTCTCTTGGACTGGAACCTTGGGTGACGTTGCGACTCTACTCTTGTAACTGCAGACAACACTTAAGTCATATCCCTACTATATATGTATACAAAGAGAATATGATGACTAGGGAAATTAGATACCTTTTGACTAGAGCTTGGTTCATCTTAGAATTTTAGGATCTCTAAAAACGAGAGTTCATGAACGGATCAAGTCTTGTATTCACTTGCACAGTCAGGGGTTAATCCAACTTATTCATTCTTTATTTGCTCGAGGACTAGCAAAGTTTAAGTCTTGGGGGGTGATGAATCCACGATTCATCATCACAATATCTTGATCTTAGCAAATTTCCTGAGTAAATTCTCAAATAAATGTATATAAAATAAATAAATTAACAAAATAACTCTTGTAAATAAAAAACATTAATTAGTATAGATTATATTGTACAAAATTAATTAACAATAAAAGGTCGCAAGATTAAAGGAGTTTTTCACATGTAAACAACCTAAAACTTCATGTATTTTTAATAATTTCATTTCAACTCCTTTTTGTCTAATTCTTTTCTAACTTGTTCATAACAATGTATACAAAAATAAAAAATATAAAATAAATTTCAACTCAAGTAGATGCTCCTAGATCCTAAAGGGAAAAGGCCGTAAAATCCAACTTTACGGCCAAATTCCTCCTCCGTATGAACTCCAAATTCACCAAACTCACTTTTATAGTTCAAGTTAGAAAATTATCTATCCAACGGAAGTGGTTTCATTAAAATCGGAGCTCATTTGCAAAAGTTGGGTTTTGGGACCTAGATGTACATTGTACATTATGTATATATATTCATTCTTTCTTCATTTTTTATTTTATCTTTCTTAATTACTAAAAATACAAAAACAATTATGGTTGTGTTGTATTTTTATTATAGTATTTTATTGTATTTTTTGTTGTAAATATCTCTTATTAAAAAGATAAAAAATACAAATTAGAAAAGCAAACAAAAAATTGTACATGTTGTATGTATTCCTTTGTAAATTCTCCCCTATTTCTTCCTTCTTTATATTTTTTGTTGTATTTAAAGTATCCTACTTTATTTCATTTTATTTTCCTTTATTTATTTTTCATTCCCTACAATAACCACCATTCAACTCCATTCTACCACCAACCTCCATTCAACCCTACCTTTTTTTAAACCTCCCATTCAACTCCATTAATAACACAACCTCCCATTCAAGTCCACAACTTTAATGACTTCTCGTATCTTCTCTTTATATACATCCCATCCTCCTCATTTTGCACTTGATCCATCTTATGTTAGTAGATCCTAGTTCACAGAGTTGAATCGGTGATATCGACGCAACCACGGTCGAGCGGCGACAACCCTCTCTCCGGTGAGATCCATTGGCTTTTCGGCCAACATCGCAGCCACATCCGTGCGTTGCTCGAGCTCATCGCTTGTCGACGATTTGAGCGAAGATCGTGCTCTCGTGAGCACACCACATGTGACTGTCTCCATCGTAGGTAAGTTTAGTTTCATCTTGTCATTATTTTTATCTTTGCAATTTTTTTAGCCCATCACATTACCATCCATTTAACCACATTTTGTTCCCTTGTATTTCATCACCATCACCAACTCATCCTCTTTCTCTTTTGCATACATATTTATTTCTTGTTTATAAAAAAATTAAAAAAATAAAACTAAAACAAAGACAAAAAATATTACAAAAAAAGCAGACGCGGGTGGAGCAGCAGCTTCAACGCCGTCGCCCCACCCTCTTCCTCCTCTGCACTCAGCGACGGAGCCGCTCGCCGCCCATTCCGCCCTCCAACGGCGCAGCCCCGTGTGCAGCTTGCCGCCCGCCACATCGTACGCCAACGCAGCCGCGTCCAGCGCTGCCCGCGCTCCTCGTCGGTGGCGAGCTCTCCTAACCACCTGTACTCGCCGCTCCGAGCAGCAGCGTGCGCACCACGCGCAGTGCTTCCCCTCTCCGCACCTCCACTGCGCCTGTGCCATTTGCGGCGAACCGCCCTGCCTCGCTGTCGACGAGCGCGCGGTGCCGCCGCCTATCGGCCCCCTTCGTCCAAGCCCTCGTCGTGCCCCAACTCTTGAAGAAGAAAGGTTTATTTGTTAATTTTATTATTTTTTTAAAAATTGCACTTTTATCCTTTTGTGTGTCTGTAATTATATAACAGTCCATGTACATAAGTTGCTCTGTAATTTTAGTTTCTGTATTTGCACTGATACCCCTATGTTTGGCTATTAATTTGGACACCTGTATTGCATCTTTTTATTCAGTGAAAAATGTCTTAATGTTGAGCAACTAGTTCTCCACCTCTTGGATATTTATTTATATTTTTCTGATATTTGGGTAATTAATTAAAATTATTTAACTAAAATTCTGCATATTTTACCCATTCTGTGATGTTAAATACATATCTGACATGTAGTTGCTTCAAAAATTCTTGAAAAATTAAACATGATGCCTTGAAATGTGATTGAGATAGTCCAAATTTCATCTAAAGTAGAGTTGTTTTATGCCTGAAATAAATCATAGAGTGATTTTTATATTTGATTTTTAATTAAATCCACAAACATCCTTTTTACGAAATTTCAATCTCGTGGATTGTTTGTACAAATATCTATTTGGGATAATTCGCTCTCTGGCTAATTTTACATTATGGATTTATTAGGAATTAATTACTCACTATCACTCTGTTTTCACTAAAAAATCCATAGAAAATTCATATTTTGTTAAAAATTCCAAATATCTTACTGTAGCTTCCTTGCATCATGTTTATTTCCAGTAAAATTTTCATAATTTTTGCTTACTGTTGTGTGAAAAATTGGGAAAAAATCCAAAAAAGTGTGCATTTCTAATTGTTGCATTTTAACCATGCTAATTCCAAAAAAAAATATATGTTGCATTCATCATTGGATTAAGTTTACTGGAAAAATATAATTTGGCTAAATTGGATTAATTTCTCATTAAAATTAATTTGGCTAAGTTGTGTGCTTTTTTAGTAACTTAATTCACCCACATTTTACATTGGCATTTGTTTTTGAATAAAAAATTAAAAAATATAAAAAAATAACCGCATTGGAAACCTAGATTAAACTTTCAAATTAACCCTAGAGTTGTTCCTTTGCCTCCCTGAGTTCGACCCCGGACTTGTCCGGGATACAAATTAAAGCCGAGACACTCTTCACGGAGATCTTCTCTCGGTTCTGATTAAATCGCTAAGTACACGTACTACAACGTGCACAAATTAAAACATGTATTTAGCGACTCGTCAGTGGTCGAGGGCACAAGGAGAGAAGGTGGATATAAAAAGGATTGGCATCAACCCCCCTATACTTGGGCTTTTACCGAAGTATAGTAGACGTACAAAGGGAAACGATGGGGTCGGGAGAGAATATACAGAAGTTCAAGGAGATTTTCAACAAACCTTCTTGCGAGCATGTAGTGGGAGGGAATATGGATATGAAGAACACGACGAAGAAGGTTCCCAGCCATCATCAGAGTCATCCTCAGAAGAATAAAAATGTTCTGTGGAGGATATCCAACTAACTTTTCTTTGTTGCCTCTTATTCATGTGGTTAGCCAACTCGACCTCAGATGATGAATAGTCTTGTGAAGAGGTATTTGTCTGGTCATATCTGTTGGAAATGCGAGCCCACGGCGAGCCATTATGCAATAAATGTTATTGCAAATATCATTCCCTGATCTGAAATGAAGAATGAATAATTTGTATAATAGGTCCCTTAGTACAATTAGGGTTATGTACCATGGCCATCTTAATAATCATACAGCTGTTGACTCAACTATTGAATCATAGAGGCTGGTGCTTGGATGAATATCTAAAGAGTTAGATTGAGGACTCATCAAGCACCGTCAAATGATTGTTAAGAGATGATCTCCAGCCTGAGTAGGAGATGGCAATCCTTATCTCTTTAGGCTGATATCTTACCGACCTCTTGATGCAGGTCCTCTGCATAGGAATAGGGATTCGGAGTTGTCAGATTATTTGGGTCAAAGAGTTGACTTAACGAGATCAAGATAACCAAAGTCCTATATCGTATGCTGTCATGATATAGGCACGCATCCTCTGACCGGAGACAGATGTTTTACTATATGTCTGAGTGTGTACATTTGGCAGACCAATAGGTTGATGACCTAATCAAGGTCTATACACCGGCGCGCTGGTGTGCATATAAGGGCATATGAGTAATACGATCTCTCAAAGGGATCATACAGGTTCAATTACTGAATCGGAAGACATGAGCTCACTCATGAGATATTGGGAAGAATCAAATTCCATGCGCATGGTCGTCTCGCTTTGGAAGCTTGACTGAATTTGTAGGTTTGATATATACTTCTAGTATATGATCAAGACCTAGGTATGATATACGCTTTTGGAAAGTGTATGATCAATACCAACTCCCAATGATGGAATGAGAAACTTACTGATAAAAACATGAAGTAGACAGTATAAAGTTGATCCGATACTTCGGGTTTAGTCTGAGTCTTCCAGTATGCAGGATGTACAGGTATTGGGAATACCTGAGGGTGATTTCATCATAAACGATTGTATAACCATGATGCTTCCATTCCTAGGGAGTGATGAAACGGGTCTGGATTTTAGTGACTCCTCTCAGTAGAGAAGCGATCTGATCTTGGTCCAAGTGTTGGACATTGATCTGATTCAGATACAATGAGAAGATTAGATTTACGGTCTTGATTTAATCAAGCATCTATGGGAGGCCCGCGATCTGGATTTGAGATATGATCTCAATATCTATGTCACTATACGTGGAACAATACAATCGCCCTGTCCTTATCTCCAAGTATCTGCGGAGAGATTGCATTATTCTTGAAGGGTTCAGGAATAATTCCATGAGATCTAAGCAATGAAGAGATCATGATTAAATGTGATTTAATCATCTTAATGCATGAAGCAATTATCCAATATAATTAAATGTGATTTAATTATCATGGATAAGAATAATGTGGATAGAAATATCCAATTATTCATAATATATTATAAATGTGATTTATAATGTATTAGAGAGAGCTAATTATAATTTATATGTATTGATTAATTATTATGTGTATTGGATACACATTGTGTAATTAATTAACAATATGAATTATATGTTGTTTTAGGTTGTGAATATGATTCACAATTTTTCCATGGCAAGAATGCAATATTCTTAAAGATAATTGTGAATTATTTTTTAAGAATAAAACCCAATAAATTTGTTGCAAATAAATAAGAGAGATTCCAAGGAGATATGCAATCTCATGGATTTCCATGAGATTGCAATCTCCATGCAATCTCAAGGGGCGGCACAACATTCCTATAAGGAATGTGTGGCCGTCCACTTGGAAGGTACATGGAGATGAAATCTCCATGTATCTTCTCTCCTTATTTGTTGGGTTGATTTAGGAATAAATTATATTTGATTTTGTCAAATATATTTTGACCTAAATTTGTTGCTTTGACAACAACAATCTTGGCCATTAGATTGACACAAATAAATCTCACCCATTGATTTTGTGTGTCCCATGGATTGAGATCCATGGATCCCAAAACCCTATAAATAGAGAGGCATACTATGCTCTCTAATTACTTGCAATATTGGAGCTCTCTCTCTCCCTCATTTCTTCATACACGCCAGCCCTCTCTCCCTCTCTTGTTGGTGGCCGTCCACTATACCCTAGAGAAGGGAATCGTCGTCGCCATCGCCACCGTGTTGCCGCTTCGACGTTCTTCTGTTTCTCCGTCTTTTTGGTATGCTACACCCACGAAGGAGACGTTAGATCTCGTGTGACGAGATCAGGAGCAACCATGCTTGGATCATCTTCTTAGATTGCGAGGACAACGTGGTTCATCCCCGCTCTCGCAAGCGGTCTCGCCGACGATCGGACTTGAGACAGGAGGTCTCTTCCTTTAGAGACTTGATCAACCACGCTTCAAGAGGTATTGCATTATACTTGTTGTGGTTATAGATGAAACGATCTGAGAATGGTTCTCAGATCATGTGGTTTCATCGAATAATTTTTTTTTAAATTCCGCTGCACCGAACAACTAGTACGACTAGTCGTTCTTCGTCGTATCCGATATGACGATCACGCTTCCGTGATACGCTTGAGGATATTTTTTACCATATCCTTCAAGTGGTATCAGATCCATGTTTAGGGTTTCGAATATGATTCGAAAAACCGAGGACGACTTGAGTTCGTTAAGGTCGCGAAAGTTTTTATCGCATTTGATTTCGCAGATCTGTTTAGTAAATAAATTCGGCACTGTTTAAATTGTTTAAACACGAATTTAATACTTTGATTTTGTTCCCCATTAAATAAGGAAACTATAGGAACTGAGTTTGCGTAAATCGGATTTCGTATGCTCTAGTTATGGTTGTTTTAATGAACATGTATGCACTGTTGCGGGAACAGTAGATTTTAACATGATTAAAGAGTTAATTACTGTTTTCATCTGCCTAGAAATGCGTGCAACTCCACTTAGGTTCTGTTCTAAATCAAGTTAGCAATCTATGAAAATTGAGTTTGCTTAATTTGGATTTAAATTGATTGAGATATGTTAATTTTAGTGAGTAGGGGTCCTTACTGAAATTACATTCCTAATATAGAACCAAGTGATTGTCAATTAGTGAAATTAATTGTTAATTTCGTGAAATAATTTTGAAAATATTTGTGAAATATTGAAACATGATTATTTGCCTAATTGACTTGGCCCCAACCAATTAATTGATTAAGATATGATCTAAATCATAATTGGAAACCACAATCTTTCAAACTTGATGCTTGAATAGGATTTGGGAATTTGTCTAGCAAATTTCCTTATAATCAAAAATGTTTTGATTATTACTATATGGTACAATTTCGGTTGAAGAACCGATTATCATCTCAAGTACAAATTAATCAATTTGTCATTATCCTTTCCCGAGGTGGATATGGTGCCTAGTCGGAGAGCATTGGGGTTGCGGGTTGCAAAGTATGTGGTCCGTCCCACTCTCGTCGGTACTGGCCATGACAGCGGGTAGGGCCGGGATAATGTCCGAGGGATTAAGATGTATATTTCTAATTATTAAAATTCGAATTAATACGTATTTTGAGATATTACCATATATGTATTCAAGTAAAATAATCAAGTTTGATTGATTGAATTGGATTGATAATTAATTTAATATGATTAAGTTGATTATGTCCAATTGAAATACTCTAATATGATTAGAGTTAATAATTCCTATGGAAGAATTAATTATGTGAATGTGATTCACGATAATTAATTAAAATTTGAATATGAGGTGGAGGATCACATAAGTGACATCCATGGTCTCCCGTCAAGGCGAAGGGTTCCGTCGCCAGTGATTGTATGTGGGAGACGCCTGTCCGAAGTGACAGCTCCTGTATGCAAGCGCATCTGGATCGGGCTCTTTGCTTCTCGAAAGAGTAAGGCCGTATACGTAGTGACCCCAATATCGGATCCTCATATTATTGGGGCGATATTGGATTGCGTATAGCGAGTACTATTCCTGTTGACGGTTAGTTCAATTAACGACGGGTCAACATCACCTTAGGGGTGGTGGGCCCGGGTTTTAAAGACCGAATTGGGAAATGCAAGTTGGACTTGCAAAGCGGAATGTGTTCCCGCTTCTTTTTATCCGAGTTGTAGATTCTCATATTATTGGGATGTAACAAAGATAAGGAAGGAGATCCCAGATCTTGTTGAGATATAATAATAAGTATATCTCTTACATTGAAAGTGATTAAGGAACGAACTTTCAATGTTGACAAGGCAAGACAACTTTGATATAAAAATCCTAAATCAAAGTAAAATATATATATTTATATATTTATGCAAATTTCTTATTTCAGATAATCCTTCATTAAAACCCACTCAATGATATACTCAATAATAACCAGTGAAATAGCTTGGATTGGACTCAATGATCCAGATATTGTATTTGCAATTGAACACATAATGTATGTGGTTGTAATGTGCAAGTTTCCTCATAATAATGAGGAATGACAATTAAATAAATAATAGGACTACAACCCTAGGGTTTGTATGTCTCTATAGTCTTGATCTCATCGAATGTACTTTGGAAGTATCATGTCGATGATGATCGCAATTGTCAAATAATCCTTATAAAATCAATGAAGATATTATGGCATGCATATGTGCTCTTGACATTTAATCATGAGTAACATGGTTCTCTGCATCATGCAGAATGGTAGCTCTATAAGAGATGATGTATTCAAAATGTTTGAATACCTACCTAAACCAATGTTTTAAGAGTTTAAATAGATGTAGATGATGAGTGTCATCATTCTACTATTTATACTCTAGTTATTCATGAAGCTTCATAATATTCATATTGTATGAATTTAAGGAAGCATGTATAAATGTTGAAAAACTCTTACTTTGAATTCTTTTGAATTTAAAATAAGAGATCCTCTGTCCTGAGCAATGGTTGCTCATAGATAAAGGGAGCGCAGTGGAAGCATGGGTTGGACCCAAGAAAGAAGGAAAGTCAAAGAGTTGACTGGACTTCTATGACTTCCATATGACATCTAAAGAGTTGGATGAATGCCAATACTGCAATAAGTTGATGTGTTGATAGTATAACTATCAAGTCTGTCTAGGATCCTTAGAAAAGGACTCGGACGGAGCATCAGAATAATCTACATAAATCATTGATATTGACTTACTTATTGAATAAGATAAAGTCAAATAATTGTATCTCAATCTTCTGATGACATTTGCAATGGGTTGCATATGCTTTAGAAGACTAGAAAATCTGATCTTAAGGTTTATAGTTATCCACATGGACATTAATGCAATTGTTGTAACAATCTCTGTTGGATTGATGGACTTGTTAATTTCAGTGGGAGAGCCCTTAGTCTTAGAGAATGTCTCTATGACCTAGATATAAGAATACACTCATTGTTTGATTCTAAATGTTGGAAATAAACATGAATTCTGGAATGGACCTATCATAAAGAGTTATGATGAAGATATTTCAGAAAGTAATCTAAAATCTAGTGGACTCCACTAAATTAGAAAATTAATGAATGGTTCATTAATATTTCTAAATACTGAAATTAAAACCTTTATAAGATCAATAGGAGGATGAAGATCATTTGACAATGATCTAGCATCGAGCCTTGGACATTTGTCTATCGATTTGATCAATAGACTAGTAAGAGATGAAACTTTAGAATGTCTAAAATTTCAAAACTTACATACTTATGAATATTGTATTCGAAGTAAAATGTCCAATACACCCTTCTTTGGGAATAGTGTAAGATGTCAAGGTATTCAGGATCTCATACATATTGATGTATACGGATCATCTATATCATAGTAAACATTATGGATATGTGATATCTATCGATGATTACGTATGATATGAGATTTCTTCTCTTCACCTAAAGAAACCTTTGAAATGTTCAAAGATTTCATAATTTTGGTTTGGAACCAAAGCCTGAAGGAAGATGAAAATGAATTTGGTCTAATCTAGGTAATCAATACCTATTAGATGAATTCATAATATACCTTATGGAGAAAGGAATATCATTCCTATCTCACTCCTCCTAATGAACCTAAACTCAATAGAGTTGAAGGGAGATACAATTGAATCATGTGTAACATGATTTGATCAATGATGAATTTTTAGCATAATTTCCTCTTAGTTTCCAGGTATATGTGTAGTAGAGACTACATTATATATATCCTTAATAAGATTCCATGCAAGTAAGCTGGAATTGAGCACTAGAGAGTGCTGCTTCATTAGGAAAATAAAGAATGGTATTGGATACCTACTTTATGACCTTGAGATTCTTAAAATATCTCATCTCTGAGAATGTGATTCTTAGAGGTTGAGACTCTTGAGAATCAAGATGAAAATGAAGTATAGGAACTCATTTAATCTTGAGAAGATAATGAGGCTCCTGAAATTGGAAACTAAAAGGACAATTAAAGATGAAACACTAATACCTCTTCAAATGAGTTTGAGGATGGATTCCATATGTTAGAGAAATCTGACAATGATCGAACTTCATCTGATGAAGCTTCTGAAGATCATAGCATGGATAGATGGATGTTAGCAATAAAATTCTAATGTAGACTTCATATACAAGTGTTGTATGTGGACCCTCGAGGATCCACCTATATGGGTAATACCTGTAGAGGTGTAAATGGATCTTCAAGAGAAAGGAAACCTGATGAGAAGGTAGAGACCTTCAAAGCACGGTTCGTAGCCATGAGCTGCACACTGGAAGAGAAGACATTGCTTGCGATGAGACTTGCTCTTCGGTAACCATGCTTAAAATCGTCAGATTATTGCTAACCTTAGCTACACAACTTGACTATTGCATCTTCGAGATGTAAGTCAATATTGCATTCCTCTACGAATACCTCTTTGAGGATATTCACATGAAGTAGCCCCAAGGCTTCATGGTTGAGGAAAGCAAGGTGTGCAAGCTAAGGAATCCATCTATGGACTCAAATAAGCTTCTTGAAGTTGGACCATAAGATTTAATGGAATTATAATTGTTATGATTTCAAATAGAATCTTGATGAGCCATGTAAAGCTTAGTGGGAGTGCCTTTGTGTTCATCGTGCTAAATGTAGATAATATCCTAATCATTTGGAATGATATAAAGATAATAATAAGTGTTTTATGGACCGGCTATTCCATATCTTGAAATATGATTTCAAAGATACCTCTTAGATCTTAGTTCTGAAGTTGTTCAGAAGCAAAGAAAAGAGGATAATGGGACTGTCACATTTGTAGTACACCTTGGACATATTCTATTCTTAGAAATTCCAAGAAAGGCTTCCATCCCTTAAGATATGGTACTGACCTATCTAAAGGGATAGCACCTCAAAGAGTTGAGGAAGTGAATGCTAGAACTACTTGCCCTTGGGCATCAGTTCTGTGAAGCCAGGTGTGTGCTAAATGTGTACAAAAGCCAGATGGCTGCCATGCAGTGGGAGTAGTAAACTGTTACTAATCCTACTATGGAAATAAAACACTTGGTTGCAGTAATAACAAAATCTTCATAGATGACAAGTTTTTTGAGATAATGATCTCAAAGTCTTATCTTCAAAAGCTTGAGACTTTATAGATAAAGATCTAGAAAGTCTTAACTGTAGATACCTTAAGAGATAGTGATCTCCAGGAAAAAGGGTATTCTGATAAGGATTATGGAAATACTGGTTAAGATAATTGTTAAGTTGTAGTGTCAAAGACACTGTAACTAACTAGATTGAGTATTGGTTGCATAAGATGCAACATTCACATTAGATGCGAGCACTGTTACTGGGGATATGCAAGTACCGTAAAAGGACTTGGCGTAGTCTCGCGGGAACAGAGTGACTGATCAGCTTACCTAGCTATTTTCCAAATAGTCTATGATTATCACATGAGTGCAGGTTTAAATGATTAGCCCATTAATGGCACTTTGGGCTAGTGGGAGATTGTTGGAAATGCGAGCCCACGGCGAGCCATTATGCAATAAATGTTATTGCAAATATCATTCCCTGATCTGAAATGAAGAATGAATAATTTGTATAATAGGTCCCTTAGTACAATTAGGGTTATGCACCATGGCCATCTTAATAATCATACAGCTGTTGATTCAACTATTGAATCATAGAGGCTAGTGCTTGGATGAATATCTAAAGAGTTAGATTGAGGACTCATCAAGCACCGTCAAATGATTGTTAAGAGATGATCTCCAGCCTGAGTAGGAGATGGAAATCCTTATCTCTTTAGGATGATATCTGACCGACCTCTTGATGCAGGTCCTCTGCATAGGAATAGGGATTCGGAGGTGTCAGATTAGTTGGGTCAAAGAGTTGACTTAACGAGATCGAGATAACCAAAGTCCTATATCGTATGCTGTCATGATATAACCACGCATCCTCTGACCGGAGACAGATATTTTACTATATGTCTGAGTGTGTACATTTGGCAGACCAATAGGTTGATGACCTAATCAAGGTCTATACACCGGCGCGCTGGTGTGCATAAAAGGGCATATGAGTAATACGATCTCTCAAAGGGATCATACAGGTTCAGTTACTGAACCGGAAGACATGAGCTCACTCATGAGATATTGGAAAGAATCAAATTCCATGCGCATGGTCGTCTCGCTTTGGAAGCTTGACTGAATTTGTAGGTTTGATATATACTTCTAGTATATGATCAAGACCTAGGTATGATATACGCTTTTGGAAAGTGTATGATCAATACCAACTCCCAATGATCGAATGAGAAACTTACTGATAAAAACATGAAGTAGACAGTATAAAGTTGATCCGATACTTCGGGTTTAGTCTGAGTCTTCCAGTATGCAGGATGTACAGGTATTGGGAATACCTGAGGGTGATTTGATCATAAACGATTGTATAACCATGACGCTTCCATTCCTAGGGAGTGATGAAACGGGTCTGGATTTTAGTGACTCCTCTCAGTAGAGAAGTGATCTGATCTTGGTCCAAGTGTTGGACATTGATCTGATTCATATACAATGAGAAGATTATATTTACGGTCTTGATTTAATCAAGCATCTATGGGAGGCCCGCGATCTGGATTTGAGATATGATCTCAATATCCATGTCACTATACGTGGAACAATACAATCGCCCTGTCCTTATCTCCAAGTATATGCGGAGAGATTGCATTATTCTTGAGGGGTTCAGGAATAATTCCATGAGATCTAAGCAATGAAGAGATCATGATTAAATGTGATTTAATCATCTTAATGTATGAAGAAATTATCCAATATAATTAAATGTGATTTAATTATCATGGATAAGAATAATGTGGATTGAAATATCCAATTATTCATAATATATTATAAATGTGATTTATAATGTATTAGAGAGAGCTAATTATAATATATATGTGTTGATTAATTATTATGTATATTGGATACACATTGTGTAGTTAATTAACAATATGAATTATATGTTGTTTTGGGTTGTGAATATGATTCACAATTTTTCCATGGCAAGAATGCAATATTCTTAAAGATAATTGTGAATTATTTTTGAAGAATAAAACCCAATAAATTTGTTGCAAATAAATAAGAGAGATTCCAAGGAGATATGCAATCTCATGGATTTCCATGAGATTACAATCTCCATGCAATCTCAAGGGGCGGCACAACATTCCTATAAGGAATGTGTGGCCGTCCACTTGGAAGGTACATGGAGATGAAATCTCCATGTATCTTCTCTCCTTATTTGTTGGGTTGATTTAGGAATAAATTATATTTGATTTTGTCAAATATATTTTGACCTAAATTTGTTGCTTTGACAACAACAATCTTGGCCATTGGATTGACACAAATAAATCTCACCCATTGATTTTGTGTGTCCCATGGATTGAGATCCATGGATTCCAAAACCCTATAAATAGAGAGGCATACTATGCTCTCTAATTACTTGCAATATTGGAGCTCTCTCTCTCCCTCATTTCTTCATACACGCCAGCCCTCTCTCCCTCTCTTGTTGGTGGCCATCCACCATACCCTAGAGAAGGGAATCGTCGTCGCCATCGCCACCGCGCTGCCGCTTCGACGTTCTTCGGTTTCTCCGTCTTCTTGCTGTGCTACACCCACGAAGGAGACGTTAGATCTCGTGTGACGAGATCAGGAGCAACCATGCTTGGGTCATCTTCTTAGATTGCGAGGACAACGCGGTTCATCCCCGCGCTCGCAAGCGGTCTTGCCGACGATCGGACTTGAGACAGGAGGTCTCTTCCTTTAGAGACTTGATCAACCACGCTTCAAGTGGTATTGCATTATACTTGTTGTGGTTATAGATGAAACGATTTGAGAATGGTTCTCTGATCATGTGGTTTCATCGAATAAATTTTTTTTTAAATTCCGCTGCACCGAACAACTAGTACGACTAGTCGTTCTTCGTCGTATCCGTTATGACGATCACGCTTCCGTGATGCGCTTGAGGATATTTTTTACCATATCCTTCAATTTCTGATTACATCGATCCATGTACAATACCCTAGGGAGGATTTCTCATAATAGTCCATGTTTATAGTAATGTACTTAGTCGGTTTGCTAGGACTTGAAGCAAGAAGAGTAGAAGGACTAGAATGCGTCTTCCCTCTACTAGAAACCGGATTAGAAGATGTAGCCCTTCTAAATTGTGTATGTGAGGTGCTAGCCATAGGTTCTTCATCGGATGAGTCACCATGTATATTGTCTATCTCTTGTAAGGTCTGTACACGTTTTGGATATGAGATAGTTCTCTGAGTTGGTTTATGTATCTAGGTCGAGATTATTCACTTCAGAGCAACATTGGTAGCCTCTACAGTATGATCCTCATGTGTCTATCCTATGGTTCTGTGTGGAGTTTGTAGAGAGGTCTATTCTTGTGAAGTGTTTGACTCAAGGGTATCCTATGTGTAACGACTGTCGGTTTCTTGTTCGGTTGTGTCAGGGTTAGGTGTGTCCTCGAGAGCTTGATCCTTACGATCTTGGTTCAGAAATTGCATGTTGCGAATCTCGTAATCGATAGTCTCTCTGGCAGAGGCTAAGAACGTCTTTGCCAAAATAATGGGAGACTCAGTAAGCTCTCCTTGGTGCTCGATGCCATGATAATGAAGTTCACTATGTGTTTGAAAACTTGGAAGTTCATGACGACGGAAATGATTCCTCTCGATATTTTGGTGGATCGATCGGGAAATTAAATGATCACCCTAGTCTTCTTGAGCGATCCGAGATTGAGTCGGTCAAATACGGACTTCAGGAGGATATTCATAGTAGAGTCGTCAATCCGAACTTGCTCGATGTTCTTAATTTCACAATTAAGCCTAGTCAACCATTTGACTCTACGACGCTTTTTTGGATCATCATCGAACCAGTCATAGTAACTAAATGAAATTCAGTTCTAGATCGTTTCTTGCTCGTCTTCTCACGTGATAATCAACCCTTCACAAATCTATGAAGATCGGGTTCGTAATCTATGGACTTGATTAATGGAAGATCTAAGATTGGACTTTTACAAAGTGCTTCCATTTCGATGTTGTCCAATTTTTTAAAATTTACTATATTTTTGGTATTTTTCATAATAGCCAGTGGACTAGTAAATGGACTGATCATATGCATGGGGTGTCTATGCTTGAAAAATTTATACCTGATGTGTCTTAGGTCCGCTCGGTGGGACCACCACTTCTCCTTGGTTGTTCTTCATTTTTTAACCATTTGAATGACATCATCAAGTAGTTTGGTCGAAGCATTGACTCTCTGATTAATCCGAGCAATGTCACCCGCTATTGTCTCATGACTTGTAGATGAATGTCCGTACTCATCATTTCGTGACACCAGCATGCAATCTTGAGCCGAGTAGTAATCATTCTCTGTGGTCAGGTCATGATTCTTATTTCCTTAACTCTGGATATCCAATGTATGAGTCAACGGAAAAGTGGTCGTACTTGACTATGAACCTTATATCTCCTCATTAAATAGACATATTTTATCGTAGTATAAAAGGTGAAAATGGTTCGAGCAAAACCATAATTTGGAATAGGTGGAGATTTATTTTGGTAAGTGTACCAAGGTCGAACTCAGGGACACGAGCTATCAACTTGACTAATAAGATAATATTACGTGAATTAGGCGACTAAATCAATTACCTAGGTCAACAGACATATAGTGTACAATAATGCGATGCAATATATGATGAATGAATAGAATATGTACAAATTAAAATAAATATTAGATGTTACAGAATGACATGAGATGCAAGCATATATACATATACAAACATACCCCTAAATTAACCAAATAATAGAACAATAATTATGTATTTCATTTAATAGATCATTTGATTATTTAAATTAAAGTGAATCTCTACATTGGTAATTAAATACTAAGCGAATGATAAATTAAATATCAAGTTACATTCATATTGTGAAAAGTGCACATTAGTGAATTAAATATGACATGACATAGAGCATCTAATAAGCATCATAATGAAACTAAAATCATTGGAATCGGAATCCACATGCTCAAGTTATATGTGAAATATTTCAGGGGCATAAACACAAATAAAAACAAGGAAATAAATAGAGAAATTTCATAAATAGGCCTTTGGATGGTATTTTTGCAATTCTAAAAAATCGATGGTGCTTCCCTGTAAATTTCCAAATGCGGGACCATTTTTTAATTATCAACTATTGGCAAGTTCCTTATGCAAATTACCCATGCATGTCATGCGAGGCACGTGCACCTGGACCAATATGTGAATCTAAAGAAGTTATGGGGTGTCTTTGCAAAATTCCCAGACTGACTCGTGCTAGGCATGTGGGCGAAGTCTTGGAGCGAGGTGTCGAGATCATTGTAGGGGGCTCGGGCCACACGGTGGCCCAAGGCGACTTCAGGCGAGGCTCGATCCTACCGAGCCCCTACGCTCTAGAGTGGCCAATGTGGTGCTTTAGGCAGCACTGGATTAGCACCAAGAGGGCACCATCCAATGGTGCCTAATCATCTTAGATGATCCTCCTCCACCGTGCAACATAAATGGAGATCTGACGAGATGCTTGGAGCTCCACCTTGATCCTCCATCCTCATTAAAACTCTAAGAAGGATCCTAGAAGGCTGGCAAAGAAGACCTGATGGAGAAGGAGGCACAAGACCTCTTAGAAGATGATGGTGACGTATGCATGTCGAAGGCAAAGCTCTATAATGCAACTCCGCCCAAAGTCCAACCATTGAGGATGGACCCGCAAAAGGGGTTAGAGGAGCATAGCCAAAGCGAGACAAAGTGGAACGGAGGGTTACGGTGCAGAGAATGGGGTGCACTGATGGGTTCTTCTCCAACATGGTCGGAGAAGAAAGCTTGGGATGGAAGAGGTTGTGGAGGACAGGAGAGAGGTGGTCTAGACACCCTGTGGAAATCAGGGGTTTCCGGTGAAGCTCGGAGGGTGATCAACTGAATGTAAGAGGGGATGCGTGTGCCTAATTAAAATGGATAAAATAAGGACAATACACAAAAAAGGTGTACCCAAAGATTGAATAAGAACACAAGGTTGAGCGGGGCTTGGGCTGAGCTTCAGGTGAAGCTTTGTTCTTCCCTGAACTCCCCCAACCATGGGGGAGTAGCTCAACAACTATATAAAGGTTGTGTCATGGTCACAAGGACCATGGGTTACATGGAGGTCCGGTCAGACCTCGATTCAACCTCCCCCTATCACGGGGAGGAGAAGAGTCCTAGAAGAATCCTCCATTCAAGGGTGGACAACGTGACAGAGGGGCGGAGAGGGAGTACTTGAAGGTGGAGAATGAGGTTACAAGAGAGGTGGAGGTGGTGCATGTAAAATTCGCTCAGAAGCCCAAGAAGGTAGGTCGTGGGATATTGATGCCTGTACAAGAAGGATGGGAATTAGAGCTTCTTCAAGGGTGGTCAGTGAGGGAGGATGTTATGTGAGGTGGATGCTAAAAATGGAAGGGGGAAAAGGCGCATCGTGGGGCAATGTGGGGCGGAGTTGTTACTGAGGAGGAAGGTGAAGCCCCTAGAGTTGGATCATGCAATCAAATGGACATGATGTGGGCACGGGTGAACGATCCATATCTGATTAAGATATCAGATCGAGTGACTGAGAGGTGGGGATGGCGTGGATGAGTGTAGGTTGTATGATGGAGCCAATTAGACAACCAAGAATTAGGGCGGATGGAGGCTCCAAAGTAGATCAAAGGATATGATATAGCAGTGGAGGTACGAGCAGGAAGGGAACGACTCCTATGAGATCCATAAGGAAGAAATGAATGGTAGAGGGGCAAGGCGCACGGGAAAGAAGGGCTGGGCCACATGGGCAGACCAGAGGACACCATGTGGCCCAATAAGAGAAAAAATAAATAGAAAAAGAAACAAAAATACCAAATAAATATTTACATGCCTCAATAAAATTACAAAACATGACAGTTGTAGATCTCAATGAGATGTACAAGTTTCATGTTGAAGGAAAAAACCAAAAGAAGTCATTTAACATGGAGCTATTTTTATATATATTTTTAAAGAATTTAAAACACTTCTTTTAAATCTTTCATTATTTTTTAATATTTAATTTATAGAAAAATCTAAAACAAATATGTGCAATAATTATTCTAATGTTTATGGATTTTAAATAAAAATAAACGCATAAAATAAATCATAATATTAGGGTTAAACACACAACAGATAGTATTAGTTATATACAACATGTCAATTGGTAATATTAGTCAATTAATGCCATCTTTTATTGAATAGTTCAATCAAGGAGAATAATAAATGATAAATAATACGATAAATCTCATATTCATCACTCGAGAAGAGACTCATTCCAAGTAGGGGATGGTTCAAACATTAAATTCTCCATCGTGACCGGGAATCATGTTTCTCTTTCAAATTTGGTTAAGCTCGTGTCCATCATCGAATTCACATGCTCCATTGTATCCACATAATAATCATTTGGTTTTTTTAGCATTTCATATCTCATATATTCAACTGAAGAAGGACGGTTCTTCTGTTATGAGAATGAAGACGAAGATGGTCATGATACAGTCGTGTAAGCTTGACCCACGTAGTCTGGTTATGAATACCATTATTCCGACATCTTCGAAAAGGAAGGTGGAGCATGATTCATGAACATCGATACATATATGCAAGTGTAATGGTCTTTGAATACACATAATTCAATTTAAACCCCAAATTCATCAACTTTACACACTGAAGTTTGTGAGAGTTTGGTCGACTATCTTTTCAAATTTAAATTGATGATAAATCCATTTTGGAATCTGTGACACACAGGTGTATCTCCGTGATGTCCAGGTGTAGTTCTACTAGTCCTCAATCAAAGGAGTGATTAACCCAGACTTCCGTGTTATATCACGACCCTAAACGAAGTAGTAGACGAGCACCCCCAAAACACCGACCTTATGGTCAGAGGAGAGCGCTTGAGCTCCCAAACCCTCAAGAATCGGATCTGGAGACATAGGACACATGTCCATGGTTTTGGGCTCTAACCTTACGGCCACATCCTCACCCACAAACGGTCTCGAGGTATATACATGTGCATGAAAATGGGGTTGCTCTCCCACAATCAATGATGTTCTATTTTATCCCACTTAATTTTCGGTCACCTTGTTTAGCAGTCCCCTTGTTTTAATTTAATTATCGCTTGAATCAGAGTGAAGAATAAAGTACATCTACATGGGGATTCCAATTTCCATTAAATCTTAGATGAGTGAAAACTAGGGGAGAATAAAAAAAGGTGTGCAGCAGGAAACACGATGATGAATATAAAGTCAGAAATAGTGCTTCCTTGCAATCTTCATGCAAGATACTAATAGAAGCAAAATTTCACTAATTGGATATTTCTAATGCATGTATAAGAAGCCACACTTAGAACAGGAATTTCTATTAACGAGTGATAAAATAGATTAATTTGGCCAAGTGAAATTTGATCTAGTGTGTCTAATTAATGTAACTATGTGGACCTAGTCCTACGAGCATAAAAATAAACCTAGTAACTCTAATAGTCACGGTGCAATCCGAGGACCACGTCAAACATCACAAAAATAAAGGATCCAATAGGCCGAGTGTCCAGTTTGGGTACAGGCGTGAGTCTTCAAAAAAAGAACGCTGAAAATAGAAATTATTACAAATGAATTACAAAAATAAATGAATAAAATATCTCTCTCTCTAAATAATATAAAAACTTCTTCATGCCTCCTCAATGGGCTTGGTCCATAAAATCGCCCGCCTTTGATTGCTCCGAGTTGCTTTGGCCTCCATGAAGGTTGTTCCAAGTTTACCGGGTACCTCATATGAAAAATAAGAAATAAAATGTTAGAGATGTATTCCCAAAAATATTTTCAAAATAAAATAAATAAAAATGTTGAGAAATAAACAGATAAATAAATACAAGAAAATCGAGGGTTAGACTATATTGGGGCGGAAAACCAAAAACATAAAATGTCAACAAAATAATTCTAAATCGTATACATCCTCGATAACGACACCATTTGATGAGCCCAAAAATCGCCCTTGTTAATCTATAATAATTATATAAAAGTTGTAGCAAGGTAATTAATGAATAATAAAAAATGATGACTACATCGATAAGTGATATGGAGAATCAAATCTCAATGCGATCATATTACTTATTTTACCAGGTATGTCCCAAGGTCGAACTCAGGATGGTAATATGGGGGTTTAAAATTAATTTTCAAATAATCCATAAAATCATGTCTTCAAAGAGAAATGATTATTTTTGGTGTTTTTATATTTTCGGTTTATGAGGTTTAAATAAGAGATGCACTTAATTTAAATAGAAATACGACGCACGAATTTCAAAAAAAAGGTAATGTAGGAAGAACAATATGCTATGCTGATGAAAATAAAATGAGAAATGTAATTTTGATGATTTTTAAATGATGAATATTGCTATGAGATGTAAGCATGCGTAAAATCAAGCAAACAAGGCCAAGCAATAGCTTGCCAATCAGATCAATCCAAGAATCAAGCAAATGAATTCAAGAACACCCCCTCAATGTTCAATTAATTATAGAAATGTGTCATCAATCAATTTGAAATTAGTTTCCAAAATACTTCCCAAAATTCCACAAATTAGTGAGCAATAATGAATCATCGAACTAAAAAAATGTGCTTAATATAAAAAATAACTCCTTAATTTAATTGATGCTCAGAAATTTCCCCAAATATGGAATTGAGAGTTATATATGATGAACAATTAAATACTGATCAAAATGACCAATAGAACTCAAAATTGTGATACATAATACTCTAGATATAGGTTAAGTATAGGGATTAAATAGTAATAAAAAAATCGAAATTCTATCAATTTAAACTTATGGAAGGGAGTATGCACAATTTGATGAAACTGGTTGACCTTCTCTACAATTTAACCCTGTGTGGGGTAATATATCCAAAATTTACCCATTTAATATTATCGAATTAATGATTTCGTTGCAGTCAGATAAATTCAAATCGATAAAAAAATAACCGCACGAATCGATGAATCAATTAATTAATGTATGTGTAGTTGATGTTTTTTTAACATGGGCAAGCCCCATGGTTGACTCTAGGAGGCAAAGGAACAACTTCAGATCGACTTAGATGAATTAAATCACAATTTTCTAAGTGGGATTTTTTTAATTTCTTATGCAATACAAATGCAAATGCACAAATGCAGACGAACTAGGTTAACAAGAAAATACACAACTTAGCCAAATTATTTTTAATGTAAAACTAATCCAAATCAATCAAGTTATATTTTTTCTAAAAACCTAATCCAGTGATGAATGCAAAATGTATTTTTTTGAAATTTTTAGGCTTAAGATGCAAAAGTGAAAAATGAAAAATTTTTTTGGGGTTTTTATGCAATTTTCGTGCAAATGATTTGCAAAAATGATGAAACTTTTACTGGAAGTGAATCATGATGAAAGGAAGTTACATTATTTTTTTTGGAATTTTCTGACAATTTATGATTTTTTTACGGATTTGTTTTATGGATTTTTTTAATGAAAACAGAGTGACTAAGATTATTTTATTTCTAATAAATCCACGAAATCAAATTTTCCAGAGAGCGATTTATCTCGGATAGATATTTTAATGGTAAACTCAGGAGACATGGAATTTCACAAAAATATTATTCTGGATTTAACTAAAAATCATTTACAGAAATCACTAAACGATTTATTTTAGGTAAAAGACAACTCCAATTTAGATGAAATTTGGATAGCAATTAAATATCACTTAAAGGCATTAACCATAATTTTTTACATAATTTTGGAGCAATATTTAATTAATATGAGTTACATATCACATAATAGGTAAAATATCCATTTTTTCACCAAACTCATTTTAGTTAATTACCCAATGCTCACAAAAATCTAATTAAAGATCTACGAGATAAAGAATTAAATGCCCTACAAAATGATATTTTTTGATTAAAAAATAATTCAAATTAACGATCAAAGTGAGGGTGTCTTTGCAATAGAGAAATTGAAAATAAATAAACAAAATGTGCTTCAGGTAACTTTTGCAAATAGAGAAATGTAAGGGGAAGATAATGCAATTTTCACAAAAATGAAATAAAAAAATAACTTGACGTGGGTTCCAAGAATGGAACCCACCTCTTCCCACGTCTTGGGCAGACGCGAAGGACGTACGGGCGGGGCAAGGCGGTGCAGCGGGGGCTCGTTGGAGCGGTGAGGCGATAAGGGCGTTGGCGGCGCGACGTGGAGCGGAGGCGCGTAGGGCTGACAGTCGTGTGGTGTAGTGGCATGGTCCGCTGCGTCCGATGAAGGTGGATCGACGATCATATTTTTGGCATGAATCAACGGTGGAGATTCAATGTGTTCTTGATTGAACACTATCTGGAGCTTGCACCTATGCGATTCTGCTTCTTCTTCAATTGATGGTGACGTTGCTCCAATGCCTTCTTGAGGGAGGATGGTGGATGGAGGCGAAGCTACTTGATGGAGATGGACAGAGTGAGATGGTGTGAGTCTACTAGAGATAGAGGTGAAACGAGGGGGGAAGAGAAGGTAGGTGTATGGAATCGTGGCGATGGGTGAAAAAGAAGAAGTTGGGTGCAATGTGAACGATGGGAAGAAAGGACGAGGAAAACAAGAAAAAGAGGAAGAAGAAATTTCGCCTAAAGGTTAGAGGAATTAGGAGACTAATCTATTGTTGTTGCTCAACTCCTTAGCGTAGGAGGAGCTTCGCTAGATCTTGGGGAAGAATCACAGAAGCGCGGAGCAAAGCTGCGTGGATCGTGTCGCTAGGAGGTTATCGCCATGGAGACCTAGGCTTTGGTCACAAGACCAAGTCCTTTGACTTGCTCTTGATTTATGAATGGCAGTTAATAGGCGGATAATTTGATCAGAGATGGAGGTTTGGTTTAAATAGGAGAGAAGTTGAATGTTAGAAGGGATAGAGGAGGAACAAGGATGGTTATGGCTAGAGCCTCCAGGTGAGTGTATAAAGTTAGGCATACGAGGTGGGTTCGGCGATGATGGTTTTGTTTGACATACGACAGTTGGAAACTAAAGGAGTTTGGGATAGAGTTTGTTGAGGACGATGGCTCAATGGGTTGCAGATGATGTAGTTGGGGAGGATAGAGAGAGGAATGGGATAAGGGGGTTGTCGGACTGCTTGATCAGCCAGAGAGGATAATAGGTTAGAGGCAAAGATGGATAGAGGCGGTAGGACATTTGGTTATTATATTAGGGTTTGGATTGAGGGAGATGGCCAGAGGAGATAAAAAGGGAAGAGGAAGAGAAGAACATGGGCGGTGTAACGACGAGGGGAGGAAGGTGGTCCCTTGATGGAGGTCTGGCCATCAGACTGCTTGCTCGGTGGTGCAAGATGGAGAGGACAGGATCAGGTGCTCATTGACGGCAGTCGAAAGGAAGGGAGGAGCAATAGTCACACGTAGAGTGCATAAGGAGGAGGTAAGAGACGGAGTCACATGCTTCGAATGTGAGTGGGGGATGTTATGAGTGGGAAGGATGGTGGTTGTTGGATCAAATTCGATCCAATGACCCAGATTTTTGGTGTTAGAAGACAAGGTTGTTTAACCAAACTAAGGTGGGTTTGACCAAGGGTCACATGTGGCCCAGTAGGAGACTGACACATGGACTAGGGTTGACCAAGCAATGACCAGATTGTTAACCTATGTAATAAACATAGAAATAAAATAGGTTAAAAATAGTAGTTGAACTCAGATGCAAAAATGCGTGCAGTAAAAATGTAGATCTAAATATAAGCTACAATGTTCGCGAAGGGACCAAATGCAAATGGAATGGTTGTGCAAGATCTGATTTTTTGTGATTTTTTATGAATGTAAAATACCATTCTTTAGTTTTTGTAATTTTAGTTGATTTTATGTAGATGATTAATGCATGCAGAAATCAAATATGATGTAAATTAATGCAATGGAGTTGAATGTAATTTTTTTTATTTCTATGACTTAAAAATTAATTACAAAATCTGAGGCATATACATATGAGTTAGTCAACAACCTTAGGTCAGAGCTTGTCTTTTTCTTTATTTTTTTTGATTTTTTATTTTAAGTCTATGTAAATAGTTAAAATATGAAATAAATTAAAGAAATAAAAAAGAGATAAATAAAAAAGAGCAAAAAAAGTACATGAAATGACATAGGTCAAAAATCTGTAAAAATATATCTTGCACGGTTAGGCCCCAAAACCCATTTTCACAAATGAACTCTGATTTTGTTGAATTTAGACTTGATTTATAGATATTTGATTGTACATTACTTCAAAAGTGAGTTTAGTGAATTTGGACATGAGAGAGATATCAATGTTTGCAACTTTTTGTCCTAAAATCAGGATTTTGGTTATTTCAAATAGGTAAAAGTTAATATTTTTAGGATTTTTCTTTGATTAAGGTTAGTGATAGGTACACAATGAAGTCAGTTTCGTGCCAATTTGAATTAGGATGATTTAATTAAAAATGTGTGACATTAGGTGAAATTGTGTAGATGAATGTGAATGCAGAAATGAATGCAAATTTATGCAAATTATTTACAAGTGCATGAAAGTGAAATTTATGATGTTAGCAGATGAATGAACTTAATTTCTCAGGACGAAGCTCTATTTTCAGCTATTTAGAGTGACGAATCATAGATTCATCAACCCCTATACTTAAACTTGCTCATCCTCGAGCAACTAAAGAAATGAAAAGGTGAAATGATATTGGGTTCTTGTCTTGAGAGAGATATCATTGTTTGCGACTTTTGGTCCTGAAATTAGGGTTTTGGTTATTTCAAAATATGTACAAGTTATTATTTTTTAGGATTTTTCTTTGATTAAGGTTAGTGATAAGTACACATTGAAGTCAGTTTCATGTCAATTGGAATTAGGATGAATTAATTAAAAATGTGTGAAATTAAGTGATAATGTACATTGAACATGAATGCATAAAAGAATGCAAATTAATGCCCATTATTTTATAACTGCATGAAATTTATTTTTATGATGATAACAAATGAATGAACCTAATTTCTCAGGACGAAGTTCTATTTTCAGCTAATCAGAGTGATGAATCGTAGATTCATCATCCCCCCTATACGTAAATCTTGCTCATCTCCTAGGAACTAAAGAAGTGAAAAGGTAAAATGATATTGGGTTTCGTAATAAGATCACGAACAAAAGATAAAAAATGGAGCTTGACCTAACCTTTTGGATTAATAGTTTGGCGAATGTCATGTGAGAATTAGCATTTTAAAGTCAACAACATTCAAGTTCTACACATCAAGGCTATATGTTCGGCTGAGAAGTCATCTTAGGTCAATCATCTTCCCAAAGCATCCTCCATGAATATTGAACAATTGTCTCATGTGTGTGAAGGGTATTCACTCTCCCCATTCGAAATGTTGGACTACCACACAAGCCTCTCTTTTAGTAACTCGTCTTCAGGGAGTTAGGTATATCCTTCTAAGTTCATGTACGTGCTAGTTCACCACGAATATGGAGGAAGAAATTTTTAGAAGAAAGAGAAAAGAACTGGAGTGTGACTGGTGTAGTCACCTCTCATGTGAAGCTTGGCTAGTGTAACCAAGTCTTTACCAAGATATACAGTCTATCTAAAGCTTGGACCTATGTGGTCAATGATATACTTGGGACTTGGCTTCTTTTGGTGTGAATTTTTTGGTTGCTCCACAGGATCTTTTTGTGTCCTGAAAGATATAAAATCTTTTGTTCGGATCATGTTTTGGGGTCTTGAAAAATTGTACTAGCAGTCCATTCTTTGTCAGAAGCTTTATTTCAACCCGTACTCTGGTCATTAGATGTCCATGTTACCGGAAAAGAGACACACAATCTTCCAACACCTCACCTGGGTTGAGATAAGTGCATAGTGCTATTGTACATATTAATTCCCTATTCAATAGTCGTACTTAGAACGAGGCCACTGAGTTAGACCCTAAGAGTCGAAGTCTAAACATTATCATGTGGAACTCAGAGAGTTAAGTCTAAGGTCTGGAGCTTCTAAAATCCTATTTCTCAGTGAAGTTCCTATAAAAAAATAAGTGGATTAAGGCCAAGTCAAGACCTTTATCGGTTTCTACTCACAACCTAGTTCAGAACCCAAGGGCTTTTCACCAGTGCAAATGCATGTAATGGTTAATGAAGTGCTGGAGCATGAAGTGAAAATATTTTGATTTTTTTAAATTTTATGATTTTTTTGTGTTTTTTAAATTTATACATATATTATATAAATTTACAAGTATTGTACATATTTTATACATTTTACAAAAATTACCCACACCCCATGCTATGTAGAATATACCATATAATACATTGTAATGTAGAATATGCACACGAATGCAACTCACCCCCTATACTTAGCATATGCTAAGTATAGAAGGATGTCCATGAAGAAATGAGAGAGATAGAAGTTGACCGATCCCTCATACTTAGGCTCTTGGTCAGCCTAAGTATAGAGGAGAGCAAAAATGAGGTGGTCGAGGGCACAAGGAGAGAATTTGGGTATAAACATGGTAGGAATCTGTCGCCCCCCTATACTTAGAGGGTTGACGACCCTAAAATTGCCCTTATTTATTGATTATAATTAAGTCGAAGTTATAATCTGGCACTATATGATCTATCAAACACGATCACACCGAGAAGTAATATGGATATGCGATCAGATTATTTATTTTACTTTGGTAAGTCCCAACGTCGAGCTCAGGGAAGTAATACGAGGGTATAGAATAATGATTAAATAAATCAGAAATTAAGTTTTCAAAGAGAACTGATATTTTTGGCATTTTTATATTTTTTCAGATTTTTATGGGTTGTAAATATGAGATGAACTTAATTTAAACAAAAATATGATACATGAACTTCAAAAAAATAATGCAAGGAAAGTGATATGTTATGCTGATGACAATAAAATGAGAAATGTAATTTTAATCATTTTTAAATGATAAATAATGATGTAAAATACAATCACAAGCAAAATCAAGTAATAGCAAGCCAATTAGACCAATCCAAGAGTAAGTAAATGAATTCAAGAACCCTCCCTCAAAGATCAGTTAATTACATAAATGTGCAATCCATTAATTTCAGATTAATTTTTCATATACTTCCCCCAAATTCCACAAATTAATGCGTAATAAAGAATCACTGAATTAAAAAATAAAATTATATAAGAAATAACTCCTCAATTTGATTGATGCTTAGAAATATATCCAAATGTGGAATTGAAAGTTCTATATGATAGATAAATAAATACTTATCAAAATGACATGTAGAGCTCAAAAATCCGATACATTGTGATCTAGATATGAATAGGTGAAGTTCAAGGACTAAATATTAATAAAAGGATTGAAATTCTATCAAATATACCTTTGGGATGGGATGTGCACAATTTGTTGAAAACAATTATCCCTCTCTATAATTTACCCCCGTGTGGGGCTATATCTATTCTTTCCAGGAAGCGGGAGGGTATGGTTGAAAAATCTTTAGGGTCACATGCGTGACAAGCATGACTAGGGCCCTTCTTGCAATTGCCACCTTACGGAGGGACAATACAATTTGCTACCGCCTCAAATGTGTGTGAACACGAGGCAAGGCTCGGAGAATGCCACATTACCCAAGCCTCTAATTGACGTGATGAACTCTCTTCGATGGGGATCAAGACACGGGGTGTGGAAGGAAGGTTCAGGGATGATCTGGACTACTCGCTTTCTTTTGATCTGACGTCTGGAGGGTGTCTACGTGGTGAGCTCCACTGTGTCTAATGAATTTGGATCGATGATCGTATTTTGATCATGAATCAACGGTAGACATTCAACGCGTTCTTGATCGAATGCTATTTGGAGCTTGCACTCAAGCGACTCTGCTTCTTCTTCGATCATTGGTGACGTTGCTCCGATGCCTGCTTGAGGGATGATGGTGGATGGAGGTAGAGCCCCATGATGGAGATGGACAGAGGGAAATGGTGAGAGGACACGTGAGATAGAGGTCAAATGAGGGGGGAAGAGATGGGTGCATGGAATTGTGGTGATGGGGGAAGAAGAAGGAGTTGAGTGCGATGCGAACGATGGAAAGAAAGGACGATGAAAATGAAGAAAAAGAGGAAGAAGAAAAAGATTCGCCTCAAGGATGGATGAGTTAGGAGACTCGACTCCTTTCGTTGCTTAACTCCTTATAGGAGGAAGAGCTTCGTTGGATCTTGGGGAAGAGTCGCATCAGCACGGAGCGGAGCTCCGTGATCGCACCACCGGGAAGTTGACGTCATGGAGAGCTAGGCTCTTATCACAATCCCAGGTCCTTCGACTTGCTCTCATTTGATGAATGGAGGTTAGTAAGTAGATAGCTTGATTGGAGATGGAGATCTAGGTTAAATAGGAGAGGAGTCATAGGTTAGAAGGGATATAGGGGGAACAAAGGTGGTTATGGCTAGAGCCTCGAGGTTGGGGGATAAAGTTGGGTATGGTGACATGGTTCAACGAGAATGGTTTTTTCTGTTATGGCAGTTGAAAACTAAAGGGGATTGGGATAGATTTGTTGAGGACGATGGCTTAATGGGTTCAAGATGATGTAGTTGGAGAGGGTATAAAGAGGATGGGGATAAGAGGGTTGTAGGGCTACTTGATCAGTCGGAGAGGACAATAGGTTAGAGGCGGAGATGGATAGGGGCGGTGGGTTATTCGGTTGTTATATTAGGGTTTGGATTGAGGGAGATGATCGGAGGAGATAGAAGTGAAGAGGAAGAGGGGACCAGTGGTGGAGGAACGACGAAGGTAGGAAGATGGTACGTGGATGGAGGTCTGGCCATTGGGCTGCTTGCTCAGTGGTGCAAGGTGAAGGGCACGAGGTGCGTAATGGCGGTGGTTGAAAGGAATGGAGGAGCATCAATAATGTGTAGAGTGCTTGAGGAGGAGGTGAGAGACAGAGTCACGTGCTGCACACGTGAGTAGGGGCTGAGATAAATGGGAAGTAGGAGATTTACACGTGGACTAAGGTTGTCCAAGCTCTGACGAGACTATTGACCTATGAAATAAATAAAGAAATAAATAGGTGAAAATATTCTTTGGAGTCAGATGAAAAAATACATAAAATGAAAAATGTAGATCTAAATGCAAGCTACAATGTCAGCCACCGTTCGATTATCTCGATCGAACGGTCAAGATCACGCCACATCACCTCGCGAAGGAGCCGTAGGATCATCCTTGATCCCACGCTCAGGAGCAAGCCACGTCGACATCAATCGGAGCAGCAGAGATCCGTTGGATTTATCACGATCCAGCGGCGATAGATCAGCCATGTCGCCTCGCGAAGCAACCGTAGGATCATCCTTGATCCTACGCGTCTGGACACGCCACGTCGCCCTCTTCATCGATACCCAGGCACCGTTGGATTCCTCTAGATCCCACGGTCCCAGATCACGCCACGCGTCATCATTCCATCACCGTTGGATCTGTTGTGATCCTACGGTCTTGATCGCGCCACGTCGCCCCGATCCGAGCCTCTTCCCCGACCTCTAGGCTCGGATCACCCGAAGCTTCTCCGAGCCTTCGACCGAACCTCCAGAGCAGCCGAGCCAACGTCCGAGCCTCCGAAGTCCACCGAGCCTAGGGTACCCCACGTGAGGAGCACTTGCGGCCTGGGCAAATTGCATCAAGGCCTCGGGAAGTTTCTGAAATTACAAATCAGTCCCTGCGAAGCGCCCCTATGTGAGGAGCACGTGCGCCTGTGGAGAATTTGCATTCCACCCTTCTGCATTCTAGGTAATTGCATAAAGGTCCTTGTCAGCATATTTTATTTTTAGCAATTTTTAAATTCCTGTATTGCAGTTATACCCCTGTCTTTGCACGCATATTTAGGTGTCCATATTTCATCATTTTTAAATTCCAAAAATTGCATGTTGTAGTTTAACTTGTCCTTTATCTTATATGACACTTGACATAATTTTGTGATATCAGTGGAATTTTTAATTAAGTAATTGGTTCATTTGTATCATACTTTGCCCAATTTCACTTTTTAATTAATATTAATTTCTCTGTGACTCCAAAAATTCCCACAAAATCACATTAACTCTAGGATAATTAGATGCATCTTGCATAAAAATTTCATCTCAATTGCACGCATTTCGAGGCCTAAATAAATTAGTTGGTGATTTCCTTAGTTTATTTTTAATAGATTCATTTCACATCATAATTAAGGTCGGACAATTTTTCTGGATTCCTCATCTTTATATCTATCTAGGATAATTTTTGTTCCCTAAAATATTGTGATGTGTATTTATTAAAATTAAATCAGTCAAATTCACCCTGCATTCATTGATAATTTATAGTAAATTTATTTAGTGTCAGAAAATTCCAAAAAAATTAGGGTAGCTTAATTTCATCATAATTCATCATCTGGTCAATTTTCATTATTTTTGGACTTCATCTGAATACTTCTTTGATTTAAGTTCTAAATTGGCCTGATTTTTGCACGACTCTTGCATAAAAAAATTGAAAAAGACCAAAAAAATATTCCCCGAAAATCGAACCCTAGAAATTTGCTAAAAATTCACCTAAGGAGACAGATGCCTCCCTGAGTTCGACCTTGGACTTCCCAAGTAAAAAAAGTTGCCACTCGAAATTAACTTGCTTAAATTAAAAAGTGGTTTTTGATATTCCCTCTCATTATCCGACTACAACGAACATCATAAATTAATTTGAACATTAATTTGCTCGAATTAACAAGGGTAGCGAGAGCGGTCATCAAAATGGCGATGTTGTCGGGGAGGCACGGCTTAGGTTAATTTGCAGTGAAATTCTGATTGTTTGATTTTCTATCCCCGCGTAGTCTGACCCCCGGTTTCTCTTGCGAATATTTCTCTGTCTTTTAAATTTTTGCATTTTTTGTGTCGTTCTCTATCTTACCTCAACTTGTTTTTGTGCGAGGAACGCCTTTGAGTCAAAGACGCTTCAAGGAACCTGCATTTTAATTTGTTTGAGAGATTTGAGAGGACTTGTATTTTTCATTTTTTTTCTTTGCATCATTTCTAGCGGTCCCCGTTTGGGTTCTCGCATGTGTAAAGATAATGGAACCGTGTCCCCGTGTGCTGTGTGGTTTGAATTGTAATTTAGGTTTGCACTAGCGGGCTCCTCGAGCCACTTTAAGAATTACTTGTGCTCGTAATTTTTAGGACCACACATACACTTCAAAGACGCACCTAGACTGCAGATCTAGTCAAATAAACATGTTCTTCACTCGCTAATAGAACTGTCTGTCTAGGACCAGATTTTGTCGTCTGCATTTGCATATAGTGTAAAAATTTTAATTCTGTTTTGCATCCTGCATACAAGCGAAGGGATCACTGTAAGTCTTCTTAACTCAGCATACGCATCATCGTTTTTCGTGCATCGGCTTTTCTCGATTTCTCCCTCTGTTTTTCACACTTAATTTAAACGGAAATTGGGACTGGACGATAGGCGTGCTGTTTGGTTGGACTAACAAGTGAGAACTTAACTTAAAACCGGGACTGCTAACATTATTAACCAAAAAAATCAATAAAATTGGAAAAATTGTTTGCAGGAAACTAATCCCTGACCTTGTTTTCAGGCTGAGTGAGGGTACTTGAGTGTGTGTGAACACCTTAAGGTAGAGCCCAAATCCCCGCCTTCCATATCACGGGCCAACTGATCCTAGCAAATATCACAAGTTTGATACTTTCAGATTCACTGACTAGTACCAAGTAGCCTCCGCCTGTTCGCGGGTAGTCAGGGGTGAACCAGCGGTACTTTGCGACAAGTTGCTAGTAACCCTTCGGGGTGAAGTCCCAGCCTTGTCAGCCTCCGCCTGCTTGCAGGTAGATAGGGGCATGGTCTTTGAGTCCTCAACTTGGGATAGGAACGTAGAAAGGAAGGACCGGCGGTATCTTAGGCGACAGGTTAAATAGGGAAGACGCATCTGGCTCTGAGTCGACTTCCCTATAGGTCGCGTAAATCCTTGCTATCTTGCTTGAAAATTCACACTTAAATTTAACAAGATTAATTGGACTCGACTTCGAGTCCTTCACTGTGTTGAGTGTAAACCCAGGGTCTTGGATTGAATTGTTTGCTTCAGGTAGGAGTCAAATCCTATCTTCACTTAGATCTCCCACCTTCTTGCCAAATCAAGATGAGTGACTAGGGGGATATCGACTCTTTATTCACCAATCTCTCTTTGAGCCCCCCACGAAACTCCTCTTCATCAGCCCAAGCGCACCTTGGACCACCCAGGACTCATGACCCTCTTGAGTTCTGGTTCCCTCACACCCAGGGTGGTTACTCTCAAACCAACCCTTTCCTCTCCTCTGAGCTTACCGAGGAAGAACATCGCCTCGGTAAGAATCCCTTCCTTGATTTGTCCTCTGACACCAACATTGTTTCATACCCAGGAATAGAGGACAAGATTCTGCCTAAGCATCCACCAGATGAGGATCAGTTGTGACAAATTCTTAATCGCCTTGCCACAGTCGAACAACAAAATACAGATCTCACGGCTAGAATGGGACAAATCGTGGTGGCAGGAGGAATCGACCAACCAATGGTTGATGCCTATAACCCAACAGAGAATGAAATACAAAGTTAGTTGGCACCAGCGGTTCCCGCTGAAGCATTTGAACTCAAGCCCCACTTCCTTAGCTTGCTACCAAAGTTCAACGGAAATGTTCATGAAGAACCATATGCCTTCCTCCGAGACTTTGAGCTAGTTTGCAACAACCTTAGCCATCCTAGGGTTGGGCAAGATTACATTCGACTGAAGGCCACCCCTTTTGCCTTAGGAGATAAGGCAGCACATTGGCTGAAGAACCTAGGGGTGATATGTACAACCTGGATGCAATTCAAGGACTTATTTCTGAAGAAGTTCTACCCTCTCAGTAGGACTAACCAAATGAGAACAAAGATTGCCAATTTCTCTCAGGGATCCAGTGAACCATTTCATGGTGCCTGGGATAGGTTTAATGACCTAGTTCAAAAATGCCCTTGCCACGACATTTCTAAGGCGATCTTAGTCCAGACCTTGTTCTGTGGTCTGACCCCAGAGATGTAGGGGTTAGTAAGTGCCTTCTGTGGAGGAAGCTATCTGAATAAAAATGAGAATGTTGTATGGAAGATACTAGAGCAGATGGCGGAAACCGGCAGGTAGCAGGCCACCAGGGGTTATCAGTTGTCTCCCTCAATCTTATCTAATGAGACAACCCGGAGGACTGTAGCGGATCTGACAGAACACCACATTCCCAGCATGGGGATGATTGCTGAAAAGTTAATCACGGTCGAGCAAATCCACAAGAGGGTCACTGACCTTGAGTCTCTCTCACGTCTACCGAAGCAAGTGGAGGAACTTTCTGAGAAGGTAGCTAAGATAAAGCTACCTACCCCTTCTGCATCACCTGTACCTATACATCGAGTCCATCTTGTACAGGAACAGGCACCGGGGCCTCAGAGTGGCTGGGATCAGACTTACACCCGGCAGGACCAGCATGCACCCCCATAGGTGGAGACCGGATACGAGGAGCCTCCGCAGGTGTTCGAGATCAACGGGCTGTGGTATAGCCATGATCCTGTCGTCAGACAATTGGAGATGAGGAATGGTCAGCCTCATCGACCATCCCCAGCTTACCAAGAAACTAGGTTCGTCCTTGCACTGCACTTTGTTCAGTCCAGGCCCGAACAAGGGTACCGGCCTCAGCAGCAGCAGCACGCATTCCATCAGGGTCCGTCCCAGCAGCATCAGCAGTATCGGCATGGCCAGCAGGGCCAGTACATAACCTCGTCTGCAAGTCAGCATCACCAGCCAGCTCAGCCCACTGAATTGGAGTCCCTCACCTTGGCGATCCAGACCTTGTCTGATAGGGTCCAACAAATCCAGAATGACTATCTGGATATGAGAACCGATCTGAATCGTGTCTCTCGTACCCAGGATCAATAAATGGCGCCAAAGACCCCAATTCCCGCCCAGGTTCAAATCAAGGCCAGAACCGACCTCATGATCAGGTGTACAATTTAGATAAGTCTTTATCTGAACATGAGATCCTTTTGTATGATAATGTAAATCATATGTCCTTCAGGAGCGGAAGGACCGTGATCGTACCTGATCGGGCACGAGCACTGAAGGAAAGAGCCGCCAAGTCTCTACCTGAGGAGAACTTGGAGGAAAAAGAGGAGTAGCACCACCGTCACCACCATCGGCAGAAGAAGAGGACTTCTGCGTCCTCGAAGCAGCAAACCCGCGTCATCAATGATCCGACGAAACTGATGAAGAGCCCGTACCTCTATCTGAGGAGGATCGTCTAGAAGAAGCAAAAGATGCATCACCGGTTTCGCCCCAGCATGTTTCTTTTAGTCCTAGTCAGAGTCCGAGTCTGTTTCAGAGTCCGAGTCATGTACAGAACTCAGTTCCAGCTTTCAATGAAAAGATTTCAGTTTCAGAACATGAGTTAGAGTCAATAATCCCTTCCCCCAAGCTCTTACGGGTGGAAAGAAGAAAATCAAAAAAATCCAAAAAGATGACCCTGAGATGGCCGAGTTCTGCAACAAATATATCAAGGTCACAATCCCCTTTGAAAAGTACATGGAAATGACTCCTGCATTTCAGAAATACCTTAAGGTGAGATGCACACCTACTAGGGTTAGCAGGAAGACCAAAAGCCATGTTGAGAAACGCGTTCTGTCAGTAGCCACGACTTGTGCAATAAAGAACTCGTTTCCAAGGAAACGAAGAGACATGGGTGCACACTATGTAGTGAGTCATGTTGATGGCATCGCGTTTGCATGCACTCTCCTAGATAACGGCTCCTCAATTAACTTAATGCCTACAGCCCTCTATGAGCGGCTCAATCTCGGACCTCTTAGGAAATCTAGAGCCCTCCTGTAGTTCGCTGATAAATCAACCAAGAGGTCCCAAGGAGAATTGAGGAATGTTGTGATCAAAGTCGAGGGGCAGGAATATATAGTGGACTTCACTATCCTAGATATGGAAACCCTTCGTAATTGGAAGACTCCCAGATCATCTTAGGAAGGCCCTTCCTCAGGACAGCGGGGGCCTTGTTTGATTACAAGATCAGGAAGATCCAGTTCCAAACTCCAGGCGGAGAGGAGGAACTTGAGATGAAGCAGACCCGATGGCAGAGACCGGATTCCGAATCCAGCATCGAGTACTCTTCGTACGAAGCAGATCGCAACCATGTAGACACAGTTGGGCCATGGAGACAGAACCCTGTTGGAAATGCGAGCCCACGGCGAGCCATTATGCAATAAATGTTATTGCAAATATCATTCCCTGATATGATATGAAGAATAAATAATTCTCATAATAGGTCCCTTAGTACAATTAGGGTTATGTACCATGGCCATCTTAATAATCATACAGTTGTTGATTCAACTACTGAATCATAGAGGCTGGTGCTTGGATGAATATCTAAGGGGCTAGATTGAGGACTCATCAAGCACCGTCAAATGACTGTTAAGAGATGATCTCCAGCCTGAGAAGGAGATGGCAATCCTTATCTCTAAAGGCTGATATCTGACCGACCTCTTGATGCAGGTCCTCTGCATAGGAATAGAGATTCGGAGGTGTTAGATTAGTTAGGTCAAAGAGTTGACTTAACGAGATCGAGATAACCAAAGTCCTATATCGTATGCTGTCACGATATAGGCACGCATCCTCTGACCGGAGACAGATGTGTTACTATATGTCTGAGTATGTACATTTGGCAGACCAATAGGTTGATGACCTAATCAAGGTCTATACACAGGCGCGCTGGTGTGCATGTAAGGGCATATGAGTAATACGATCTCTCAAAGGGATCATATAGGTTCATTTACTGAACCGGAAGACATGAGCTCACTCATGAGATATTGGGAAGAATCAAATTCCGTGCACGGTCGTCTCGCTTTGGAAGCTTGACTGAATTTGTAGGTTTGATATATACTTTTGGAAAGTATATGATAAAGACCTAGGTATGATATATGCTTTTTGAAAGTATATGATCGATACCAACTCCCAATGATCGAATGAGAAACTTACTGATAAAACCATGAAGTAGACAGTATAAGTTGATCAAATACTTCAGGTTTAATCTGAGTCTTCTAGTATGCAGGATGTATAGGTATTGGGAATACCTGAGGGTGATGTGATCATAAACGATTGTATAACCATGACGCTTCCTATCCTAGGGAGTGATGAAACGGGTCTGGATTTTAGTGACTCCTCTCAGTAGAGAAGTAATCTAATCTTGGTCCAAATGTTGGACATTGATCTGAATGCGATTCAGATGCAATAAGAAGATTAGATTGGTGGTCTTGATTTAATCAAGCATCTATGGGAGGCCTGAAATCTGGATTTGAGATATGATCTCAATATCCAAGTCACTATACGTGGAACAATACAATCGCCCTATCCTTATCTCCAAGTATCTGCGGAGAAAGCGCATTATCCTTGAAGGAGTTCATGGATAATTCTAATGTTGATATATGTATCCAAGCATTGAGAAAATAGATAATTAAATGAGATTTAATTATCATGATTAATATGAATTCGATTCATATTATAAAGAGAGTTATCTAAGATAATTAAATATGATTTAGTTATCAAAGATGTAAGTAATATGAATGTGATTCTTATTATTTGAGAACAAGAGAAATGAGATCCAAGGTGATTAAATTTGATTTAATTATCATGGATATGACTAATGTAGATAGCAATATCCATATTAATCAAATATATTATAAATGTGATTTATAATATATAAGAGAGAGATATTTGTAATTTACATTTGTTAATTAAATGTTAATGTGAATTGGATTCACATTGGACATTAAATTGAAAATGTAATTTACATTTTGTTTTGGGTTGTGAATGTGATTCACAAATTTCCAATGGCATGATTGCAATGTTCACAAAATAAATTGGATTTATTTTTGTGAAATAATTTGCAACAAAAGTTGTTGCAAATATTGGAGAGAATCATGAGATAGTGTAATCTCATGTAATAGGAAAAAGGAAGCTCCCTTCCTAATGAGGAGAGGGGACGGCCACAATTCCATAAGGAATGTGGTGGTCGTCCACCCTCCTTATGGAAGGAGGCTTGCCTCCTTTCCTATTTCTCCTATGGAGATTGATTTGATATAAAATCAAATTATATTTATTGTATATTTGATTTTTTATTAAATTAATTGTTGTTGTGTTTTATTAATAAATCATGACCATTGAAAGAAACACAAATTAATGTGGACCATTGGATTTGTGTTGACACATGGATTGACATCCATGGATCCCAAAACCCTATAAAAGGAGAGGCACCCCATTGGTCTTCTTTACACACAAGCACACAATAGTGGAGACAACAAATCTCTCTCTCTCTTTCTCTCTCTTTCTCTCTCTCTCTCCCTCTCATGGCCGTCCACCATGGATGCCTTGGAGAGGTTCTCCATCGCCGCGGCATTGTCGTTATGCTACCCGATGTTTTGCTCGTGGATCTCCGTCTCCTTCGGTGCGCCCCGCTCGTGAACAAGATGTTGGATCTCGTGTGTCGAGATCAGGAGATCCGCCGCTTGGATCATCAATACGGATTGCGAGAAGCACGCGGTTCATCCCCGCGCTTGCAAGCGTCTCCTCCGTCGGATCGGACTTGAGACAGGAGGTCTCTTCATTTAGAGACTCGATCACAACTATGCTTCAAGAGGTAACCCTAATACTTGTTTGGGGTTTAGACGAAACGATCCGAGAAGTGTTCTTGGATCATGTGGTTTCGTCACGTGAAAATTTTTTTAATTTCCGCTGCATAGAACAACTAGTGCGACTAGTCGTTCTTCGTCGTATCTGATACGAGATCACGCTTCCGTGATGCGCTTGAGGATATAACCATATCCTTCAAACACAGCCAACATCGATGAGTCCCTTCCTTCCGGAGACGATCCAGTGCATGAGTCAGTTTGCGAGATCCTCATAGACGAGTACAGCTCTGAACCTGCATCCCCCTACATCTTCGATGACTTAGAAGCCTAGCTGGGCTTATCAGTCCTTCCCTCTTTAGGACAATCAGAAGATGAGGATGACGAGTCGGACGTGGCTTTCGCCGATCTCATGGAGACCTTTGACGATCCGACTCCAGAGCCGAATAATTTGGTGGCAGTCATTACAGAGAAAGACCCAGCCACTTCCAATACCGAACCAAATTCGATTGAGTCAGATTTCTTAGATGATCACACCTTACCTGAGCTCAAACCTTTACCCACAACACTGAAATACACCTTCCTTGCAGGTCAGGAGAAGAAATATCCGGTCATCATCAGTTCGCGATTGACCGAGGAGCAAGAATCTCGCTTGCTAGAGATCCTGGAGAAAAACCGTAAGGCGATAGGCTGGAGCATTTCCGATCTCCAAGGGATAAATCCCTCTCTGTGTTCGCACCATATCTACTTGGAGAATGAAGCCAAACCCTCTCGTGAATTCCAACGTCGCTTGAATCCAAATTTACAAGAGGTAGTGAAGAAGGAGATAGAGAAATGGTGCAACGCGGGTTTTATTTATCCCATCTCCGACTCGAAATGGGTGGCCCCGATACATGTGGTCCCGAAGAAGTCAGGAATTCAGACGACCACCAACGAGGATGGAGAGGATATTGTGACGAGAGTGCCCACATCGTGGCACGTCTGTGTCGATTACAGACGCTTGAATGCCGCGACGAAGAAGGATCATTTCCCCTTACCATTCATTGATCAAATCCTAGAGAGACTAGCGGGGAAAGAATACTTCTGTTTTTTGGATGGGTTCTCGGGCTACAATCAAGTAGCCATAGCTCTTGAGGACCAGGAGAAGACCACATTCACATGCCCCTTTGGTACCTATGCTTTCAGGCGCATGCCCTTTGGGTTATGCAATGCTCCGGGTACTTTTCAAAGGTGCATGATTGTTGTATTCGCCGAAATGGTCGGTGAATTCCTGGAAGTCTTCATGGACGACTTCTCGGTCCACGATCATTCCTTGGATTCCTGTCTTAGGAATCTGGACCGAGTCCTCAAACGCTGTTGTGAGGTTAATCTGGTGCTCTCCTGGGAGAAAAGTCACTTCATGGTGACGGAGGGCATTGTGTTGGTGCACGTCATCTCCAAGAGAGGAATGGAGGTTGACCCTGCCAAGGTGGATGTGATCAGACGACTTCAGCCACCAACCAACGTCAAGCAGTTGCGGTCGTTCCTCGGGCAGGTTGGATTTTATTGGAGATTCATTAAGGATTTTTCTAAGATTGCCCGACCGCTAACTGAGCTTTTAGGCAAAGACATGGAGTTTGTTGTTGATCACAAATGTCTTGAAGCCTTTAAGCTATTGCAAGGATGATCATGGACGCACCTATCCTACAAGCCCCAGATTGGTCTCTACCTTTTGAGATCATGACGGACGCATCGGATTTCGTTGTTGGGGTTGTGTTAGGACAGAGGAGAGATGGCGTCCCGTTTACAATTCACTACGCAAGTAAAGTGCTTGATACCGCTCAGCGTAACTATACAATTACGGAAAAGGAGATGCATGCGGTAGTGTTTGCCTTGGACAAGTTCAGATCTCACTTAATTGGATCCAAGGTAATTGTGTTTACTGACCACACGGCTCTACGGTACTTGATGGAGAAGAAGGATGCGAAGGCGCGTCTTCTTCGGTGGATTTTACTTATCTAGGAATTTGATTTGGATATTCGTGATAAACCTGGAAAGAAGAATGTAGTAGCCGATCATCTTTCTCGTCTCGAAGATCTTAATACTTCTGAGGATTCACCAATTCGAGACTCCTTCCTTGACGAGTCGATTTTTGTTGTCGACTCACTCCCGTGGTATGCCAACATCGTGAACTATCTTGTCTCCAAGAAGGATCCCGAGGGTTGGCCCAAGAGCCACATCGACCGACTTAAGTCGGCTGCGAGACACTACCATTGGGAGGATCCAATCCTTTTCTTTGAAGGACCGGATTGTGTCTGGAGACGGTGTATTCCTCAGGAGGAATACCAGAGTGTCCTTTCTTTATGCCACAGCTTGGAGGCAGGAGGACACCACTTCGGGAAGAGGACCGCATGGAAGGTACTTCAGTGTGATTTTTACCGGCCGACTCTGTTTCGCGATGCCATCACCTTTGCGAAGTCGTGCCCAGTATGTCAGAGAATGGGAGGAACTGTTGGTCCCAAGGATGAGATGCCAATGCAACCTGTCATCATTTGTGATGTCTTTGACGCCTAGGGCATCGACTTCATGGGCCCGTTCCCTATTAGCCACGGGTTTGAGTACATCCTTCTTGCGGTAGATTATCTATCCATGTGGGTGGAGGCTATCCCAACCCGAGCCGCAGACAGCAGAACTGTCTGTAAATTCATCATAGATCATATCATCTCTAAGTTCAGGATTCCCAAAATGATGATATCAGATGGGGGTAGCCACTTTGTGAACCGGGAGGTAAAGAAACTCCTAAAGGACTACGACATCGAACACCATGTCGCTAGCCCTTACCACCCACAAACTAATGGTATGGCTGAGGTGTCGAATCGGGAGGTGAAGACAATATTGCAAAAGCTCGTCTGCCCAGACAGGAAGGATTGGTCTCAGATCTTGGATCAAGTCCTATGGGCTTATAGGACAGCTTACAAGTCACCGTTAGGAACCTCCCCTTTCCGAATGGTATTCGAAAAGCCGTGCCATTTGCCCGCAGAACTAGTGCATAAATCAAAATGGGCAATTAAGAAGGTCAACTGGAACACACACCTTGGGCAGAAGCAGAGAGAAATGGATCTAAATGAACTTGTGGAAGTCAGAAACTGCATATACGACAATAGTTTGGTATACAAGGACAAGGTAAAGCGTTGGCATGATAGATATATCAGATGAAAGACCTTTGTTCCTGGACAGAAGGTATGGTTGTTCAATGCAAGGCTGAAAACCTTCCAAGGCAAGTTGAAATCCAAGTGGACGGTCCCATTCATTGTCCGAGCGGTGCATGATAGCGGATGTGTCGAGATCTCAGATCTCGCAGATGACGCACCGACATCCCTTGTGAATGGACAATTGTTGAAACACTTCGTCGAATCCAATGAGCAGTTAGTCCATGTTGAGGAGATTGTGTTTATGCACGAGACATATGCATCAGATACACCTTGAGCTGTGCAGGAGACCTTGCAGCAGTGAGCTCCATCCAACAGCAGCATCTTGAAAGATTCAGACCGACTCACTTGTATATACCATCATTTCTGTACATTCTGTCTTTTCCCTCCCACGACTTTAGTAACTCATCCCAGCTTTATCTATCTCTATCTTGGACTATACTTAGGATGACCAGATCCTAAGTATATGGGGGATGAGCCACCTAAGTTTGTTCAATGTACATCCTTCAGATCACATCGGTTCTTATACTCACTCTTGTCCTATACTTGGGCTGACCAGAGCCTAAGTATGAGGGGGACCGATGTCTGCCTTGTATATACTCATCCATTTCCCCTCTTGCCCTCGACCGCCCCATTTTTGATCTTCTTCTACACTAAGGCTGTCAGAACCTAAGTATAGGGGGCGGTGCGACTTCTATACGTTTTTGTAATTTTAGCTCTCCTACGATTAGCACGAGCTATGTCGTTTTCCTCGCTTTTCGTGCTCTGAGGACATAGCACACGCTAAGTATAGGGGGGCGTGTATATATTACATATATACTTTACCCATAGCTCGTACTTTCGCGAATTTTTTTGTATATATTATGCAATAATTATGGGTGGGTAAAAATTTGAGAAAATTTTTTGTAAAATACACTTGTATGATCTCTATAATACTCATAGAATACTTGTATCATAGGAGGTCTACCAGTGTGTGAAAAAAATGTTGAAAATAAAGGCTTCTTATTTACTCTTGCACATCATCTCTGCATCTGAAAAGAAAAAGAGTCTTGCATTTCATATTCATAGCATGTCACCTGCACCTCTCATCTGCATATCTTGCATATGCAAGGTGAAAAGTTAGTGGGTTCTGAACCAAGTTATGAGTAGATATTGAGGATGGACTAGATTTGACCTTAATCCACCTAATTTCAGAGGAACCTTATAGGAACTGGAATTAAGATTTCTCGGGTCAAGTGACTTAATTCTTTGAGTCCGCAAGTCTATGTTCACATGTCATCTTGATTAGTCTAAGTAGAATATCTCATGCACACGCATGATTCTTTTGGATAGTGACCTAACTTGGACAAGTACAATGCACGTAGCTCTTCATTGATGAGGTGGCAAGGAGGTAGAATCCTTTAGCTTGGAGTAGCACACGAGTGGAAACATCCGTCCTCCTCTAAGGAGGGTAGTGCACCTCAACCTAGTCTGGTGGTGTTGAAGTCTAAGGACAAGACGCTGTAGGTTGCAATAATGCTTCAAAAGAGGGATAGTCTACTGGCTCAAGAGGAAAAACTCCTGATGTACATGCTGCACCTTGTATATAGTGTCAAAAATTTTTTTGCAAAAACTCCAAAAAAATCAGACAGGTCCAAGTGAAAATAAAATACCTGTCGGAGTATGTATATTAGCAAAGAAATGCAGCTGGATGACTTGGCTACACTGGTCATGCATCCCGAGATAGGTAGCTACTCTGGCTACCGTCCATTCTTTTCTCCACCCCCTCCTCTTGAGCTGGTCGCACTTGAACTTAGATAGGAATATCCCGCTCCTCGAGGAAAGAGTTACTGGACCGGGTTATTGAGTTACCTTGTTAGAGGAGGCTGGTTCTGAGCCATTTCTGATGTGGAGAGTTACATCTCACTTACACAGTACAAGTAAGAATCATAGTCATCAGAAATTTGCGTTTAAGGACTTATTCTGACCTGACTATTGAGGAGTCTTGAATAGAAGACTTGTGGAACTTGAAGTCTGAAAGGTCTTAAGTTCAGATCCCAATAAGGTTCTGCCACATAATTAATCCAAAGGTCGAGTCAAACTCCATTTTCAACCTTTGTTCATGACCTTGGTATGGAACCCAAAATCATTTCACTCTTGTATTTCATTTAGTTGCTCGGGGACGAGCAAGGTTTAAGTATAGAGGGTTGATGAATATGTGATTCATCACTCTAAAAGTTGAAAATAGAGTCTTGTTCCCGAGTAAATAGATGCATATTTCCCTTTATCTTGCACAATTAGCATTCATACATGCATTCATAATATATGCATTTTAGCACTCATATGGCATTAAATAAGAAGCCAGGATCACTTGTAAAATATCCATCTATAAAATAACACCTCTCTTATAACCTATACACCTTTAGTTTATAATATAAAGAAGGAAGTCAGAGATCTCCTTTGTAAAAGAACCCAATAAAGCCCTAGAACCTATGGATCTTAGAAAGCCCATAACTCCTTCATACAACCTCCAAAATATGTCTATTCACTTTCAGATTAATACACCTTAAAAGACCTTTAAAATGAGACTAATTTCATCCAATTTGGAGCTCGTAGGAAGAAGTTGGGTTTTTGGGCCTCTATGTATACTATATATGTGTATATTTTTATTCCTCTATTTTTGTACCATATTTGACCTCATCTCCTTCTTTGGTCAACATGAAACTTGTAGATCTCATCAAGATCTACAACTTTCATGTTTTAAGTTTTTCCAAATTCGGCCTCCTTCTCTTTCTATACTCATTTATCCTCTCAGCCATTCACAGCTGGCCACGTGGCGCCCTCTGATTGCGCCACGCGGCCCTTTCCCCTTGTCTCATCCGCCCGCGCTTTTGGCCGTTGGATCTCCATCAGATACAATGGTTTGCCTTATCTACGTACGCCTCAATTCCTCGTCGTCTGATCCAACCCCACCTTTCATCATAGCCGCCCGTTCGCGCCTCACGCAGAGCGCGCCACGTGTCGCATTGAGCGCCCTTTGATCGCGCCTTCATCCATCCATCTCAGCCGCTATCTCCGCACCAACTCTCAACCGCCCAATCGAAGCCCTAATCCAATCACTACCGTCCGCTAGCGCACATGCCTCAGCTCGACACGTGGCGCATTCAGCGCCCTTCGATCACCTCGCATCGGATCTAATCCACGTCGTCCCTTCGCGCGTCGCTCACCACCGTTGGATCTCCAGATCCAACGGTTGGGAACTCATCTTCCACCTACGGCGCACCCTCTCTCCCACGATCTCGATCTTGTGCGAGGGGCTGTCCCTTTCTATTCTCGGACCCACTCCAGCCACCCTCTCCGACCGCCACCACCGCCGCAATGGAGCCCACTCTTCCCTCCTCCTCGCCAGCTCCCTCACTCACCACGACTTCCACCAGAGACGCTCCACAACTTCCACGAACTTCGCCTCTCCTCCATCCCTGCCGCCACCATTGCCCTATAAATAGACCACCTCCGGCCACATTCACACCCATCCGCCACTCCAGAGAGAACCCTTGAGCTCAGAGAAATCGATTGGTGACAACAATTGACCTTATCTTCGAGCGAAGACAGGCGTCTTCTCCGGCGAGATCCACAGCCACCTCCACCGTGCTGCAGCCCCTCCTCCACGAAGCTACCCGAGCTCAGGCCTCTACCGACCTTCGAGCAACGACCTGGAGCTCAAACCTGAGCTCCACTCCCCAGGTAGCATCCTCCATCCTCCTCTCGATCTCTTCTTATTTTCTTCTTTGATTTCCCCGATTTAATTCGCCATCTACCGTCAATTTCTCGCTCCACCTTCATCCCTCCGAGCTCCGCGACGGAGCTCTGATCCTCACGCTACACTTCACACCCTCCGATGACGCACTTCATCTTTCATCGACTCCACCTCCGCCACCTGGTCGGAGCCCGATCACCGGACCACCCTCGCTCCGCCATAGGCCTCGCATCTCACTCCCAGTAACTCCACAAACATTCCACGTGCTTCGGCTATCCTCTAACCCCCTGCAGGAGACATTCCTTCGATTGGTCGGAACTTCGTCGGAACCCCTTTCGAGCTTCACCGCCACCGTGCCCCAGAGCTCCTTCTCCACTCTTGAGTCCACCAGACGCTTCGTCGGCCATCTACTGATCTTCCGAGCTTCTCCAGATCCTCCATCGACCTTCACCGACTACGGGAGGGAAGGGCGGAGCAAGCCCAGCTTCGCCGGAGCCCCGCCTTCTCCTCCGCAGGAGGCGGAGGGCCATGGGGAAGACGTTCAGCCACCGTTCGATTATCTCGATCGAACGGTCAAGATCACGCCACACCGCCTCGCGAAGGAGTTGTAGGATCATCCTTGATCCCACGCTCAGGAGCAAGCCACGTCGACATCAACCGGAGCAACAGAGAGCCGTTGGATTTATCACGATCCAGCGGCGATAGATCAGCCACGTCGCCTCGTGAAGCAACCGTAGGATCATCGTTGATCCTACACGTCTGGACACGCCACGTCGCCCTCTTCATCGATACCCAGGAACCGTTGGATTCCTTTAGATCCCACGGTCCCAGATCACGCCACGCGTCATCATTCCTTCACCATTGGATCTGTTGTGATCCTACGGTCTTGATCGTGCCACGTCGCCCCGATCCAAGCCTCTTCCCCGACCTCTAGGCTCGGATCACCCGAAGCTTCTCCGAGCCTTCGACCGAACCTCCAGAGCAGCCGAGCCAATGCCCGAGCCTCTGAAGTCCACCGAGCCTAGGGTACCCCACGTGAGGAGCACGTGTGGCCTGGGCAAATTGCATCAAGGACCCGGGAAGTTTCTGAAATTACAAATCAGTCCCTACGAAGCGCCCCTATGTGAGGAGCACGTGCGCCTATGGAGAATTTGCATTCCACCCCCTACATTTTAGGTAATTGCATAAAGGTCCTTGTCAGCATATTTTATTTTTAGCAATTTTTAAATTCCTGTATTGTAGTTATACCCCTGTCTTTGCACGCATATTTAGGTGTCCATATTTCATCATTTTTAAATTCCAAAAATTGCATGTTGTAGTTTAACTTGTCCTTTATCTTATGTGACACTTGGCATAATTTTGTGATATCAGTGGAATTTTTAATTAATTAATTGATTCATTTGTGTCATACTTTGCCCAATTTCACCTTTTAATTAATATTAATTTCTTTGACTCAAAAAATTCCCACAAAAACACATTAGCTCTAGGATAATTAGATGCATCTTGCATAAAAATTTCATCTCAATTGTATGCATTTCGAGGCCTAAATAAATTAATTGGTGATTTCCTTAGTTTATGTTTAATAGGTTCATTTCACATCATAATTAAGGTCTGACAATTTTCCTGGATTCCTCATCTTTAGATCTATCTAGGATAATTTTTGTTCCCTAAAATATTGTGATTTGATATTTATTAAAATTAAATCAGTCAAATTCACCCTGCATTCATTGATAATTTACAATAAATTCATTTAGTGTCAGAAAATTCCTTCATCATCTGGTCAATTTTCATTATTTTTGGACTTCATCTGAATACTTCTTTGATTTAAGTTCTAAATTGGCCTGATTTTTGCACGACTCTTGCATAAAAAAAATTGAAAAAGATCAAAAAAATTATTCCCCGAAAATCGAACACTGGAAATTTGCTAAAAATTCACCTAAGGAGATAGATGCCTCCTTGGGTTTGATCTTGGACTTCCCAAGTAAAAAAGTTGCCACTCGAAATTAACTTGCTTAAATTAAAAAGTGGTTTTTGATATTCCCTCTCGTTACCCGACTACAACGAACATCATAAATTAATTTGAACATTAATTTGCTCGAATTGACAAGGGTAGTGGGAGCGGTCATCAAAATGTCGCCGTTGTCGAGGAGGCACGGCTTAGATTAATTTGCAATGAAATTCTGATTGTTTGATTTACTATCCTCGGGTAGTCTGACCCCCGGTTTCTCTTGTGAATATTTCTCTGTCTTTTAAATTTTTGCAATTTTTTTGTGTCGTTCTCTATCTGACCTCAACTTTTTTTTGTGCGAGGGACGCCAGAGTCGAAGACGCTTCGAGGAACCTGCATTTTAATTTGTTTGAGAGATTTGAGAGGACTTGTATTTTTCATTTTTTCTTCGCATCATTTCTAGCGGTCCTCGTTTGGGTTCTCGCGTGTGTAAAGATAGTGGAACCGTGTCCCCGTGTGCTATGTGGTTTGAATTGTAACTTAGGCCTGCACTAGCGGCTCCTCGAGCCACTTTAGGAATTGCTTGTGCTCGTAATTTTAAGGACCACGCATACACTTCAAAGACGCACCTAGACCGCAGATCTAGTCAAATAAACATGTTCTTCACTCGCTAATAGAACTGCCTGTCTAAAAGCGGATTTTGTCATCTGCATTTGCATGTAGTGTAAAAATTTTAATTCTGTTTTGCATCCTGCATACAAGCGAAGAGATCACTGTAAGTCTTCTTAACTCAGCATACGCATCATCATTTTTCGTGCATCGGCTTTTCTTGATTTACCCCTCTGTTTTTCACACTTAATTTAAACGGAAATTGGGACTGGACGATAGGCGTGCTGTGTGGTTGGACTAACAAGGGAGAACTTAACTTAAAACCGGGACAGCTAACATTATTTACCAAAAAAATCAATAACATTTGAAAAATTGTTTGAGGGAGACTAATCCCCGACCTTGTTTTCAGGCTGAGTGAGGGTACTTGAGTGGGTGTGAACACCTTAAGGCAGAGCCCAAATCCCCGCCTTCCATATCACGGGCCAACTGATCCTAGCAAATATCACAAGTTTGATACTTTCAGATTCACTGACTAGTACCAAGTATCCTCCGCCTGTTCGCGGGTAGTTAGGGGTGAACCAGCGGTACTTCGCGACAAGTTGCTAGTAACCCTTCGGGGCGAAGTCCCAGCCTTGTCAGCCTCCGCCTGCTTGCAGGTAGATAGGAGCATGGTCTTTGAGTCCTCAACAAGGGATAGGAGCGAAGAAAGGAAGGACTGGCGGTATCTTAGGCGACAGGTTAAACAAGGAAGACGCATCCGGCTCTGAGTCGACTTCCCTATAGGCCGCGTAAATCCTTGCCATCTTGCTTGAAAATTCACACTTAAAATTAACAAGATTAATTGGACTCGACTTCGAGTTCTTCACTGTGTTGAGTGTAAACCCAGGGTCTTAGATTGAATTGTTTGCTTTAGGTAGGAGTCAAATCCTATCTTCACTTAGATCTCCCATTTCTTCTCGCCAAATCAAGATAAGTGACTGGGGGATATCGACTCTTTATTCACCAATCTCTCTTTGAGCCCCCCACGAAACTCCTCTTCATCAGCCCAAGCGCACCTTGGACCACCCAGGACTCATGACCCTCTTGAGTTCTGATTCCCTCACACCCAGGGTGGTTACTCTCAAACCAACCCTTTCCTCTCCTCTGAGCTTACCGAGGAAGACCATCGCCTCAGTAAGAATCCCTTCCTTGATTTGTCTTCTGACACCAACATTGTTTCATACCCAAGAATAGAGGACAAGATGCCGCCTAAGCATCCACCAGATGAGGATCAGTTGCGACAAATTCTTAATCGCCTTGCCATAGCCGAACAACAAAATGCAGACGGCTAGAATGGGACAAATCGTAGTGGCAGGAGGAATCGACCGACCAATGGTTGATGCCTATAACCCAGCAGAGAATGAAATACAAAGTTGGTTGGCACCAGCGGTTCCCGCCGAAGCATTTGAACTCAAACCCCACTTCCTTAGCCTGCTACCAAAGTTCAACGGAAATGCCCATGAAGAACCATATGCCTTCCTCCGAGACTTTGAGCTGGTTTGCAGCAACCTTAGCCATCCTAGGGTTGGGCAAGATTACATTCGACTGAAGGCCACCCCTTTCGCCTTAGGAGATAAGGCAGCACATTCGCTGAAGAACCTAGGGGTGATATGTACAACCTGGATGCAATTCAAGGACTTATTTCTGAAGAAGTTCTACCCTCTCAGTAGGACTAACCAAATGAGAACAAAGATTGTCAATTTCTCCCAGGGATCCAGTGAACCATTCCATGATGCCTGGGATAGGTTTAATGACCTAGTTCAAAAATGCCCTTGCCATGACATTTCTAAGGCAATCTTAGTCCAGACCTTGTTCTGTGGTCTGACCCCAGAGATGCAGGGGTTAGTAAGTGCCGCCTTTGGAGGAAGCTATCTGAATAAAAATGAGAATGCTGTATGGAAGATACTAGAGCAGATGGCGGAAACCGGCAGGTTGCAGGCCACCAGGGGCTATCAGTTGTCTCCCTCAATCTTATTAAATGAGACAACCCGGAGGACTGTAGCGGATCTGACAGAAGACCTCATTCCCAGCATGGGGATGATTGCTGATAAGTTAATCATGGTCGAGCAGATCCACAAGAGGGTCACTGACCTTGAGTCTCTCTCACGTCTACCGAAGCAAGTGGAGTAACTTTTTGAGAAGGTAGCTAAGATAAAGCTACTTGCCCCTTCTGCACCACTTGTACCTGTATATCAAGTCCATCTTGTACAGGAATAGGCACCGGGGCCTCAGAGTGGCTGGGATCAGACTTACACCCAGCAGGACCAGCATGCACCACCACAAGTGGAGACCGGATACGAGGAGCCTCCGCAGGTGTTCCAGATCAACGGGCTGTGGTATAGCCGTGACCCTGTCGTTAGACAGTCGGAGATGGGGAATGGTCAGCCTCATCGACCATCCCCAGCTTACCAAGAAACCAGGTCCGTCCCTGCACCGCGCTTTGTTCAGTCCAGGCTCGAACAATGGTACCAGCCTCAGCAGCAACAGCACGCATTCCATCAGGGTCCGTCCCAGCAGCATCAGCAGTATCGGCATGGCCAGCAGGGCCAGTACAGAACCTCGTCTGCAAGTCAGCATCACCAGCCTGCTCAGCCCACTGAATTGGAGTCCCTCACCTTGGCGATCCAGACCCTGTCTGATAGGGTACAACAGATCCAGAATGACTAACTGGATATGAGAACCGATCTGAATCGTGTCTCTCGTACCCAGGATCAACAAATGGCGCCAAAGACCCCAATTCCCGCCCAGGTTCAGGCCAACCCGAACAGCCTAAATCAAGTCCAGAACCGACCTCGTGATCAGGTATACTATTCAGATAAGTCTTTATCTGAACATGAGATCCTTTCATATGATAATTTAAATCATATTTCCCTCAGAAGCGGAAGGACCTTGATCATACCTGATCGGGTACGAGCACTGAAGGAAGGAGTTGCCAAGTCTCTACATGAGGAGAACTTGGAGGAAAAAGAGGAGCAGCACCACCGTCACCACCACCGGCAGAAGAAGAGGACTTCTTGGTCCTCGAAGCAGCAAACCCGCATCATCAATGAGTCCGACAAAATTGATGAAGAGCCCGCACCTGCATCTGAGGAGGACCGTCCAGAAGAAGCGGAAGATGCATCACCGGTTTCGCCCCAACATGTTTCTTTTAGTCCTAGTCAGAGTCCGAGTCTGTTTCAGAGTCCGAGTCATGTACAGAACTTAGTTCCACCTTTCAATGAAAAAATTTCAGTTTCAGAACATGAGTTAGAGTCAATTATCCCTTCCCCCGAGCTCTTACGGGTGGAAAGAAGAAAATCAAAAAATCCAAAAAGATGACCCTGAGATGGCCGAATTCTGCAACAAATATATCAAGGTCACAATCCCCTTTAACAAGTACGTGGAAATGACTCCTGCATTTCAGAAATACCTTAAGGTGAGATGTACACCTACTAGGGTTAGCAGGAAGACCAAAAGCCGTGTTGAGAAACACGTTCTGTCAGTAGCCACGACCTGTGCAATAAAGAACTCGTTTCCAAGGAAACGAAGAGACATGGATGCACACTATGTAGTGAGTCATGTTGATTACATCGCGTTTGCACGCACTCTCCTAGATAACGGCTCCTCAATTAACTTAATGCCTACAGCCCTCTATGAACGGCTCAATCTCGGACCTCTTAGGAAATCTAGAGCCCTCCTGCAGTTCGCTGATAAATCAACCAAGAGGTCCCAAGGAGAATTGAGGAATGTTGTGATCAAAGTCGAGGGGCAGGAATACATGGTGGACTTCATTGTCCTAGATATGGAAACCCCTCATAATTGGAGAGACTCCCAGATCATCTTAGGAAGGCCCTTCCTCAGGACAGCGGGGGCCTTGCTTGATTACAAGATCGGGAAGATCCAGTTCCAAACTCCAGGCGGAGAGGAGGAACTTGAGATGAAGCAGACCCGATGGCAGAGACCGGATTCCGAATCCAGCACCGAGTACTCTTCGTCCGAAGCAGACCGCGACCATGTAGACACAGTTGGGCCATGGAGACAGAACCCAGCCAGCATCGATGAGTCCCTTCCTTCTGGAGATGATCCAGTGCATGAGTCAGTTTGCGAGATCCTCAGAGACGAGTACAGCTCAGAACCTGCATCCCCCTACATCTTCGATGACTTAGAAGCCCAGTTAGGCTTGTCAGTCCTTCCCTCTTTAGGACAATCAGGAGATGAGGATGACGAGTAGGACGTGTCTTTCGCCGATCTCATGGAGACCTTTGACCATCCGACTCCAGAGCCGAATAATTTGGTGGCAGTCATTACAGAGAAAGACCCAACAACTTCCAACCAGGGTTTAAAAAACCGGACCGGACCGGCCGGTCGGACCGGTTGGACCGGAAACCGGCCCCGACCCGGTCGGTTCGGCCGGTTTTAGGTAATTCATTTTTTTAAAAAAAAAGAAAATAAAAAACCGGGTCAGACCGGTGGTCGGACCGGGTTGACCCGAGCGGTTGGACCGAGTTGACCCGGATTGACCCGGATTTGATGGTTTAGTATATTTTTAAAAAATAAAGGTTTAAATAATGAAATAATAGGGTTTTTATCACTTGTACCCTTCTTAAATTCTACAATTTCATTTACGTCCCTCTCTTTTTTGGAATATAACTTGTGCCACTACTTTCTTGGGGTAATTTTCTAAAAGCAACTATAAATAAATTATTACAATATTATATTCATACATAATGCTAGAAAATGTGACTACCTTTGTAGAGTTTTATTCAAAATAGACAATCATGTTTTTATATTGAAAGATTTGACATTTTAAATGATTGTTTCATTGATATATAAATACACATTTACATATATCTATCCGGTTTTATCGGTTCAAAAAACCGGTTCGACCGGTCTGACCAGTAAATTAAGCCCGGTCCGGTTTTTTTCGAGTCGATGTGAGTGATGATGTCATGCTGACATCATGACCGGTCCGACCAGTTTGGACCGACGGTCCGACCCGGTTGGACCAAACCGAAGACTAACCGGTTCAATGTCCGGTCCGGTTTTTAAAACCTTGCTTCCAACACCAAACCAGATTCGATTGAGCCAGATTTCTTATATGATCACACCTTACCTGAGCTCAAACCTTTACCCACAACACTGAAATACGCCTTCCTTGCGGGTCAGGAGAAGATTATACGGTCATCATTAGTTCGCGATTGATCGAGGAGCAGGAATCTCGCTTGCTAGAGATCCTGGAGAAAAACCGCAAGGCGATAGGCTGGAGCATTTCCGATCTCCAAGGGATAAATCCCGCTCTGTGTTCGTACCATATCTACTTGGAGAATGAAGCCAAACCCTCTCATGAATTCCAACGTCGCTTAAATCCAAATTTACGAGAGGTAGTGAAGAAGGAGATAGAGAAATGGTGCAACGCGGGTTTTATTTATCCCATCTCCGACTCAAAATGGGTGGCCCCGATACATGTGGTCCCGAAGAAGTTGGGAATTCAGACGACCGCCAACAAGGATGGACAGGAGATTGTGACGAGAGTGCCCACATCGTGGCACGTCTGTGTGGATTACAGACGCTTGAATGCCGCGACGAAGAAGGATCATTTCCCCTTACCATTCATTGATCAAATCCTAGAGAGACTAGCGGGGAAAGAATACTTCTGTTTCTTGGATGGGTTCTCGGGCTACAATCAAGTAGCCATAGCTCCTGAGGATCAGGAGAAGACCACATTCACATGCCCCTTCGGTACCTATGCTTTCAGGCGCATGCCCTTTGGGTTATGCAATGCTCCGGGTACTTTTCAAAGGTGCATGATTGTTGTATTCGCCGAAATGGTCGGTGAACTCCTGGAAGTCTTCATGGACGACTTCTCGGTCCACGGTGATTCCTTCGATTCCTGTCTTAGGAATCTGTACCGAGTCCTCAAACGTTGTTGTGAGGTTAATCTGGTGCTCTCCTGGGAGAAAAGTCACTTCATGGTGACGGAGGGCATTGTGTTGGGGCACGTCATCTCCAAGAGAGGAATGGAGGTTGACCCTGTCAAGGTGGATGTGATCAGACGACTTCAGCCACCAACCAACGTCAAGCAGTTGCGGTCGTTCCTCGGGCAGGTTGGATTTTATCGGAGATTCATTAAGGATTTTTCTAAGATTGCCCGATCGCTAACTAAGCTTTTAGGCAAAGACATGGAGTTTGTTGTTGATCACAAATGTCTTGAAGCCTTTAACCTATTGCAAGGAATGATCATGGACGCACCTATCCTACAAGCCCCAGATTGGTCTCTACCTTTTGAGATCATGATGGACGCATCGGATTTCGTTGTTGGGGTTGTGTTAGGACAGAGGAGAGATGGCGTCCCGTTTGCAATTCACTACGCAAGCAAAGTGCTTGATACCGCTCAGCGTAACTATACAGTACGGAAAAGGAGATGCTTGCGGTAGTGTTTGCCTTGGACAAGTTCAGATCTCACTTAATTGGATCCAAGGCAATTGTGTTCACTGACCACACGGCTCTACGGTACTTGATGGAGAAGAAGGATGCGAAGGCACGTCTTCTTCGGTGGATTTTACTTATCCAGGAATTTGATTGGATATTCGTGATAAACCTGGAAAGAAGAATGTAGTAGCCGATCATCTTTCTCGTCTCGAAGATCTTAATACTTCCGAGGATTCACTAATTCGAGACTCCTTCCTTGACGAGTCGATTTTTGTTGTCGACTCACTCCCATGATATGCCAACATCGTGAACTATCTTGTCTCCAAGAAGGTTCCCGAGGGTTGGCCCAAGAGCCTCATCGACCAACTTAAGTCGACTGCGAGACACTACCATTGGGAGGATCCGATCCTTTTCTTTGAAGGACCGGATTGTGTCTGGAGACGGTGTATTCCTCAGGAGGAATACCAGAGTGTCCTTTCTTTATGCCACAGCTTGGAGGCAGGAGGACACCACTCCGGGAAGAGGACCGCATGGAAGGTACTTCAGTGTGGTTTTTACTGGCCAACTCTGTTTCGCGATGCCATCACCATTGCAAAGTCGTGCCCAGTATGTCAGAGAATGGGAGGAATCGTTGGTCCCAAGGATGAGATGCCAATGCAGCCTGTCATCATTTGTGATGTCTTTGACGCCTGGGGCATCGACTTCATGGGCCCGTTCCCTGTTAGCCACGGGTTTGAGTACATCCTTCTTGCAGTAGATTATCTATCCAGGTGGGTGGAGGCTATCCCAACCCGAGCCGCATACAGCAGAACTGTCTGTAATTCATCAGAGATCATATCATCTCTAGGTTCAGGATTCCAAAAATGATGATATCAGATGGGGGTAGCCACTTTGTGAACCGGGAGGTGAAGAAACTCCTAAATGACTACGGCATCGAACATCATGTCGTAGCCCTTACCACCCACAAACTAATGGTATAGTTGAGGTGTCGAATCGGGAGGTGAAGACTATATTGCAAAAGCTCGTCTGCCCAGACAGGAAGGATTGGTCCCAGATCTTGGATCAAGTCCTATGGGCTTATAGGACAGCTTACAAGACACCGTTAGGAACCTCCCCTTTCCGAATGGTATTCGGAAAGCCATGCCATTTGCCTGCAAAACTAGTGCATAAATCAGAATGGGCAATTAAGAAGGTCAACTGGAACACACACCTTGGGCAGAAGCAGAGAGAAATGGATATGAATGAGCTTGTGGGAGTCAGAAACCGCGCATACGACAACAGTTTGGTATACAAGGACAAGGTGAAGCGTTGGAAGGATAGATATATCAGACGAAAGACCTTTGTTCCTGGACAGAAGGTATGGTTGTTTAATGCAAGGCTGAAAACCTACCAAGGCAAGATGAAATCCAAGTGGACGGGCTCATTCATTGTCCGAGCGGTGCATGATAGCTGATGTATCGAGATCTCAGATCTCGCCGATGACGCACCGACATCCCTTGTGAATGGACAACTATTGAAACACTTCGTCGAATCCAATGAGCAGTTAGTCCATGTTAAGGAGATTCTGTTTATGCGTGAGACAGATGCTACAGATACACCTCGAGCCGTGCAGGAGACCTTGCAGCAGTGAGCTCCAGCCATCAGCAGCATCTTGAAAGATTCAGACCGACTCACTTGTATATACCATCATTTCTGTACATTCTGTCTTTTCCCTCCCGCGACTTTAGTAACTTATCCCAGCTTTATATATCTCTATCTTGAACTATACTTAGGATGACCATATCCTAAGTATATGGGGGATGAGCCACCTAAGTCTGTTCACTGTACATCCTTCAGATCACATCGGTTCTTATACTCACTCTTGTCCTATACTTAGGCTGACCAGAGCCTAAGTATAGGGGGGACCGATGTCCGCCTTGTATATACTCATCCATTTCCCCTCTTGCCCTCGTCCGCCCCATTTTTGATCTTCTTCTACACTTAGGCTGTCAGAGCCTAAGTATGGGGGGCGGTGCGACTTCTATACATTTTTGTAATTTTAGCTCTCCTACGCTTAGCACAAGCTATGTCTTTTTCCTCGCTTTTCATGCTCTGAGGACATAGCACACGCTAAGTATAGGGGGGCGTGTATATATTACATATATACTTTACCCATAGCTCGTACTTTCGCGTATTTTTTTATATATTATGCTATAATTATGGGTGGGTAAAAATTTGAGAAAATTTTTTGTAAAATACACTTGTATGATCTCTATAATACTCATAAAATACTTGTATCATAGGAGGTCTACCAGTGTGTGAAAAAAAATGTTGAAAATAAAGGCTTCTTATTTACTCTTGCACATCATCTCTGCATCTGAAAAGAAAAAGAGTCTTGCATTTCTTATTCATAGCATGTCACCTGCAACTCTCATCTGCATATTTTGCATATGCAAGGTGAAACGTTAGTGGGTTTTGAACCAAGTTATGAGTAGATATTGAGGATGGACTAGATTTGATCTTAATCCACCTAATTTCAGAGGAACCTTATAGGAACTGGAATTAAGATTTCTCAGGTCAAGTGACTTAATTCTTTGAGTCCGCAAGTCTATGTTCACATGTCATCTAGATTAGTCTAAGTTGAATATCTCATGCACACGCATGATTCTTTTAGACAGTGACCTAACTTGGACAAGTACAATACACGTAGCTCTTCATTGATGAGGTGGCAAGGAGGTAGAATCCTTTAGCTTGGAGTAGCACACGAGTGGAAACATCCGTCCTCCTCTAGGGAGGGTAGTGCACCTCAACCTAGTCTGGTGGTGTTGAAGTCTAAGGACAGGACGTTGTGGGTTGCAATAATGCTTCAAAAGAGGGATAGTCTACTGGCTCAAGAGGAAAAACTCCTGATGTACATGCTGCACCTTGTATATAATGTCAAAAAAATTTGCAAAAACTCCAAAAAAATCAGACAGGTCCAAGTGAAAATAAAATACCTGTCGGAGTATGTATATTAGCAAAGAAATGCAGCTGGATGACTTGGCTACACTGGTCAGGCATCCCGGGATAGGTAGCTACACTGGCTACCGTCCATTCTTTTCTCCACCCCCTCCTCTTGAGCTGGTCGCACTTGAACTTAGAAGGGAATACCCCGCTCCTCGAGGAAAGAGTTACTGGACCGGGTTATTGAGTTACCTTGTTAGAGGAGGCTGGTTTTGAACCATTTCTGATGTGGAGAGTTATATCTCACTTACACAGTACAAGTAAGAATCATAGTCATCAGAAATTTGCGTTTGAGGATTTGTTCTGACCTGACTATTGAGGAGTCTTGAATAGAAGACTTGTGGAACTTGAAGTCTGTTAGGTCTTAAGTTCAGATCCCAATAAGGTTCCACCACATAATTAATCCAAAGGTCGAGTCAAACTCCATTTTCAACCTTTATTCATGACCTTGGTATGGAACCCAAAATAATTTCACTCTTGCATTTCATTTAGTTGCTCGGGGACGAGCAAGGTTTAAGTATAGGGGGTTGATGAATCTGTGATTCATCACTCTAAAAGTTGAAAATAGAGTCTTGTTCCCGAGTAAATAGATGCACATTTCCCTTTATCTTGCACAATTGGCATTCATACATGCATTCATAATATATGCATTTTAGCACTCATATGGCATTAAATAAGAAGCCAGGATCACTTGTAAAATATCCATCTATAAAATAACACCTCTCTTATAACCTATACACCTTCAGTAAATAATATAAGGAAGTCAGAGATCTCCTTTGTAAAAGCACCCAATAAAGCCCTAGAACCTCTGGATCTTAGAAAGCCCATAACTCCTTCATACAACCTCCAAAATAGGTCTACTCACTTTCAGATTAATATAATTAAAAGACCTTTAAAATGAGACTAATTTCATCCAATTTGGAGCTTGTAGGAAGAAGTTGGGTTTTTGGGCCTCTATGTATACTATATATGTGTATATTTGTAATCCTCTATTTTTGTACCATATTTGACCTCATCTCCGTCTTTGGTCAACATGAAATCTTGTAGATCTCATCAAGATCTATAACTTTCATGTTTTGAGTTTTTCCAAATTCGGCCTCCTTCTCTTTCTAAACTCATTTATCCTCTTGGCCATTCACAGTTGGCCACGTGGCGCCCTCTGATTGTGCCACGTGACCCCTCCCCTTGTCTCATCCGCCCGCGCTTTTGGCCGTTGGATCTCCATCAGATCCAACGGTTGTGCCTTATCCACGTACGCCTCAATTCCTCACCGTCTGATCCAACCCCGCCTTTCATCATAGCCGCCCGTTCGCGCCTCACGCAGAGAGCGCCACGTGTCGCATTGTGTGCCCTTCGATCGCGCCTTCATCCATCCATCTCAGCCGTTATCTCCGCACCAACTCTCAACCGCCTGATCGAAGCCCTAATCCAATCACTACCGTCCGCTAGCGTGCATGCCTCAGCTCGACATGTGGCGTATTCAGCGCCCATCGGTCACCTCGCATCGGATCTAATCCACGTCGCCCCTTCGCACGTCGCTCACCACCGTTGGATCTCCCGATCCAACGGTTGGGAACTCGTCTTCCACCTCCGGCTCTCCCTCTCTCCCACGATCTCAATCTTGCGTGAGGGGTTGCCCCTTTCTATTCTCGGACCCACTCCAGCCACCCTCTCCGACCACGAACACTGCCACGATGGAGCCCACTCTTCCCTCCTCCTTACCAGCTCCCTCACTCACCACGACTTCCACCAGAGACGCTCCACAACTTCCACGAACTTCGCCTCTCCTCCATCCCTGCCGCCACCATTGCCCTATAAATAGACCACCTCCGGCCACATTCACACCCATCCGCCACTCTAGAGAGAACCCTTGAGCTCAGAGAAATCGATTGGTGATAGCAATTGACCTTATCTTCGAGCGAAGACAGGCGTCTTCTCCGGCGAGATCCACGGCCGCCTCCGCCGTGCTGCAGCCCCTCTTCCGCGAAGCTGCCCGAGCTCAGGCCTCTACCGACCTTCGAGCGACGACCTAGAGCTCAAACCTGAGCTCCACTCCCCAGGTAGCATCCTCCATCCTCCTCCCGATCTCTTCTTATTTTCTTCTTTGATTTCCCTGATTTAATTCGCCCTCCACCGTCGATTTCTCGCTCCATCTTCATCCCTCCGAGCTCCGCGACGAAGCTCTGATCCTCGTGCTACACTTCACACCCTCCGACGACACTCTTCATCTTTCATCGACTCCACCTCCGCCACCTGGTCGGAACCCGATCACCGGACCACCCTCGCTCCGCCATAGGCCTCGCATCTCACTCCCAGCAACTCCACGAACATTCCACGTGCTTCGACTATCCTTTAACCCTCTGCAGGAGACATTCCTTCGATTGGTCGGAACTTCGTCGGAACCCCCTTCGAGCTTCACCGCCACCGTGCCCCAGAGCTCCTTCTCCACTCTTGAGTCCACCAGACGCTTCGCCGGCCATCCGCTGATCTTTCGAGCTTCTCCAGATCCTCCATCGACCTTCACCGACTACGGGAGGGAAGGGCGGAGCAAGCCCAGCTTTGCCGGAGCCACGCCTTCTCCTCCGCGGGAGACGGAGGGCTGTTGGGGAAGACGTTCAGCCACCGTTCGATTATCTTGATCGAACGGTCAAGATCACGCCACGTCGCCTTGCGAAGGAGCCGTAGGATCATCCTTGATCCCACGCTCAGGAGCAAGCCACATCGACATCAACCGGAGCAGCAGAGAACCGTTGGATTTATCACGATCCAGTGGCGATAGATCAGCCACGTCGCCTCGCGAAGCAACCGTAGGATCATCCTTGATCCTACGCGTCTGGACACGCCACGTCGCCCTCTTCATCGATACCCAGGCACCGTTGGATTCCTCTAGATCCCACGGTCCCGGATCACGCCACGCATCATCATTCCATCACTGTTGGATCTGCTGTGATCCTACGGTCTTGATCGTGCCACGTCGCCCCGATCCGAGCCTCTTCCCCGACCTCTAGGGTTGAGCATTGGGCCGGGCCAGTCCGACCCGGTCCGAAACCCGGCCCATGTAGCCCGACCCGAACCCGAGCCCGCAAAGAATTGGGCCGGGCTTTGGGCCTTAATTCAAGCCCAAATGTATATTCGGGCCGGGTTCGGGCCTGATAGGGCCCAAACCCGAAAGCCCGATAACCTGGCCCGATAACTAGGCCCGTTTCAAGGGCCCAAACTGCCTGGCCCATTAGCTTGACCCATTACTTATGCATATGAGTGATAATAGAATTTAGATGGATATTAAATCCTAAACATATTAATTTAGTAAAGTTAACAACCATCATTGTTATATATACCATCATGATAATAATTTACCATGTTAACAAATATATATTATAAACAATTATATTACATTGGTAATATATTTGTCATGTTTAGAGCATGTTGTTGCACATAGCCAATTCGTATCATGGACATGATTCCTTAATATTATCAATGTGTAAAACATATTTGCATGTGTAAAGAAACTCATTTTTGTTGGGGATGGGTGGTATATTTGTAAGATAAAAACAAGTTCAATATGTCCCCGAATTTCAATTTGGGTCGGCCCGGCCCGAACCCGGCCCATAATGTTTGGGTCGGGCTTGGGCCGGGCCAAGCCGAACCCGGCCCGGACCCGGCCCATGCTCAACCCTACCGACCTCTAGGCTCGGATCACCCGAAGCTTCTCCGAGCCTTCGACCGAACCTCCAGAGAAGCCGAGCCAACGCCCGAGCCTCCGAAGTCCACCGAGCCTAGGGTACCCCACGTGAGGAGCACGTGTGGCCTGGGCAAATTGCATCAAGGCCCCGGGAAGTTTCTGAAATTACAAATCAATCCCTGCAAAGCGCCCCACGTGAGGAGCATGTGCGCCTGTGGATAATTTGCATTCCACCCCCTGTATTCTAGGTAATTGTATAAAGGTCCTTGTCAGCATATTTTATTTTTAGCAATTTTTAAATTCATGTATTGCAGTTATACCCTTGTCTTTGCACGCATATTTAGGTGTCCATATTTCATCATTTTTAAATTCCAAAAATCGCATGTTGTAGTTTAACTTGTCCTTTATCTTATGTGATACTTGCATAATTTTGTGATATCATTGGAATTTTTAATTAATTAATTGGTTCATTTGTGTCATACTTTGCCCAATTTCACCTTTTAATTAATATTAATTTCTTTGTGACTCCAAACATTCCCACAAAATCACATTAGCTCTAGGATAATTAGATGCATCTTGCATAAAAATTTCATCTCAATTGCACGCATTTCGAGGCCTAAATAAATTAATTGGTGATTTCTTTAGTTTATTTTTAATAGGTTCATTTCACATCATAATTAAGGTCTGACAATTTTCCTGGATTCCTCATCTTAGATTTATTTAGGATAATTTTTGTTCCCTAAAATATTGTGATTTGATATTTATTAAAATTAAATCAGTCAAATTCACCCTGCATTCATTGATAATTTACAGTAAATTCATTTGGTGTCAGAAAATTCCAAAAAAATTAGGGTAACTTAATTTCATCATAATTCATCATCTGGTCAATTTTCATTATTTTTGGACTTCATCTGAATACTTCTTTGATTTAAGTTCTAAATTGGCATGATTTTTACACGACTCTTGCATAAAAAATTGAAAAAGAACCAAAAAATATTCCCCGAAAATCGAACACTGGAAATTTGCTAAAAATTCACCTAAGGAGACAGATGCCTTCCTGAGTTCGACCTTGGACTTCCCAAGTAAAAAAAGTTGCCACTCGAAATTAACTTGCTTAAATTAAAAAGTGGTTTTTGATATTCCCTCTCGTTATCCGACTACAACGAACATCATAAATTAATTTGAACATTAATTTGCTCGAATTAACAAGGGTAGTGGGAGCGGTCATCAATCTCCTCTCACTCAAGCGGACCAGTCTCTCCTTTTACATGGCATATGCTCTTTGGTCACCTCCATCTTCAGAAGATGCATCATATCTTGCCTCAGATTTCACCAAGTTCTTCCTTTCAATGTGACGCATGTCAATTAAGAAAGCACCATAGATCTAGCCTCCCTAGTCGTTAGTGTCGGAGTATTAGCTCCCCTTTTGAGTTATTTTATGTCGATATTTGGGGTCCGAGTCGCGTTCCAGATCACCAGGGACACAGGTTTTATCTTGTCGTCGTTGATGGTTTTTCTCGTCTAACGTGGGTGTTTTTTGGGTGTTTTTCTTAAAGAATAAATCTGAAGTAGGGGATGTTATATAAATTCTTATAAATGAAGTTCAGAATGTTTTTTCCTCTTCTGTGAAATATGTTCGTACAGATAATGCTTTAGAATTTTGCACTCGTTCTCTTTCACAATTCTTTTCATCCCTAGACATTATTCATCAATCCACCTGTGCTTACACGTCTCAACAGAATGGTACTGCTGAGAGAAAGCATCGTCATCTTCTCAATATTACTCGGACCCTTCTTATCCAGAGTTGTGCCCCTATTTATTTTTGGGGAGATGGTGTCCTTACAACTTGTTGCCTTGTGAATCATATGCCATCTTCGGTACTAGATGAGAAAACTCCTTTTTCTGTTATCTTTCCATATAAGAATTATTCTTGCTTATTCCTCGTGTCTTTGTTGTTGTTGCATTCGTTCACCAGTAATCTCTGGGACTTGACAAGCTCTCACCTAAGGCTGTCAAGTGTGTTTTTGTTGGTTACTCTCAGACTCAGAAGGGATATCGTTGTTATGATCTTGTAAACATGAAATATTTTGTCAGTACTGATGCCACATTCTTTAAGTCTGTCATGTACTTCTCCCATGCAGGTGATAGGTTGGCCTCATCAACATCCAATGATGAGATCTATGTTCCTCCTCTTCCTTCATGTCCATCGATGCCCATTCTTATTCCCGTTGTCACACCAACATCATCACCACCACCAAAACCACATGTTCCGCCCTTACCAAAGTTCTATACCCGTCAGTCGGTTCCTGCTCATAGTGCTAGTCAATCATCTAGTACGCCTCAGGTTTGTCCAGATATTATTACTAACGATGGGTCGGATAATGTGCAAGTGCAAGGATCGTCGTTGCAGGAGGAAAATATATCGGCGAGTATTGTGGCTAATAATTTGGACATCCCTATTGCTATATGGAAGCAGCAACGCATATGTGCATCATATCCCCTTGCTTCACAAGTTTCTTTCCATCGTCTCACAGGGGATTTTCAGAGATTTGTTGTGGCTTTATCAACCGTGGAGATACCACGGATCAATCAGGATGCTTTGAAGATTGCATGCAGGCGTTCTTCTATGGAGGAGGAAATAACTGCTCTACAGTCATGGGGTACATGGAGCTTGGTTCCCCCTCCCTCAGGAGCATCTGTGGTTAGCTGTAAATGGGTGTTCAGTGTCAAATATCATGCAGATGGTAGCCTTGACCGTTACAAGGCAATGCTAATGGCGCGAGGCTTCACTCAAACATACGGCATAGATTATATGGACACCTTCTCCCCAATTGCCAGTCATTTCACTCTTCGTATCCTTCTGCCCGTTGCCGTGGTACGTGATTTGCCTTTGTTTCAGCTTGATGTTAAGAATGCCTTCTTGTATGGTGATCTGCAGGAAGAAGTCAGCATGCAGCAAACTCTGGGGTTTTTAGTTGAGGGGGAGAGTTACATGGTGTGTCGACTTCATAAGGTGATCTATGGCCTTAAACAAAGTCCACGGGCATGGTTTCAGAAGCTTTCACATCTAATTGAACAACAAGGATTCAATAGATCAAATGCAGATCGTTCGTTATTTGTCCAGAAGGCTTCTAGAGGTACAGTTGTCATCATGGTGTATGTTGACGATATATTGGTTACAGGAGATGATACACATGGGATAAAGATGGCAAAAGCATTTCTAAGCAATTAGTTTATTACTAAGGATCTTGGCACTCTACGTCTATGATATTTTCTGGGGTTGGAGTTTGCCAGGAATGCACAGGGTCTAGTGATGAACCAAAGGAAATATATTATAGATATGCTTGTCAAGACGGGCATGGTAGGGTGCCGACCCTCAACTACTCCTATAGACCCCATCATGAAATTATATGGTAATGATACATAGGAGGTTGACAGGAGAAGGTATAGAGAAATGGTGGGTAAGCTTATATACATTACTATCACTCGACTTGATATCGCCTTTGCAGTGAGTCGGGTGAGTCAGATTATGGAACAACTGAGACAAGTACATATGGATGCCATGTATATGATACTGATGTATCTAAAGTCATCTCAAGGGACAGGATTGTTGTTTAGAAAGGAAACAAATATTTCTATTTCTGCATGTGCGGATGCAGATTATGCAGGATGCCCTAAGGATGGGAAGTCTGCTTCGGGTTTTGCAGTTTTTGTGGGTACTTTTTTGATTTCTTGGAAAAGCAAGAAACAAACAGTGGTGGCTAGAGTTAGTGTTGAATCTGAATATAGGACCATGGCGTAAGCAAGTACTGAGATGATGTGGGTTCGAGTTGCTCTAGAAGATTTGCATATAGATGTAGCTCTACCCATGCAACTACAATGTGATAATCAAGCCGCACTATTCATTGCCAATAATCCTGCCTTTCATGAAAGAACAAAACATATTGAAGTAGACTATCATTACACTAGAGATATGATCCAGAAGGGCTTGATTTCTACTTCACATGTCTGTTCAGGGGAGCAAACTGCCGACATCTTCACCAAGTCGTTGCTCAGATTCCAGAAGTGTTCTTCCAAGCTGAGCATGATTGATATCTATGCTCCATCTTAAGGGGAAGTGTAGAAATAATTATATAGTCTATCGTTATGTTAATTTTATTTTCTTGTTTCCAGCTTATGTAAATTACCCATGGGTCATCTCTATATAAGAGAGCCTAGGGTTCTTTGGAATGAATGAATCACTTTTCTTCTAACAGTCTCCATTAGAAATGACAACCCGTCTACCATGTGGTATGCTCCTGTAGAACCTTGGTTGTGCTCTGTCTCCATATAGATGGTGGGAAGCACCAGAATCCATAATCCACTCTGTCATATCTACACCAGTGCTACCGGTAAAAGCATAAGCAATACTTAAGGAGCTCGAAGAAGCTCTAGTTGCGGCTACGCCGCTACGGTATCTGTAGTATTGGTTTATGCAACAGAAGTCATGATCTCTCAAATGCGAGAGACAATGTTATCCAAGCGAGGATCGACCTCGAAAGCAAGTGTATCTGAAAGCTCGATATGTTCTTCTACACGACCAGAAGTGAGATATATGTGCTTTTGGTAGCATGCATCTCCGCATGTCCTGACCGACGACAGTTGGTGTAAGGGCCACGCTGACGTCCACTACCTCTGCTACGAGGGATGTGTCCTCTGGACTGGGTCGTCCCTCCTCGACCACGAGAAGCGGCCATTGCTGAAGAGGATGGAGGATTGATATTTTTGCCTTAGAGTCGTACTTTGTCTTAAATAACTGTCATTCCACCAATTTCGATACATTGCTATCAAACATTGACTTAGCGTCTTCTCTCATACAATCTAACTCCTTTTCACAAATTTGGTACAATTTATGGATTGATGGAATGAGATAAGATTTTTCTTGATGTTTAAGTGACATTTGTATCCGAGAAGGACCCAACATAGATTTGAATGGAGACAAAAAATCCATGTAACCAATTTTACTTAATTATGGGTTAATTATGGGAAAAGACTTTGTTGTTGTTTAAGTGACATTTGGGTCAAATATTTAATCTTTTGAAATGGTGATTCTTCTTATCCTTATAAATCATTTTAAGGCTACTTCTTACGGTAATGGAATAATGATTAAGCCCAGATCTTGGCACTAACAGGTTTATTTTATGCAAAATTTGATGAGTTTTGATACATTTCACTTCATATTTGTGCATATTTCCATCTCATATAGTGCACGTATATGAGATGTAAAGTAAACTTAAAACACTTGTAGACGCACACACATGTGCATACCCCTACTCATGCACACCCCTCACATGCACATGCATGTGTGTGGGGTGTGTGCAAGTGGGTAAGCACATACATTTATGCTGGCATGAGTGCGGATGCCCATGTGCACACGTGTGCATGCATACTTGCATGCATGCGGCATGTGCGTGCAAGTGTGCATGCTTGGATGCAGGCACACACGCGCATGTGTGGAGGGAGAGGTATATGTTTGTGGGGGCAGATTGTGTGTATGTATGTATTTGTCTCAATGCATGTGTGCATGTACATGTGTATGGGTGTATGTGTGTGTGCACTTGCATGTGTGCATGCATATGTTTGTGTACATATAGGAGTGCTCGTGCACGTGTTGATATGTATGTATGTGTGGCATTTGAATGAAAGGGAAATTGATCTTAAGAATACAAACTTGTGGATTTTAGAGGTATGGATATACATAGAGACATACTAGACGAAATTCCTCTGAGTTATCAGAGGGGAAATGATGTTGCAACACATGGGACATATTTGGTTGTCAAGGTACACCAAGGTGTCCTAGCATACTCCTAGCTCCAACCCTGCATTCTTACGTTGTGATTGCTTGTATTAACCATACCATTTTTGCTAGTATAATATTTTTTAATGATGTTCAAATAAACTTATTAAAATAAAAAAACATAGTATAATCATTTAGAAAAGTTAACATAACACATAATCAATGTCACGTCACATCACGATTATCAATCCAACCCTTTGAGCAGCTATTATTTACATGAGATTACCCAACCCAATCCTGCTAATCAAACAGGCACTTAAGGAATACACAGTAGCCATCCTGCTAATCATGTATGCCTGCTTGCATTATTACATGAATTTTACATATCTGGACCTTCAACAATCTACTAACGGTCGGAAACTGTAGAGATAAATCAGAGAAACGAAACACTTCGTTCACAAGTTCCACAGGACAGAAATGAACTTTGTAAACAGGATATTCCTCATGAGAAACTCCCATGTCAAGAAAACGATCATGATATGTATTAGCTTACAAATCATTTTGTACATGACAAAATTACACCTTAAATTCACAAGCCATAGACGAGCCGACAAAATTGGACATGTCACAACTACATCCCATGTCTTTGGAGGCTAAAAGAATATCAGCAAAACGGCACCTAAAACAGAAAGGAAATTTCATTACAAAAATGAGGCTACCAAACACATCAGTATACCCCTTCTACGACTAGTATACAAGAAAAAGAAACAAGAAAGTAAGTCGACGCTAGGTTGTCTTCCCCATGTCAGAATACATGGGACCAACACCAGACAACAGTGTCTTCGAAATGTCGAGACTGATTTTGCAGAGGTCAGTTCATCAAAACCTCTAATCTGCCATAACACACCCTACGCATGAACCCAGATTTTACATGCTCACCTGCCTTCTATACCATATTACAGTGTCAGTAACTGGAGGTTAGAAAACCAATCGGCATAAAAGGGAATGGCTCATGAGACCGTCCTGCCGTAACATACAGAAGCGATATAAAGGTTCTTCGCCCATTTTTCCTGCAAATGCACCATCACTATCAAGTATAACCCCTTAATTCATTTTTAAATGGGTTTAAAGCAGAACAAAAATAACTAGATGTAACTCAACCTTGACATGTTGACTTGGGAAACTGGATGTTCGTAGGGTTTCCTGTGTTTCATCGGAAGGACGCCGTCTGGGAATGCTCAAAATAAATGCAGCCTGATCATTCGTTGCAGCAGTCGCTGTTACCCTGAAACCATTATCCCACCTTAGATGTATCCCTTCGCTTGGATAGAGGAAATCGAGCTCAACAACCTATAACATGGCACAGTAGAACAATGAGTATAAAAAATGTCATGCAAGATTAATCAACAAAAAAACTGATATGTAAACCCGCTTAAACAGTCAGCGGTGTTTGAAAAGGAGGATTTTCATCTTACAATCTGGCACCCAAATACTCTTAAATAAACAGTGAAGCTTTCTCCCGCTTTAAGTAGGGTCAGCTACATGCAAATCCATGTGGAAATATTATACTATTTTTTATGATGGTTGTTGGCTATCTAACGCAAGCCCCGTAAGGAAGGATTTGAACCCTATTCTTTTGGGTGGTAGGCACATTGCACGACCACCAGACCATTGAAGTGGGTGCAAGCATTCAAATACTCTTACCTTAAGAAAAGGATATTATAAACCATCGTCATTAAGCCTGTTTCAGACGCCACCTTATTCATTGATAATGACCAAGTGCAACAGACTTCCAACCAACAATAAGTTCGCTCCACTTACATTTGGCAGTCATCTCAAATTGATCTAATTTCATCAAATTACATAACATTCACTCGGGATAGTTATGATTTGTAATCGATGTGCAATCTGCCATCCCTTTTTGGATTGCCAAGTTACACTTTGCGTCATACTAAAATGAACGAGGCTGATGATACACTCAATGCTTGAATAAGGTGAATAAAAAGGGGCACAACCGTACAAAAATAAAATGTAAGCGAAATATCCCACCCATTTATGCAATTAGCTACGCTCTCAGAAGTCAACCTCCTAATAAAAGGAAGCAACTTCACAGAGGTAGCTAAAGAACAAAGAAGATGGTACGCTATTAGAAGTCAACTTCCCAATACAAGGAGGCAATTCCATAGAGTCAGCTGCAGAAGCACAGTCGTTGATAAGTAAAAGGTATTGTCACCATAACGCCATTGAGGACAGAACAGTTCTTTCAAAATCGAACCCCTGATATTTTCATACTAAAACGGTGCACTTTTTTTTACGCCAAATAATGAACATCCAGTTGTGGACTTCAATCGCATTTTCTTAATTTAGCATAATACAGCTCTCAAAAATGTAATGACAATGTCGATGCTTTTAAAGCTTTTCCCACTGTGCACCACAGTCTACATACTACCCCTTCACCCAGCCTTCTCTCCAGGAAAGGTCCACAGTTGGCAACAAGTGCACCAACCCCTTCCAGCACAGGGCTATTGGATGGTCCCTCTTCCTCAACGTACTCCGAATGAAGGATCAGCCCAAAAGGCATAGTCTTCGTGAAGGCCACCTTCCATGCGACCATCTCAGTTGTCACCACGGCAAAGGCACTGAAGGCTCACACAAAGTCAGATGCATTTCTCCTATAGAACTTATTTTCCCTCGGTCCTCCCTTGAATCAGGACTTCTAACCCCTATAATTACAAGCAGATTGAAACGGGCTCACCGATTCACCCAAAACTCCCCAAAGCATCATAGCCACGATTTTCAAGATGATCAGGTAGGTGATATTGGATAGAATGACCTGACAATAGTCTTCTACCTGCTCTGAAGATTAGCTCTTCAACGGTAAGAAGAGAACGAGCTCGTTGAGCCTATCAAACCTCGAAATTCTCTCTTAGGAACTTCCCCATCATTGGTATCACGTCTGGCCCGACGGCATCCTAGAACTCCTTGAAGAAGACGAAGAAGCCATCCAATCCTAAGTCTCCAAAGCAATCATAACCTCTTCCTCTATAATTGATTTCACCAAACCTTGATGCTACTGCTCAAATAACCTATTAGCCACCTTGCTACACCGTTGCTAACCTCACCCACACTACCTAGAAAAATAGCCCATCCACCTATATTTGCAACTGAGCTGACATAACACAATTCCCCTCTCAGGAACATGTCATCCTTCCAATCGAACCATTGACCCTCAGAATGCCCAACCGTCCTCTTTGCCAGAAATCCACGCCAACTCAGTGTCCCCCCAAAACTTCAAGTGTAACTCCTAAGAAGAACCCATCAGATGCTAAATTCGGATGTACCTCCTAAAACACCTGTCATATTTCCTCCCTCAGGTCACTCATAGTCCACGAGAGAATTCACATTAATCAACCAAAGGACCACCACCAACCACGAGGTCCACCACATTACCCAAGATGACATTAGTCTGACTCACTCCTCCATTATCCCGCCCTCCAAAGACCATTGGCTCCCATCCCTTCACAACCCCTGCAAGTTTTGCCCCTCATTCCTCTATCAGATCCCCGACCATCACTATCCAAGCCATATCAGATACCCGACCATCACCATCCAAGCCATATCGAATGCCCAACCCCTCAAATTACCACCCATCATAGCCCGTCTCTCCCTACCCGCTTCCAACACATATTGCCCCCACTTAAGCCATCCATTATGTACCCTTGATTATCGAGCTCTACCATGTCCTCGTTCACATAAAGCCTCGGGCTTGTCCCAAGGCAAGTGTTTTTGCCTTATCTCCACAGCCCGCCACTGACTTTTTGTTTACCCTGATCAAACCATGATAATAAAAATCAAGGATCCAACGCCCTCGAAAAGTGCGTATTTGCTATCCTCGTTCTAGAGGAGTCTTGTAGCAAATGGGGACCCAGAGAGGCCCCTTATTCAGAGCAAAGTGTGCAACAAGTTCCCTCAAAAATAGAGAAAGAATAGTCAAAACCTGTACACATGTGGTTTTAAAAAAAGTGAGGCGGATTGAGATTGTTTTCACTTGATTATGCGAGGCGTAAGCCTCGGTTTATATATGAAAATATGCATAAAATGCAATACTATACAATTATATATGTTATAAATTCATAAATTTAGATATTCCCTAATGTATTCACCATATATGTAATAAACATGAGAATATATAATATTCCGTGCACGAATTGCTTTGAAACCTAATTCGTATTCTCATTCATATACAATGCAAATCTTATTATGACCTCTACTAATATTGATGGGATGGACTTGTCAATATACAACACCTCCCTTTATGTGCATGGGTGAAGCAAAATTATGTGACGAAAGTATGAGAGGGGGGAGGGGGCGGAGGAGGGCAGAGAAGGTGGCGAGGGCTTCGTTGAGGGCCTCCTTGGCGTCAGAGGCGGCAGCAGAGGTTATGAATCTGGGGGCGACTAGCACGTTAGTGGTGCAGAACTGGTTTGCTGCTCTCAATAGGGATATTGCGCGGCTCTTGGGGGTTATTCTCCCGAGGAAGATGAACGCTCAGTTGCTTAAATGAAGTTGCTATCTATGAACATGAGGGGCCTAGGCCGGCCCAAAAAGAGTCTCGGGGTGCAGAATCTGGTGAGAGAGGTTGGGGCAGATATCTTCTTACTTCAGGAGACAAAGTTGCAGTCACCGGACGACCAAGTGCGGCGGGAGATGAATAGGGGGGAGGTTTTCACAGTGGCAGAGAAAGAGGCAACAGGTGCTTCGGGGGGGCTATTATCTGGATGGTGGTCTGATTTGTTCGATCTGCTGGGGACTTTCGTCTCCTTGTTCACCTTGTCGGTGAGGCTGCTACGGAGAGCGGATGAGATTTGTATGTACATCACTCGTGTCTATGGCATGTGTCGACGAGAGGATGGTAGCTTGGTTGCAGACCTGGCGAGTGGTAAGCCTGAGGTTGGTGATGATATTTGGATCATCGGTGGTGACTTGAATGTCACATTGTTCCCAGACGACAGGCCGGGGGGGCGGTGGTTCTGATCCTGGATCTACCGATATTAGGCAGGTGGTTCATTCTCTGGGCATGTCTGTTGTGGATGCGGCCGACTGCAAGTATGCTTGGAGGAATAGGAGATCGAGGTCCGAGCTTGCCAGGTTCCAGATGTCGGTTGAGGCGGGGGAGGCTTTCCCGCTGGCGAGGGCTTGGGCTCTTCCGAGGACGCTCTCAGATTACATTCTTGTTTTTTGGTTTTCTGGGGAGGAGCGCTTGGCTAGGTTCTCCTTTCGCTTTGAGAAGAAGTGGTTGTTGGAGGAAGGCTTCCGGGACCTGGTGATTGATCATTGGCGGGAGTTTACGGTGACAGGTTCGGCGGTGTCACGATTTGCGGCCAAACTTGACTCCCTGAGGCGGTTGCTGTTGGCATTTGGGAAGGATGTCGCCAGGAGGCGGAGGATCATCAAGACCGAGGCAGAGGTTGGGATAAGCAGGTTAGATGGGCTTGAGGATGACCAGGGGCTGACTCCAGAGGAGGTGGAGGGGAGGGTAGCGTGGTTAGAGGCGGTGTTTCGGAAGGACAGGAAAGAAGACGTTCGTTGGCGACAGAGATCGAGGCAAGTGGCTAAGGGAAGGCGACCCGAACACGCGTTTCTTCCATTCTGTGGCATCCGGAAGGAGGAGTTTCTTACTTGAGGTGGAGGTGGGGGCCAAAGGGTTTCGGACGAGAGGAATATTGGGGTCGCCTTGCGGGAGCACTTTGTGAGGGCTTCAAGGAGTGAGGGAGGAGATTGGTTGGGGCTGGACGGGTCGGGGGCGGGGTCTTTGAGTGGACCACAGGCTGATTCGTTAGTGGTCGCATTTACGGAGGAAGAGGTGTGCGGGGCGGTTTGGGATCTGAATGCGGACGGGGCTCCTGGCCCGAATGGCTTCTCTATATCCTTTTACCGGGAGTTCTGGGACATGCTGAAGGGTGACATTTTGGAGGTTCTGAATGAATTCAGGGATGGCAACAGGGGTTTTGAGAAAGTTAACAGGATCTTGATTTTTTTGCTGTCGAAGAAAGAGACCCCAGTAGGGGTTGGGGATTACATGCCTATTTCTATTTCTAATAGCATTTATCTCATTGTCGCCAAGGTACTGGCGAGCAGACGTAGAGTTGTCTTGTCCTCTTTGATCTTACTGGCACAATCTGCATTCATCCCTGGACGGTGTATGGCGGATGGAATCGTGACCGCTTCGGAAGTCTGTCGTGAGTGGAAGAGGTATAGAAAGAAGGATTGTTTGGAAGATTGACTATGCCAAGGCCTACGATTGTGTCAGTTGGAAATTCCTATGGACAACGCTGCAGAAAAGGGGATTTCCGGAAGAATGGATTGCTTAGATTAAGAGATGCGTCACTACTAGTTCCTGCTTTGTGTTGGTCAACGGAAGACCAGAGGGAGGATGGTTCCAATCACAGAGGGAGGTGCGTCAAGGCTGTCCCCTAGCTCCCCTGCTTTTTGTGTTGGTGGCGGATTCTCGTGCGGTCTTGTTTCAGCGGGTGGTTGAAGAGAGTCGGTGCGAGGGTTTTAGGTTGGGGGACATCTCCGTTCCAGTGTTGTAGTATACGGACGACACGCTAATCTTTCTGGAGGGGACGGGGGAGCAGAACCACAATGCGGCTATTTTAGTGGATATGTTTGGCTGCCTCTCTGGTTTGTCGATTAACAGGCAGAAGTCGGTCCTGATTCCAATGGGGATGGATGATGAGGAGAGTAACAGGTTAGCGGCGTGGGCAGGATGCCCTCTGGGAAAATTACCGATAACTTATCTGGGGTTGCCTCTGGTTGATGGCAAGCTGAGGAAGTCTGATTAAGATTGCGTTCTGCGACGAATGGAGGAGCAGTTGGAGGGGTGGAAGGCTACCACTCTATCCAAGGGCGGGAAGCGTACCTTACTGAAGCACGTTCTTTCAGCCATTTCGATTTTTTTCTTCTCGACGAGATTAATGCTTGTTGGTGTTAGAAAGAAGGTGGAGGCTTTGATGAGATCTTTTTTCTGGTCAGATGGAAGGCAGACAACGAGGGGGTTGCACCTGGTGGCTTGGAAGGATCTTGTTGTACCAGTTTCGGAGGGGGGTTTAGGAGTCAGGGATGTGGAATCAATGAACAAAGCCTTGTTAGCCAAATGAGTGGTGCGCATTTGGGGTTCATCCGACTCGTTGGTTTTACGGTTGCTGAGGAAGATCTATGGTGTCACAAGGGAGTTGGTGGCTGCAAGGAAGCGTCATGAGTCTTCGTTATGGAGTGGGATCCGTGCCGTGATTCCGGGGCTCAGGCCTTTCCTTTGGCCGAGGTTGGGGAATGGTCTCCGTTTCCGTTTTTTTTTTTTTTGACACTCCAAAAAGGGGGACACACCCGTAGGTGTTCGCCCCATTTTATTAAAGAGGGGAAAAAGAAGTACTTACAAGGGGAGCAGAAAGGGAGAAATAGGGGGGGCCGATATCCACAATGATACCGATCGCCCCATTACACAAAAACCCTAACCAGATGACCAGTCCAAACAAAAGCGATTCGCGTCAATACAAATATTTTCTATATAGAATCTCTGCCCCGCAAATAGAAATTTGTTCCTTCCCATCCAGATACTCCAGATGCGCGCGATGGGAATCAGTCTCTCCGTCCTCGGACGATTTGCAGCGATTGCAAAGCTCTCCCAAAAAGACTCCAACGACGAAAGATTCAGCCAAGCGATGTCCTCCCATATGGGCCGCACTAGGTCGCAGTGGAGGAATAAATGGTCGGCCGTCTCGGCATCCGAACTGCATAATCCACATACATTGGGCAAGGTAGGGAAGAGAGATAGAAGACGGTTGCGAGTAGGAAGACGTCCACGCCTAAGAATCCACATGAAGATCCCAATCCTTTCCGGAAGCTTGAGACCCCATATGAGATTGCAGTGGCCACGCAATGACGCCTCCGAATGCACAGCGATGGGGAGAAGAGCATAATATGCCTTCTGCGAGGAAAAGGACCCGTCGATCCAAGTGAAGTGATCACGCCCCCCCGATGGAGTAGGGGCGTCCTCGAGTAGGGTCAGTAATGCGGAGAAGTCCATCAGCCGCTGAGCGGAGAGGGAATCCACTAAAATCGGGCACCAGGAGCCGTTGGACCAGCACGATTCCACCGTTGCAAATTTGTCCCTGGCCAACGCATAAAGACGTGGAAAAAGGTTCATGAAGATGCCCTTACCAGACCAGTCCACGTTCCAAAAGCGGAAGGAGGTTCCATCGCCGAGAGCCGGTCTAAATAAGGACCGATTGCGGTTGAAAACATCAAATGCTTCGCGCCAAAAGATGGGAGAGTGAGCATGAGATCGACCGTCAAAGGCGGACAGATAGGCATTACTCGCCGCAATGCGGAGGCATCGCACCAGAAATTCATCATCCCGGCTTAAAAGCCTCGACGCCCATTTGAGAAGAGAAGCTTCCAGCATGACCTCCAGCCGCCGAACACCCAGGCCACCGTCGCATTTAGGTCGTGTAATGTCCTCCCATGCGACCAGATGTATCCCTCTTCTTGTAGAATCCTTCTTGCCCCAAAGGAATCCCCTCATACATTTGTCCAAGCGTAGCCTAATCCCTTTTGGGAAACCACGCGCCGAAAGGAAATAAACAGGGATAGCCGAAAGGACGGATTTAATAAGCACCAAGCGGCCACCTCGAGAGAGCAGAGAAGATCGCCATCCCGCCAGCCTTGTCTCGATCTTCTCCACCACCCGCTGATACTCGCGCAACCGCACCCTGCCCACTGAGAGAGATAAGCCCAGGTAATCTAATGGGAGAGCCCCGAGAGAGGCCCCCAAAGTGGAGGAGCATTCCCCAACCTCCTGCGTTGAGAGAGCAAAGGGAACAAATTTTGATTTGTCCTCGTTGATGCGGAGTCCCGATAATTCGCAAAATAAATGGACCGTAGTAGCCATGCCCGCATATTGAAGCCGCTCGCCCTCTATAAAACATAAGGTGTCGTCCGCATATTGGAGGAGCGGGATATGAAGGTCACCCAAAGAGCATCCACGAGTATACCCCGCGTCGGATACGCCTTGAATCATACGTGGCAGCACATCCGCCGCCAATACGAACAGAAGAGGGGCAAGGGGGCATCCCTGGCGAACCCCCCTTCGAGGTTGAAATAAGTCCCCAGATGGCCGACCATTAAGAGATAAGGAGAAGGAGACCGTAGTAACACATCGACGGATCCATGAAATCCATAATGGAGGGAAGCCCCGAGACTTCAAAACCGACCATAAGAAGCGCCAGTCCAAGGAGTCGTACGCCTTAGCAAAATCAATTTTCCAGAGGACTGGACGGAGGAGGGGGCGTTGGCCTACTACTTCCCTAGGTTGATGGCGTTAGCCGTTGACAGGGGGCGCAGGTGGCGGTGGTGGCCGACTCTGGGTCGTGGGTGTCGAGGTTCCTTGTGGTTCTCTCGGATCAGAGGGTGGAGGAATTTTTGTGGTTAATATCGGATATTCCCCCTGTCGGGGAGATATCGGGCGAGCCAAATCATTTTGAGTGGGCCGATGGTAAGTTCTCGGTAAAGATTGCATATCGGAAGTTGAGTGGTGATATGGTGGAGCGCGACGAAGATCTATGTGCTGACTTGAAGGTGATTTGGGCGGCTAAGATTTCTACTCGGGTTAAGGTCTTCCTTTGGTGTCTAAGGAAAGACCGTCTATGTGACAGTGAGAAAAGACAGACTGTTGGGTGTGACGGATTTGAAGTGTGACAGATGCGACGATGATGTGGAGGATGTAAACCACATTTTCTTCGGATGCAGGTCTTCGGCAAATGTGTGGGAATCTTTGGGGTTGTCGTGGGTTCAGACATCCAGCGCGGAACTTTTTTGGAGATCTATTCGTGCGGTGGGACTTGGGTCCTCCGGTGATGTCTCCAAGTCCTTTGCCGCGATCTGGGCTATTTGGCTTGGCAGGAATGATACCACTTTCAAGGGGCACCGGTTTTACTTTGAAAATGTACTTGTGCACCGTAATATTTTGTACAATTTTTGTATATCTAACTGATGTACCTTCTCGTTAATTAATGAATATTTTGGTGTGGTGACTCCTGCCTTGGGAGGGCTCCCCTTTTTTCCTATTCAAAAAAAAGTATATTACTAACATACACAACATACAATAAGTTTATGTTGTTTTATATATGTTTTATAACTAGCATATACATTGATATGCTTTGAATGCTAACCATCCGATTTGTTAAACCCAGTTGAAGAACCGTCGTATGCACCCCAGTCGCACCATACCCTACCATCCCGAAACAAATTTTTTATAATAACACATGATTTTTTAGATATAGAATAAATATATGAGTATATAACAAATTAAATTGTTAATAATTAATATTATTTTAAGATATCATAATAATTAATATAAAAAATAAAAAAATTGGGTACTAAACGTCTGCAACCCGAAACAGCGCCTCGACGCCTCAAGGACCGCCACAGCACCTCGAGGCGCACGCCTCACTTGGGTTGCTTGAGGCGGGTGCCTCGAAGCGGTTTTCCAAGAAAACCACCTCGCGTGTTTTATAAAACGTACACCTCGGTGTCTCGAGGCGTGTTTTTCAAAACCACGTCTGTAAACTCAAATCCAAGATCCAAAACTACCTCTATCTACCACTCGAGTCCAAAAATGACCCTCGGAATTGCCTCTAACATGAACATGATAGATCCTCAGTAGTGGACCTTTGGCACCCGACCCACATAGAGCCCATCACTTCAGCCACATTTGAATCCACTACCCATCCTCCTACCTCTACTAGGATTCCTTCCTGACACTATCCAGAATACAAGCCAAACCCATCCACCTACCACATCACTTCATAAAATTCCCCATCTTTACCGAAGAGGGCCTCACCACCACTCCTAGGACACAATGCACTCCTCGGGACCACATATCACCATCACTCAATACTATTTTTAAAAAGGGATTTTTACCCGGCAGACCCTGGAATCTTTTGCAATTACCGCTACGACCATTGAAACATCGTAATTCCTCCCTCGACCCCGTAAACTTGTTAACCTTTATCCTATAGACCCTATGGTTAACCCTCATCCATTTAGCCGTTAAAATTAACCGGTATCTGTTATCTTCTTGTACATTATACCCATTTTATCTATTAAATTTACCATAAATGCCACTCACTCTCCCTCCCCCTGCTTAGCCTCCATTGCTCCTCCTCGACGGCCGGTTCTCCACCCCTCCTCCTTAAACCCTCGCCTCCACCACGGCCTTCCCTAAACCCAACCGCTATGCCATCCCCCGCAGAGCTCCTTCTCCTCTTTCTCCTCTCCTCCGCCGCCACCGCCGCCTCCCTCCTCCACCCAGTCGACTTCTTCGTCCTCCAGTCCCTCCATAAGTCCCTCTCTGACCTCCCCAGCTCCCACTTCCTCTCCTCCTGGGACTTCTCATCTGACCCATGTTCCTTCCAAGGCGTCCTCTGCGGCCGCCTCCCCGCCTCCATGTTCTCCCTCTCCCACCTCTCCGAGCTCTCCCTCGTCCCTAGCCGCGTCTCCGGTCCTATCCCCTCCTCACTCTCCTCACTCACCTAGCTACACTTCCTCGCCCTCTCTTGCAACCTCCTCTCCAGCCCTATCCCCCCCCCTTCCCTCTCCTCCCTCCGCCAACTGCACACCCTCGACCTCAGCTCCAACCTCCTCTCCGACCCCGTCCCCCCATCCCTCGGCCAACTCCCCTCCCTCACCAACCTCATCCTCTGCCACAACCACCTCGATGGAGAGTTACCCACTTTCCGTTCCACCTCCCTGGTGAGACTCGGCCTCAAAAGGAACGACCTTGAAGGCCCAGTCCCCCACTTACCCTCCTCCCTCCGCTACCTCTCCTTATCCTCCAACCGCCTCTCCGGTCCCATAGACGCCTCACTCACCCCCCTCCGCCGCCTGACATATCTCGACCTCAGCAGGAACCAACTGTCCGGTCGAATCCTTGGCGTCGTCTTCTCCTTCCCCATCATCGTCCTGCAGCTCCAGCGCAACGCTTTGGAAGGCCCCGTGCTGCCGGAGAGGAAGGTGGCGATGGAGACCGTGGATTTGAGTCACAACAGACTGACGGGAATGGTGTCGCCTCTGTTCGCCGGCGTTAGGAGGTTGTATCTCAATGACAACAGGTTCACAGGAGAGGTGCCGGGAGGATTGGTGGATGTAAGAGGAGGGAGTAATTATTTTCTTCTCTTACTTGATTCTAACCGTCCGATCGCAGAATGGTTAGATTAACTCATTTTTAACCCAAGGAAGTTAACTCTAGATGTGTCAAATTAACGGTAGGGTTTGTTGGGTAAGACGGAGCAAGTTTACAGAGTCGAGGGAGGAATTACGATGTTTCAAAGGTCGTAGCGGTAATTGCAAAAGATTCCAGAGTCTGCCGGGTAAAAATCCCTTTTAAAAATGCGCGTCAAGGCACTGAGGCTTTTTTTCAAGGCATTTTTCAAGGAAAAATATCACGAGGTTATAGCCTTAAGCAACCTCACCGAGGCATGCACCTCACAGAGGTGAAGAACACCTCGAGGCACTGAGACATGAGGTAGTATTGAGCAAATATCATCCCATTTTCATTTGTTATCTAATATTTATTCTTCTCTTAGATTGTGAGCTTTTTGTCCATGGCCTCGAATTTCAGCGAAATTCGATCAAATTTCTGTCGAATATCGATATCCAGTCGAAATCGAAATTCGACCGAAATGACCGAAATATGGAGGTCCTAATACAAAAAATGACCGAAATGACCAAAATTTCGGCCGAAATTCCACCCAAATTCTATCGAAATTCTGTTTTGGTAGGTACCGAAATGGTGACCGAAACCGACATTTAAGGCCTTGTTTTTGTCTTCCATAAACAAGTATTTTTAAGTCCTTGACCTCACGATTCATTGAAATTCATTTAGTTAACACTCCAACAACAACTGCAAATGAGTTGATTCAATGTATTTATGTTGCAATTTATAAATATATTAAGCTCATTTTTACTCTTTTCTTTATAGTATTTTATTAGCCTATCAAGTTTATTTTTAATTTGTTCCGCATGTTCTTTATGAATCCACGTGAATAAAAAGTGCATTTGTTTTCCAATTCAGTCACATGATAAGATTTATTTTACTTTATCTGCATGACAAATCCATGGAGATAGTAGATATGATAGAAAGAAGAAAGATTCAGATACTATGTCTCCAAGAGATAAAATGGGTTGGAGAGAAAGTAAGGGAGATCGAGAAGACATGCTAACATTGGTGCAAGAATGGTGTTCATGTAAAGATTCGAGGATAAGATTATTTTGCTGGAGTTGGAGTTGGTGTTCATGTAAAGATGAGAGCAAGAATGGTGTTGGAGTGGTTGTTCACAAGGATTTGAAGGATAGTGTGGTTGAGATGTAAAGATTCGAGGATAAGATTATTTTGCTAACATTGGTGCTCGAAGAAGAAATTCTGAATATCATCAAAGTTTATACACCGCAAGTGGATTTAAGATAAAGGGATTAAACGAGCTTTTGAGGAGGATTTGGATAAGATTGTGCTCAAAATCCCACAAAGAGAGATGATTTGCCTAGGTGAAGATTTTGATGGACATGTGCGAAAGGATGCTTCATGGTATGCTAGTGTCTACATGGGATATGGCTTCGAGAAAAGAAATGAAGAGGGAAAATTATTCTGAATTTTGTAACGGCTTGTGATCTTTTCCTAGCAAACACTTTCTTCAAGAAGAGGGAGGAGCATTTAATTACTTATAAGAGCGGCCTGACTAGAACACAGATATATTACTTCATATTGAGGAGAAAAGACCGGTTGTGTTACAAAGATTGCAAAGTAATTCCATGAGAGTTTGACAAGCCAACATCGCTTGTTAGTCATGGGTGTGCAAATAAAAGAGTTGGTAAGGAAAATGATGATTTCCAAGATCACTAGAACAAGATGGTGGAATCTTCATTTGAAGCAATCAAGCTTAAAGAGAAGGTTTTAGAAAGCTTATCTTTCAATCGTAACAGAAGTGCAAACAAGATGTGGGAGGCGGTAGCATCTTGTATCCGAAGGATAGCCAAAGAGATGTTAAGCGAATCAAATGGAGGAATTCTATGCCAAATGGAGGAGTTCCATGCCAAAAGGAGTAAAGGGGTGAAAGGGAATCTTAAAATTAAAAAGAGCATGCTTTAAAGACATGTCTAAGGATAGAACAGATGAAACTATCACTGACTACAAAATAGCGAATAAGGAAGCAAAGAAGGCTGTAAGTGAAACTTAATCAAAAACTTATGAAGCTTTGTACAAAAATCACAACTCTAAGGAGGGCCAAAAGGATATTTAGATTGGCCAAAGCAAGAGAAAGAAAAATCGACCTTTCTCAAGTGAGATGCATTACGGATGACGAAGGACATGTGCTTGTTTCTCATAAGGATATAAAGATTAGATGGAAGTCGTATTTACATAAGCTTTTCATTGGGGAAGGAAAAAGAGATCGCTTTGGGAGATTTAGCTAGTAGTGAAAGTTACTTGACTCGTGCAAGCTATAGACGAATGCAAAGGAAGGAAGTAGAGGAGGCTTTGAAGGTTAAGAAACCTGGGAAAGGTGTAGGATTTGACGGTATTCCTATAAAAGTGTGGAGAGTTATAGGTAAGTGTGGTTCTACTTGGCTTACAAATTTATTCAATGTTATTTGGCAAAACAACAAAATGTCTGCAGATTAGAGGAGAAGTATCTTGGTACCTCTTTATAAGAACAAAGGAAGTACTCAAAATTGTTCGAATTATAGAGGTATCAAGCTAATGAGTCATACTACGAAAATTTGATGACGTGAGATCAAAAGAAGGTTGAGGCAAGATTCCAAAGTAAAAGAAAACCAATTCAAATTTATGCCAGGTCGCTCAACTATTGAAGCCATCCATTTGCTGCAGAGAACAATGGAGATTTATAGAACTAAAAGGAAGAACCTTCGTATGATTTTTATAGATTTGGAGAAGGCTTATGATTTTGTCCCACGGGAGATATTGTGGAGAGTTTTGGAGAAGAGACAAGTACATGTCTGGTACATTAACCTCGTAAAGGATATGTATGATATGGCCTCATCTTGTGTAAGGATCCATCTGACTATTTTGACATCAACGTTGGTCTGAATCAAGGTTCAACTTTGAGTCAATTCCTTTTTATTTTGATTATGAACGAATTGATTGATCACATTCAGGATGAGATGCATTCGTATATGTTATTCGAAGATGATATTGTGTTGATTCATGAGACTAGAAATGGCGTAAATGAGAGGCTTGAGGTTTGGAGAAATGCATTAGAGACTAAAGGATTTCGTATAAGTAGTGCTAAGAATGAATATATGGAGCGTACTTTTAATGGAAGCAATAGTGAAGGAATCGAGGTGAAGATGAGTGACGATAACGGTTAGAGGAAATGAGAATTATGTTTATTCCAGAGAACCCTAGGGTCTCTTATATAGAGAAAACCCTATGGGTAAATTACATAAGATAGATCGTAGAAAAGTAAAAAAGACCAAACGGTACATAAATATATAATTCTTTCAACACTCCCCCTCAAGATGAAGCATAGATATCGATCATACTCAGCTTGGAAGTGCATTTCTCAAATGGTCCTCTGAGAAGCGGTTTGGTGAAAATGTCGGCAGTCTGCTCCCCAGAACTGACATGTGAAGTAGAAATCAATCCCTTTTGGATCATATCTCTGGTGTAATGACAATCTACTTCAATATGCTTGGTTCTCTCATGAAAGGCAGGATACTTGGCAATGAACAATGCAGCTTGATTATCACAATGTAGTTGCATGGGTAGAGGTACATCTACATGCAAATCTTCTAGTACAGCTCGAACCCACATCATTTCTATACTTGCCTGTGCCATAGCCCTATATTCAGATTCTGCACTGGATCTAGCCACGACGGTTTGTTTCTTGCTTTTCCAAGAAACTAGAGAGCTACCAATAAACACAGCAAAGCCTGAGGTAGACTTTCGATCCTTAGGGCATCCTGCATAGTCAGCATCCGCATATGCAGAAACAAATAAATTGATTTCCTTCTTGAACAGCAATCCCATGCCTGGAGACGATTTTAGATACCTGAGTATCATATATATAGCACCCATATGTATCTGTCTTGGTTGTTCCATGAACTGGCTTACCCGGCTAACTGCAAATGCAATATCAGGTCAGGTTATAGTTATGTAAAGAAGTTTCCCCACCATTTCTCTATACCTTCTCTTGTCAACCTCTTTTGTATCATCATCATACAGTTTCATGCTAGGATCCATGGGAGTAGTAGACGATCTGCATAAGGTAATGCCAGTCTCAATCACCATATCTGTAATATATTTCCTCTGGGTCATTACTAGACCCCGTGCATTCCTGGCGAACTCCAGTCCCAGAAAGTATCGTAGTGTGCCAAGATCTTTTGTAACAAATTGACGACCCAACACTGCTTTAGTCATCTCTATCCCCTGGACATCATCTCCTGTGACTAAAATATCATCAACATACACCATGATGACAACTGTACCTCGAGTAGTCTTCTGGATGAACAATGAGTGATCTGCATTGGATCTCTTGAAGCCTTGTTCTTCAATCAACTGAGAAAGCTTCTGAAACCATGCCCTTGGACTTTGTTTAAGGCCATAAATTGCCTTATGAAGTCGGCACACCATATGATTCTCCCCCTCAGCAGCAAACCCCGGAGGCTGCTGAATATACACTTCCTCATGCATATCCCCATACAAAAATGCAATTTTAACATCCAGTTGAAACAAGGGCCAATCACGTACCACAGCGACAGACAGAAGAATACGAAAAGTGGAGTGACGGGCAACTCGAGAGAAGGTATTCGTATAGTCCACTCCATACGTCTGAGTGAAACCACATGCCACTAGTCGTGCCTTGTATCGATACAAGCTGCCATCTGCATGATACTTGACAGTGAATACCCATTTGCAGCTAACGACAGATGCTCCTGGGGGAGCAGTAACCAGCGTCCATGTGCCCCTTGACTGTAGGGCAGCCATCTCCTCCTCCATAGCATTTCGCCAACAATCAAATTTCAATGCATCCTGATATGTCCGCGGGATCACCACGGAAGATAAAGCCATTGCAAATCTCTGAAAATCTCCTGTAAGCTGATGAAAGGAAACCTGTGAACAAGGTTCGAAATTTCGATTTCGATCTCGTTTTGGTAAGGTCCAATACCGAAATTTCGCCGAAATTTCGACGATTTCGGTGGAAACGTCGGAAAAGGCTAAAAAACCCGATTTTTTTCCAATTTTATTGAAAATTTCGATATTCCAAGTTATTAGAACAGTAAATAACATACAAATACACATTTATTTCACACAAATTGGTCATCTATACCCTATATATAGACATATCGGTCATATCGGCCATATCGGTCATATCGGTGGACATATTGTTGGAACCCAAGCAACATGTCTCGATCGATATGGGGTCGAAATGACCCATATTTTATCCATATCATTGCAATTGAGGATCTCCACCCCTCTATTACAACCTATCTCGACCGAAATCTCATAAGACAGTTAATATATAAAAGTTGAAACCATGGTTGTAAGTTGTAACATTGTTAATACATAATAATCAAGAGTAATAGTCTAGTCTTACAAATACAATACAACTTACAACAAGTTAAAATTATTAAGAACATGCATATTTCTGATAAATGCAATAAAAGAGAGTAAAGATTAAAATATAGTACCTGCCCTGGTGACATGTTTTGTTCAGAACCAGGAGTTTCGTGGTGGATCTGAATGCCCCCCCCCTTCCTTGCTGTCTCTCATAGCGCATCGCAGATTCTATAAACTCGCAGTAGTTCTCCCATGTCATGTACGAGTACATGGCCTTGTAATCCATGACATACTGCCTATACTGGTGGTCATCGATGCCTATGAGCATCCCGAGTCGAGGATAAGCAGCACTGGATCCGATATCACGAGTGGCACGACGAGGCTGCTGCGAACTACTGCCCTGAGATCCTCGGGACGACGACGACGGAGTAGGAGAAGATCTCTGCGGAGGAGGAGGAGGAACTGTCGTGTAGTAGTCAGGAAAGAAACCGTAGCTATCACCCCCAAAGAAACTGCCCTGGCTCTGCTCAGGTTGGCTACTTTGGTAGTTGTCTCCGCTACTGTATCCCCCATATCCACTGTAACCATATGAATATGCTGGAGGTGCGTACTGAGGAGGAGGAGGAGGAGGTCCTGGAGGAGGAGCTTGAAAGTATTCCGGGAAGACGCCAAATAATCTCTCATCGTGCGACGATCCATATCCGCCTAAAGGACTTTGTGCTCCTCCGCGATATGGGCGGTCGATATCCATGAAGCTCAAAGAACCTACAGATGATGTCAAATCTTCCATGTAGCTGTCGGTTGGACGCTGGCCTCGACCGTACTCGTAATCCGTAGGCCCTGGACTCGGACTAGGAACAAATTGTCCGTGTGTGTTCCGTTGTCTCTCCATATACTCACGTCCTGCTTGTAAGCCTTCCTCAAGTCTGGTAGCTTGTGGCCCACGACCACTCCCTCCTGACCCACCTGAGTTTGACTCTCCACCACCACCAGGTCCAGCACGACCAACATCGTCGTCATCATCATCTCCACTGTCATCCTTTGATTGTGACTTGGATTTGGAGCTACTGGAGAGAATTTCATCAACAGCTGCATCAATCTCGCCCTCCAACCCTCCAACAGGGTCTGTAATCCGCCCGGATCTGGCCAAAAAGTCACCAACGTCTGCTCCCATTTGCTGGCTGATGTTCTCATTCGGTCTTCCACCTGGCTGATCGAGAACTGGGGCACCATTGGAATCCATCCACCTCTGGAGAATGTCCTCATCAGCATCGTCATCGTGCATCTTGAAAATGTATGCAAGGTCAATAGGGTCCGTATAGTCATCTTTGTCATGTCCCTCCGTTGCATGCTTCAATTTCAGCCTCAAGTTGTAATGCACGAAGACAAGGTCATTGAGCTTCTTTTCTCCCAACCTGTTCCTTCTCTTCGAATGTATCAAATTGAATGTGCTCCAGTTCCTCTCACAACCGTCAGCAGATGCGGTTTGAGACAACACTTTCACTGCCACACTTCGAAGGTTGGGAGCTTCCATCCCGTATAACATCCACCATTCGGCTGCAAAAAAAGGAAAAGACAGAAATCATAAGTACAAATAAATGTACACAAAATCAACACAAGTAATGGGTTTATTTGCCTCCGTCCCTACCAGGAAGAGTATTGCCACGACCGTTGACCGCAGTAATCCGACCAAAGGAACCCAATACATCTCGGTAATACTTAACCTTCACAACGCACAAATAGGTTCAACCCAAATATCTTGTGACTCAAAAGTCAAAATATAGGTAGAAATTGAGGATATTAGTACCTCATTCATGCACATGCTCTGTAACTTCTCGTCCTTGACGAGCTTCTCCACCACAATCTGTACGGCTGAGAGAAGGTCACCATTTGTACCAAGTCCATACTTGTAGTGGTACTTAGGATTGAAGTAATAAGCTGCACAGAAATTCACGAACAAGCTCATTTATGATGTCCAACTATAAAAATTTAAATGATTGATAAAAAAACCTTTTTTACATAATACATACCGGCCTTGTGAAGAGGATGCGAGAGCATCTTAGGCCATCGCTCGTCTATGATGTCCAACCATGCTTTTGATCACTTCCCAACCGCTTCTCGGACCTTCTCTCTCATGCAGCGCATTGCCTCGTAGATGACTCCCATGGTGGGCTTCTTATCACCATCCACGATCCGCAATGCAGATACCACTGGATCCATGATCCTCGTGACCCGAGTCACGTCATCCCAAAAGGAGATATCATTGATCAATATCTCCACCTTCCGTCCTCCTTCAGTCCGAGCTTCAGGTATCTCGAACCACTCACCCTGGCAACACATGGTTTTCAAACCCGTCTTATGTTGCTTGAGGCTTTGCAATGCTATAAAATTGGTTGCAAAGCGTGTGATGCCAGGCCTCACCAACTCCCCATTGCGCATCCGCCTCATTAGTGTCAACACTTTGTTGTGGTTGTAGATGAATGTGGTGATCATTCGTGCTTTCTCCACCACCATTGAGACGAGCTTACTCTTGCTGAAATCCTTAAGGATCAAGTCAATGCAATGCGCAGCACACGGTATCCAGAAAATTCCGTAGCTGCTGGACTTCATAATTGTTTCACCAGCCTTCTTGAAGTTGCTGCCGTTATCTGTCACAATTTGCACAATGTGCTCTTTCCCAACCTCCTTTATAACGTCATTCATCAACTTCAGAAGGTACCTGTGGTCCTTCACATGCTCAGATGCATCAACAGATTTCAAGAAAATTGTCTTCCCATCGCAGTAAACAAGGAAGTTGATGATCTGCTTCCTTGTGTAGCTCGTCCACCCATCGCACATCAATGTCACCCCATACTCTGGCTATCTCCTCCTCAACTCGGCGATGTACTCATTCATCTCCTCTTTCTCCATCCCAAGATATTTGTTCATGATCTCATAGGATGTAGGAGCCTTCACTCCCGTTCCCGCTGCAGCGATCTCATCAACGGCATGCTGCAAGAATGGCCCGCTTGCAATGTTGGCAGGAATGCTCTCCCCAAAGAAGAGCTTGTTGATGGCTTTTCCTACCCTTTCTCGTGCATTGGTGAACATTCCCTTCACTGTTTTCTGCCTCGGATCCTTGCTTGCCTTGTATTGCATGGATCCGCTCCTCGTCAAGAAGGAGCTCAATTCCCTTCCCCTTGTGTTTCTTAGTGGGTGGTGGTACTGGTGCGCCTCCAGAACCACTCCCACCTGCACCATAGAAGCCGCCCCGTGCACCACCGAGTTCTCTCCTCTCGAACTCGCTCCTCAATGATTCTTGTGTAGCCCTTCTGTATGCCCTCCTCTCTGATGCAGTCTGAATGTCGGCGGGGTACACAAAATCATCGTCATCTGAATCAGAAATGACGTTGAATTCTTTCTCGAACATGAACTCCTTCATTTGTTCTTCCCTTCTTACTCTCTCCGTCTCCTTTTCCTTCTTTCCGTCCAAGCTCGCCTTGACCTTGTCCCTCACATCTTTGGGACAACACGTGCACTTGGCAACATTCTTGTTGTTGCCAACAAGATGTTGCTTCATCCTTGTGATCCCGCCTCCTCCCAACTTCTTCCCACAGAAATTGCATTGCGGCTTCGCCTTATTTCCATCAGGAGCGGACGCATACCTCCACCCAATGTCCCCGCTGAATTCTTTCATCTGATCATCAGAACTGTCAGATCCAAAACCGGAAGCAGAATGTGCCATGGTGAATATTCAAATGAAGAACCGGAACCGAAACCAGAATGTCGCAGAATGTGCCATGTATGAACGTCGAAATCTGCGAGGAAAATCAAGAACAAACATTAAGTTGGCATTACAATGCAACTGCTTATGAATATGCAAATTATTTTATTTTTTATTTCGGAATTATTATATATTTAATTTTTCCAACACCTACTTTTCTTATTTACAGGAAAAAACCTTCGATCTATACATTAGGATCTTAGATCTACAAATTAGGGGACCAATTTCATGAAAGACTACATTATTGACACAAAATATGAACAAAAACGTAAATATTTAACAAATCATTTTCGGATTTTCTATATTTTTAATTTTTATTAATCCAAAACAATTTCCAGACTATGATTTATACTTCCAAAACAAAAGATCCGAATATATAACACCACAACTCATTATCGTTCCACATTAAACTTCAAAACCCCCAATTTCTTCTAACATAGATCCAAGAAAATAATCTCCATCAATGTTTTAGTTCATGTTAACTTCAGATCTGTGATACAATGATCATAGTTAGCACTATTGTGCAAAAAAAAACACAAAAGCCCCAAATTTCTACTCCAAATTTATACCTATTTTGAGGGAAATCTCTCAAATTAAACACCATGCCTAGCTATATCAACAACCATTTAGTGAAAACCCTAAAAAAATTATTGAATTTGAAGAAGATTTATCATAAATTGGCTTACCTCAAAGGATGAAGGTCTTGGAGGAAGAAGAGAACAGCCACTGCCCGAAGTCGGTCGAAATGGGGACATTTCGACCGATATTTCGCTATATTTCGACAGTGGCCAGATTTTTCTATTCAAAGATTCCTAATGTCGGGCGAGATATCGAGATGGACCGAGATATCGGCGATATCTCGCGATATTTCGACCGAAACCGGGGATCTCGATATACAGTATGATTTCGATACCCGATACCCATCGAAACCGAAATTTCGTCGAAATTTCGGCGAAATTTCGCGAGATTTCAGTCCATGCCTGTGAAGCAAGAGGATACATAGCACAGCTGCGTTTCTGCTTTCTAATCGCAATAGGGACATCTAGATCATCAGCTATTGAGGTCTCCGGGCCCGAGTCCTCCTGTAAAGGCACATCCTGCATAGGCACGCTAATCGACCCATCATTAGTAGTAACATCTGGACAAACCTGGGGCATGCTGGATGATTGACGTGTAGCCTGAGCAGGACTAGTTCAACGGGTATAGTACTTTGGTAGCGGAGAGATCAGTGGTTTTGGTGGAGGTGGTGGTGGTGGAGGCGGATGCACTGGTGGTGTGGACACAATATTGGGAACTGGACTTGACACAGGAATATTCACGGGAGGAGGAGGAGGAACATAGACCTCATTAGTAGATGAATTGGAGGTCAATCTGTCACCTGCAGGTGAAAAGTACATAACCGACTCAAAGAATGTAACATCCGCACTGACAAAATACTTCCCATTTACCGGGTCATAGTAACGATATCCTTTCTGCGTCCGAGAATAACCCACGAAGACACATTTGACAGCTCTAGGTAAGAGCTTGTCTAGACCAGGTGAAAGCTGATGAACAAAGGCAACGACCCCAAAAACTCGAGGAGTGAGTGAGAACAATTCTTTATCTGGAAAAACAATAGAGAGGAGTTTTCTCACCAAGTACTGTAGACGGCATACGATTTACCAGGTAGCAGGCTGTAAGAACAGCATCTCCCCAGAAAGAGATAGGAGCACAGCTTTGGATAAGAAGAGTTCAAGTAATATCAAGTAGGTGACGATGTTTTTCTCTCAGCAACTCCATTTTGTTGGGAGGTGTAGGCACATGTAGTTTGATGTATAATGCCTTTTGACCACAAGTATTGGGAGAGAAATCAAGAACAGAACTCCAATGCATTATCAGTACGAACATATTTCACTTTGGATGAGAAAACATTGTTAACTTCATTTATAAGATTTTTAATGACATCACCAGCTTCAGATTTATTTTTCAAAAGAAAGACCCACGACAGACGAGAAAAACCATCGACCACGACAAGATAAAATCTGTGCCCTTGGTGATCAGGGACACGACTAGGACCCCAAATATCAGCATGAAGTAACTCAAAAGGGGAGCTACTGCTCCGACTCTGACGACTAGGGAAGCTAGCTCTATGGTGCTTCCCTAATTGATACGCTTCACACCGGAATGACGAACTGGGAGATATCTGAGGCAAAAGGTGACGCATCTTCTGGAGGGGCAGGTGACCAAAGTGTAGATGCCAGGTGTAGGGTGAGACAGATCCACCTGCATGGGAGGAGACTCCAGCATAAGAACTCCGGTTCAGACGGTAAAGACCATCCTGCTCAGAACCACAGCTAATCACTCTGCCCGTTAGGATGTCCTGAAATATAAGAAAGGATGGGTCAAATATAGCACGACAATGCAAATCTTTGGTAATCTGACTAATAGATAGCAAGTTCATTGAAAATTCAGGAGCATGTAAGACATTCTTCAGATGCATGGAAGAGGATAACATAACCTCCCCTTGTCCAATAATGGGAGAATGAGTCCCATTTGCAATGACTATCGACCGCCCTGAAGGAATCTCCTTGTAGGAAATAAGTTTGTCTCTGTCTCGACAGAGATGGTGCGTTGCACCAGAGTCCATGATCCAATTGGAAATGTCTGAACTAGAACATGTGTTAAACGCACTACCTGAGGTGCTAGTTGTGGCAGAAGTACTGGCAGAAGCAGATGCAGCGATATCCGAAGAGCCTCCAGAAGAATCTGTAGGAACAGTAGGCATTATATCCCGTAGCCGAGCAACTAGGTCCTCAAACCGCTGATCCGAGGCCGAAGAGGATGGAGATGCAACATGTTCGGCCACCCTCGCAGACCAAGGCCTTAAATGTCGGTTTTGGTCACCATTTCGGTATCCCAAAACAGAATTTCGATGGAATTTCGACCGGAATTTCGGTCATTTCGGTCATTTTTTGTACTAGGACCCCCATATTTCGGTCATTTCGGTCGAATTTCAATTTCGACTGGATATCGATATTCGACAGAAATTCGACTGAATTTCGCTGAAATTTGAGGCCATGTCGCAGACGCTGGAAAACCATGCTTAGAATAGCATGTATCTTCTGAGTGACCCGTTCGATGACAATAACTACAAGGTGGACGAGATCTACCACCACGACTTCCATTTCCACGGCCAAGACCACGGAATGAAAAAGAGGAGCCACCTCGTCCTCTGGAAGCAGCCATCGCAGAAGGAGGTGGCGTAGATGAGCTGGAGGGAACTGAGATGCGACTAAGCCTCCGATAAACCTCCTCCATAAGAGGAATGGTAGCATCTGCAAGAATCTGTGATCTGGCCGCATCGTATTCTGGATCAAGGGCCGCAAGAAGGACGCCTACCATGGTAGCATTACGGAATGTCTTCTGTTGCTCGGGTGTGGCAGTCAGAGGAATGGTGTTGTATAGTTTCTCCAACATCCCTCTCAGGGATGTATACAAGGAATGAAGAGGTCGTCCATTTTGCTTCATGGTGAAGATGTCATGCTGAAGTTGTAGCATCTTGGTTTCATTTCGGACCTGGGAATATATCGCCGCGAGGATGTCCCACATCGCTTTGGCGGTGGGTTGATGGAGAACATCATTCGCAATCTCCATCGATAAAGTTCCTGAGAGCCAGACTTTGGCATACGAGTCATCAGCCTCCCAAGAGGCATAGATCTCTGTCTTCTCTGTCGGTTCGTCTTCGGTAAGAATGTGCTTCTTACCATTGGACTTCATGAGACTCATGAACTGCATTGCCCAGAGCTCATAGTTCGATCCATCCATCTTGACGATTGGCGCAAGACCTTTGAAAGCGCCTACGGATGGCATATCAACCTTTGATTCTGACATATCGCCGCAGAGAAAGAACTAGGGATTGTAGATAGACAAAATAGATGTCTACACCGATTGCATAGGATTCGAGTGCGTATGTAAACTTACGCACCCAAATCCATAAAGGAGATGACGAACGCGGCTACGAAGAGGACAGCCGGGGAGGGGATGCCGGCTAGGTCACTGTCGGCGGTGAATAGAGGAGGCCGGGGTCGGGTGCAGGGGTGCTGGGCGGCAGCCGAGAGGGCTGGGCGGCACCCGGGGGACCCCGGGAGGGCTGGTGGGCGGCAGGGGCGTCCTGGACTGGGCCCGAGAAGGGCTGGTGGGCGGCGGGGCTGGGGCCGAGAGGGGCTGGGCGGCGGGGGCGCCCTGGACTGGGCCCGAGAAGGGATGGTGGGCGGCGGGGCTGGGGCCGAGAGGGGCTGGGCGGCGGGGCTGGGTCCGACCTCGAGGCTGGGCGGCGGGGCTGGGGGGTGGAGAGCCTAAACCCTAGGCTCTGATACCATGTTAGAGGAAATGAGAATTGTGTTTATTCCAGAGAACCCTAGGGTCTCTTATATAGAGAAAACCCTATGGGTAAATTACATAAGATAGACCGTAGAAAAGTAAAAAAGACCAAACGATACATAAATATATAATTCTTTCAACAATAACATCCAGAAGAAAGATTCTTTTAAATACTTGGGATTTATTTTGCAACATGACGGGACATTGATGGACATGTTACTCAGAATAAATGTAGGTTGGCTAAAGTAGAGATAATCCTTTATTGTTCTATGTGATAAGAAAATCCCTATGAAAATCAAAGGGAAGTTTTACAAAGCAGACTTTACTCTATGGATCAGAATCTTGCCATGTGAATCATAGACATGTACAGAAAATAGTGGTTGCATAAATGAAAATGCTAAGGTGGATGTGTGACATGCATGTAAAGATCATATTTAGAATGATGAATAAAAAGGAAAGTAGGTGTAAATCCAATCAAGGATAAGATGCGATAAAACCGCTTAAGATGGTTTGGTCATTTGCAAAGGAGGCCAGGTGATGCACCAATTAGGAGATGTGAGTGTTAGGATGTTGAGATGGCTAAGAGACTGCGAGGAAGGTCAAAGAAGTGTGGAATGAGACTATCCGAAGGGATCTTAGTTTTTTAGACCTGAGCCTGAAAATGACCCAAGAAAAATCTGAATGGAGGAGAAGAATCCATATAACAGACCCTACTTAATGTGGAAAAAAGCTTTGTCGTTATTATGTCTGCATATTTTTGGTTAGCAATGAAGAAAATGAAACCTATAGTTATTTCTATATGTTTATAATCTAATATTTATTGACATTTTACTGTGTCAAGTGAGGCTTACGCCTCAATGAAACACCTCGATACACCTCACGTTTTTTAAAACCTTGCTCCTACCCAACTTTATTGAACAATCACCAAAGTAGACAACTTCGGCTTCTCGCCCACATGTTATCACGCCTCCTTTCTTTTGAACCTTTCATGCTACCTTGACCTCATATGCGGGGTCTTAGATGCATTGCCTTAATCAAAGCTCCTTAGGTTTATACGCACTGACGGCTCAAACGATCTCTATATTATTACACCGAGCAGACAACTCAAACCATTTTCACACTTCAGCAACCACCTCTAGCTCTTAAGGCACTATCACCATCGCCCGCACTCTACTTTTGGCCAAACCTCCCCCCAAAAGATCTCACCTCCCTGGACGAAAGCCCTCCAATGTTACCAAGCCTCCCATGCGTCGTCATTTGGATAGTCGTCACCAACAAAATCTTGTCCCCTTCCACCCAAATTTCATCTAGGAGATCCTTCACAGTTGCCGACTCCACCTACATCTGAATCACCAAGGCATCTCCATTAAAAACACTAAGGGGCATTGTCAATCAAACCAAAGGACCAATTGGTCGATTCCAACACCTCCTGAGATCAAAACCCTGCTAGGTACCAAGCAAAACCACCACTATCAATGTGATATATCTGACCTCAAAACACTTTGCATTCATTGTGAGTTCAAAGAAAAGGTGTTCCCCACAAAACATCTCATGCTCCACACTAGATCGATCTTCCTCAGCATCAGCACTAGCGCTAGGGCAATATCAAGGACACGTAGAAATCCCGCTAAGGGGTTGTGAAAACCAACAAATCTCATACACCATCCAATTAGGAATGTCGGTATGTTATCCACTAATCTCCATACCAACTTCTCCAAACATTGTCGCCCGACACCTCAGACATGAGGTCCGATGGTGGCCAACCCCCAACAAAGTAGAATCATATATGATCCTTAAAATCAAATGCCTAGTGTTCAATCCCTTTACACCAAAAGCAAGTGATTGCACATGAGGTTGTCACCCTTTCTCGAACCCCCTCTTGCTTATGCTCTCCATTAAGTTTATTTTAACAATGCACGAAATTCTAGATAATACCTCACAATTCTTCACATGCATAATGTTAGAGTTATTATTTTTATATTTTATGTTATGTAACCCTTAGGGGTATTTATGTACTTTTTCTCTTGAGCTGTCTAGAGTTTTATCTCTATATAAGAGACCCTAGACATATGAAATAAACAACGCATTCTCTCTTCTCCGCATAGTATCAGAGCAGTGATTCTAGACCGGTGATCTGACCTAAATCCCACTGCCACAACCAACCACGCTCGCATGGGCCCTTCCTCGCAACCTAGGGCTCTGCATTAGGCATCCCTGGGTCCAACCAGGCCTTCCTCCAGCCTTACAAGCAATCATCAGTAGCCGATAGCACCTCCAATAGTGATGCCAGGTGCAACCAACACCGCCAAAGGAGCTGCCAGCCCTTCTAGGGCATCCTCGAGCACCAGTAGCACCTCCAGAGGTGCCACCAACAAGGGTTGGGCATCCGACCAGGTCGGGTCGTGTTTGAGTTGGTTCGATCCAAGTCCGTTTAAGTATATGGGATAATGGGTCGGGCCTAGGCCCATTTTATTTTCAAATTCCATGCCCAAGCCCAAACCTGACAAAATGGGTCGGGTTCAGGTCAGGTCGGCCCAATTTAACACCTACGTACACCAATATCATGTGTTTCTTTCTTCTTACATTTATTTGGTTGTTTCTTATGCATGTGTACAATTTTAATAATTTAAGTACGCCAACAAATTCGTGATTCTGACATTAGTTGTATGTTTGAAATAGAAATGTGGTAAAAATATAGTGACTCAAACCATCATTTAATTCACCATTAAATGTTCTATTATAGATGCATGCACTATGATCCAATGGAGATTGGTTACTTACAATTGTATATATTCTAACACTTGAGGACACATATTCCATTCTTGCATATTAATGTAATAATCTTGGATATTAATGTAATAATGTCCTCAATCCACACTAATGGATATGTTTATTAATTGATCTAAGTACTTATTCTAAACTCGAAATAAGAATATGAATAGACCATGGTATTTGGAGCAAACATGAATATACTGGATATAATTATATCGTATAGGTCGGGTTATCGGGCTTGCAGGTTTGGGCCTTCTCAGGTCCGAACCCGATCCGATAATCAATACGAGCTCATTTGGAGGCCCACGACCTGCCCACTAAATTTCTGGTCCGAGTTTGGGTTGGATTATGCGGGTCAGGTTTTGGGTCGGATCAAGCAGACCCAGCCCAATACCCAACCCTACCGACAACCCTTTCTAAGGAATTATCAGGCACCATTAGCACCTCCAAAGGTGTTGCCAGCCCTTTCTAAGACATTATCGAGCACCAACAGCACCTCCGAAGGTGTCACCAAGGGTAGGCAGCACCCTCCAGGGGTGCCACCAGCCATCTAGGGGTTCGTCAAGTTCTCCTGGACCTTCCGATCCGTTGTACTATTATTTTTCAGATCTCTTGTACATCCAAAATGTGAGATTTAGGGCAAATTTCAACTCCATGTATGCATCTTTAGTCAATCACGGGATCTCCCTTCTTTTCTAAGAGCACCATGGCACCTCCTTCTACCGAGATAAAGCTCTTGGCCACGAATATTATCGTGCAAGGCACTACTATCAAACTTAATAGCACAGAAAATTATGTGCTCTACTCTCGATCTTTTATTGTGCTCATTGGTGGTCAGAGAAAACTCTACATCTTGACACAAAATCCTTTAGATGAAAAGGACAAAGAGTACAACAACTAGCAAACTAACAACTACTTGGTTATCAATTGGAAGACCAACAGTGATGAGGCTCACATTGACATTGCCTTAACTCTTCTTTACAAAAATACGGCCAAGGAAATGTTAGAGGATCTCGAGCATACTTACTCCCAGAAGAAGACGAAGTCACGCATTACGGATGATGCAAATAGAAATTTGCAACGACGGAAAATAATTATTTAAGCAGTGGAAATAATTGGTAGAGAAGAAATTGGAGGTGTTGAGAGGAGAAAACTCGTCGGAAAACAAGGGATTTTGGAAAAGACTCGCAGAGATCGTGTGGGGGAGAAGGGATAGATAGAGGAGATATGAGATAATTCTCAAATTAGTTTCAACTTGAACTTGAATTGTTTACAAATAATAGACTACCACCCCTTTATATATGAGGGATGGGATTACATAATTAGAAAGAAATTTCAAATTTAAAATTGAAATTTGACTCTAACTTATTCTAATTGACTCTAACCGATTAACTACCTAATTTGACCACTAAATGAGATCACACGCGATCTCTTTTATATAAATAAAAAATACAACAACTCAATAATAAAATTGAGTTCTAATTAATGACAAACATAAATAAATTAAACCTTATTTATTAATTTCACACTGCATCAGTTCTCCTCCACTTAAAAAATTCATCTCCTGACGAATTGCTTGATCTTCAAGTACGGTGCCGGAGAATTCTTCTCGAATTCATTGATTAATTTGCTCCAATTGCGCAGCATTTCCTCCTTAATTCAGCATTACATTTGTAGTTCTTCTCAATTGGAGGGCGTCCTTCAAATTTTTATACCCCTTCATTTAAAAAGATTCCATAATATAGTGTATCCTCCAATGGACCCTTTTGATAACAACTTTTGGGGGGAGGAGGGGCTTCACAGAAATTATTCCAAATTAATTTCAAATCCCAAATCACACCCCAATCCCAACTATCGCGGGATCTGATTCCTCTTGTGGAGGAAACCCACGCTAGGATTTTTCCCTTCCGAGCTAAGAGGCAGCGGCGGCAGCAAGATGGGAGCACGGGGTGGCGGTGGCAGCATGTAGGTGGCGCGCAGGCGGGCAGCGGTTGGTGGGGTGCCACTGTGGCGGCGTGCCGACGACACGCTAGCGGGTAGCCGCGTTGGTGACGGCGAGGCTGGGGGCGGGGTGGTTATAGCACGGTTGTGGGAGACTGCCGAGGTTGTTTGGGTAGTGACTTTAGGCGCGGAAGGAGGTTGCGGCACGAAGGATGGTGAAGGGGCATGTAGCAGAGTCGGGGCAAGCGTGAGCGGTGGCGACCGAGGGGTGACGACACAACGAAAGTTGGTGCGCGACGGCACAGGAAGGGTGTCGAGGGTTTCGAGGAAGGCGCCGACGGAAGGGAGGAGGAAGGTTGGTGTGGCTGGGGGCTTCTCTGGGAGCGAGAGGGGGTATTGGCAGCGATGGGGCAAGGGGCTCGCTGGGGGGGCAGGGGCAACGGGGAAGGGCGGTGGCAGAGATATAGTTTGGAGGGTGGGAGGGGGTTGCAGCAGGGTTGAAGGGGCATGTGAGGGGGTTGGTGGTGGTGCCAGCGGGGGGCTGAAGGTGGGGGAGGAGGTGGGGAAGGTAGGGGATTACCTGGCAAGGCAGGGAAGGTGCCGGGATGGTTGGGGATGGTGAAATGACTGATTTCAAAGGCGTTATCCAACTTGTGATGTGTTGAACAGCAAGCATTTCGTCGTTGATGCTCTTTTTTTTCGTTTTCCTTCTTGGAAAATCTGGACAGCGGTTTCAGTGGTAGAAGACTTTAATTAAGCGACTTTTCTTGGAAACGATTTCGACGGCGCTTAAGGTCTCAAAATTAGCAACCAAAACGTGTAATATTGATTGGAAGTCGAGCAATATGCACATTATCTTCTTGTTGTAGGCTACGTCGCCTCATCGTTTACGTTCCGATAAATGATAGTCTTTCGTCCATTCCGATGCGAACGTCTAGACGGATCGTCAGATCGTGAAGACGATCTGTATGCCATGCTCTGATACCAAAATGATGCAAATAGGGATTCTGGCAATGAGGGAATTATAGAGGAAGAAGAGAAAACTAGTCGGATGCGAGGGATTTGGGAGAAGAGAATCGCGGAGATCTCGTAGGGGAGAAGAAGAGAAAGAAAGGGATGAGATAGTTCTCGAAAGAAATTCAACTTCAACTGATAAAAAAATTGCCTAGCATCCCCGTTATATAGGAGAGTGGGATTACAGAATTAAAAAGGAAAATTCAATTTTAAAATTCAAATTCAACTTTAACTTATCCTAATTGACTCTAACCGATTAACTACCTAATTTGACCACTAGTTGAGATCACATGTGAACTTTTTTATTTAAATAAAAATACGACTCGATTAATTGTAAAAATAATTAGACTCTAATTAACGACGAATATAAATAAATTAAGCCCTATCTATTAATTTCGTGTTGCATCAGAATGATGCAAATTGGGATTTTTGCAATGGAGAAAATATTTTTTTAGCGGTGGAAAATATTTGGTGGAGAAATTAGAGAGGAAGAGAAAACTCACCGGATTCGAGGGATTTGGGGGAAGAGAATCGCGGAGATCGTGTGGGGGAGAAGAGAGATAGGGAAGAGAGTTTTCAAAATAAATTCAACTTCAACTATTTAAAACAATTGCCCACCATCCCCTTTATATAGGAGGGTGGGATTCTACAATTAGAAGGAAATTTCAAATTTAAAAATTAAATATGACTCTAACTTATCCTACTTGACTTTAACTGATTAACTACCTAATTTGACCACTAATTGAGATCACATGCGGTCTCTTTTATTTAAATAAAATGTAACGACTCGATTAATTGTAAAAATAACTAGACTCTAATACATGACAAGCATAAACAAATTAAACCCCATTTATTAATTTCACGTTGCATCAGTTCTCCTTCGCTTGAAAAAAATCATCTCCTGACGAATTGTTTGATCTTCGATGCGTTGTTGGAGAATTCAATCTTGAAATTGTAGCTTCAAATTCCTCGGTTAGATCCTTTTCAACATTACATTTGTAGTTTTTTTCCATTAGAAGCATGGAATGTCGTATCGATATCGATATCATTTCGGTCCACCCGAAAATGGATATATCGGGATATATCGACGATATCGGTGGAAATGTCGAAAATGGCGCAAAAAATCCAATTTTTTGGTTTTTTTCAGAAATTAAGGCCATCCAAGATATTAAAACAACAAATAACGTACAAATACACACTTATATCACACATATCGGTCCATTTATAGACCATATATCGTACATATCGGTATTGCACATATCGGTCATATCAAATATATCGATATTAATATTGATTCTTGACTTATAAATATTGGAAATGGATTTCATTCGAGTTCTTATAACATGAAATACTACGAATATACACCTAGAAAATACATATAGATCATTTATGAGGACTATGATCCTTGTAGTGCACATATCGATCATATCGAACATATCGCTGATATTGTTAGCTGTTGACATACTATATATATTGAAAATGGAGTTCATCCAAATACTTTGATCACTAGATAATTTACAAATGTACACTTACTCTCTTAGATAACACATATCGATCATCTATGAACCTTATATCGCATATATCGATACGGTTGTACTGTTAGTCGTTGGCCTATAATATATATATTGAAAATGGAGTTTATCCAAGTTCTTAGATCACTAAATAACTTGCAAATATACTCTTAGATCATGCATATCCATCATCTATAAAGCTTATATTGCATATATCGATCATTTCGAACATATCGATATTAATGTTGATTCGTGACTTATAGATTTTTTTGAAGAATTGACTTATAGATATTGGAAATGGATTTCATTCAAGTTTTACAATGTGAAATAATTTTAAATATACACCAAGGTGAAGAACCATTGTATGCACCCTCCCGTCGCACCATACCCTACCAGTACGGGGGTCTAGTTGGAACAAAGTATATAAATCATAGATTGTTTTAATACTAGGTGTAGCTAGATGGGTAGTGAAATCAAGCTTGCATGAATAATAACGTTCATATATATGGATATCGACGAAATATTGGCGATATCGGTCGATATCTTGTATTTTTTGTACTGAATCATTCATTTTTGACTGATATGGGCCGATACGGCGATATATCGACAATATATCGACGATGTCCCTATAAAAGGATATACACTCTGATTTTGATACCCCCAACCTCTCGATACCAATATATCAGCGATATATCGCCGATACGGGCTTCCATGGTTAGAAGGCTGTGGGTCTTCCGATGATGTCTCCAAGCCTTTTGTCGCACTGTGGGCTATTTGGCTTGGTAGGAATGATACAATTTTCAAGGGGCAGCGGTTTTACTCTGAGAATGTTGTAGCCCACTGTAATGTTTTGTACAATTTCTGGTTATCAAACTGATGTACCCTATACTTTATTAATGAATGCTTTGGTGTGGTGACTCCTGCCTCGGGAGGGCTCCCCCGTGTTTTTACTCAAAAAAATTGATTAGAAGGCGTCTCTGCAATTTCCGTGTCCCTTCATTTAAAATATCTCCTCTTAAATGTCGATTATCTTTAACCTTTATACAAAGGTTTTGGAAACCTTTATACAAAAGATTTTAGAAGGGGTATGCTTCTGTAATTTTCACAAAACCAATCCAAATCCCCAAATTTATGGGATTGGTCTTCCGCTGGAGACATGGCCTCAAATATCAGCGAAATTCAATCAAAATTCTGTCGAATATCGATATCCGATCGACATCGAAATTTGATCGAAATGGCCGAAATGATCAAAATATGGAGGCCCTAGAAGAAAAATAACCGAAATTACCAAAATTTCGATTGAAAGTCGATCGAAGTTCTTTTTCGATCGATCACCTAAATGGTGACCGAAACCGACATTTAGGGCCTTGGCTGGAGATAAATGAGGCGGCCATCGTGGAACTCGGTCCGCCTTCCATCGACGTGGGTGGTGTTAAACCCTATGGTTAGGGTTCCAGTAGCATCAACGACTCAGGATTGCACCAGGGCAGCAGCACACGTGCAGTTCCCCAATGGTGGTGACGTGCGGTGACGTAGGGACTGTGTAGACAGTGCTTGTGGTTGGTTGTTGGCGGCATCGGGTAAAAAGACAGGAAGGGTGGCGTCGTGGGCGACCGGGAAGGGGTTGGGGAAGAGTGATGGTGTTAGAGAAGGCGATGGGGATGGGAATCATGCTGGAGTTGTGGGGGTGACTGGAGGGGGTTATAGCAGCAGTGGAGTTGGGGTTTTCGTCGGCGGTAGCGACAGTAGGGTAGTGGCACAGGAAGGGAGTGGGGGGTCGGGGGAGGTGTTGGAGAGAGGGGAAAGGACGGTTGGTGGAGCGGGTGGTAGGGAGGACAGGGTGAGAGGAGGCGGCATTGGGAGCCGCGCCAGAGATGTGGGGACAGCTAGAGGGGTTGGTGGCGGTGATGGTGCAAGGGAACTCACTAGGGTTGCAGGGGCAACAGGAGGCGTCGATACAGGTTGGATGGTGGGAGGGGGTTGTAGCAGAGCTCGATGGCGATGGTGTTGGGGAGAGGTAGAGGGGACGACGCTGGATAAAAGGGAAGGGTGGGGGAGGGAAACTTGCGACAACAGTGGGGTTGGGTGTAGGGGAGGGGGTGGGGCGATTTTACGGGTAGAAGGGGCGTACATTAAGACTAGGGGTGCGGAAGGTGCGTGAGCGGTGAGGATGGCCTGCGAGGGGGTTGGCGGTGGTGTCGACGTTGGGATGGAGTGTGGGAAAGGTTGCGAGGAAGGCAAGGACAGTATCTAGAATGGCTTGGGCGGTGCCGGGACGGATGGAGATGACAAAATAGATGATGCCGAAGGCGGTGGTTGCTCGAACATGGTATGGACTCTGGACAGGAAGCAGATCGTTGGTAACGATGATTTTTTTTTGCTTTTTTCTTCTTGAAAACCTGGACAACGGCTTCGTGGGAATGAGGTGGTGTTTCAACGGCCCTTTTGGCAGCGATTTTGGTAGTACTCTCTTCTAGTTTGTGTGCCAATGCCTCGACATTTCACGGCTCTAGTATCTGTGACGTCAAAGCTTGCATATCGGCACAAACTTGAAGTATATTAAATAGTACTTGTATAACCTCAGCACACTCATGCACGGTCGTTGGAGCGAGATCCTTTAGACTTTTCGCGTAAACGACAGGAGGGATCGCCAGATCGTGAGGACGATCTAGATGCCATGCTCTGATACCAAATGATGCAGATAAGGATTCGCAACAGCAGAAAATAATTAATTTGACGATGGAGAATATTTGGTGGAGAAATTAGAGAGAAGGAAGAAGAGAAAACTCGTCGGATGCAAGAGATTTGGGAGAAGAGAATCGCGGAGATCATGTGGGGGAGAAGAAGAGAAAGAGAGAGGGATGAGATAGTTCTCAAAATAAATTCAACTTCAATTGTTTAAAACAATTGCCTACCATCCCCTTTATATAGGAGGGGTGGGATTACAGAATTAGAAGGAAATTTCAATTTAAAATTCAAATTTGACTCTAGCTTATCCTAATTGACTCTAATCAATTAACTACCTAATTTGACCACTAATTGAGATCACATGCTATCTCTTTTATTTAAATAAAAATGCAACGACTCGATTAATTGTAAAAATAATTATACTCTAATTAACGACGAGCATAAATAAATTAAGCCCTATTTATTGATTTTACGCTGCATCAACGGACATTTTCAGGTGAATCTGGTCGGCGTCTCAGGGTGATTCCACCCACATTGAGTACTACAGGCGTCGCTCCAGCTTGTATGAGGAGCTTGCTATATTCCAACTCTCATGTTGAACCAACCAAATACAAGAGCGTTCTGACCGGCAGGTATATCACTTTCTTGATGACCTGCATTCTAGGTACCATGCAATGAAGGAATAATTTATTATATCCGACACACTAGCAACAATGAAGGCCATCTTTGGTCGACTTAAGAAACTAGAGGCATCTGCTTCTCGGCCTCCCGCCTTACCTTCAACAGTGAAATATGCACACATCGCCCCATTCGAAGAGGAGGAAGATATGACTTTCGAGGAAATAGTCGTGATTCAGGCTGCAGCCGTAAACGAGAATCTGGATGAGGACGTGACTTTGATCGTGGTGATGGGCGAGACTCTACTGACCCATGCACTCATTGTGGTCGATAGAACCACCCGTCAAAAAAACGCTAACAAAAGTTTGATGTGCCTCCTCATCACACCTAAGGTTCAGGAAAGTGGTATGTATATGCGTTCGGACAGGTCACTGAATAGCGATTAAGCGATATGCGGGGGCATATCGCATATGCGACTCCATGAATTACTACCTACAGTAACAATACTATTGTTGTTCCGGTTACTCCTTCGAGCACAGGAGCCAACTCTGCTATCACTCATGTTCTGACTTGGATTATTGATTCTGGTACATCTACTCATCTGACTGGAGAAGGTAGTCTACTAACCACCTCCATACCATCTACCTATGTGAAGTCAGTTTGAGTCGCTAATGGGACTCAATCCCCGGTTACTATTTTCAGAACAATGGTGTTTTCTTCCAAGCTCTGACTTTTTGAAGTTCACTATGCTCTTGATTTCCCTTTTAGCTTGCTATTTGTTCATAAGCTTTGTGGTGAGCTTAGTTACCGTGTGATATTTGATGAATTTTGTTGCTATTTTCAGGGCATCCGGACAAAGTAGATTTTTGGTGGGGGTCATGAGAAGAGCGATCTATATTATCTTGGCATACCCTCAAACTCCAAGTTTGTTGGCGTTGCATCCATCTCCAAAGACATGTTCCTATGGCATCTGCGCCTTGGGCATCCCTCTGCCAAGGTCATCTCCATGATGTTTCTTGAACTATCTGCTCTAAAGCCCTTTCAATGCGAGACGTGTGAGTTCGGGAAACATCGTCGAGCTTTATTTCATGTTTGTAACAAGTCTCGTAGTACTAGTGCTTTTCATCTTGTTTATTGTGATGTTTGGGGACCATGTCCGGTTCAAACATTAAGTGGCCGTCATTATTTTGTAGTTTTTCGTTGATGATTATAGTAGATCTTATTGGGTGCATCTAATAAAAGAGCATTCAAAGATTAATAAGATTGACAGAAATTTCTTTCAATGTGTTAAAAACTTCTTTTCTACATGTGTTAAGATCATTCGGACTGACAATGCTCTTAAGTTGACATCTTTCTTTACGTCTCAGTGGACTATTCATCAAACCTCTTGTCCATATACCTCACAATGGAATGGTAATAGTAAAGAGGAAACTCTGACACTTCTTAAATGTTGCTAGATTTCTCCTTACTCGTATGAGTGTTCCTAAACACTACTAGGGGATGCTATCCTTACTACAGTATATCTCATCAACCATGTTCTTTCATCTGTTCACGAAGAGGGAACTCCACTTTCATTACTATACCCCACTGAGTCTCTCTTCCTTATACTTTTACGAATCTTTGGTTGTATTACCTTTTTTCATAACTTCATGCAGCTAATAAATTATCATCTCATGCTATCAAATGTGTTTTTCTTGGGTACTCTCATACCCATAAAGGATATCAATGTTATGATCATGTTGGGCGTCGGTACTATATGTTTGTTGATGTCACCTTCTTTTAGCATACAAGTTATTTCGCACGGATCGTGAGTGACATCCCTCTGGATCTCCCTCCTCCACCAATCGTTTATACTTGCCAGTGTACCTCTATACCTTCTACATCAATGTCTATACATTTGCATGTCCCTTTTATACAGTATGATAGGACCATTTCAAGTGCTCCCACCACTATTGTCTCGGATGTACCTGGGGAGCTTCATATAGCTCTCTGTAAACAAAAGAGGTAATGTGCCTATCACCCCATGTCACATTCTACTTCTACTGATGGTTTATCTAGTTGTGACAAAAGATTTATAGATTCTCTGAACGTTATTTCCATCCTCAGAGATCATTTTAATGCAATGCAGGAATATGGTAGGTGACATGCTATGGATGAGGAGATGGATGCAATTACCTCCCGAGGCATGTGGGATTTTGTGATGTGCCCCCGGGAGTTCATCCAATGGCTTGCAGATGGGTCTTTACGACCAAACAATCACATGATGGGTCTATAGACAGGTTGAAATCCAGACTAGTGGCCAAATGTTTCACACAAACCTTTGAGGTTGATTATTTTAATACCTCATCAGTTGCCATAATGGGATCGATACGTATCATTCTCTCTATTGTTGCCAACAAGGCATGGCCCATTTACCAATTTGATGTGAAGAACACCTTTTTTATGGCGACCTTGAGGAGGAGGTCTACGTGATGCAACTGTTAGGTTACGTGGTCAAAGGGGAGCACGTATGCCAACTACGCAAGGCCATCTATGACTAGAAACAGAACCTTGGGAAATGGCTGACAAGCTCACTATGGAGATCAACAAACTTAAACATTAAGAGGATGACATCTAAATACTCTATCTTTGTAATACGGCGGTCTGTTGGCATTGGCATTCTTGTTGTTTATGTTCATAATATGGTTGTCACGAGAGACGATGAAGTCAGTATTCTAGAGACAAAATCTTCCTTCAAAAAGGTCTTTGTCATAAAAGATCTTGACCAACTTCGTTATTTTCTTTGCATTGAGGTGATACGCACTACAGAGGGACCCCATCTTTTACAAAGGAAGCATTGCCTTAATATTCTAACTGAAGTAGGACTGCTTGGATGCAAGCCATCAGGCATCCCTGCAGAAGTTAAAAAGCATTCCACGTCTACTAATACAACACTTGAGGATGCAACATGGCATAAAAGCTTAGTGGAAAAATGTTATATCTCACTATTACTAGGACAAATATATCATATGGTGTGAGCATAGCCCGTCAGCCTATGAAGAAACCTCTTTACGGTCATTGGTAAGATGTTCTCCTAATCCTTCAATATTTGAAAGAATCTCTCGGACGTGGACTCTTCTGTGGGGTGAATGGGCAAACTAATATCTCCGCCTATACAGATTTTAAACTATGCTAGCTCTCTTGAGGATTTTCATTCCACTACAGGTTACGCCATGTTTGTTGGAGACAACCTTGTCACTTAGCGAAGGAAGAAACATATAGCAGGCTCCAAATCAAGTGCAGAAGCATAATACATGTCAATGACTCAAGGCACATGTAATATCATGTGGTTTGTCTTTTCCTCATAGAACTTAGCTTGTCAGTCGCTACTCATGTACTCTTATATTGTGACAACAAGCCTGCTACATGCATCGTTACCGATCCAGTTTTTCATAAGCAGATAAAACACATTGAAGTTAAATGTCATTTCATTTGTAATGCAGTACGAGGAGGATGGATCAGCACTCTACACATCTCCACCGGACTTCAAGTTACATACATCTTCACAAAGGCACTTCCAAAGAAGCACCTCATGTATTAAGTGTCCAAGTTGGACATGATCGACGGATATGCTCCAACTTGAGGGGGAGTGTTGGAGTTATTATTTCTATGCTTTATACTATGTAACCCTTAGGGGTATTTATGTACTTTTCCTCCTGGGCTATATAGGATTTTCTCTCTATATAAGAAACCCTAGACCTATGAAATAAGCAACTCATTCTCTCTTCTCCGCACATAACAAACAATGATAAATAGAATCAAAAAATGAAAACATGGTTTTCTGTTAAATAAAATCTAAAGAATAAAAACCTGGTCTGAAAAGGCAGCACCACGGGACATGACAACTCCCCATCTACAACCTGCAGTTGCCATGGACGTAACATAGAAGCCCTCCTTCCATTTTTTGTTTATCCACTTGAAAGGAAATGTCTCGCTTACTTTGTAAGATTGTTGTGTGTACTGTGTAGCTGAAGAAAAAGCAACCCTATTCAGAACTTTTCTTTCAATTATAAAAACAAATCTATAAAAATCAGTAGATGCTTACTCTTAGACATCACTACAAAAGAGTGTCCATTGTTTGCTCCAGCTAAAGCAGTGATATAGTAATTTTTCTCCCACTGCTCCATGATCCATTCCTTACAATAAAAAATTAATAAAAAATTATTGGCTAATGTTTCTCCAATTTATGAGATTACTTTAATGCCAAAACGGTGTATGTGTCCTATCTAAATGCAAACACTTTTTAGGATATACAAATACGATCATATAGAGCAACAAAATGGATGACAACTCACTTTATTAAGAAAACATGATGAAAGCTCGTAAATCTGAGATGTAAAACCTGTGCCAGCATCCATAATCAAGGCCCACAGATTTGAACAGGAGGCAACACAGCTGACAAATAATCCATCCTCATTCCCTTTTGTGATGTGCTGTGTTAATCTACTGTCAGCCACGTTATAATGATACCTGTTGCAAACAGACCATGAGATTTCACTAATAAAATCATGAAAGTGGCCCTTAAACATAATCAAATGTGTGATTACCGTTGTTTCATTGGGCGTCGAGCATTATAGATACTAATCCACTGAGTGGCGGGCATGCCCATCCTAACCCTCTTCTTGGGTTGCTCATCATCCTCATCTTTATATGTCAACCTACCTCTCTTTTGGCCAACCTGATATATACGCTTCATAATACCGATGTACAGGAAAAACCAGTAGCAATAGATAAGACCAATTGCCGTCCATGATCAGAAAAAGACTGCATAAATACCTTCTGAGCACCATCCGTGTTGATAGGTCTGGTATCAGGATTTGCGCCAACAATGCCATCAAAAAGAGCTATGCACTTCGCATAATTTGGTACTTCTTCAAATTTAAGGTTCACCACATACTCAACAAATTCCTTAAAAGGCTGAGGGCTAAAACAACAGAGAGTCTCCGGAGAAACAGCCATCTTCTTTTTGCATACAAGGAAACCTTTGTTTTCTCCCTACAATGATAATGCATAGGTGGACAGCATATGAAAATATGAAATAACATGATAAGTATATCATCACAAGCTGTTGGGCTAAAACTGCACCTGATAGCCTTGCCACGGAAGTCGTCCTCGTAAAAGAAATATGAGAGTGTATGCAAGGGACTCAAGATCGTCTCTCCTACTACACGTTCTTCCCAAGTGAGCATGTACACTAGCATAACGAACAGTTCCCCTGGAAAATTTTCAATTAAATAAGTTTGAAACATCTATTGATCTTCTGTTAGAGCATAACCAGACCAAATAAATGAAGCCTTTTTACCGACAACTGATGGTATCAGCTACCTGAAATCAATGCCCCTAAATAAAATATAGCCCATGCCATACCCAAACCTATCCAAATAAGTAAAATCATCTCTGATGGCCAATGTCTTCATTGACCCGTCATAGAATTTTCATCAACAAACTTCCGTGTTAAGGTGTCAACTACATTTTTCTGAAGATGTCTGAACCACCTCAAACAACATTTTCTCCCCTATCTTCTATTAGAGTCACCAATATTTTGTATATTATCTCATTTCATATCTCATTACAGAATATCTTCATGCCTTCGAAAAAGGCATAAAATACTTCTTTTAGGTGAAACTTAGACAACAATTTATTGTATGGAAAGCGGAAAATTCGTTGCTACAGACTACTATTGTGCTATTTTTAGTCATTCAAAGTATATTTGGTGAAACAACAAAAAACCAATTCCTTACCTAAAAACATCAGGTCGTTGGTCGTAATCAACATGACAACCAGTAGAAGCATCCTTCCACCTAGTAGCTGATAAAATAAACGCATCTTAACCGCAAATATACATCACAAACTAATTCTCCAAATAGAATTAGTCAGTTGTTACCAAGGCCAAGATCAACTAGAAAGAGCTTCTTCTCATCAGCGGTCCCAGGAGTGCCAAGTAAAAAATTCTCAGGCTTTACATCCCCATGTACAAACCTGATAATAAACCACATGTTCTTCAGCGAATTGTGCAGGATATGAACTGTGACACAGATAAGCATAAAGAACATTGACTTACCCCTTTGAATGCATCTGCTCCAGTATAGAGATTGCTTCAATTGCAATGCACGCAACCATTTCTACCGACATTCTGCAAAAATGAGAAAACAATCAAAACAATATCACGCACTTGTGAGTAAAGCATTTAGATGTGTAAAATGACAAAAATGCTCACGCATGCGAGTTGTTGCTCCATACATCCCATAAACTTGGTCCTAACATATCCATGACCTTTAAAAATGGCAAAAAGTGTTAGCCATTGTATATTCAAGTTCAAAGTCAAACTTCTGCATGTTTGCACATCGTGGAGAGACCAAACTTACCATGACATAATAATCTCCCTGACGGCCCTTGTAATGTACACGTGGAACACCATGAATGCCACCTAGGGTACTATTGCAATGAAAAAAATCAATTATCCATACAATAAAGAAAAATATCTGTCTATCTACTACACATATAAATAGAGCAAAAATATGTGTAATGTTGAACCTGTACACCTGCCATTCATATGGGGGACCATAGTTACACCCCTTACTGCTTTTATGCTCAAATTTTAAAGCCACCTGAGATGCACGAACAAAAAGTTTCATAACATAACAAGCCATCTATGCAGAGTATGTAACCAATAAGTTCATAAATAATAGACTAATTAATTAGTTTGTGGAAAAGAAGTAAAAGAGTCTGAACTCAAGCACCTCCATGGCATTAGGACCCGTAATTCTCTCATTTGCATTCGCATAAGAAATTCGACGACCAACATAGACTTGACCAAAGCCTCCTTTTCCTAATTTCCTATCTAACTTATATGTAGGAGAATTGCCGACCTGGATCTGCAATAAGAAAGCAAAACAACTGATGTCATTCAAATCATGCCATCGAAAATAAAAAATATTCGTAAATGATAAGGAGAAAATGGTTTCTGTTCATTGCTCGTTATAGTTTCATCAAGCAAATTTAAGTCGTTCGCTGTTGGAAAAGATAGCAAGATGATTCAGCTAATTTAACACAGTGCTCGTGCATTACCGAGTAGTAGTATTAACCCCAGTCATTATGAAAGCAACCACACTTTAAAATTCCAACTTTATAGAACCCTTGCAATCACTTTATCCAAAAAGCATATATATCACCGTGATTATAACACGTAAGAATATTTCGCATAAAAACTAATTATCAACATTTAAATACAACAAAAACCCTTAGCAAGGAAAACAACTTGAACAACGGCAAGAACGGACCTTTTCAGGGAGAGGAACCGTACTACCCTCATCCTCCGCATTGTTCTTCTCGACACTCCTTCCCCCACTATAAAATTCGACCATCCTCCCTTCTTCGCTTGCCCTGACCACCTCGAAACCTCCAAAGCTCCTGCCTTTCGCACCAACACCCGCTTCCCCCCACGCCCTTCCTCTACGACCAGTCCCTGCGTCTCAAACACCCTGCACCTCCGGCGTGTCTCCTTCGAACCCTGTATCTCGTAAAACAACACCAAATCGTATGCGCAGACCGTCGATCGAGAGCTCTAGAGAAGGCTGACCGACGGCGGGGGGCCGATTTCGGGCGGCGGAATGGAGGTATTGCGGCAGGGCTGGTGCGAGTTCTGGAGAAGTGGAAAGGGGCGTGAACGGGAGTGGCTTTGATTAGGGGGTTAAATTTCGGGGGCGGTCGGAGGGTGTGGACCGTTGGATTGGGGTATTAAACGGTGGAGATGGATGGATGGATGGTCGATATCTAGGATGGTGGAAATGGTTTCGCGGCGGGGAAAGAGTGATGTCGGAGGAGAGGGGGATTTGGACGGTGAGGATTGAGTGTATGGGGATTTTCGAGGGAGGGATGGCGGCAGTGTGAGTTTTTGGGGGGAGGGCGGGAGATTTTGGGAGGATTTGGTACGTAGGGATGAGCATTGGTTTGTGTCGGGTTATCCCCTCACAGAACATTGGGTTGAGCTAGGGTCCAACATTTAGGCCTAAAATATTTTTGGTTGAGCTCGGGTTTGGCTCGGTCCAGCTTGACCCGACTCAAAGAGGGCCCGAACCCTTCCCATGTCATACACGTCTGGAAACTCTCACCTATTGCATGCACATTCTATTCATGTATCATGTCTTCATACAATGTTTATAAATCAGGAAGGTCTGGTATGGGGCATATGAGTAGGGATGAGCGTCGGGTTGGGCCCAACTCAGCCCAACCGGAGCCCGATGCCAATTCACGGGCCTGCAGGTCGGGCTTAAGCTCGGTTATTTTCTGAAATGGATGCTCGAGCCCGAGTCTGGCTCGCAAGTATATGGGTCGGGTCGGCCGACCTGCTATATTAAAAAAATCTCCCTCTTTTTCTAACCTTAAAACAATAAATATTTAGTTTGCAAATATACAAATTAAATATGTATTTCTTCAAAACATGAACACGGTCAATGTTTAAACAATGTATTTCATAAGAATGAATCGATAATATAAATTATAAATCAAGAGAATAATGATGATGTAGAATGGAGGATCTATTGAAATAATATAACATAGAAAAATAAAGTCAATGCTGACACAAAGCTCGTGGAGCCAATAAACTTCAAACCAGAAGGAGTTAACACAAAGAAAACTCAGGATGGAGCTCTGAGTCGATTGTTCAGGTACCTTGTTCAAAATACAACAAAAACATGTACAACACAAGAAGTCCCAAACACAAAATATTGGCCGTCTTAAAAAATAGGGATTTTTACCCGGCAGACCTTATAATCTTTTCCAATTATCTCTACGACCTTTGAAACATCGTAATTCATTCTCCGATCCCGTAAACTTGCTCCGTCTTACCCAACAAACCCTGCCGTCAATTTTAACTATAATTGAGTCAAATACTTGAGTTAGTCTTGAGTTAACCTAACCAATTTACCATCGAACGGTTAGGATTAGAATAAAAAAAAGAATAGGGGAAAAAATCATGCGTTCTTGCGGGGGGGGGGGGGGGGGCGAAGCGGCGGCAGGGGGGAGGGCCTCCATGGGCGAAGCAGCAGCGGCAGGGAGAAGGGCCTCCATCGTCGGGGGGAGGGGGGAGCAGCAGCGGCCGGGGCGTGGGGGGGGGAGCAGCGGCGACCGGGGAGGGGAGGTCGCGAAGCGGCGGCGGCCGGGGAGGGGTGGTGGCGAAGCGGCGGCGGCAAAGGGAGGGGGGGCTCCATCGAGCTTGAAACAATGCTTCTTATATTGCTTTCTTTTCCTAGATGACCGTTGGATCGAACAAAAATGGCTGATCAAATTATGGGTAGTAGAGGGATTCATACAGGGGCAAAGCCACGAGACCATGGAGGAAATCACAGAATGTCATCTGCAAGAGCTCATCTACAGAAACATGATAGAAGTGGAGAGGCTAAACGAAAGTGGTAGAGTGAAAGCTTGCCTAATTCACGATAGCTATAAACAGCTCTGAGAATATCACATAAACAGAAGTTTGTTGATGTTCTCGACAAGGAGACGGAGATCTTGGATTGCGATGCTCGTCACATCTCACTTCATAACATCGTACAAGCGAATCACGAGAAGGGTAAGGAATTGACGCGGTTGCGCTCGCTTCTTGTGTTTGCTGATTTCCAAATCGAGCGTCCATTGGAATCCTTCCTGTCATGGAAGTTGAAGTTGCTGAGAGTTTTAGAATTGAGGGGTCTTCCCATTTCAGAGTTGTCCAATTGGGTGTTCGAAATCTACAACCTGCGGCACCTCGACCTAAGGAAAACCAACATAAACTACCAAGTGCTTCCCAAGGAGATCGAGCATCTCCATCACCTGCAAACGCTCGATATATGGAAGACTGAAGTGCACGAAGAAACATAGTGAAGCTATAGAGTCTAAGGCATCTGATCTTCTCTGGCACAAACGCCGGGAGATATGCGGTACCGCAACCGTTCTCGTTCCGAGGACGGCAAGCACCCAAAGGGATATGGGACATGAAGAACGGTTAGGATTAGCCGAAATCCATTGGAAGCAGCAGCGGCAGGGGGGCCTCCATCGTCGGCAGGGCGGAGCCTCCATCAGTGGGTGGGGGCAGGGAGTAGCATCGCCAGGGGTGCGGGGGCTGGGGGGAGCAGCATCGCTGGAGGCGGGGGCGAAGCAGCGACGACAGGGGGCCTCCATCGCCGAGGGGTCTCGGATGATGGAGTGGCACTCAATGTAAATTTAATAAATAAAATGGGTATAATATAAAGGAAAATAATGGAATCTGGTTAATTTTAACGGGTAAATTAACGGGGCTTAACCGCAGGGTCTGTCGGGTAAGGGTTACCAATTTTATAGGGTCGTGGGAGGAATTACGATGTTTCAAAGGTCGTAGAGGTAATTGGAAAATATTATAGGGTCTGCCGGGTAAAAATCCCTAAAAAATATTACAATAGATTTTTAAAACTTTCCTAGAATAAGAGAGTAAGGCACATGACATGACTCTCGAATCTCGATGCTTTCTCAAAACAATCCTCGTCAGAAACCTGCAATACAAGTGCAAATATTTACAATCAGATCCGAAGAGTATAGACGCACAAGCCTAGAGGCGTACATCAGTGTCGCTCATACATTGTTTCCAAACCTATATTTGAAAAATTGTATCAAACCTATGTGGAAAAAAAGATAGTATTTGGAAATTTATTGAATGAATACTAAACAGATGGATTTATACTAGACTCAGTATCATCATTCTCTTCTTCATCACCTACAAACTCACCACCTTCACCATGTATCCAATCTTGAGTGCAAATCAAAGCTTCGATGGTGTTTGGATCAAGGCAGCTCCTGTAGGCATCAAGGACCCTCCCTCCGATACTAAATGCACTATCTGAAGCAACAGTTGATACTGGAATTGTCAAAATATCCCACGCCATGTGTGATAAAATTCGATATTTGCTTGCATTTAGCTGCCACCACAACAAAATATCAAAGGTGGAATCGTCAACATTGTCGGCGGAGTTGTCTTCTAAGTACAATCGCAACTCAGATTTTCCCGATTCTGTATATCTCAAGACTTTCTCTTGTTTTGAGAACTTTAATCTGGTGTCCTCTTTCACTCTTGGTTTACATGGATCACATTCAACAACCCTTTGCGTTATATTTTCTACATCTTCCTTTCCCTTAAAAGTTAAAGCATACTCATCATATAGTGCTTGGAAAACGATCTCCACCTGTCCTACATATTCAGTTACCTCCTCCAACGAGTAGAGTTCTGAATAAGAGAAACGTAAAAACTCGAATTTGTAACGTGGATCTATAACAATTGTGATGGTTAAAGGCAACATATCATCCTTATCTGTCCAATACTTGTCAAGTTTAATGAACATTTTGGTTGTCATACTTCGGATTGAAGCATCTTCATTGTTTTGCAAGGAAATCAACTCCTTCTTCATCTCAAAAATCAAACAGAAAAATATATTTGCAGCTGCATATTTCTGACCAGAAAAGAACTTAGTTGCAGTATAAAATTCCCTGTATGAGATCCACATTCTTCCACCCAGAGGGTGATGGGACATCCATCAACTAAAAATCTCGAGTCTTCATTCGATTAAAGACTTTCTGGTACAATGTTGCATATTTGAGCATTAGGAATGTAGAATCCCATTGTGTGCTTACATCCAACCTTAGGGACTTTGTCACTTGAATGCGTTCCTGACAGGCGTAATCAAGAAACTCTTGATGACGACGGGTAGAATACATAATGCAATTCACCATATTGCGGATTTTTGCAATAATTTCACCAATCTCAGACAAAACATCCTGCATGATTATGTTTAGAATATGTGCCCAACATCGGACACGAAAAAAACTACCACCAAGCAAAAATGAGGTGGTTGATTAATAATGGTCAACCAAATTCTTTGTCACGACATCATTGGCGGATGCATTATCAGTTGTCAACGTGCACAATTTTGTAATATTCCATGAAATCAACCTGGTAATCATAATATCTGATATGTTATCACCAGTGTGATGTAATGCTAGTGCTGCAAAACTCAAATTTTCTTCTGCAACTTCCAACCGTCATCAATGAAATGAGTTGTGATGACCATGTACCCAAAATTTTGAATAGAAGACCACATGTCAGTTGTTATGCAAATCTTCACACCAGATTTGTCGAGGATGCTCAACAATTTCTTATTCTCAATGTCATACAGCTTCATATAGTCTCTTTTCAATGTAAAACGAGACAAAACATTGTATTTAGGTTGCAAACTTCCAACGAAACTGCGAAGATTGGGATTTTCTACAATTGTAAATGACATTTCTCCAGAGATTACCCATTTGACAAATTCAGTGCGGCTATGTTCTGGATTAAACTTTCAAGAAGAAATTGTACTCCCTTGATTGGATGTAAGCACATTTAACAAGGTTTGATCTTTCCAATCCTTCTTATAGTATAGACTATTCTCTAAATGTCGTATTAGATGACTTGTGCTACTTTTCATTTGGCATGACAACGGTTTCTTGTAATGATTACAACGACACATTTTCTTTCCATCAATGACACCTATCTTGGTCAAACGATTCCAAACCCATGACTGAGACTGTCGTGAACGTTTGTTTGGCCCTTCAGGTTCGACCAAGTTCTCTTCCCCTCTCACAAATTCCTCCTCTATTGTAGGAGTGGCTACATCATGCTCATTTTATGTATTCGACATCTATTAAAGATTGATAATAATATCACAATCATGAGTCAACACACATGCATAATGTCTCATTGTATACAATCATACAACCAATAGTTTGGACAAATCAATCATGCATAAACAACTCAAAATTCATTGGATAAATTTCGATAATCAACGGTATATTTAACAAAAACACAACCATCATGTACAATATTCAACACTATGAATAAAAAAAATGTTAAAGAGGGGAACAAGCAAGGTATATCTTCTTGATGGTTGTGTTGCGGTGGGGGGGGGGTGGCACCGACGAGTAGAGGCGACTTCACGAGCAGTTGTCAGGGTAGGCTATGAGGCCGGAGGAGAGAAGAGCCGAAAAGGGTCGCGCGGGGCGGGGATGATGGTGGGTGGCGGGCCTACGCTATCACCTATGGGTGTAGGGCGACAATGGTGGAAGTAGGGAGGGCACAACCGCACAGGGGCAGGGGGAAAGGAATTGTCTTGGGATGGCGGTGGTCGGGGTTTAAGTGGTGGCAGCAGCAAGGAGTTGGAGGGAGGTAAACGCGGGTGGTGGCAGTGGAGGAGAGGGTTGAAGTGACGCTGCAGCGACCGACGAGGTGGCGGTGCGAGGATGGGAGGCCGGTGGAGAGGGGGTCGAGCGGGGACGGTGTGGGCGACAAGGTGGTTGTACGAGGATGGAGGCTGCGCACGGTGTCGGGTCCGTCAGGGGAGGGGAATGGGGGCGGGGTTATGACTTCTGAGTTCTGTCGTGTGTGGGGGAAGGGGGGTGAGGGCGCACACATAGGGTTAGGACATTAGGGTTAGGGTCGGGTCGAGTCGAGCTTCGTCTCGGGCTGATCATCGGGCTGCAAGTCAGGCCAGCCTGCGAGCTTTGGGCTCGGGTCCTAGCTAGCCCGAGCCCGGCCCAAAAAGGCCATCGGGCTTGAAATTTGCCCAAGCCTGCCCATTTTAATCGCAGGCTCGGGTCGGGGGCATGCTTACTCGAGCCGAGCATCGGGCTGGGTCGGGCCGGCTTGATTTTTTGCTCATCCCTACATATGAGTTGATGATCATAGTATTTCAATTCAGAATTAATGTCCTTAAATAGTATATGGTTTAGATTCTGGTGGTTATTCTTGAATTTGTTAGTGTTTATTTTTCCCTCGGAATATTTTCTATTATTGAACCTTTATCCAATATGGACATTAATCCCATTTTATGAACATGCAGTGCATGGTGCACTTGTTGTTAAACTGTGTAAGCTTGGTTCACTCTTTCAATTCATGTAATGAGAGACTACATGGTATCTAACATTGAGTGCACTTGTATAAAATGAGAAATCATCTCCGATAGAATTGAGTTTCAGTTGTTTCACAATTATTATGGCATATGTTTTAAGCAATTTTAGCTCGTTTAACTTGGATTGAGATTAACTTTAAACAAAAGCTCAAAGTTAATAATATATAATGGGTGAAGATGGGTTGGCCCGGCCCAAGCCCGACCCATGGGAATTGGGCCGGGCCTGGACTTGGGCCGAATCAAAGAAAAATTTGCGGGCCTAAGCCCGGCCCAAGGCTCGAAGTTCAGGACCTGTCCTAGCTCAGCCCATGCTCATCCCTAACGTGGTGGCTTGAGAATGGGTTACTTAGACTTCACTTTTACTTATGTCATGTTTACAAGCTTGTTTGGTTGTTAAATTACTTAGTAATCCGGCATACCCACTACTCTATCTCTGCATTCATGAGTTTGAATTGATTATATGGAATGGACAAATTCTGTCTACTAAAGTCCATATATATGAAACCTTCACAAATATATGCAAATGACATGGCGTGTAAGGGTTTAGGTATGGATTCACTTAACAACTATTGCATAAGGACATGTCCTTCAATATCTGCACCTTTTATGATATTCTATTCAATTATGTTATTTTTATGCGCGCATACTTTATAATTCAAATTAAACAATCACAAATATTTTTTCCTTCCGATGAACAAGGAAAAATCATTTAAAATGTCATAAATTTGGTTACAAATATGGATACATTATGCAATCATCCGACATGCATTAATGAGAACATAATCATGTGTGTGCATGTGTGCGTATTATATGCATTAATTCGCTTAAATGCATGGCCAAACACATAACTTCTATATATTGTTTTTTCTTAGAATCTGCAATAGTTTATTTTTTACTAGAGATGCCATGTTAATTGTAAAGAGATAAAATAACATAACAACCAAGAATAAAATTAAACAAAATGTGAAAGAAGATAGTCCGACATCCATACCACATCAATTTTCTTTTTATTCCAAAAACGAGAGGAACAAGAATAGAAAATAAGATAATTATTCTACTATTGATAGAAATTGATAAATATTGTCATTATTTATTATTGGTAACTTGTTGTCCATCTTTACATTACATGTGTCAATTGACCCATTATTCATTTCTTATTTATGGCTTGATCTTCTCCACATTATATTGGTGTTCAATGAATAGTAACTACGTCGAATCATACCGTGAAAAAATGGATAAAATATCGATTTTGAGGACCTAGTTGTCCGTTGTAAATGATCACCAACTTTGACTCTGGTTTCTTGTATAGAACTAACCCTTTTTAATTTATTTCCTATTCATCTATCTTCTTTATATTATGTTTTAATAAAATATGTTAAAAGAAAATCCAAAAAAAATAAAAAGGTAAATTACAAAAAAGGGACCCACCTTTATGGTGATTCTCACTTTAGGGACTGAACTTTAGATTATAACAAGTAAGAGACTCAACTTTAGTTTAACAGTAGAGGCCCCAACGTCGTTAGTTGAGGACATAATTTGTTTTCTCATATGACCAATATACCCCTCCCACTTCTTACCTCACACGAAAAACTTTTCCCCCATTCCTCCCAGCACTGCGATTTCACAATGGGCAGCATCGGGCCACCGTGAACCTCCCAGCAAGTCGCCCGCTCATCTTCGACTAAAGACGTCGCCGTTTCTCGGATCAGATTATCGTGGTAGTTGTTATGTCCCCTCAGCTCCCTCACACCTATGATTTGGGTAAAAACCCTAATTTTCGAAATCCTTGTTGTCAACATGATGTGCGCTATCGAGTTTTAGGGATTAAGATGGGGGAACTCACATGGGTTTCAACACAAAATCCTATGATCCATCAACCCACGATCAAGTTTGGTCAAGGGGATTTAACATATAAGAGTAGGTTGGGGGCACATGCATTTTATTTACTACTGCTATGTCTTTTTATGGCATAATTCATACCAATTGTTATATCTAAATAAACATATGTCATGACCTGGAACAAAGACAGAAAAACCTATTATTCGCATGTTGGCAGTTCTTATAGCCACATATAACTATCTATCGATTATCGAGGTTGCGGGGTTGCTGTAGAGGATATAAAATACAGATGCATGATCTGTTTCTAGATAGAAATAAGGTAAATATTGTAATCTGGAAACAATGTTTAACATTGTAATCTGGAAACACTGTAATCGAATTTCTGCTAAAAAAATTCACCATCAAATTAATATCGTCCATGCAAGGAAATCCTACGAAATATGGAAACAAAGATTTACAACTGGTTGGAGATATCTTCAGATTCAACTACAATCACTCAAACTGATCCGAGCAGCGGCGTCGTCTGAAGTTGAAGATGAGCGCCGCTGGGAGGTTCACGGTGGCCTGGTGCTACCCAACGTGGAATCACAATGCTAAGAGGAATGGAGGAAAAGCCTCTCGTGTGAGGTAAGAAATGGGGAGGGGTATATTGGTCACATGATAACATAAATTAGGTCCTCAACTAACAACGTTGGGGTCTCTACCGTTAAACTAAAGTTGAGTCCCTTGATTGTTACGATCTAAAGTTCAGTCCCTATAGTGGGAATCACCATAAAGCTGGGTCCCTTTTTTTGTAATTTACCCAAAATAAAAAGAGAGAAAATGATGCGTTGTGATTATGTATATACTATATATACTCCTTCTATTTTTTTAATTATTACAAATCTAACAAAATAAATTAGTGCTCTATTTTATTTAGAACAATTTTATAATTTTTATGTATAATTTTTTATAAAATCAAAGATAAAAATATACAACTCTCAAAAATGGGTGTTTTAATCCATTAAAATATCTTCAAAATTTTGTATCTTGTACATAATCTGCATTTTTACTTTATGATCTTAATGAAAGATGTAGAATGCATCGCCGTCTACACTTTTTATTTAGACCAATTTTCATTTGAAGTCTCTTTCTATTTCTTTTTTATTTTCTTTTTCCTTTTCATTTGTCGGTCAAGGTCAACTGCCCGTGAGGCTCTCCGTTGGTCCTTCTACCTTCACTAGGCCACCTCAGGCTTCCCCTTCATAATTCCAGCCAATCTGAATCCCTTCTCAAGTCGACCATGGTGTCAACTCCACTTCTCTCTCCCATGTGTTCCCTTCCCCCATACGAAATCCAACTTCTCTTTTCTTTATAACCACCCAATGAACCATGCCTCCCTTGTTCATCGTCAACCCTACACAATCGGACCTCCACGATGCCCCCAAGCCCCATGACCATCGGCAATAATTAATCTTCTACCAACAAAACTCCTCCCACCTCCAACTTTCAATAGAGCTGCCACTTAGAGTGAGTAGGAAGAAAGCTCTAGAAACGAGGGCCGTCGGTGACAACGAAGGACCTAACCCTCGAGCGATGACTTCTCCACCACCGGTGTGATCAGGGGACCTCAGACTTTCTTTCTGTTGCAGCAGCTTCAAGTTCCTGCTCCAACTCGGGTTTGCCGACCCTTGAGCGAAGGCCAAAGCTCAACATTTATTATTTCTCATCTCTTTCTTTAGTCTATTTGTTATGCTCTCTGCTACTGTGTACCATCTTCCTCTTCGTCCTTATCTTCTTCTTCTTCATTTATCTTCTCAGTCGATCCTTAGATATGAACCATGTAACTTCCTTCCAATTCCAACCGCCCAGCTCTTCCATCCATCGAGGCCCTGCACATCTGACCAACCTTGACTCTTGCAAAGAGTCGAGGATTCCATGTTCCCATCTTCTCCATTGCGATTCGGACAGTCACCCCTTCCCCACATCATCTTACATGTCCGGGGCAGAGCTTCCAAGATCGAACCAGCATCTTCCTTTGCAGATCCTTCACGTGTGTAATATCAAGCAACTCAACCAAGCACTCCTTCACAAGCATCCACCTTCAGACCTTGCTCCGCACCACTGCAGAACACCACCGCCACCACACACATCAAAGCTTTCATCTTGCTCATCCCTTCCCTTGATTTGAAGATCCTAGGAACCCAGCGCAACAACAGCAGAGGACCATCTCGACCTTCCTTCCTTGTGCCGACCTCCATCTTCAACAGTTGACAGGACCCGCATTTCGAGGGTCTCATAAATGCACATCGGAGATTTCAGAGATAGAGGGACTCCCTGTTTCAAGTAGCGCCAGTGATTAGCCACTCATCGCGCCCCACCCTTCGTGCTGCCTTCGCGTGTGGAGCTCGGACCTCCAACCAGCCTTCAGCCACCATCCTCTCGACATCAGTACCACCGTGCAGGCAATCCATTCCTAGAGAAAAAGGAGCCGATCGTCTGCAGTGATTTCCTCCTCGAGAGGTCCGTCCGATGCACGATGGACGGCCCTGATAGTGGCCCCCCTATCCCTGGCCCCTATCTTGGCCGTCCATCGTGCATGCTCTTCACATCCCTGGGAGTAATTGCAACATAGACTCTGCACTTACGGTAATTTAAAGAAGCATTTTTCAACGCTATTTTCTATTTCATTTTATTTTCAGTACAAGTTGGGCCCTACGTCTGAGAACCTATTTGGACTTTGACTTTTCATCATTTGCAAAAAAAATTTCAAGTCTCATAGATTTCAAACTAAAATCTGTAAAAACTATTTGAGATAATCTTGTTTTAGCCCGATTTGGATTTACAAGAAATTAACTATTAACATTTACTCTGTTTTAGTAGGAAATTTATCAAAATCAAATAGTGTCATAAAATTTTAAAAAATACTGTAAATTCATTTTATCATATTTTTAGCCTTTTTTTTCAAGTTTTCATAATTTTTGAATTCTGTCCGATCAAAATATTGCACAAAAAACCCTGAAAATATCCATTTCATGCATGCATATTTACCCATATAAATATATAAATACAGTTTGCATTCTCCATTGATAGCATAATTTGTTCTTTTTTTACATTGATTGCCACTTCTTGCTCAAAAATTTCATTTATAACAAATTATGCTATCACATATTGGGGGGAAATTATGCAATAATGCTTTGATATCTAATCAATTCAAGCGGATCCTTTACATTTTAATATTTTAATTTATGACTGCATTACAAGTTATGCTAGCTTTATTTTCATTCAAATTTGTTAGACACCATGCGAAATATTTTCTAATTTGAATGTGAAATATATACTATTTTATCAATATTTATATTTCTGTTTAATTTTTATTATTTTTCAAAGGAATGTTAAATTAATGAAATGACTTAGTTAATAATGTGATATTGTAGTCGAGCACTTAGGAATCGATCAAAAATCACTCAAGAATATGGAAAATCATTTCAAGTGATGTAATTTTTTTACTTCGAGCTAGCTCAAGGCCGAACACAAGGAAGCTATATGGGTCGCGTTCTAGTTAGAAACTTAATGCACGATTTTCCATATGATTTTTTTTGCATTTTTTAATGCAAAGAAGAAATGCAATGCGGATGTGAATGCAAAATGAAATCGATTTTAAAGAAGAATTCAAGTAACTTTGCCAAATTGATTTTAAAACAAAATGAACTCCAATGTAGCTAAGTTGTATTTTTCCATAAACCTAATTCAATGGAGAATGCAAAATACATTTTTATATATTTTTTGTGTCAATATGCATGCTCAAACTCACGACCACAAGGTTAGGAGCCTATCGCTATACCAACCGAGCTAAATGGGTTGATTGGTTTGGTTGAACAAGGAAATTACTATATATAATATTAAAAGCGGAATGCTTTATTGCACACCCATTTAGCATGCATATTTTCTAAATTCTGATATAAACATAATATTCCAATGTGGTTTATAGAAAATCACATTCTACATGCTTATTTTGTCAAAGAGGACACAATTAGTCAATGAAAAAAAATAGTTTTGGGGGTAAATTACAAACAAGTGTTCCAATGTATTATATATCAAGGGTGTCTATCGAGCTCAAACGAGTCAAGTCGACCCAAATCGAACTCGAACTCGATAAGAAAATCTGAACTTGAGCCCGGGTTCGATAAGGTTCGAGCCCTGGAATTCCGGCTAGAGCTCGAACTCATCGAGTTCGAGCTGGCTCATGAGCCTCTTAATGAGCCGTGAACTTATTGAGCTGGCTTACAAGCCTCCTAAGCCTTCTAATGAGTTACAAACAAAGATAAGATCTATCCTAATATAAATCCGTACAAACACTTACTAGTTGCAAATAAGGATAAGATCTATCCAAATATAAAATCAGTTGGAATTAAATATTCTTTAACCATAAACTTGATCAGAATTCGTGTTCTTGTTCTTAATATATCTCTTTCACATATGTATCGATCCAATGTGAATTAAAGCATATGCAGTATGGTTGAAAATAATGTGAAGAACTGTATAATTTTTTTACCGCATGCAGTATCGAATGATTGAAATCATTTTGGGATTTTGTTGGGTATCAAAGTTGGCACCGTTCTTTACTCATGTAGGATAAAGGGAATTATGAGAATAAAACTCGCCTTTGGAGATGTTGAAGACTTGATCATATTTCTTTTAAAAATAGGAGACATACCTTGGTTGGAAAGGAAACAGATTAGAGAGTGGTAGCGACACAATCCATATTCTAGGGCCCAAAATCCAATGCATGGACAGAGGGAGAGGCGGAGGAGCGAAGACTGAGAGGGAGGTGAAGGGGGGAGAGGGTGGAGCTTGCGAATGGGGCGAGAGCGGAGAGGGAGACCAGAGGCAGAGGAGCGGAGAAAACTTTGTACCACTCTAGGGTTAGGGTTGGAGAGGAAGGGGAGAGGGTGAGTCACGTGTGAGAGTGGGAGAAAGTATGACATGATGGGGATGGGCGTCGGTGGTTCCATGGTTGCCGTGTAATTTTGTGAATTTTTGCATTAGTATCTATCGAGTTATTAAGTCAAGTTATTGAGTTGAGTACAACCCAACTCAGGCTCGACTTGATAAGTTTAACAAGTTAGAAATCCAACTCGAGCTCGAGCTTGTTATGTTTCGAGTTGGGCTCATGAGCTCTTAAAGAGATGAGCTCGAGCTTTCCTGACATCCCTACATAATATTCGCCGATTCTCAATTACATGCCTCATCTTTCAAATGTAACAAAGACATGCCTAGTCTAATATTTTTAATCTCAAATACAAGTCTTTCTAAGCTTCCACAACCCTTAACATCGACGTTAAATCCATAATTCAAAAGCGTAGACCTCTCTTCGTTACATTTGAAAGATGATCTCCCTAATTGAGAATTGACATGTAATTTGAGTTTTTTTAACTTACCTTAGGGCCTGTTTGTTTGCCAGAGTACTCCAAGGTATACTGTGATACCCCCAGCTCCATCACTGCATTCTTGGGTTGGGATTACTTGTATAGATCATACATTTTCTTTGGTATAATATTTTTTAGCCATGTTGAAATAAAAAAAGTTAACATAAAAATCATATTATAATTATTAAAATACAAAATCAATATCACATCATATTATATTTGTCATTCCAACCATCCAAACAACTACTATTCACAGATGGATATCCCAATCCAACCCAGCTCAATTACCAAACATTTCCTTAGTTTTATCCACTTCCTCGTAGATTCCAGTGATGTCACATTTTTATTGTGTTCTCTCTTAGAAAGGATCTGCGTATTTTATCTCTAAATTAACGTCAAGCAATGGATGTGACAAGCGAGGATTCATTAACATTGTTTTGGAAAGGGTGTAGTATAGACATTTTGTTTGCTCATCATTATTGAAAACTATCCTCACTACAAATATTACTCTACTCGGTCAAAAATTGGATCTAGTTGGGGAAATAATAACATGATAAATTAAAGATATCCATATGAATAAAGTATCGAATTGCCGAGGTTCATCTGCTTGCATTGTGTTGGAGTGGGATGGGGTAACCTGACGTGAATAGTAGTTATTTGGGATGGTTATGAGGGTCGGAATAATGAATGTGATGTGATGTCATTTTTAATGGAATTCCGACACAAGAATAAAGAAGGGTAAACCGAGTTACTCCGAGGTAACCCGGTTATCAAACGGACCCATAGAGTCATCTTGGTAACTGGGTTGAGTTGTAGTATCCTCTTGTGAATAGTAGTTGTTTGAATGGTTGAAAGGGTTGGAGAAGGTTGGAATGATAAATGTGATGTGATGTCATATTGATTATGTGTTGTATTAACTTTTTTTAACGACTATAATATATTTTTGTGTTAATTTTTTTATTTGAACGTGGTTAAAATATATTATAACAAAGAAATTGCATGGTCCACACAAACTAATTCCAACCCGTAAATGTAGTGATAGAGCGGGGAGTATGTGTTACCTCAAGATAACTTGACAACCAAATGGACCCATAATATATCCCAGTGACGGAGAGAGGGGGGCGGGTGGGGGCTTAGCCCCCCCAGCTCTCAACCAAAGTCCTATTTATATTTAATATATAGTATTATATATAATCTGAATACATTATTTAATAGGTTAAATATACATGTTATGTATAATAGCCCCCATATCTCAACAAAAAAATCAATATATATATGATCTAATTACAACAGTTAATCGTTAACATTACATGATGTGCATAATCGGATACTGACACATCTGTATATGTCCATCATCGTACCCGTTTGTAAATCGTCACGGATTAGTTTTTATTTAGCACATATGGTATAAAATAACGATCTTTCTTTCTTTTTTCTTTGCATATATGGATATGGATTTGGATACCTGTTTCATTTTTTAAGATCTTAAAACGGATATGATTGCATATTTTTCTAGTATATACATATGAGTTTAATGTGGCTGCCCATAAGGGGAAGCTAACTTGGCTCCCCCACTCTATTTTCCCCTTTTTTTTATTTTTTTGAAAATTTCTTCCGTGAATATTCATCACTATATTCCTATATTATACTACTAAAATTTCGTGCGAAACAGAGTCTCCTGCGGCCTCCATCCAGACATTCATTTTTTTAACGGTAACATAATTGTTAAAAACGACCCATTCTGGATGGAGGCCGCAGGGGTCTCTATTTCATACGAAATTTTAATAGCATAATATAGTAATATATTGATGAAAATCCAAGGAAGAAATTTTCAAAAAAAATAAAAAGTGGGAAAAATGGGGGCGGGGGGAGCCAAGTTAGCCCTCCTTAAGGGGGCAACCCCATTTTACCCATACATATATGGAGACATGCATATTTGTATCCGCATGTTTGCAACCCTATTTCTATCTGCATCGGTTTTAAAATAGCATGCGAATACATGTACACATCTCAAAATACGTATAACACATATGATAAGGGATTGGTAGATATATTTATATTTTTTTCATCCATATAAGTAAAAAGTATTGTGTCGTATTACTTGTTTGAACATATTAAATTTAATGACATTACGTAATAGAGTTTAATGGGGTTGCCCCTTTGGGGTAGCCAACAATGGCTGCCCCCACATCGTTTTTGGTGTTTTTTTATTTATTTTTGAAATATATCGTCATGTATATTCCTCCCTATATACCTCCTATATGTCATTCGAATTTCGTCAAAAACAGAGACTCAACGGCCTCCATCGAGATTGTATCGATTTAAAAAGTCCTGTTACCGTTAAAAAATGACTGTCTGGATGGAGGTCGTAAGAGTCTCTGTTTCTGACGAAATTCGAATGACATATAGGAGAGATATAGGGATGAATATACATGCGATATCTTTCAAAAAAAATTTAAAAAAAGCCGAAAACGGCGTGGGGGCAGTTCTATTAAACTCTACTTAATATCACATTAATAAATATGTATTTCAGTGAGATGAAGAGTTTTGTAGGGATCTTTTTGTCAATACGATGCTTATAGATATTTTTTTATGTTCGATTATAAGTTTATATGGGTATTTTTTTGTAAAAAATACTTTCCCAATATTAATTTCAATCGACTACGAAATTATTGAAAGTTCGCCGTATAGATTGAGTTCGTTTCCACACACCCAACCTCATAAAGTAAAACTTCCGTTAATGTTCTACATATCCTCCAAATTTCTCTCAAATCCGATATCATTTCCTATTTTATCTTAGTGGTTAAAAGTCCAATAAATATTTAAACAACTTAAATCTTATTTAAAAGAGAACCGGACTCTTTACCATTGATATAAAATAGCAAATGACCGTGGATTTGAGCGAAAATCGAAGGATATGCATAACATTATTCGAAGATTTATAGGTTGGATTTTAAGAAACAAATTTCAATAAAATAACTTTTGTAACTCACATTACAATAGAGGAGCTCCTCTCGAAATACTAACAAGATAAATAATTTGCCCCCCCCCACTCCCAAATAATTTAGCCCCCAAAAAGAATTTTCTGGCTTCGTCCCTGTTATATCCCATCCCATTAAGCATCCATTGAGCTTAATATCTGTTGTTTCAGACTATTTACTGCTGTGGAAATAAGCCTTCCCCTTCTTCTATCTGTAAAACAAGATTTTATCGTTTTGAGTTTATATTACTATTGCTTAAAAAATTAAGAAGTTTGAGGATAATTGAAAGTCAAAATTTCTTTCTTCCAAACTCCTGTTTCTGAACGCTTAGGGTTCGTTTGGTTGCAGGGTTGGGCAGGGTTGTGTTGGCCCAATCCAGGGTACCCCTCCTTCTAAACATCCCAATCCTCCTCACAATTTACTATTCATAGGGGTACCCCAACCCAACCCTGCCCAACCCAGCAACCAAACGAAATATTGTGATCTATTAAAAAGACAACTTTACAACCAGCATAAGCTACTCAACGAATTTGAGTTGATGCAATTATTTTTTATTGAGACAATCTTGATTACTTGTGGTTAAACAGTAATCGTATATGTATTTAATCACAATATAAATTACGGGTTAACAAAAAGTGATATTATCACATATACACAACAGCCCGTCTAGCTCAGTTGGTAGAGCACAAGGCTCTTAACCTTGCGGTCGTGGGTTCGAGCCCCACGGTGGGCGTTAAATTATTATTTAATTTTGCTATGTGTTTTGCTCAAATCAATTATTTTTATCTTTAATTTTTTAACATTTTATTATTCTCCATGACAAATGTTAAATTAATGAGATGACTTTTCAACAACAAATAAACGCACACAAGCACACATTAACAAGAGGAGGTTTGTATAAAGTCTCATCTAGAAAATGAGCAGTACTTCACGTTGATCATTGACTTTAACACTATACATGAGGACGTACGCGAAACACTCACACAATCTCCTTGGATCATATAGAATCAACTTTGTTTTTGACTAAATTGGAATGTAATATCATATGAATATAGTAATGGAAGTATATGATTATATTTTTGAATGGGGACAATCCTATTTTTTTCTGCACACACACATATGAATTTAATGGAGCTGCCCCCCCCCCCCCCCCCCCCGGAAGCCAAGCTACCCTCGCCCTATATTTCGATGATTTTTTTATTTTTTTGGGGGGGAAAATACCGACATTACTTTCATCACTATATCCATCTAATATTACATTCTAATTTCATCAGAAACAGAGACTCCTATGCCCTAAACCCTAAACCCTAATCTTATAATTGTTATAATCGACGTGCTCTAGATGGAGGGCAACACAATTTCTGTTTTTGACGAGATTGGAATAACATACTAGAGGGATATAGTGATAAAAATACATAGTTGGATTTAAAAAAAATTAATTGAAATATATGGCATGGCCATCCCCGTTAATCCCTATACATAAAAGGGAGCCTACATTGGTTGGTGTAGGCATTATATTTTGATTTTTTAAAAAGTATTTTAGGAATTTAGATCACCATACATCATCACTGTAACACCCCAACCCCAAACTTGATCTAGCATTTAAAACTCACCATTGTTATAATCATAGTACCATTGCAAATTCAACATAACTCGGGACTTCTATCATATCTGTCAAGGCTGTCAAAATTTAGAGGTCTTACAATGGCTGAAATTGACTTCTTTCAGATGGCAAAGTTAGGGATATTTATTTTGCATGGGACTAGAAAATGCTAATTAAATCAAAATGCTAATTAAATCCCCCAAAATTTCATTCGAATGATAAAAAATTAATGAAAAAAATCGGATGTAGAGAGTTGCCTACACTCGCCGGTGACGTGTGTTGTTGTAAATCTCAGAAAATCTTCAAAAATTACATGACATTGCAAATTACACTCTATAACATAAAAATAGAAAATAAATGGGGAATTTGCATTTTAACTTGTGTCTTTTTCTTGATTCCAGAAGACTAAAAGTCAGATATATGTATCTCTGCAATCAAAGACTCGCACTACCTTCAAGATATCTCTTGTATTTTCGTTTTCAAATTTTGTCCGTTGCAGTATAGTTTACAATTTGGGTAAAATGGGTTGCTCCCATGGGGGAGCTAACTTAGCTTCTCCGCTTTATTTCGTCTGTTTTTTTTTTGTTTTTTTTGAAAATTTCTCCCATAGATTTTCATCAATATATTCTTATATTATACCATTAAAATTTCGTGGTAAAACAAAGACTCCTACGGCCTCCATCTAGACGGGATCTTTTTTAGCAATTCTGTTATTGTTAAAAAATGGTTGTCTGGATGGATGCCGTAGGAATCTCTATTTCGCACAAAATTTTAATGACATAATATAGGGATATAGTGATGAAATTCTATGGAAGAAATTAAAAAAAAATAAAAAAAGCCGGAAAAAATTACGTGGGGAGCTAAGTTAACTCCCCCAAGGGACAACTCCATTGAACTCTTACAATTTACCTCCTAAGTTCTCATTTGACATGTTTCTTGCATTTTAAACATTAATTTTCTGTATTTTTGCTGTCATTCTCCTTCTTCGATCTTGTTTTTCGCATTGGACCCATCCTCTTGAAAATTTTGCTCAAGAACGCCATCAACATGTGTGAAATTTACATCTAAATCCGCAAAGTTCTTGAAAATTATCGGCAAGCGTACTAAATATTTTTTTAAGAAAATTATCGGCAAGCGTACTAAATGTCACTAGAAAGTGCTAACATGTTGTATGAGTATTTTAATGGAAAAAAAAATGATATATGAGTTTTCATGCTTTTGAAATAGTGATAAGTGTTTTCAATCATTAAAACTCACGAATGATGATTATTCATCACTCTCATAACTAGCCATTTAATAAATGGTTGGATTTAGGTAGTGATTTAATTTATAAACAAGTTTTAATTCCAGAATATATCCAATTCTTGTCTCGAATTTGACACACTCACTTTGATGGATCAATCTGAATTATTGATTAGGTTGAGGAAGACGATCATTTCTTTGAATTGATCAACTATCATAACTATTCTCAAGATTTATAGGGGCCGTTTGGACTGGGGATCGCTCCAAAAAATTTGGGTTACTCGTTTTAAGGAGGATTTCCCTAAGGGTGTGTTTGGTATGTGGGTTTAGTGGGTTAAACTGGTAGCAGATAACCTATTTTTTGAGTTTGGTATTTAGATAGATGGTTAAACTGGGGGTGGGTTAGAAGTGTGTTTATTGTGATATGATTGTATTGAAGTTTGAAAAAGTGAGTAGTTATTGTTATGTAATTGTATTGGAGTTTGAAAAAGTGAGTAAAAGTGGAGTAGTTTATATTTTTTAGATGATATGATGGTATAATATATTATTTTTTGATGGAATGGATAAAAAATTAATTTATTTAATATATTAAGAAAGGGGAAAATTTGAGGACCCACTTGGAAAGAGAAAAGAGTGGGTTAGGGGGTTTACCCCCCCCAAAGGAGGGTTTACCCCCCAACCCGAACGACACCTCAAGGTTTTTCCTTCAAAACCTCTATTTCCAACCTATGGATTCCACCATCTATTTTTTTACTCTCCATCACGTGGGACCCACTTGAAAACCACTCTTTCTCTCTCATTTAATACATAACATCATCAATTCTCTCTCATACATTCTAGAACAAAAAATATTATAACATATCATCTTGTCATTTAAAAATTATAAAATACTCAACTTATAATCATTTTTCAAACTTCAATACAATCACATTACAACAAGCCTTCTCAATAGTAAAACTCTCTATCCAAACACAAAATACAAAAACATGTTATCCACCAGATAACCTACTTTTGAGATGGGTTATCTCTATCGAGAAACCTCTGAACCAAACGTACCCAAAAGGTCTTTGTAGGATAACCATCGATCTCGAGTGACGACTAAGGTCCCTTGGCAATCTTCATGGTCGATTTCTTTCACACAACAAATTACAACCATTTTTATGGAAGCTAAGTTAGGATTTCCGTGGATATATGAACGGATTTATCCTAAAATTACAGCACTCCTTCATGGGAAAATATAGCCTATATGTCAAAATTCCACACTCACTGTGGACAATACAAAGAGACCCCGGATGCCGATTTAGGATGAGTAGGGTTCGTGTGATAGAAACTAATACTCAAAGCTAATGGTAAGACTATGTGCCAAAACATGACACGTGTGCAACATTTCGAGCCATAGATTAGGGAAACCCAACGAGCAATTAGACACATGTCATAAGTATCATATGCTTTGCGAAGAAGGCAATTAAAGGCCAATTAGAAGGGAAGCAAAAAGCAGAGAGAGTTTGGAGCCTTACGGAAAGAGAAAGCACTAAAAGGGATTTTTCCATTTACAATCTAATCTTTAGTTAAATATCCACTGCAGGACGCAGACATTGGTTACAGAGATCCAATGATTGAGTACGTAAAGTGGGACGGTGCATGTTCATTGGAATCGGCTTTTCCGCTTTGGATACTTTAGGGTGTGTTTTGGTATTCGGGTTAGGGTAGGTTAAACCGGTAGCAGGTGATTCATTTTTGTGTTTTGGTGCTTGGATAGAGGGTTAAACTATGGATGTGTTAGAAGTGAGTTTTCTGTGATATGATTGTATTGAAGTTTGAAAAAGTAAGCAGTTATTGTGATGCGACTGTATTGAAGTTTGGAAAAATGAGTAGAAGTGGAGTAGTTTATAATTTTATTTGATATGATGGCACGATATATTATTTTTTATGGAATTGATGACGGAGAATTGATTTTTTTAATTTTAAAAAAAATAAAATGGGGCCCACATGATGAGAGAAAATATGGGTTAAGGGGGGTAAACTCCCCTTTCTTGTGGCAAACGACACCTTAAGTAACTTCACTTTTACCTAAAGTAGGAAACATAGCATGGATGAATGCCATATCATCTTTTATACATGCGGCATGACAACCATCTAATAAAAGAAAGGATTGAAGTTAGTTGGAACATAAATGTCAAACCTCTCCTCTCTTAATGCTGGTTACTTTTCATAAAGTTTGTATGCTACTTTATATATTTTAATAATTAAATATTTCCTATGCACAAAAAATATATATATTCATGTCACATCATCAGATCACTATTCATCTAGATAATCATTTTTCTATGCATGCAAAAAAAAATTACAACATCCAATAGATCAATATCATAAATACCTAATGGTAAAAAATATAATATAAACAATCGGGTTATTACTATGTGCCCATCAAATGGATTTTTCGAATGGATGTCATAGTATATAGATTTCTATATATTTGTTGAAGATGACTGCTCATATAATATGCATTCGTATCATTATGATGGATCCACAAAATTTTTCCATTGAAAACAAATATGGATATCTGTTACAATTATGGATGATTACCACACGACTGATTCCGTAAAAAAACACAATGTCCATATTCATATTCTTTAAGAAATTGATACATATATTTTTTTACGATCAAAATATGGAAACAAATACATATGATCTTTCATGGTTAGAGATGATATATTAATGCGCGGATACATGCATAACATTAATATCAATACGTTTCTATTGTTGTATGCATTTTCAATTAAAAATATTTATGAAATTATTGTTTGATATTGTATTTTTTGCGGATATTGATATATATCATAATGATATGAATGCAGATTATATGAGTAGCCATCTTCAATCAATGTATAGAAATCTATATGCTACAATATCGATCCGAAAAATCCATTTGATGGGTACATACTAATAACTCGATTTTTCATATTATAATTTTTTACAATTAGATATTGATGATATGAATTCATTGAATGTTGTAATTTTTTTCTAAGCATAGGAAAGTGATTATCTAGATGAAAAGTGGTTTAATGATGTGATATGAATATTTTTTTGTGCCTAAGAAATATTTAGTTGATAGAAATATAAAGTAACATAAAACTTTATGAAAAATAACCAACATTAGAGGGGAGAGATTTTTCATTAATGTTCCAAATAACTCCAATCATTTCTTTTTATTATATTAGATGGTTGCCACATGTATAAGGGATGAGTTGACATTCATCCATACTATGTTACCTACTCTAGGTAAAAGCGAAGTTACCTAGAGGATCCAAACCCCGGCTTTTCCATCTCAAAAATTCCTATTAGCTATAATCTAATGTCCCCTTGTAAGCTAAATGTCGTTGAATTCACCTCGAGTGAAACTCAAACTCGATAATTGAATTCGAGCTCGATAAGTTTCAAGTCGCACAATGCTGACTCGAACTAGTTGAGTTTGGACAGGCTCATGATCTCCCTAACCAGATTTTTGTAGGTTGACTTTATGTTCATTCTTTATGAACTTTAATTCTTTAAAGTGGCAGTTAAACTCATTATGAATCTATATATAAATGTATTTAATCAAGAACTAAAAATTTCGCAAATGATAATAAGTACATATAAACATCACACAATTAAAAATAGCATGCTCGTTGCTCCATTCTCTCCTCGTTCATACATCGTTTATATCCTTGAGAAATATAAAAAAAATTCAAATCGAGTTATCCCAACTCAACTAGTAATGAATAGATTTTTGATCATATATTCATATGAGAATGTTTGACTGCAAAGCTTACATGTACGTACCAAAGGAACAATGAAATAGGCTTGATGACAAAGCAATGTTTGTATTTTTATCGGGAAATAAATAATATATGGATACAAACTCTGGGACTCACGAAACAAGACTATCAATGTGTATAGAGATGAGCTTGGCCGAAGTTGACAATGGTGATTTTAATGTTGAAGAGATGCTAATAATGACAATGATGATGACTCGTGTTCTTTTCCGGTGTACATGTGGAGAAGATGTGCAACTAGAAGAACATGGGTTAGTTGTAGACCATATTGATGCAGATATAGAGTGTGACACCCATCTCCCTAGGACTTGGATGCTCGACAATCCAATCCACTTAAAGTAATCCCGCATTCGAAGCATGGAACGAAAGCTATATGCATAGCTTAAAAAGATAGTAGAAAATGTAGTAAACGTTTTCCACTAACATTCATGTAACCATGTCCACAAAAAATGTCATACATGTATCATTGTAATGTCCATACATACATGATATGCATCACTGAAAAGGTACAAGTAAAGACAATGGCAAAAATCACAAAAGTGTACATACCAACAAAAATAACAAAAGAACTAGCCAAACCGCTCAACGCAACAGTTGCGCCTGAGGACCTGCCACATTCGTAAAAGTAGGTACATTATGAATAAAGTTGCACATTACAGTGATAAACAACTATCCAAGAAAGAACCATTGGACGCTTAAAGTGTACAAAAGTAGGTAACTGTTTAAACCCATACCCCGTGAAGCTGATTAGAAAACATAGATCCTTGACAATACCTTATTCTTATTTTTGTGATACTAGCCTTTTATCTAAATCATGAAATCCCACACTTTTACCGTGAATTAAACCATTCCACATAATTTACCATGTGCCAAGTCAAACCCTACAATTTAGCATGTGCTGACCCTCACCGTTAGTCCGTAACCGATCCCTGGAAGTGTAAGTTTGAAACTGACTTGAACCTTATCCTTCCGATAAACCCATAACTCCCGAAACTCCAACTTAATACTAACACTCATATACTAATCAATGTGGCCTACACCATCTAGTACATACCTAAGTACCAACCTTAAGTGAAAGAAGTGAAATACAGAAAATCGATCAAAACTACTTGACACAACACACATGTAAACCGAGACTGACAATGGACAAAAATGACACATTGATGTGCCAAGTAGAATGTCCCTTACTAACGGCCTACCAAGATCACAATTAACTAAGATTCTATCCGGGGTCCCAAGGGTGCATACCCCACCCTTGGCGGCGCTACTCCAAGCTACCCCCATGCGATCATGCCATTGAAAGTCAGACATTGTAGCATGAAATCAGAACTAAAGCGAGAAACTCTTCCATTGATCCTAAAAGTCAAAACTTGGATTTGAAGATGCACGTAAGAATCTTACTCAAGCTCATCCTCACATGATCTCATCGAATCTATTAATCTCATGAGCATTTTTACTCAATTCTAAGTAACTTGGATCGCCATTATTATGATTATCAACATAGAATCTGTCGATTTAATCCTCAACAAAATATGAATTTATAATAAGATTAATGTCTTGAAATGCATATTCTTATTCATTTATTCAAAATTGTTCAAATCATTTCATAAAAATGTATATGTAATCTGTATACGTCAATTTTCTTATTATTAATCAAATATACATTTTCTCAAACTTACTAATTAAAGTATTACTAGTAAACTATTATTACAAAATCTACATGAAATATATTTATTTTTTTATCAATTTATGTATAATATAATATCATTATTTCAATAAAACATCTGGAGGTCAATTGCACAGAAAAATTAGTGCAAGAAGTTACGTTTTTAAAAACATTCCATATCAATAAAAATTTACATTGGATTGTTAATATCGTATATGCATATAGTTAGTTATTTCTTTATCATTACAAATATCATTATGTGAGGGAATACATATCTTAGCTATATTGCGAGGTTCATGAGTTCATATGTATCAACATTATATAAATGCTATTTGATTCGTTATTATTTCTTTATTATACAAATCACATGGTTAAAAAATCACACACTATAAGAAATTGGGCCTAAGGCAACGGATAATTTGAATATTTGTTGCTATATCTTCCGATGTTAAAGATATAACAATGAATATTCGTTGCCAAATGATATTTTGTACTTGTAATTAACAATGAATATCATATTCGTTATTAAAGGTCCATATAATGCTGATTTTTTTGTTAAATTATCCGTTAAAATTCACGCTAATCATTATCATATTTAGCAATGATTAGAAGAATACGACAACGAATAATCGTTGTTATATGATTCGTTGCGAGGAATATAGCAATGAATACCATTATTCGTTACGAATTTAAATAAGTAACGGATAATATTCGTTGTTATATATTTAACTATAGAAGATACGGTAAGGAATATTAAATTATTCATTACTTTAAGTCATTCTTGTAGTGATATTATCTGTGTAAATTTATAAATACAGACTTTTCTTTTGAAGAAGTTGAAAGTTGACCGCAAATGATAATGCCTACCTTGCAAACAAGATAAAGCTCAATTATGTTATACTTTATACATGTTTAAATTAAATTCTTATGGATTGTAATATTTTCCAAAAATATCTATTAAGGATTAAATATATAGTTTTTTTATCTGCAGCTAAGTGCGGGTGATTTTTCTAGTTAAAGAAGAAAAGCAAAAAAGCAACAGGAAAAAAATACCTGGAAGCAAGCCAACAATTCCACGTGTCGATTTACCACTCAAGAAACCCACAGGCACTTTCCTCCCACCCCACCCTAACCCTTCTCCTCCCCCCTACAAATACCACCACCAGCTCCCACCCATCACCAAACCCAAACACCACCTCGTCTCTTCCGAGCCAAGAAGCAACTCACCCACAGTCCACAACCATGGAACCCATCACCACCACCGCTGCAACCGCAACCCCCTTCACAAAGAAGCTCCTCCAGATGGTCCGAACAGTCTACTACATGCTCCGCAAGGGCATCCCCAAGCGCCGCCTCCTCGCAGACTTCCACCTCCTCCTCAAGCGTGGCAGGATCGCACGCAAGGCCCTCTTCAACCTCATGTTCCACAACCACAACAAGCACAACCACATGGTCGCCAATCCCATGGCGATTGACGAGAACGTCGTCTTTGCCTTCGCCTCCCCTTCTCCACTCCCGCTTTGGCTTTACGGTAAGAGCCCGTTGCCGGTGAGGCAATTGCGCATCACGGACTCTCCCTTCCCCTTGGTTGGAGAGGAAGGCGAGGGGGACGGAGGGGCCGTGGACGAGGAAGCGGAGGCGTTCATCGAGAGGTTCTACGAGCAGCTCCGCATGCAGCAACAGATGGTCGAGATGGACGCTGGTGGTTTCAACGGCTGAGATGTGACGTCCGTATATATTTTCAATGCGAAATTTCTTGCTTCATTGATATCGTGATGATCCTCGGGGTGAATCTCGACCGTTGGTCCTGCTATGCCGTGCCTCTGATGGTCATATGCCTACGATCCATCTGATGCATAATGTCTCACCCCATTTGTTTATACATAAAAAATGCACGTATTTCGGATTATTGCTTCCACCTTTTTTCCTCCATATCTATAGATACGTATAATACGGGGGATTTTCATGCTTTGAGATCAGATGATGTTTTGGATCTTTGTTTTGGTTATCTATGGCATTATGACTTTCATAATCTCGGTTCATGTCTGTGAACACATAATAGTTTAAATACCATTCACATAAATGTTATTTAATCACAGCCAATATTTTATCGACAGATATAGAGTTAGTCGCACCTTTGTTATTGCTTGCTTAACGTTCTAAAATTGGAGTTGGCGAATTCGACCGATGATGTTGAGTTTGTCGGAAGAGAACCCTCTACTATACAACAGAGCCTGCTGTACACGTAGAGTCGCTCGATCATGATTGAGCGGTGCACCCACAAAGGGTTACCAAAATCTGGATTTTGTGTGCACCGCTCGATCATAATCAAATGGCTCTGCTTGTCCAGACTCTGCTGTACAACAGAAGATCCTCTTCCTGAGTTTGTCTAATGAAGTTAAATCGACTTTGTATGTATTTTTCTGTTTGAGAACCCTTCTTGAGGGGCACATATACTCACAGCAGGGCCTTCAGTCCCCAGTTATATTTTTTTTTGTGAAATGTGTGAAAATTTTAATCATATATATATATATAGTTTCGCATAAATATCAAATTTATTCTTAATGAGATGTTTGGATCCGATTTTTCTTAAAGGAGAATGTTAAAATCAACATTTATGAGATTTAAAAGATAATTTAAAAATGAATTTTCTTCAACTAGATACAATAGCTAAAAAACGAATTAAAATGAAATTAGACAGGTATTTTTTTAAAAAATATGTATTGGATCTAATTTATAAACTTGGAATTTTCACAATTTTTTTAAAAAAAGAGAGGGATGATGTGCTGCAATAGACTAACTGCTCCCATTATCGAGATGGTCGACAAACATCCGGCCCCCAATATACCATTTTTTCTCAAATTTACCTCTTCATTTATTTGAGAAAATGCATTTTTCTTGGAATATCTCCTCTCATGTTATTCAGAGGAAACACAACAACTTTTTTGACACAGCAATCAACTAAAGAACCATTTAAGATATTGGTTTTTTTCTTCATTTTTTTCGTTTTTTAATATGCTCGCACGCGCCAAACCAATGTGAGCTCAATTTGATCAAATAATGAGCATCAGGTAGGATCGGTAATTGATTATAATGGATCAGAAGATGAAGTTGGGTGTCTTTGCTTTTGTAAGGTGAAAGGCGTGTTCTCATTGGCGCTTAGCCTTTTGTGCAAAGCTCCAAACTTCCCTTTTTGCTCCACTGGCATTCCCCTTCACGTTGGCCCCATTTGTTGCCTTCGTCGCAAAGCAAAACCATTAGAAATACAAGTTGGAGCTCGGATCGTCTGCAATACTATAGACTCCGCAATAACCGTGCGAGCCGTTCGATCTCTGCAATAACCACATGAGCCACTCGATCTTGATCGAACGGTTCACAAGAATTTGCACGACGTACCTGCAAAAAGTGCGAATTTGTACGAAACGCTCGATTAAGATCGGATGGCTTCAATCATCCACAATTTTACTGCAAAGTCTGCAGTGCTGCTGACGATCCTCTTGCATTAAGTTGCACTACGTGTCAATCTTCCCCGTAGCTTCACAGCGAAATTTTTTCATAGTTTCAAATGATTCATAGATGGCATTCAGATACGTACCATTCATAGGACATCGATTTTCGAACACTTCATCCCTCCAATGATTTTGATTAGTGATCGTACCGTACAATCAATAGCATCCAAATAATAACAAGTAAGGGTAAATTATAATTTGAGTCCTCATCTATGATTCTAATCACAGAATAGGTCATGATCTTTAAATAGTAATGATTCGGGTCTCAGGACCATTAATATAAGGAATTTTTTGAGGCTAATGATGAGTATGCCCTTGTTTAAAAGTTGGAACCCACCTTCCATTCTCTTCCCAATAAGGGCATATTCGTCATGAACCCGAAAATTTCTATTTCCTAAATGGTCTTGGGACCCGAATCATTACAATTTAAAGATCGGGATCCATTCTGGGATCAGACCCATAGATGGGGACCCAAATTGTAATTTACTCAACAAGTAATTAACACGTTGACAAGATTATAAAAAGATCACTTGAAATCACAGATGAAAAAGGGTACGGATATATCAGAATACTCGCTTACTGTATTCGAAAATTACTAGATATAGATATATTAATCGAATACAAATCGAATACGAGTATGGGTTTAAAAATTTTTCAGATATGGATACAGATATAGTAATGACTTGAATATCCCGATTCGGATATCCGAATACAATATTTAATATTATTTTGGATACTAGTTAATGTAATATAAGTTACAGAACCATGTTATTATATTAGTGTTCTATATTATATAATAAAATATATTGATGATATCAATAAACTTCTGTTTGTTCGGGAATGGGCACTAACGAAAGTTACGAAATCCTATCCATCTTTTTACTTCCAATCAAGAACACATGTTACCTCGACGCTCCCTCTTGTCATGATGCAACCTATTTATATTTTATTGACATGTTTTTTTAAATCATTATGAACTTTGATAAAAGTTCAATTTATATTTGTATGTATTTTTTATTCAATCTGTATTCAAATTCCTTGTTTATTAGATCCATATTTGGAATCACTATTTATCTGATTCATATTAAGATTGGCTCTTTATTCGATCCGTATTCGGGTCCACTTTTTATTCGATCCGTACTCGGATTTGATAAATATCCTATTCGTATTCGTATCCGAAATTTTAAAGATATGGTTTCCTTAATGCATATCCGAATCATATCCATATCCATATCTGTATTCGATAGAGATGAAACGAATATGGATAGGAAATAGGCATATCTAACATCAAACCGATTTGATGTATCGATTTTGTTTGGATTTACGGGCTGGATTCTGAAAATGATCAATCGAGCTGGTGATGACGTCCACAGTCTTATATTTTTTAAAAAACTAAATCATTAGATTATTGGTTTGATTCACATGTCCAATCAGATCGAATCGGATTTGACCGGTATATCATTCAAATATAAGTATGCTAATTCACATATTTAAATGTCATATGTAAAATTTGTTTAAACATATATGCAATGTCTGAATTACATGATTTTCAAAATAACCTTTAAAATAATAGTTGAGAATAAGAATCACCAACTTGATACTTTTCGTAGTGTGATGATGACAACTTCTTCTTGACGTGGGGGCATCATTTGTTGTTGCTAGAAAATGACAAGAACAACCATAATACGGGAAGGGAGAGATGATGCTCGTGACGAAGGAAGGGAGATGCAATGTTGGCTCGTGCATTCTCTAGACGTAAAAAGTATGAAACCATTCGAATTTACTGAATGTATAAACTTTGGAAGATAACTTGTGTTGGGAGAAACTTGGAAGCGAAAGAGTCAAATGAGTATTACATGTTGTGATGAAATCATATAATTATAAATTATCTTTCTCAAAAAGGATGGTTGAATCGGTGGTTTTTTTACTTCGATTTGACTGAATCAAACGGTCCAACCTAATTTTGATTGAATTTTATCTTATAAATAAAACCGATTGATTTAACCATTTCTCTTCTGATTCTTGGTTGATCCGGTCGGTTCGATTATGTTTTTAAAATCCCACTTTAAAATATAAGGATGGAGGACAGATGGAGTGTAGGATGAGTATATGTGTACCTAAATCCACAGCTTATTTTCCTTCTCCACTTTCTTATTGATATGGGAGAAAGAAATTGGAGGTATAATTTATATTTTAAGATCCCAGTTTAAAAAATTAAGGATGGAGGACAGATCATTTGTAACACTATCTAAATTATCACTTATTTTCATTCTCCATTTTCTTTTCTCTTGTGCAAGCAAACACTCAAATCTACCTTTTTTTTCATCTGCTCTTCTATTCAAGCTCTAAATTATTATCAAGATTATTTTTCATTGGCATTCTTTTCTTCCTTTCTTTTTTCATCCCTTCATTCAAAATAGGGCGATTCCGTTTCCTCTAAGTATAAATTGTGATCGGTAAATTACAATTTGGGTCCCCATCTATGGGTCCGATCCCAGAATGGGTCCTATTCTTTAAATTGTAACGTTTCGGGTCCCAAGACCATTTATGAAATAGAAATTTTGGGGTTCATGACGAATATGTCCTTGTTGGGAAGAGAATGGGGGTTGGGTTCCAACTTTTAAATAAGGGCATACTTGTCATTAACCCAAAAAAGTTCCTTACATTAATGGCCCTGGGACCCGAATCGTTACAATTTAAAGATCGGGACCCATTATGAGATCAGACTCATAGATAGGACCCAAATTGTAATTTACCCAATTGTGATTGCATAACTTGGTGATACAACACTAAATCGATGAGATCTAAATAAGCTGATCTTTTACGACTTTCTTCAGGTCAAAGTGCATCTAATATGCATTCACCAGTATCTATTGATTTGGCATTGCTTCTCTTTTCATTTCTTTTGTCATTGAAGATTTGAAGACAGCGAGTCGCTAGTCATTGTGCACGACTTTTGTGAACCTCGTTGATGACCCGAAAAATCAACCAAGCAACTAAGGTAGAAGAAAATATAACTACGGTCGTTGCGACCTCAGTCGCTCAAGAAATCAATCGGACCAACAAGAAAAATTAAGGATCAGACCACCAAACAGAGATATAAATCGAATAAAATCAATAGTGGCCCTGGCTATTAGATTAGCCTGGTATAGCGGCCATGGTCGGACTCAGGGAGCACGTAATGGCCTCGCGGCCTACGAAGTAGTATAAAATGAAATAAAATAAAAGAAAATTCTTTTTGGTGGATTTTTAATATTTTTAATATTTTTTGGATTTTAAAATTAATTCAGAAAATAGGAAAACAACAAAACAACCAACTACAAACAATTATTTAACTACTCAAAAATCATCCAAAAATTCAAACAAAAATGTTTTTATGTTTTTTATATTTTTTATGTTTTTGATTAATTTTTGGGGTTTTTCTGATTTTTGTAGAATTTTATAAAAATCAAACAAGGCTGAAAAATAAAGGCACTGTCAAGTCATATTTAGAGGGCCAAATTAAAATGCAAAATGGCCCTAAAGGTCTGAAGGTAATTTTCCTGTAAAGTAGAAAATACAAGAAAAAATTGGGCACTAGAATTATTATTTTTGGGTTTTTCAATTAATTATTAGAATTTTTATGGATTTTTAGGGGTTTTGTAATTTTTACAGGTTTTGTAAATCTAAAAATGACCAAAATTGGTTAAAAAATCAAACAACACAAAGCAAATATTATCTAATTTTTTTGTAATTTTTAAAGTTGATTTAATATTTTTTTATGATTTTTAAAGATAGACAGTAAGAAAATTGCGTGTTTTTGAACTTTTAAAAATAATGAATGAAGTCAAAAATGTCTCCAAAATTTAGAGAAAATTTTACACCATGGCAGGAGCCATGTATCCAATTTTCATCAAATTTGGAGTCGATTTGCTATTTTATTAAAATCAAACACAACGGTACAGTACATAGGGACCTGTACGCAATTAAGACAAGTTCCAGGGGGTCCGGTGCAATTTCTCCAAGAACTCATGCACCAAACGCGTGACCTGGGCACTCAAGGACCTAATTGCAAGAAAACTTAAGTCCCTGAACTAAATAGTAACACGTACTAAAAGTCCAGGGGCGAAAGTGTAAATTACCCACTATATAAAGCACATGCACAATTAAAACACTCACAAGGGTATTTCTGCAAATATCAAAAACATACTTTCATTCATTAACACCCTAGAACATAAGGCCCATACGTGCAAATAACCCACAAAGTCACGTGTCGAAGCACGTGTACTACTACATACAGGGGTATAAAAGCAAATAACTATAGTACAAGGTCCTCTATGCAATTTACCAAACAACAATAAAAATTTTAAAATATTTATAGGGCTAAATATGAACAACTAAAAAGATGAGGGCCTAAGGGTAATTTACCCTTTATTATATGCCGATGGTCGGATGCATGCCACGTGGAGATCTGACGGTGGGGAAGAGGCGTGGCTAAGCAAAGGAACCCTCGGTGCAGATCTGACGGCTGGGGACTACCCACGTGGAAGATCGGGCGGTTGGGAAGCGACGTGGGTAGACCGCGCTGATCGGATGGTCGCGATCCTCCCTCTGATGATCAAACGGCCACTGCTACTCCTCAAATGAACGACTCGATGAAGATCTGGAGCTGGGGGCTGGATCGAACGTCTCTGGAGGGTGCACGAAGAACAATCGGCCGGCGATCTTCGCCGGCCCAGTGCACGCACGGTGACCCTCCTCGGAGGCTTCTGAAGATCGAAGACGGTGCGCCTGGGCCTCCCGCGTCTAATGGGCTCCTCCGATGGCGCAACAGAGCTCCGGAGAGCTCAGGCGACACCGGCGGAGGCTGAGCTGCTGCCCCTGAATGTCGAAGCCCTCAGATGGGCTCCTTTGAACCTGCAAAGCTGTGAAACACACTCCTGGGTCGAGGGCAAAGTGCCTCGACCCGGTTAGCGGTGGTGGAGGTGAACAGTGCGGCGGGGCGAACGAGCTCCGGCGGAGTGACGACGATGAAGCTCGATACCCAGTTCCTGTGTGAACTGGGGTGAATGGTGTGGCGGAGAAGGTGCGCGGTGGAAAGGCGAAGATGATGGGTGACTCCGATGATCGAGAAGTAGGTGAGGGTGGTCGGAATCGGGGCTCGTCGGCGACGGGGTGAATTGGGCGAAAAGCTAAATTAGAGAAATGGAGAAGGAAAGAAGGCTACCTACTGGATGCTGTCGACTGTGTAAGAGATGGGGATGCTTCAGGTCCTAGCCTCGAGGGCCGTCGGTGCCCGAGGCTCGAGCACCACCTCTGGGCGGCGCACGGCGGCGCAAAGTCGCCGGATCGATGGCTCGTCCACTCCCTTCTCGCTGCGACACGGCCGGACGCAAGCTGTCACTCTCGCGGTGGCTGTGGAGGTCCTAGGGTGGAATGAAATGATCCAAGGATGCGAGAAAATGGAGACGGAGTTCAGGCTATATACGAGTGCAGGTCCGAGAAGAGAAGGCCGGGCAGGGTTTCGCGAAGCGCGGATCCCAACGCGGATATGAGGTGTTGACGCTCGGATCATGACGCAAAAATTCGGCGAAGTCGGGTCGGGCGTGCAGATCCGCGGGGGTTTGGTCCGCGGGGGAGAGTTGACCGGGGGTCAACAATCCCCCGTGGACCAATAGGAATTCAAGATTTATTAAATACTTGATAATTCAATAAAAAATAATAAATGAATTAATTTCGAAAAAAATTAAAAAATGAAAATTGTTTATTTTATTTTAAACTATTTTTTGTGATTTTTATTTATTTTTTTGAAATAAAAATAATGTATTTACAAAATATTATTATTATATACATGTATATACAATATTCATTTTTAATTTTTGATTTTTAATTATTTAATTTTAGACATTTTATTCCCATTTTATATTTTATTTAATTATAGAATAAAATTTGGAGTATTTTGGTATTTTTATTTTATTTTTATTATTTATTTACATAGGGTAAATAAATACTTATATACAAGTATGTACATGGTATATTTACAATGTTTCTTTTGATTTTTAATTTTGTTCTTTTTATTTTTATTTTTGTTTTTATGATTTTTATTTATTTATTTTCATTCTGAAATATGGAATATATATAAATTTTTGTGGGATTTAATTTATTTATTTACAAGGCTAAATAAATATATGTTTGGTCTTATGTACATGGTGAATATGTACAAGGAAGGTTATTTTTGTTTTCTTTTTAATTTTCTAATTTTTATTTTGATTTTGTATTTACAAATATATACAAATATTTACAAATAAATATGACCCATTTTTATTTTTATTTTTTAGAGGAAAATATTTATTTTTATTTAATTACAGGTATATGGACACATGAGCTCCCTTATCTCTCTCTACTTGGGCTTTTATGCGGTCAGGCCCATGCTGAGCCCTCCCTTGGGATTATGTTGCTCAATATTTATTCTAAATATCTCCCTCTTTTTCTTTTTAATTCTTTATTCTTTTATTTTTGCACAAAAACATGCTAATTATTACTTTTTACACAATGCATGTCTTTTGGTAATTATTTGTATTTACACCTATCTACATGTATTTGCAAAGGTTTTTGTAGCTAAAAATATAAAAATAAAGAGTGATGAATGGGTATTCATCACTCGATCTCTCCACTCCCATTGGTACACCTCCGTGGGTCCAAGATGACTTTCCTCTTGAGTTAGATTTTTCCTTTACCAAGGTTGATGATGAATATGTGATTCATTAACTTAATATTAAAATTTTATCTTAATTCCTATGCGAAAAACACTAACAAATTCATATAAAATAACAATAAAAGTACTTGCAATAAGAATGGAGTAATTTTATATGTTTATTTTGAAATAATTCCAAGAAATAAAATCCAATAAAATTAAAAAAAACAAGAAGTTGCATACTTGTATGTATTCATCTATATATAGCACAAATTCCCAACATTTTTAATAAATTCATGTAAACTCCGAATAACATTAAATCAATTGCATTGTGTACTTAATACTAACCTTAATTTATAAAAAAACTAAAAGATACTCACATGTACATTTGCAAATAAACTCAAAACTTAATTCAATAGACTAAAATCTATGTAGTTGAATATTTCCCTCATATAGTCTCATATGAAACATTACTCACCTTTGAATCAATACACTTAAGGACCCGTTCGGGTAAGGGGTTAACTCCCATTTTGGGGGGGTTTCCCCAAAACACATATTTTCCTCTCTCTTGCGGGATCCACTCTCTCTTATTTAATATATTAAAAATTTTCTTTCTCTTTCATCTGTTCTTACAAAAAAATAATATACTATACCATCCTATCATTAAAAAAATATAAAAATACCCAACTTCTACTCATTTTTTCAAACTTCAGTACAATCACATCACAATAATTACTCACTTTTTTCAAACTTCAATAAACTCACATCACAACAAGCCCTCTCAACCCCAAACCCTCTGTCCAAACACCAAACCACAAAAACACGTTGCCCTCTCCTAGGTTACCTCGGGGTAACGCTCTATCCAAACACACCCTAAATAAATACAAGACATTGTATTTTTTACTTCAAAGAAATAAAGTATATTGTATTTATTTTCTTGTCCCATATCCTATGTAGTGGAACACATTAAAGATGCTTTATATAAGGATATTCCATCATGCGTCTAAATAAAAGTGGCTTGAGTATAGTGCATTATCTTTTAGAAAAATCACGTTCACTTAATGTGTAGCATGGAATTTCATTATGAAGGGAGAGGAGGCAACCATATATCTATGGTCCTATGAGTCTACATCTAAATGATCATATCTCCCCACGTCTTAAGACCATCATGCATTGTATGGGCAATCTTAGATATAAAAGTTAAGTTCGTACTTAGAATGTGACATTCTTATCTACATATTGACAACGACGACTAGATTCCTTTCCTTGACCCAGAGGTTCATTTCTATTAGTTTTTTTTGGGTAAATTATGAAAAAGGTCTTCGTGGAAGCTTATGAAGGCCTGTATTTGAGACAAAAAAAGATTAGGCCCATTTTTGCTACACTCGAAAGATGAGACTCTTAATTGAGAATCGATACAATAATTGAGGCTTTTTTTGTAATTTACCCTAGTTTTTTTAAATCATAAACAACACTTTTCCCGGTGACAGGAAGAGCCCAAAAGGGACATGATAAATTTGTTGCATGCATGTTTCTGCTCATTTCCCATAAATTTATAGTTTAGTGTAACATTTTATGATGTTCCATATGTAAATCTCAACAGGTAGACATGGAGAGGGAAAATTATACAGGTAGACATGGAGAGGGAAAATTATACAGGTAGACATGGAGAGGGAAAATTATACAAGTAGACATGGAGAGGGAAAATTATACAAGGAAGGGTACAAAACGAAAATAAAATTGTATATATATAGGGAAAGTGGATCCTAAACCGTGGTGTAGGTAACTTTCCTACATCCACCCTTTTTCCTCTCAATTTTTAAGTTTTTTTGAAATAGATCTTTAGGGAATTTAGATCACTATTTGTCACGTCGTGTCATTCAAATTTCAACTTATTTTGAGACTTCTAACTTATCCATCAAGATAGTCAAATTTTAACAGTCTTATATTTGCTGAAATCGACCCTGTCTGATGGACATGTTAGGAATGTCTGTTTTACGTGAATTTTGAAACACATATTCTACTTAATATTACAAGTAAATCCATCAAGGATCCATTTCAAAAAAAATTGATAGAAAAAGGGGGTGGGTGTAGGAAAATTACCTACAGCTGGGTTTAGGATCCCCAAATCCATATATATATATATGTGTGTGTGTGTGTGTGGGGTGGGTATATATATATATATATATATATATAGAGAGAGAGAGAGAGAGAGAGAGAGGGGAAAGGATCCTATTCCATGGAGTAGGTAACTTACATACTTCACTTTCATTTTTTAACTTTTTTATTTTTTTTGAAAAATGCTTCAATAGATTTTCGTAACTATATCCCCCTAATATATCACTCAAATTTTATCAGAAACAGAGACTCCTATGTCCTCCATCCAGAACATGAAAAATACAACAAATCTGTGACCGTTAAAAAATGTCTGTCTGGATGAATGCCGTAAGAGTCTCTGTTTTTGACAAAATTTGAATGAGATATTAGAGGTATATGGTATGAAAATCCATTGAAGTATTTTTCAAAAAAATTAAAAATTTGAAAAAAAGAAATGAAGTAGGTAAGTTACCTACTCCATGGAGTAGGATCCCTTCACACACACACACACGCACGCACGCACACATGCATCTACCATCATAACATGCAAAATTCTTGTTTTGGTAAAAGAAAAAGTTAGGACAACTTTCATAAAATGGCTATGAAAACTACTACTTAATTTTAAAGATCTATTGATCTTTTCTTGATATAATTTATGGTGATTAGAAGCTAAACATGAAGATATTTTACTGAATAAATTTCACCTCAATTAGATATTCCTAATTCCATCATCAAGAAGTTGATCTTAAGCCCATTTGATTAATTTAAAGTAATTAATATTTATTTTCTTGAATCAATATATTAGATTCGCTAAATTGAAATGATATTTTTATTAGCCATTTGTCCTTGTGATAAGCTTATAAACCAAATATTACATCAAAATAAGATTGATAATCATTTAAAAAACATGCACCAATATTTTTATCACTTCAGGGACACGATCAAATCCTTCTCTTTTTTGGTATCAAAAGTCCCATTAATAGACATCAAAACATAAAATATATTTGCACATAAAAGTCTAGGTCATGTGATCGTTTTTCAATGATGTCCACTTTGGACAAGTGGCCCCCAATAACACTAATGTCGGGGCTCTCATCCTCGTCTAGTTCATGGGATGCTGCCACATTGACATGCTTGTGGTGGATCTACGGTTGACACTGATATGTACATGATGAAGACAACACAACCTCTCCTTTGGCCATTTCCTCAAAAATATGTCATACGACATCTTCATCCTTGTTGATGTGAGATCTGCATGCGCGACATCTACAAGCCTATGACTGTCAGTAGTCAGGCCCCCGAAGAAGTGTTGGATCAAGATGGTTCAAGGAATTTCATGGTGGGGCACTTATCTTGAAGATCTTTGAACCTTTCCCAGGCTTCGTGGATCAATTTTTGCGGTCCTTGGGAGAAGTTGCTAATTCGAGCCAGCATCTAATTGAGATGACTTAATAGGTAGAACTTGTAGAGGAATGCATAATTCAACTCCTCCCAGGTTGTAACAACCTTCCCCAAATGATTGATCCAGTATAATGCTTTGTCCTGAAGGTTGAATAGGAAGGTTGTCATCTTATCTACGTCTAATGGGATGTTAGGGTAGTGTGTGTGGTTCTGCAGATGCGAGAAATTTATTGAAGATGGATGTATGGTTCTTCGTTCGTGTTCCCATGGAACAAGGGAAGAAGAGACAAGAATTGTGGCTTGATCTCGAAATGTTCGTGGACCTGAGGAATCTGGATCCACTCTATCATATGGCTAGTGCCATGATTATACGTCTACTTCAATATGGGCTTAGGAGCCTCTCTTCTTAGTTCATATGCCCTTCCACAAGGTCCATCTCCATGTTCTTCATCATCACCTCCTCCTCCTTGGTTCTGTCTTTCCCTCTTAGATCATTAATCATGTTGGTGAAGGTAACCTATGCTAGAGCCTGATCTATGAGCTATTGTTGAATGGACTGAATAGATGCAAGTAACTAAGCTTGACGGTATTCTGATCTGGTTGCGGGTCTTGATTCAGTTGTTGTTGTCTAATGAACAAGATTTTTTTCTTATGGGTTTTAATATAATTTAATGAGAGATATGATCAATGTGTCATCATTCACCCAAAAGAAATCCCAAATCAATACATTTTTTATCCAATCAAAGAATAAAAGGATGTGCTTTTTATTAACCTAGTATAGCGCCGAGGGTCGAACTCAAGAAGGCAACTAAGAAAGCTATTAATTTTCAAGAAAAAATAATGAAAGGCTCCTTTCTTATTTTTCTCTTTTCGATGTTTTTATATCTTTTGTGCTTTTATATTTTTATGGAATTTTTAATTCATATATTTCTTATATGTTTTCTGATTTTATTTTTGTTAAAAGATGTTAAATTTATTTTTTTATGTTTTCATTTTTAAATAAATAAAGCAAAAAGAAATAAAGGAAACAATACACTCCTTTTGGATTTTTAAAATATGTTAAAATGTTTAGAAAATTCAAATAAAAATATTTCTATGTTTTTAATATTTTTTTACTATTTTTATGATTTTTAAATATTTTTAATTTTTTTAAGATTTCAAATAAATTAAAAACAAGAAACAAACAAAATAGAAAATAAGGACATGATTTTTGAGTTTTTAAAATTTAAAGTAAAAGTAAAATTATGAAAATATTCACAAATAGGATGAGATTTTTTTCAAGCTTCAATCAATCTATATTATGTATTTTTTCATTTTTAATGATTTTATATTATTTTTTAGTGTTTCTGTAATATGCATTTTTTATTTTTATAAAGAACTTTTAAACAATATTTATACAATAATTAAAATAAATTAAACAATAGACTCTCATTTTTTAGAATTTTCAATGTGACCCGGCTTTCACCTGACTTGAGTTTATGACATATTTTGCCCGAGATTTTCTTGAAGGGCCGACCATCTCTTTGGAAAGAATGTGAGGATGAGGGTTTGTGACCTCGATGAGTAAGGTCGTCGAGTCTTTCTCTTTCTGTCTAAGTTTCATAGCACTCCTGAGAGGAAGGTTCCATCTTGATCCCGCTGTTCTTGGACAAGTAATCCCCTCAGCTCCCTAATAAGCACCGAGGGCTATGATTTTTCTAATGCAAACATGGCAAATTTTAATGGTTTTTGGATTTTAAAAATAATAAATAAATTTATTTTACGTAGCGATAATTAAAAGAGTTAGATCTACTAAGTTGGAAATTACTAAAATTTTTGTGAAATTTTTAAATCAAGAATGCTATTTGTTTCATGCAAAATAAAAAAATAATGCCATAAATAAAGGACTAATATGCAATTATTACAAAGGTTCAAAGCAAACTATAACAAGAAATAAAATGTAAGGCAGAATGTGCAAGTTTTACAGCAAAGCACATGTGTATCACGTGAGACCAAGCAACTCAGGACCTATTTGCAAATACAAAGAAGTCTGAGGGGTTATAGAAAATTATCCAAAAAATATTTTGCAGCATTTGCAGGTCACGTATGTCTAGGGTTGGGCATGGGCCGGGCTCGGGCCGGGTTCGCCTTGTCCCGGCCCAAGCCCATTTTAGAATATGGGCTAACGGGTCGGGCCTAGACCCATTTTATTTTCAAAAATTAGGCCCAAGCCCAAACTCGGCTCAAACAAAATGGGTCGGGTTCGGGTCGGGCCGGCCCAATTTAACACCTATGTATACCAATATCATGTCTTCCATTCTTCTTGCATTTGTGTGGTTGTTTCTTATGCATGCGTGCATGTTTAAAACTATAAAGCATGCTAACTAATTTATGATTTTAACATTAGTTGTATGTTTGAAATACAAATGTAGTAAAAACATGGCAACTTAAACCACCATTCAATTCATCATTACATATTCTATTGTAGATGCGAGCACTATGACCCAATACAGATTGGTTACTTACAGTTGTACATGCTGTAACACTTGAGGACACAGATTCCATTCTTGCATATTAATATAATAATCTTGTATATTAATGTAATAATATCCTCAATTCACTAATGGATACGATTATTAATGTGTCTAGACATTTATTCTACACTCGAATAAGGATATTAAAGTTAGACCATGGTATTTGGAATGAACATGAATATAAATGATATAATTATACCGTACTAGATATGAATATACTTGCTTTAGAATGGGTCGGGCTATCGGGCTAACGGGTTTGAGCCTTCACAGGCCCAAACCCGGCCCGATAATCAATATGGGCTCATTTTAGGGCCCACGACCCGCCCATTAAATTTCGAGTTCGGGTTTGGGTCGGGTTATACGGGTCGGGTTTTGGGCCGGGTCGGGCCAGCCCAGCCCAATGCCCAACCCTACGTATGTCCCTTAAGAGGTGGGAAGTAGATCTTGCGACATGTGGCTGAATCTAAACAGCTAGAAACCAATCTAGATTGAGCAGCTGGATTGCTTCTCTTCTATTGATTTGACGATAATTGTAAAATCTGAAGACTCGCTATTCTTCCCCAACTGTGCGAATGATGACGGTTTTTCTATACTATAGGTGATCATTGATGCTCGATCTCAGTGATTCTAATCGTGCCAACGATGGTTCTCTCAAGTTGCTTGACATGTCTCGTTCGATTGATCTAATCCAAGCTGTGTTTATTGCTGTTGTAGGCATTGCTTCGAGTGTGTCCCACCTCCAGCTCCAGATTAGGCTTGTGATGCCTCTAGATGACGGCGGTCCTCGATCGAAGCTGATGCTTTGTGTCTCCATGTGCTTCAGCGATTAGCCTCCTCCTACAAGCAGTCAATGCGACTAGAGGGAAACAGCTTGGTCGAAGTTTAACGAATGTGGGGTAAATGGATGGAAGGATACTTCAGCGATGGAGGAGTTAGGATCGAAACTCAGAGTATATGGATATGAAGTGGCAGAATGCGACAGAAGATGCAAAGAAATGGTATGATATGCAGATGATGATGATCATATGATGGTTTTTAGTCGGGTTTTGGATCAAAAATAGAAGAAGAAGAAGATGAGGAGAAGGAGGGAAATTGGAGGCATAAATTGAAGGAAAAGCAACTAAGAAGGAGATCAGAGAGGGGAATAGTGAAGAGAAGAAGAAGAAATCAAAGAAGGATTAACCTGTAACATGGAGGGTGAAGGATGAGTCACCTGTGTATCTGGAGTCTCGACTCTAAAGGATTGTTGCCTCAATTAGCGGCGGAGTTGGGAAGCTCACGTGGCATGGCTCGAAGCCCTCACCAAAGAAGGAGACTGTGCCTCCCTCTTCCTCACTCACTAGGAGGACTGTCACTCCTCCAGATCTCGAGCTAGGTGTAAAAGGCTAAAAAATGGTGGATACCCCAATTCAAATATGAAATTAGCTCAAATAGGTGGTGAGAGTGAGCGAAATTCAAATGAAAATACCCGTACAAAATGAGGCAGGTCGAGGTGAAAGATACAAGGGTGTAGATCACAAATATGTGGACAATAATAGGGTGAAGAAATCGGGGCAAAAAGATGGAGGAGGTAATCGATAAAAATCCGAGAAAAGGCGGGTATGCGAGTTAGTCGGGTCTAGGCCAAGGGATGACTTGACCAGAAGTTGACAAAATGGCCTGGACCAATGGGAGGAAGCAGAGGAAAAAGATAAAAGATGAATAAAAACAAAATAGCAAATAAGTTAAAAATAAATTAAAATAAATTAGAAACTATTTTTAAATTAAAATATCATTAAAATAAATAATGTTATTAATTTAAATAATAATTTTTTAATGATTTTAAATAAACTAAAAAATTAATTGAAATAATTAAATAATTAAAATACACGTATTTACATGTATTAAATACATGTATTTACATGTATTAAATACATATATACAATCTAATTTAATTTTAATTATTTATTTTTACAAATAATTACATAATTAGTTACTTATAGAATAATTTAAGGATTTTTAAATATATTTTATTTTATTTTTATTGGTTAATTTAATTGTACTAATAGACAGTAGTATATACAAAATAGATATATTATACCTATATAATAAATGCATTATTTATTTTTTTTATTTTTGATTTTGTTATTTTTATTTGGATATTATACAAATAAAATAATTTGTACAAAATATTTAAAAATAAATATGTACAAAGATATATAAGAAAATAAAAAAAATATAAAAATATACAAGTATACCAACAAGGTCTCAAAACCTACTTTTTAAATATTAACTTTGATTTCAGTGAAACCATTTTTATTTGATAGATAATTTTATAAAATGAATTTTAAAAGTGAGTACACCCAATTCGGAGCTCATATGGTTGAGTTATGATGTTCGAAAGTTAGGCTTTTCAATTTTTTGATTTTGAGATTTATCTGTATTTATTCATAATTATTTATACTTTTGTATTTTTGTATGATTTTTCTAAATAATTTAGAAAAATAATTAAGTTAATTGGAGTCAGTACGAAGTTTATAAAAAATGAAGAACGTTTACATACATATAGTACATATACACAAAGGGGTCCAAATGCCAAAAATCGCACAATTTATTTATGATTTTTTGGTATTTTTAATAAATAATTTTAGTTATAAACAAAGTTCAAAAGTGAGTTTTCTCAATTTGGAGTTTTTTTATAAATAGTTATGAACCTGAAAAGTTGGATTTTATGGTTTTTTAGGTTCATTCTATTTTTTATTAAATAATTTTATGATATTTTTATAAATTAATAAATATTATTATGAAAATCTTTGATGAAGGAAATATTTTTATTTGAGGTTATTTTGTTGATGAATAAAATATGTGAACATATGCACAAGATGAAAAATGATGTATATGTATAGTGTGATATTGATTTTTGCGATTATTTTAAGTTATGGACCATATATCCCCGTATTTTATTCCTTGTCGATCATCCCAATGCTTGACCTGGTCTCGGAGTTTGGGCCAGTCTATATTTATTTCATATATACAACCTTCTCTTTCTTTCCTTTTTCTTTTCTTCTTTATTCTTTTATTCTGGTGTAAGTGATAAATATATAATATTAACAAATGAGTGATAAATGATAAAAGATGATAATTATTATTATTTACAGATGTTTTGCCAAGGGTTTTAAGCTAAAATAAAAGAATAAAGACGTTGAATCATGGATTCATCATTCCTCTATACTTTACCTTTGTTATTCCCTTAGCAGACACTTATTCTAAGAATGATTGAAAAATAAAAGAAAAGAAAAGAAAAAGGAGAGAACTTAGAATGATTTTGATTTTTAAACTCATCTTCATAAAATCAAAGTATGGAGTTCAGTGAGACCTTTGGATTATTAGTTTGGCAGATCCTTATTGGGAATATGATTTAAGACGTAACAACCTTTAAGTTCCACAAGTCTCTATTTAGGTCACCTCAACAATCAGGTCAAAAAAATTCCTCATAAGTAAACTCTTATGACTATGAATCTTACTTGTACATTGTAATTGAAAATAGCTCTCCACGTCAGAAGTGACAAAGAACAACCTTCTCTTAGCAAGGTAACCCTAATGCCCCAGTCTAGCTGCTCTTTCCTCGTGGAGCGAGGTATTTCCTTCTAAGGTCAGTTACGTGTTGTGTCCACAATTGAAGGGAGGGGGGATAAAAGAATTATAAGAGAAGTGGAGTGTGGTCAGTGTAGCCACATCTCCTTATGAAACCGGCCAATGTAGCCAAGTCTCCACTAAGATCTGCAGTCTCTCTGAAGCTGGACCAATGTGGTCAATATACATAACTTTATTCTTTTTTTGGAATACATTTGCTTCTATTTGGTGGAAAGAATTGTCGCACTGCATTGATCTTATTGTTCCCATATGGATATATAATCTTCCTTTCCGCACATGTTTTGGGATCTTAGAAAATTGTTCCAGCAAACCATGCCTCATTTGAAGCTTTATTTCAACCCTTAGCTCCCGTCTTTAGACGTCCATTCCACTAGACTAGGTTGGGGTGCACTGGCCACTCAAGGTGACTGCATATGTTTCCATTCGTGTGCGTCTCTTGCTAAAAGATTCTACCCCTCACCACCTCATCAAAGAAGAGCTACATTTAAATAATTATGGATATTTTGCATATTGACCCCTGAAACTATTGTAAACTGCATTTGAGTCCATGCCAGGTCACCACACGTGTCGTCCCACGTGAGGTGCCACTTTACAGAAACACCCTTGGTAGTTTTTATATTTATTTTTAGTCTAATGAATTTAGATATCAATTTATATTTTCTGCATATTTGCAGATGAACCCCTGGATTATATTTTAATTGCTAATATGCCCTTTTCGGTTCATGTATTTTTAGTGCTTGAATTTCATTTATTAAAAATAGCACCCATGCTCCAAAAATTGTGCAAAAATAGGGTTAGACTTATGTGGTCATGTATATTCATGCCATATTTTTAGAAATGCATTTCGATCATTTTTAATATTATTAAAAATCAAATGAGCATGTTTTCCCCATCTACAATATAAAATAATAAAAAAATAGAAAAACACTTTGAAAAATTCCCCAAAACATATAATGTGTTTATCTAAGTATTTGGAACCTTCAGACCAAAAATCACTAAAAATAAAAAAGAAAATACATAAAAATAAAAAAGCCCCAAAAATATTTATAAAATTCTAAAAAATTCTTAAAATTCATCGTTCATTTTCTAATTTTCTTTATTATCTACATATTAAAATTGATTTGAAGAATTTTGGACTTGATTTGATACTTTTAATCTTAATTTCAATTCTGCCTATTTAATTAATCCTTGATTTGGGATATTTTTTACTTTAAAAATCTATAAAAATAGCAAAAACCCTAAAAAATCACAAAAACATCAGAGAAGTTTTTAAAACCTAAAAAGTTTTATTTCTTGTATTTTCTTTGTTTTAATTAATATTTATAATGATATACCCCTATATTATATATAACCTTACATACTCATATATCATATACTTAATTAAAAAAGAGATATATTATTATTAATATATATTATATTTATAAATATCTATGTACATAAAAAATGTGAATACCTTATAAGTATATCTTTACCTGTGTATATATTTGTATATATGTATCAGTCTAATATATATTATTATTATATATATATATATTCATTATTAATTTCATTTAAAAAATACATCTATAAAAAACCCACATAACGAATAAAGACACACATGTATATAATATACATTGATTAAAAATAATCATAGGCTACCTAACTTGCTCTCAGTGGATCAACCTCTACATACTTGCATGCTATACATTTTGTGTTGTAGAGGATAATAAATATTAACTCACATTCTTGCTATTTATTGATTATTTTATATTGTGGGTTAACTATTGATTGAACGATGTATTTGTGAGCGGTCACCTCTGATACACTCTATCTTTGCTTTGTAGCAAGGCTATTTTTAGACCCTTGCTAGAACCATCATTTACGATAGGAGAGGGAGAACTAATGGGTCAACGAAGGTGAGGAATAAACGGGGGTTACATGCATGGCGATATGATGGTGGGTGATGTCGAGGAGAGGTGAGGGTCCAAGGGAGAATGCATGGGCTGCGTTCCTGGAAGTGTAACGACTGAAGGGGAGGGGGTGTTGAACATGGGTCAATGTACAACTACTTGTGACTGGCTGGCAGACATGGAGACACTAAGGAGAGAGAAGGTGGAAATGGCAGGGGGCATGTTCCAATCAGAAGGCACTAACGTGTTGACCGTTGATCAAGAAGAGAAAAAGGTAAGAAAATAAGAATAGAAATACAAGAAATAATCAAATGAAAAAGCGGTCAACATAAAAGTTGTTGGTCTCAATGAGATCTACATCTTTCATGAAGGATTGAAAAGCAAAAGAAGTCATTTGTACAAAATAAACTTTTATATAGGAATTAATTGTCAATTAATACCCATTATTTTAAGTTTTGTGTTTTTTGTATTTTAATTAGGTTGTAATTAATGGGTTACTTTATATACAATATGTACAATACTAATTTAATTTTTAAGAATTTTTGTATGTTAAGAAGAAGGTGAAATAAATTTATCAAAGATGAAATATGAACAAAATACACAAGGTCAAATTCTTTTGATTTCTTTTAATTTTGTGATTTTTTATGGGTTTTAATTCTTTACGCCAAGGTAGTTAATGTATTAAAGAATATACATGAAGAAGAATTAATCTAAAAAATGTGATACTTTACACATAAAATAATAGTCTTATGATAGGAAAAAAACTGAGAGCTATTTATTTACAGATTTTAGCTCTATTTTCTTACCATGTTAATGAATGTTAATTAATATATTTTACGGGTTGTAATTATTGATTTGTTAAGGGAATTTTACTAAGGACTTCATACAGAGTAGATGAATCATGGATTCATCACACTTACAACCAGGCTCTCCCGGCCGAAGGATGGTTGAAAAATGCTATCTTTAGGCTATTGTAGGCTCGCAAAAGGGATCTTAAAAATGAGATGATTGGTTGGGCTTCTCAGTTTTGATTAGGGCGATGGCTTCTCGTTGGAGTATGTGAGGCATCTTCGATCATCGCCGGAGTTCTAGTCTAACTGCTACCCCTTCTCATGTTTTGCTAGCTCTAGGGGCGACCACAACTGCTAAGACATGGTGGAGGATGGTGTTGAAGATATGGAAGCAAGGCGATGAAGCTCAATATGTGGTATAGTGGATAGCCAGAAAAGAGGACCATGGTGCTTGTATCCTCTCCTATCGAAAGATCACATGTAAGCTAATGGAGTTGGAAACTCAATGGACTGTGCCTCCTCATTGCGGACCTGCAAGGGAAATTTGAACCTCGAGCTAAATCTCAGCTTGGGGTCAAACAACATAGGGTGAACGATAGAGTGGACCTATTAGGGATGAGAGAAGGTGAAGGTCCTTATGGACTTAACTCTTACATAACATATTATGATTGGGATGGAAGGTCTGGTGGACAAGAAGGGTTGATCTCATGCAAGTTGGGTTTATAGATTTCACTTTGTTGTATTTTAGTTGGGTTTTAGAAATAGAGAAAGAAAATGCGGAGGAGAAGAACAAGGAAGAAGGAGGAGACAAAGGAGGTGGGTTGATGAGGCAGAGCTACGTTCCGGAAGAAAGTTCAGTCGTGGCTGAGTTCTTGAAGAGGTGGTTGTGTTGCTTGATCAACGGTTCTTGAGATAAACTCTAGGTGATCTTGGAATCAGATGAATACGATACTTGAACAAGAAGATGGTTAAAGCTAATTCTTAGGGTCAGAGCACTTGCATGGAGGAGGCGGTCAAGGCAGAGTGGATGGATGGAGTAGGAGGAGGGAGGGAGATGGGTTGATTTTCATAGATACGACCCTCTTAACCACACCATGATTTGGATAAAGCATGGTTTGTTCAACTCATTAACGGATATACTAGCGGAAGAGCACAAAAGATAATTATGGAAGAAGTCAGGGGTACAACTATATTCGAAAAAAGGAAGGGGCATAACTGACATTGTGATATCTAATAGGGGGCACAAGTAATTAAAATCCAATATTGAATACTCAACACCATACAAATAACTATCAATACACTAAGGAAAATATTTTTTAAAACATGACGATTTAATCAGTATCGAACGAAGTGAATTGCATGCTCATTAGTGTGCTAATGGGCTTAAAACTCGTTGGGAAATCTCTCTAGAGAGAGAGAGGAAAGGGATCCTACTCCATGAAGCAGATAACTTATCTACTCCCTTCATTTTTTGTCATATTTTTTTATTTTTTGAAAAATACTTCCATGGATATTCAAAACTACATCTCTCTAATATGTCATTCAAATTTTGTCAGAGACAGACTCCTACGGCCTCCATCCGGACAATCATTTTTTAACGGCCACATATTTGATGTATTTTACCTGTTCTGGATGGAGGCCGTAGGAGTCTCTGTTTCGCTATGTGACATGAGGAGGGAGAGCAGTGGCTTGGGAGTACGAGCAAGAAGGGCACACGAGGGAAAGATGATGGCGTGAGGTTGAACCCGTACGAGGGAGGAGCTCGAGGACACAAGGGAGGACGAGGGGATGAAGGATCTGAGGGCCTTGCGGGGAACCATCGGTGGAGCTAGGGGATGTGCGTGGGAATAGAGGAGCTGGGGGCTGCGCAGGCCGGAGGAAGAGTTGGGGGCCGCACAGGGTACCGACGGAGAGGCTGGATTTGCGTGGGGGTGCGAGTAAGGTGCGACGATTTCTCAATATGAGAGAGAGAGAGAGGGGAGCACGGTGGAGAAAAGCGGGGGAGGAAAGTGGGGATTTTACTTTTGCTTTTGGGAGATCCAACGGTTTGTGATGGTGGCATCCGACAGTTGGGGACGATGCAATAGGGAAGTTGCCTACAACCGGGAGCAGGCTCCCTTTCCTATATATATATATATATATATATATATATATATATATATTTGTGTGTGTGTGTGTGGGGGGGGGGGTGGGTTCAATGGGGCTGCCACAACATGGCTACCGCTGCCCCTTTTCGGTATTTTTTTAGCTTTTTTGAAAAATATCACCGTGTATATATATATATATATATATATATACATGTTCTAGATGGAGGGCATATGAGTCTTTGTTTCTGATGAAATTCGAATGATATATTGGAGGGATACATAAATGAATATATATGATTTTATTTTTCAAGAAAAATAAAAAAATTGTAAAAAAAAAGACGAGGGAAACCTCATTTTTTCCTATATATATGTATATATAAATGCAACACACGCGCACACGCATAAGGGCCCTACCTTTTTGTTATTGAGGAAAGCCCACCATAATTATCATTTGATTTGAATCAAGGGTTTCATCCACATGCCTTTTTCAAAAGGGTATTTTGATTACCCGATTTTAATTAATTTTCTCATCCATTTACTATTTCGAATTACTATTTTTATCTCATCTAATTTTGCATCTTTTTGTGAGTATCTTATATATTCACAAAATATAGTTTTTACTCATGTTGAGTGATATTAGCTTTGTAGACTGAAAAGCTTCTTTGTAAAAGTGATATTCCATTTAGTAAAATCTATATGGTACTTTGTAAATATGAAGAACCTCTTTACAATATTCAATATTATAGTGATATTAAGCAGAACAAAAGGCTTCTTTCTAAAATTAATTATTTATATGTAAATTTTGTTGGTGTTATGTAATATTAAGAATTATTTTGTAATATTTTATTTAATTTTACATTCTCAGCCAACATTTGTTGTCAAATATTGTGCATGGATTCGTATAATACGTACTTTCTATGTAAATTCCATATGGAGCTCTGCAAAATAAAAAAGTAATTAGTATTTTACTTATTTTTTAGGGATTTTTACCCGGCAGACCTTATAAACTTTTTAAATTACCTCTACGACCTTTTCCACAACGTAATTACCCCATGGACCCTTTAAATTACCCTAATAACCCCCACGGGATTCAAACAGATTACTCAAATGGTTCATGGGGGTAAGAGTTGGCAAGTTTACGAGGTCGAGGGGGAAATTAAAATGTTTCAAAGATCGTGGAGGTAATTAACAAAGTTTATAAGGTCTGCTTCGTCTGTAGAGATGGACAATGGCTTAGACGAGGATATGGAGTCTAGCAGTGACTGTCGTCACCCGTTATCCTCTACCTGTTGTCATCTTCGCCACCACTGTGCTCCACGTATTACCATCCTCGCCACCGTTGTCCTCCACCTGCTGCCATCCTCACCACTGGAGTCCTCGACAAATGTCGTATTGATTTGAATTTTGAATATAAAAAGAGAAACCATTTCGATATAATTTAGGTTGTAGAGTCATTGAATTTTATATTTAGAATGTAACAAAATGAAAAAAAAAGGGTATTTTATTGTCAAAATAATAATGGATTACATTTTTAAACTATCAATTTCGTATTAGAAACATGTATTTCTGGTCTTATAATCTGATCCATAGGAGATTATTTATGTTGTCATAAATTTTTCATAATGTTCTTGACACCATTGGTTTCTTTTAATCCAATAATAAAATTATAATTTCCTAGATGATTTTTCCTTCTATTTGTCCTTTTCGAGCAAGACTTTTCTTCATATAACTCCAACATTTTGGACAGTTACTTGATATATCTAGATTTTATAAGGAAAAGAAAGTCATCACTCCTTGACTTGTATGGTCTTGGTTTATCTCTGGTTCAAGGTGAAGGGATGCAAACAATATAATATAACTAGAAATAAATATTTTACCATATTTTATTTTAATTTTGATACAAATATCGATGCAAATTTTACACAAACACACACACACATACACACATATACATATATACAATCATTCAAGCACATATACATGCATACATTTCTAAACACACAGTCTTATCCTAATTATATAAAGCTTACATGTGTCATATAGAAATAGTTTTAAACTTCAAATGCACTACAACAAAATTACTCTAAGACAACAAATAGTTTAATATTTGTTAGCAAATCTTCGCATAGTTAAATATATAACAATGAATATTATTCATTGCTTGATTCGTTAAATTCACAATGAATATTGCATTCATAGATATATCTCTTGCAACGAATAATATAAAAACATTTATTCTTTAACTTTTTTCTTATAATATTTATTAAATTTAGTAGTGATTAATGCTAATCTTAAAAAACAAGTCAATGAAGGAAAATCATTTTTACATGGAACTCTAACAACAATTATTACATCCATTGCTAATTACAAGAACAAAAGATAATTTGACAACAAAAAGTATCAAATGTTATATCTTTAACATCATAAGACATGGTAATACATACTCGAATTATTCATTACCTCAGGTCTATTTTATGTAGTGATAGCTTGGACACATCTTATATATATATATATATATATATATATATATATATATATATATATATATATATATATATAGAGGGTCATATGTGGCTGCCCCCTAGGGGCAGCCAACATGGCTGCCCCCGCCTTATTTGGGCAAATTTTTTTATTTTTTTTGAAAAATAACACCATGTACATTCATCCCTATATCCCTCCTATATACCATTCGAATTTCGTCAGAAACAGAGACTCCTACGGCCTCCATCCAGACAGTAATTTTTTAACGGTAACAAGATTTTTTTAAATCGATACCATCGAGATGGAGGCCGTAGGAGTCTCTGTTTCTGACGAAATTTGAATGGCATATAGGAGGGATATATGGATGAATATACATGGTTTTATTTTTCAAAAAAAAATAAAAAAACGCCGAAAAATGGGTGGGGGCGGCCATGTTGGCTGCCCCCCATTTTTTCCATATATATAGGGCTTATCCAGTGAGCCCTGTGCCCATTAACATTTCAATGAGCACTCATTCTGGCCATACACGTGTATTAGCAATAACTCTATTTCTAATTATAGGCTACCACGTATTTAAAAAATCCTATATTTCCTATTATACAACGTCCTTAAAAATTGGAAGATGGTTTTGGAAAGAAACGATTCAAATAAATGATTCCACGCGGATGATTAAGGATCCAAAGGTTATGATAGTAATAAATATAATTCGGGCAAGTAAATACTTATTGTGAGATCAGTAGTATCAAGACAATGATCAGTAATTTACATCCAAATAGTTACATTGTACAGAATCTAGTAATATGTATAAAATGGTCAAGTAAATGTGTGTTGTGAGATCAGTAATGACATAACAAATGGTTAGTAATACCATTGTCTATGTAATGTGCATTGCATTAACAAATAGTTACTTTCTTACTTGAGCAATGCCCGTGACTTATTGACCATTACTTTGTTATAACTGATCTCATAGTAGCTATTACTTGAGAATCGTACACATATTACTGAACATGTGATACAAGACAAGCACTTACTGATCGTTGTTTGGATATTACTGACTTCACAACAAGCACTTACTTGTCCATTGTATATGTATTACTGAATTCTGCACCATGTAATAAAATGAATGTAAATTACTGTCCGTTGTTTGGATAAAACTGATCTCACAACAACCGTTTACGTGAGTATTGTGTCTAAATTACTGAAGTCTATTCAAAGTAATAATACATATAGAAATTACTGACCATTTGTTATGATTTTACTGACTTCACAATAAGCACTTACTTGACCATTGTGTATATATTACTGAATTCTACACTATATAATAAAATGAATGTAAATTACTGTCCGTTGTTTTGAATATTACTGATCTCGTAACAACCATTTACATGATTATTGTATATATATATATATATTACTGACCTGAGCATTTGAATCTCGATTTTCTGCAAGAAACCATCGATTCGAATGTTTTCTTTTCAAAACAATCTTCCTATTTTTTAGGACGCGATATAATTGGAATATCACTTATTGTTAAATCGTTTTGCATATTAATCTCTTTCCAAAAACAACATCCTTCGAAATAGGTCAATTGGTAATACACGTGTGTGGCTTACAAATGGTGCTCACCGAAATGCTAATGAGCCCTGTACGCATTGGATAAAAATCTTATATATATATATATATATATATGGGTTAAATGAGGCTGCCCTCTGGGAGTAGCCAACTTGGCTACTCTTACCCCTATTTTCCCTCATTTTTTTATTTATTTAGAAAATAAAAATTTGTAAATTCATCATTATATCCCTCTAACATTCTATTAAAATTTTGTCAGAAACAGAGACTCCTACGGCCTCCATCCAAACATGGTCGATTTCAAAAATCCTGTGACCGTTAAAAAAATGACACCAGGATGGAGGACCTAGGAGTCTCTGTTTCTGACGAAATTTTAATATAATGTTAGAGGGATATAGTGATGAATATACAAATTTTTATTTTCTAAAAAAATAAAAAATGAGAGAAAAATAGGGGTGGGAGTAGCCAAGTTGGCTACTCCCAGGGGCAGCCCCATTTTACCCTATATATATAGGGATAAATGGGGCTACCCCCTAGGGGGAGCTAACTTGGCTCCCCCCGCCTCGTTTTCACCATTTTTTTATTTTTTTTTGAAAATTTCTTCCATAAATATTCATCACTATATCCCTATATTATGCTATTAAAATTTCGTGCAAGACAGAGACTCCTACAGCCTCCATCCAGACAGTCATTTTTTAATGGTAACATGATTTTTTAAATCGACCCCGTTTGGATGGAGGTCGTAGGAGTCTCTGTTTCGCATGAAATTTGAATGACATAATATAGGGATTTAATAATGAATTCACATGATTTTAGATTTCAAAAAAAATAAAATAAAAAAATTATGTCAAAAAGGGGCGGGGGGAGCTAAGTTAGCTCCCCCTAGGGGCATACACATTTTCCCCATATATACATACATACATACATACATACATACATACATACATACATATATATATATATATATATATATATATATAGAGAGAGAGAGAGAGAGGAAAGGGAGTTGTGTTCTTCGTAGAGAGGGAGTAGGACCCTGGAGATGTGTTCTTCGTAGAGAACGAGTCAGGCACTGGAGGCGGCAGAAGAGGGAGTTGCGTTGGAAGGCTGGGCGGTGGAGATGCGAGAGGGAGGAGGAGTCCGGGCGATGGAGGCGTCACGAGGGGGAGGGAGGTGGTGGAGGCGTCACGAGGGGGGAGGGAGCTCGGCTAGTGGAGAGGGCGAGTAGGGCTCGGCGGGGGCCTTCTGTCAAGAGGTGGTCTTTGGATCGGACGGTGGAGGCAGGACGGAGGGTGACGAGGTCGAGAGTATGGTTGGGAGGAAATGGGGATGTGGAATCCGATTGGTGGGGAAGACGAGGGAGTATGGGAGCAAAGGTTCTCAGGGGAGACGAAGTACAAAGAAGCATTCGGGTTTTATCGCGTTGCCATCCAACGCAAATCGCATTTTCATCCAACGGCCACAAACGCTGCCGCAGGGAGCTTGCCTGCTTTGTGCAACAGACTCCCTTTCTTCATATATATATATATATATATATATATATATATAGAGAGAGAGAGAGAGAGAGAGAGAGAGAGGTACACACACCCCCCCACATGCACGCACACGTACATGCGCACGCACGCACCCACGCACAAGTGCGCACGCACACGCACACACATGGGGTTGATGGAGCTGACCCCTGGGGGTAGCCAACATGGCTGTCCCGTCCCATTTTTGGGCAAATTTTTTTATTTTTTTTTGAAAAATATCATCATGTATATTCATCCCTACATCCCTCCTATATGTCATTCGAATTTCGTCAGAAACAAGGACTCCTACGGTCTCCATCCAGACATGATCGATTTAAAAAATCCTACGATCGTTAAAAAATGACGTCTGGATGGAGGCTGTAGGAGTCTCTGTTTCTGACGAAATTCGAATGGCATATAGGAGGGATATAGGGATGAATATATATGGTGATATTTTTCCAAAAAAATCTTGCGAAAAATGGGGTGGGGGCAGCCATGTTGGCTATCCCTTGGGGGCAGCCCCATATTCATCCCTATATCCCTCCTATATGTCATTCAAATTTCGTCAGAAACAGAGACTCCTACGACCTCCATCCAGATGTCGTTTTTTTAACGGTCGCAGGATTTTTTAAATCGACACTGTCTGGATGGAGGCCATAGGAGTCTCTGTTTCTGACGAAATTCGAATGACATATATGAGGGATATAGGGATGAATATACATATCGATATTTTTCAAAAAAAATAAAAAAAATTTACCAAAAAATGAGGCGGGACAACCATGTTGGGGGCAGCCCCATCAACCCTACATATATATGTGGGTTAAATGGGGCTGCCCCTTGGGGGGAGCTAACTTGGCTTCCCCCACCCCATTTTGCCTAGTTTTTTTTTATTTTTTTGAAAATTTCTTCTGTGGAATTTCATCACTGTATCCCTATATTATGTCATTCAAATTTCATGTGAAACAGAGACTCCTGGACCTACATCCAAACAATCATTTTTAAATGATAACAGAATTGCTAAAAACGACCCTGTTTGGATGGATGCTATAGGAATATTTGTTTCGCATGAAATTTGAATGACATAATATATGGATATATTGATGAAAATCTACGGAAGCTATTTAAAAAAAATCAGGTAAAATGGGCCGGGAGGAGCCATGTTAGCTCCCTTAATAGGGGGCAACCCCATTTTACCCTATATATATACCTATACATGCATACATACTTTGTGTGTGTGCGTGCGTGCGTGCGTGTGTGTGAAATGTGGTTGCTCCCTAGGAAGAGCCAACAGGCTGCTCCCACCCTCATTTTCCTCATATTTTTTTTATTTTTTTAGAAAATAAAAGTATGTATATTCATCACTATATCCCTCTAACATTCCATTAAAATTTCGTTAGAAACAGAGACTCCTATACTCTTCATCCATAACAAGTAATTTTAACAATCTTAGAATTGATGCAATTGACTTGTTCTGGATGGAGGGTATATGAATCTCTATTTCTGACGAAATTTTAATGGAATATTAGATGACTATAGTGATGAATATACATATTTTTATTTTCAAAAAAAAGATAAAAAATGAGGTGGGAGCAGCCCATTAGCTTCTCCCAGGGAGCAACCACACACACATATATATATATATATGTAAAAAAATTGAATTGAAGATGTATAAAATTTAAAATATTGTTTAAATTGAATAATTACACACATAATAGAACAAAAATTATATATATATATATATATATGTAAGGGAATCAAAAAGATGATGCGGATACAAAAAATTAAAGTATTCATAAAGCATGCATATTAAGGAGATGGGATGTAGATATATACGAATGTATCCAATTACATGTGTAATGGTGGGGGTGAGGGGACAGGAAGATATGGGCCGAGGAGTACTTTTGCGAAGCAAAACCATGGGAAGAAGAATCCACGTCGCCATCGCGAGCAAATATCCAGTTAGGCCCATTTGTTGGGAGGCCCATTACCATCACGTAGGGCCCCCCCTCCCCCCGTCCTGTACCACATCATCGTCCATTCTAAAGCTTAGCTCCACAACGTTGACGCCACCGCCCCCTCCCTCTTTATACTTGTTGGCAATGCCACATCACCCCCACCTCCTCCTCCTCCACCACCACCATCACCATGTCCACCACCATCCTCCCCTTCGACGCCCCTAAGGTGGTCGGGCACTGCCCGTGCGGCGATCGCATCCGCGTCCCCCGACCAAGCATGGTCTCTCCTCTGCAACTTCTGCAGCCTCCACAGGTGGGTGCCTTCCGTGCAAAGCTGCTACATCCTCCACGGGACCGAAGGCGTGCCGGGCTGCGTGCGCTACTGCGCCGGTCCGGTCAACCGGTCCGGTAACGGGAGAGAGACCGGGTGGTCAAAGGAACGGCTGACCGCGTTCGACGAAGCGGGAGGTCCTACAGCTACGAGATGTGGAGAGCAACAAGGGCTTCGGCAGGTACGTGGCCTGCATGCGGGTGGTGCCATGCAGCGCCGCTGACGTCCGCGGCTGCGTGCTGGAGTGGTCGTTCGAGGCCGACCCCGTCGTGGGTTACACTCAGGAGGGCTTCCTGGAATACCTCTCCTTCTTGGCTGCCGCTGTTGCCATGAACATCTCCGAAGCCCTCAAGGATTAGGTAGATATCGTACATATATGGATAAGGTTTTATAATCGTGACGGATATATTTATAAGTGCAGTTGATATATTATGGGATGCAAAATGAATTGTTAAAGAAAAAGTTTGTGCAATAATTAGCACTGAATGTAATGGAAATATTAATGTGCATTTATCACTGTGTGTATTCTTTTTTCTCTGTAAAAAAAAGATATTATTCATTTAATAAATCTTATTGTAAAATTATATTGGGATAAGATCCAAAGTATCCATACATATAACTAACGTTGGGTTGATTTTCGGCAGACGTCCAATGAAATCTTATTTTTCTTGTCTTGTTAATAACCTACCTCTCTTTTGCAATCAATCCCTCGAAATAAGGAACTAGATTCTCAGGTGTTAATGTGTGGATTCATTTATATGATATAAGTGGGGTTTGTCTTTCATTATGTTATAGTTATCTTGAGATAATAATTATAATAATAAATACTAGAGACAAAAACATAATTGATGGTATAATCATGATTTCACTGATTTATCATGGAACTGTCTATCAGGAGCCAATGGTCGAAATCTATAGAACCCTTTGAGTAGGTTCCAGATCTGGACCTTTGAATTGCAATCCAATGATCTGTGGCTATATATATATATATATATATATATATATATATATATATATATATATATATATATACTATATATATATATATAGGAAATTTATCCAGAGGGCACTGTGCCCATTTGCGATTAAATGAGCCCCTATTATCCACCGTCGGATTAAATCATGCGATTCCATGATTATAGGAACCACGATTGTAACCGCCAGTTTTGTAAAAATGAAATTTAATTACATTCCATAATTAGCAATTGAGTCATTTCTTCTCGCGTCATTGTTCTATCGAGGAAAAAATCCCATTGCCATCCGCGAGAGATTCGAGCGATTTTTACTCGGAATCTGCAACCAAAGGTACTTTGATTTGCATTTTATAATTTTTTATATGTTTTTCGGTACAATCTTTCGTTTCTAATATGTATTTAATAGGTTCGTGAATGGATAATTCGCGAGTTGATTTTGATCTTGATACGTATGATTCAACGATGAAAGACGACTTTGTCTATGGTTCAGAAAGTGAAGATTATTTATGAGAATTAGAAGATGAAGCCAATCTTTTCGATCTGATTGATGTCCACAATAACTCTGGAAGATTAGGTATTTTTTAACATCAGTAAGATTTATTATGACACAAGTAATATTTCTATTTTCAATAGTAATATTTGCAAGATAATCAGTAAGCACTAGTATAGCAAATGTAATTATGATACTTGAATCAGTGATTTCATGCTACACAAAAAGTATTCGTAAGGTCGTAACACGTATCAGTAACATTGAAGAATGCATTAGTAAGATTATGTAATGAATAAGTAACTATGTCCCATATTACAAATACATTCAGTAAATTCGAAGGTTCTATCAGTAAATTAAATGAAAACATTAGTAAGTTGCATCATCTTATCAGTAACTTAAATATCAGTAAGTTAGATGAATACATTAGTAAGTTCCTCCGCTATAAGTAATTATGATACTTGAATCAGTAATTTAATGATACACAAAAGTATCCGTAAGATCGTAACACGTATCAGTAACATTGAAGAATGCATTAGTAAGTTTATGGAATGTAATAAGTAACTATTTCCCATATTACATTTGGAGAATACTTTCAGTAAATTATAAGGTTCTATCAGTAAGTTAAATGAAGACATTAGTAAGTTGCATCATCTTATTAGTAATTTAAATATCAGTAAGTTATATGAAGACATTAGTAAGATGAAAAATGCATCAGCAAGTATATTTAATGTATTAGTAAGTATTTCCCATATTACATTTGTAGAATACATTCGGTAACTTGGAAGCTTCTATCAGTAACTATGATGAAGGTTACAGTAACTTTTATAATTTTATTAGTAATATTAATTTTTTTAATTAACATAGCAATAAGTTATATGATATCACGATGTAATATTATTAAACTCATTAGTAATATATGCAAAGAATACGTAAGTATCAGTAAACTATGTCATGACACCCGTAATTTACATAAATTCAATACTGATACTTTAAATATGTAAGAATACGTAAGTAACAGTAAGCTATTCTATCAGTAAGTTATGCAATATCATGATGTAATATTAGTAAACTCATTAGTAGTAATTGCAGAAGAAATTGTAAGTTCTGTATGCACATTGATGCTTTAAATATGCATACTGTTACTCTTTTTATGGTTTATTCTTGTAGTCAATGACGAATATGAAAGCGTTGAAGATTTAAATGATGATGATTCCCCTATATCAGCTGTTGATCCTGCTATTATCCCTCGAGAGGGTCTCTCTTTCTCAAACCTAAAGGAATGTGAAATGTTCTATGAGAATTATGCTACTGAACTTGGCTTTAATATTAGGAGGAGTAGCACAAAATATTGTTTAGATCGAAAAAACAAAGTTAAGAATCTCTCTTTTAAAAAGTATGTTTGTTGGAAGGAAGGTCAGTATGTTCAGAAAGCCAAAAAAAGAAAGTTATTCAAAGGAATGAGAAGACTGATGGTCAGATAAATTCTTATTCATATGGTTTATATTGTATACTAACCTTCTTATAACACTATGTATATTTTTTCTATTTCAGAGGTTGTTACATAATCAATGCAGCTGATATTTGAAAGTATTGAAGTCAGATGATATTCAAAGGATCGAGAAGACTGAAGCTTATTTTGGCATACCCCATTGCACTTTATAGAAGAATTCCATTTTCGTTATGTTCCCCTTTTTTGTAATATTTTTAATTTGTGTACTATTCATCAAGTATGAAGTTGTGTATTTATGATCTGGTTGTAAGTTATTTTCTATTGTTCAATTTCCATTTGTAATTTACATGTATGTATAAGTAAGTTGGTACTTGTCAATGGTCTTTGTAAGTATGAATCATGTTCCAGTTAATTTAGTGAATGAATCAGTAAGTTATGTCTCTCACATGTTGTAGTAAATTTGGATCATGTATCAGCAACTTTTAAGAATGAATCAGTAAGTTAATTTTATTAATCAGAATATATTACTCATATTTTCTTTTACGTATGCATCAGTAATTATGAAGATTGTATAAGTATTTTTGTAAAGGACATTAGTAACTTTCATCATTATAAAGGTAATTATCAGTAACTTATCCAATAAGTAAGTTTTTCTGTATCATAATAAGTAAATATCAGTAAGTTTTTTTTATCAGTAAGATATTAGTTTATTCAATTAATATTTCCAAAATCATCCTTAAATTTTTATGTAGTATATGTAAGTAATAGTAAGTATTAGTAAGTTTTAATGTAGTATATGTAAGTTCTTATTGTCTATCATCGGTAAGTATGAATCATGTTTCAATAAATTTAAGGTAATCAGTAAGTTCTTGCATGTGACAGGTTTTAGTAAGTTTGGTATGTTTCAGTAACAGTGAAGAATGCATCAGTAAGTTCTTAGCTTATTCAAGTAAGATCTTCAAAATCATCTATAAGTTCAAATACTAGTATTTTTAAGTAGTAGTAAGTTATACAATACTCAAGTACTAATGTCTATAGCAATAGTAACTTTTTTATTCAAGTATGAATCATGTTTCAATAAATTTAAGGTAATCAGTAAGTTCTTGCATGTGACAGGTTTTAGTAAGTTATGTTTCAGTAACAGTGAAGAATGCATCAGTAAGTTCTTAGCTTATTCAAGTAAGATCTTCAAATTCATCTTTAAGTTCAAATAGTAGTATTTTTAAGTAGTAGTAAGTTATACAATACTCAAGTACTAATGTCTATAGCAATAGTAACTTTTTTATTTAGCATTCTATGTATCATTTACTTAATGCATCTGTATCAGGTAGTAGACGAATGTATCATCTGTAATAATTGCAACAATCAACAATCAACAACCATCAAAATTCAACAATCAACAACCATAAAAATTTTCTCATTCATAAAGAATTCCATGTTCAAAAGAAAGATACTAAATATTAATTTTGAACAGTACATGTACATTTTTTCATCATCTCTATATACATGTCTAAGATATTACAACTGTTAACCTTTCTTCTGAACACTTGTAAGTAGTATGGCTGCTATCTCCGCACGAAACTTGGGGATATCTTCGTTTCGAAACACTGGATCTTTTCCTTTGCAAATAAATTCCATATACTTCATTACATAAACCCCACAATCAATGGAATCACTTCGCTGCATTGGGATTCCTTTTTTGATCTCTACTGGCCACTTTTCAATGTGCTCTCCAGTAAATAGCCAGAAGTATTCTGACATCCAATCAACCTAATGGTATTGTTAAAGAAATATGTTAGTAAAAAAATATATCAAAAATGGATGTATCACAAAATTTTTATTTTCAAAAATGGATGATCACAAAATTTTATATCTTATTACCCATTTCCTAACATCCATGAGGTGTTTTTTCATCCCAGCAAGTGAATTGTATGAAATGAATTTCTGCTCATCAAAATCTGCCACGAGAAGATGCCAATGATTGGAGGTGTGGATTACACAAAAGGCTTTTTTTACACTATCAAACATTGTTCTCGTGCATGAGAACAAATTATTTAGAGCCTCATAATCTTCTTCTGTTGAATCTTTAACAGTCTTTGTGAACAATTGCTGAAATGAATAATATTTTGTTAATATAACTAAAATAAAAAACAAAAATTAGTTAAGTTCTTTTACCATTTGACCCGTATTTGCAAAAATAAATGGGCATTCCACGTCACTTTCTTGATATGATTTGTAAAGCACATCCATGAACATATCCAAAATCACATCTATGACCATCTTGTTATAAAGTAGGTCTTCAATGTGTATTCCACTGCAAAAGTTGTCCCCTGGACCGTGATAAGTTGCTCCCATACTTAAATATCTTATCAGTAACTTAAATATCAGTAAGTTAGATGAAGACATTAGTAAGTTCCACCGCTATCAGTAATTATGATACTTGAATCAGTAATTTCATGATACACAAAAGTAATGGTAAGATCGTAACATGTATCAGTAACAATGAAGAATGAATTAGTAAGTTTATGCAATGAAACATTTGGAGAATACATTCAGTAAATTCGAAGGTTCTATCAGTAAGTTAAATGAAGACATTAGTAAGTTGCATCATCTTATCAGTAAATATTTCCCATATAACATTTGGAGAATACATCAGTAAATTCGAATGTTCTATCAGTAAGTTAAATGAAGACATTAGTAAGTTGCATGATCTTATCAGTAACTTGAATATCAGTAAGTTAGATGAAGACATTAGTAAGTTCCATCATTTTATCAGTAACTTTAATCTTTTAAGTTAAAATAACAATAGAGTTATGGATTTGATATTGGAATTTGTATCAGTAACATAGAATAAGGCAGCAGTAACTTACAATTTTATTATGTAATATTGATGTATCATTAGTAACTTTCTAAATCTTATCTATCAGTAATGTTCTTACTTCTCAAATTTATTTGTAAGATCGTAACACGTATAAGTAAGATGGAAAAATGCATCAGCAAGCATATTTAATGTATTAGTAAGTATTTGCCATATTACATTTGGAGAATACATTCAGTAACTTGGAAGGTTCTATCAGTATGCATGATGAAGGTTTCAGTAACTTCTATAATTTTATTAGTAATATTAATTTTTTTAATTAACATAACAAGAGTTTTTCCTGTAATTTTGGAATATGTATCAGTAACTTAGAACCATTTAGTAGTAATTTTACTTTATTTACAAGTAACTATTTTTAATATAGATTATTCGAAGCGATAACATATTTGTTCTTAAACGAAAAATTTATTCGATAAATCATTTGAAAATTTCTTCTGCGATAAACTATTTGTTCTTAATGCAACAACCAAAAATTTACTTACTAATAGTACCTGTACATGATTTATTAATAAGTCTGCAAAAATATTTTGAAGGATCTTAATCGGAATTTCCAAAATGTGTTTAAAAATCGACTATACATAAAAAACTTACTGATGTCGAAGATGAAGCGACCTCAAAGCAACCTCGAAGATGAATGCGTACGAAAGTTGCTGATGGCTTTGTTTGATCGCCGTTCTTCGAATTTAGGAAACGCAATTTTGTTTTTGTTAACCATCGTAGTATATCTCATCAATCAACTTGATTTACCGGCCATGATTCTCGCGAATCAGTTATTGTATTCAAAATATGCCATATTTGAAATTTTGATCGAGATTTTATTAAGATCTCACGATTTCGATCGGACGTATACTATTACGGGCCTATTAATTGCTAAATGGGCACAGTGCCCTCCAGATAAGCCCTCTATATATATATATATATATATATATATATATATATATATATATATATATGAAATTTGGAACTTCTGAATAATGGCTTTGTCAGTGTAGCATATAATTATGGATTCTTTCCACCAGGACGTGAAATTTGGGAGTTCTGAACCACCAATGCAGCCTTGTGCATATAGCTTATGTATGAGGATACGATCGATGGTGAAAGCCGATGAATTGGTACGCACTTGAATCTAATAAAGTTACCTTGAATATATATACTCATGCACATACGATGCATTTTACTGATCAGGGCTGCTCGATCTTCCTCTTGATATGCGCATTTATAATACGGGATCTGAGTACTGTTTTTACCATTGTTCCCTTCGCTGTAGGGTTCAGAAGATTCCTACCTGCTATGATTAAACCCTAAATTTCAGGAAGGATTAAAAACCGTTTTACATCGGATCAGTGGAATAGCGTTTGCATTTACTCTGTACTGCTGCTGTTTACAACTGTGTGGAATAGCAAGGCACGTTTCAGTGAGCTGTACATACAGTTCGCTGCAGCTCAGGGACACGCTGTGGAATTTATCAGAGAGATTCATACGTCAAAGAACACAAAAATCGCTAGTGGTGGATTATCTGGCGTTATTATTGTCAATGATAGTAACTTTATTTTCTGTTTTTCACGTTTATTCGTACGTAACGATCCCTTTGTTCCGGTGACTTAGTGATTCCATGGAGCGTAGACAAATATAGTTTGTTTTTAATTCTTTTTTAAGCAAACAATTAAACTATTTATTCAGTCGTAATTAGTTAGGTCCATGGTAAAATCATCCATAGCTAATCATACTTGGGAGCGTTGGAACATAATTATATTTTAAGCAACGCCTTCCCTGAGAAGATATAACAGCTCCCAGCACAGAGAGGATCCTCCAAGCATAGAGAGGCTCGTCCGCTGTAGGGGTGTTTCTGCAGTAACCGCGGAGCCGCTTGATCTTGATAAGTAGTTCACATGATTTTATATGATACGGACCCAGAAAAAGTGCTACATCTTAAGAGCCGCTTAACAAAGATTGAGCAACCAGCGGTTACTGCAACTCTGCTGCGATTCCTGCTAGAGCAGACGATGTCCCTCCAAGCAACCATGCACTGAACCAAAGTGGACATTCTTTCCCAACTTACGATAATCTATTTTATGTTCGTATGGTAAAATATGTGACGCACAGCAGCGTGCAACTTGTGAATAAACCCACTACCAGCGTGCAAATGTCGACGTGAAAGAGGAACTCGCATACCACACTACAAGAAAAATGAGTTGTGGCCATGGAATGTGGTTACGGAAACTTGTGGTCACGATAATTCCGTGGCTACTAGTTTCTTATAGCCACAATCTTTGGCCAAAGTCTTCATATAAGAGTTGTGGCCATGATAAGTTCTGTGATCACTTATAGTGGCCACGGCATATTCGTGGCTAGAGAACTCTCGCGACGAGACTTGTACCTACGACTACTGGCCACGACGTGTCTAAAGGAACTCGCATACCAGTTGCACCTCCAGAAAATTATCTATATCGAACTTTGCATTTCCTCCTACGAAAGAGGAACTCGCCAACCTATTTGAGATTCGGGGAGTTGGCTCAGGTTTGATGTATGGTCGCATTGCTCAAAACATGAATTATAATATGGCCAGCTTTTCCTTTCCCTTTGACTCTACTTAAGTCTTGCTTACGATCTCGTCGTATGTCTATACTGCTTGTAGGGGGAGGAGATAGTGGTGATTCTTTGGACCCTTCCTCTCTCTGGCGGGAAGCGGAGATTTAGAGCTTGTTATCGTACTGAGATTTAGGAGCGTGGATCGTGCCAGCAGACTTTGCTGCAGTGTCCGGAGCCGCTCGATCAAGATCGAGCGGTTCGCATGAATTCGCACCTTTTTGTGGACCCGACTATGCGAATTCATGCGAATCGCTCGATCTTGATAGAGAGGCTCGGACACTGCGGCACAGTCTGTTGTGCAGCAGACAATCCACTCCCGAGATTTAGAGCATATTATCATACTTTTTTTTACGACACTGAAAATATTTAAGCAACTTAACTTTCATTTAAAAAGAATCTGAATATTCAAGTATTAAGATAAAAGAGTAAATGATCTCCGATTTGAATAAAATTTTGAAAGATACGTAGAGCATTGATCTAATATTCAATTTAATTCAATTTATACGATTGAATTTTGAAATCAAAATGGCCAAAAGAAAAATAGATTACAACGGCTCTGTTGCGACTTTAATTACAACAAATGATCCGCTTCCTCTCCGGTGACCCGTGCACGTGCGATTTTCTTTAGGTAAGGCATCTTACTTCCCCTGCCCTCACTAATCCTCCCCGTCCTTCTACCCACCCACCTATATATATCTGGTGCTACAGAATGGAGTAAATGGGAGGAGAAAAAGGAAAAGAAAGAAACCATCTCAAGAACATCTTGCAGAGATATATAACGAACCCCCTTTTAAAAGATACTCGTTCTCTCCCCGTTGGAGTTTCCTTCGCTAGGCACAAGGTCGAGTAAAAAAAAAGCTCCTATCTGATTGCGATTAAACGATCCTATACCTCAGAAGATGATCGACTAGTGGCAATCTACAAAGGAAAACAACCCCTTTTTGTATGAAAAAAGAAATAACGTTTAGATCCTTCTTCCACAAAAAATAAGGTGGAGTTGAGATCTAAGATGTTACCCTCTCGGGATGTACCAAGATCAAACTTCAATAAGTATGTATGTGTATATATGTGTGTGTGTGCGTGCGTGCACGTACGCATGCGCGCACGTTTGCGTGTGTGCATGAGTTCATGCATGCGTGCATGCGTTCATGCATGCGTGGGTGCATGTGTGTGTAAGAGTAAAAAATTATGAGAGCGTGAGTAGGGATGAGCATTGGGCTGGGCCGGACCGACCCAGCTTGATGCCCGGCTCGATAAAGCTCGGTTCAAGCCGAGTCCGAGCAATAGTTGGGCGGGTTTGGGCTTGATTTTCCAGCCCAATTCTATTATCGGGCCAGGCTCGGGCAATGATGTGTCCGAGCCCGAAGCCCGCGGGTCGGCCCGAATATAGGCCCATCGGAGGTCCGACCTGATAAATATATTTGGTGTATATTTGTTATGTGTGTTAAGCTTGGATTATTGAAATAGGAATAGTTTCCTTGTCGTTCCATGTTCTTCCTTTTCTTTGGCTGCAAGATAAAGTTTCAAATAATATAAGCAGAAGAAGAATTTTTTTCCTTGGACCTCTCTACATTTCAAGAACATGAAGATCACAAGTACTAATTGGTTCTTAATCGGGTCGGTCCGACCCAGGTCCGACCCAAATATCATCGGGTCGGGTTCAAGCTTGGACAGGGTTTTCCAAATTTATTCGGACCTAGACCTGACCCGCAAGCCCGCCAAGTTAAATAGGCTCAGGTTGGGCCGAGGTGAGCCTGGCCCGATGCTCATCCCTAAGCGTGAGAGCAGTAATTCTTGACCACTAGATTATATCTTCTCTCTCCCGATTGAATCTAATGATCCAAAATCACTGCTCTCATGCTCTCACAGTTTTTTACTCTCTCATGATCACTATATATATATATATATATATATATATATATGGGACTGGGGAAGCTACACGGGGGGGGGGGGGTGTTACCAACTAGATGCACCTGATCATTTTTTCATTCGTTTTTTGTATTTTTGAAATGAAATCTAGGGGACTTAAATCACCATATATCACCATGGTCTCATGTCAAATTCAACTAAATTTGATACTTCTATCATCTCCATCAAGACTATCACATTTTAACGGTCTTAGAATTGCTGAAATTGACCTATCTAGAAGGACATGTTAGGAATGTTTGTTTTCCATGAAATTTGAAACATATATTTTACTCAATAAACTAAGTAAATACCCATATGTTTCCTTAAAAAATAAAAAAAGAAAAATGATCGGGTGTAGCTAGTTGGTTGCACCCCCGGGTGTAGCTTCACTTTTCTTATGTGTGTGTATATATATAGAGTGGTCCTATGAGAGCCAAAACTTGTGAGAGCATGAATGTTGTGATTCCGGACCACTAAATTCAACCAGGAGAGAGAAGACATAATTTAGTGGTCTAGAATCAATGCTCTCATGCTCTCACAGGATCACTCATATATATATATATATATATATATATATATATATATATATATATATGAGTGATCATACGAGAGCAAAAAATTGTGAGAGCATGAGAGGGGTGATTCTGGACCACACGATTCACCCAGGAGAGAGAAAATAGAATCACGTGGTCCAGAATCATTCTTCTCATGCTCTCACAGGTTCTGTCTCTCATAGGATCACTCATATATATATATATATATATATATATATATATGAGGAAAGGGAGCATACTTCATGAAATAGGTAACCTTACCTACTTCATACTCATTTTTGGATTTTTTATTTTTTTTTTGAAAAATACCACCATGGATTTTCATAACTTTATCCCTATAATATGTCATTAAATTTTGTCAGAAACATAGACTCATATACCTTCCATCTAAACAGATCGATTACGTCAAATTTAAGACCATTAAAATTTCCCATTCTTAATGGAGGGCATATGAGTCTCTGTTTCTGACAAAATTTGAATGACATATTAGAGGAATATAGTTTAAAAAATCATTATGATATTTTCCAAAAAAAGTAAAAAAATACCAAAAATAAATATGAAATAGGTAAGGTTACCTACTTCACGGTAACCCTACCTACTCCATACTCATTTTGCCAATTTTTTTCTTTTTTTAAAATGCTTCCGTTTGCTTTTCATTACTATATCCATCTAATATGTCATTCAAATTTCGTCAGAAACAGAAACTCCTATACCCTCCATCCAGAATAAATAATTTTAATGGTCTAAAAATTACTATAATCGACCTGTTCCGGATGGAGACCATATGAGTCTCTATTTTTGATAAAATTTAAATGACATATTAGAGGAATATAATTATGAAAATCGACTGAAATATTTTTCAAAAAAATAAAAAAATTGGGAAAAAATGAGCATGGAGTAGGTAAGGTTACCTACTTCACACACACACATAGAGAGAGGGAGACAGAGAGAGGAAAGGGATCCTACTCCACGGTAACCTTATCTACTCTATACTCATTTCCCCTTTTTTATTTTTTTGAAAAATGCTTTCGTGTTTTTTCATCACTATATCCATCTAATATGTCATTCAAATTCGTCAGAAATAGAAACTCCTATGCCCGCTATCCATAATAGGTAATTTTAACAGTTTTAAAATTGCTGTAATCAACCTGTTCTGGATGGAGGGCATATGAGTCTCTGGTCCTGACAAAATTTGAATGACATAGTAGAGGGATATATGTATGAAAATCCACGGAGTATTTTTCAAAAAAAAGTATAAAAATGAAAAAATGAGCATGAAGTAGGTAAGGTTAGATACTTCATGGAGTAGGATCCCTTTCATACACACACATGTATATATGAGAAACTTCCAATAAGGTGAGTCTTTTTTGGATGCATGGAAAGCCATGTCAATTTAGGTATTTTTCCTATTTATTTTAGAATTTCAAACTCCATAAAGTTAATAATAAATGTTAAAATAATATGTATATCAAGGAAATTTTATGAAAGTATTATTATATTAGACAAAAAATATCAGTTACGTTATGGATGTTATATTTTATAAAGAGGTTAATGGGGCTGCCCCTTGGGGGTAGCCAACATGGCTGCCCCTGCGCCATTTTCGGCATTTTTTTATTTTTTTCTCCAAAAATATCGCCATGTATATTCATCCCCATGTCCCTCCTACATGCCATTCGAATTTCGTCGGAAACAGAGACTCCTACGACCTCCATCTAGACGGTCATTTTTTAACGGTAACATGATTTTTTAAATCGACACCATCTCGATGGAGGCCGTAGGAGTCTCTGTTTCTGACGAAATTCGAATGGCATGTAGGAGGGATATAGGAATGAATATACATGGTTTTATTTTTCAAAAAAATAAAAAAACACGCCGAAATAGGGGGCAGGGCAGCCCCATTAAATCCTTTTATAAAACAGTAAGTTCGTCATTATTTTAAGTGTACAATTTATATTTTATAAAAATGCTGCATAATTTATAAACTTGGTAGTGACTTTTTAAATTTCAGAAAAGGGCCACACACATGGTAAAATGCGGTTGTCCTACAAGAGTTAACTTGGTTCCTCCGTCTATTTTCCTAATTTTTTTGAAAAATACTTCGGTAGATTTTCATAATTATATCTATATATTATGTCATTTAAGTTCCATATAAAATAGATACTCATACGGCCTTCATCCCAATGAAGTTGATTTCAACAATTCTGCGAGCGTTAAAAAAATATTGTTTGGTTAGAGGCCGTAGGAGTCTCTATTTTGCATTAAACTTGAATGACATAATACAAGGATATATGATGAAAATCCATGGATTTATTTCTCAAAAAAATAAAAAATAGGAAAAATGAACAGACACACAAGCACACGGATACGCGCATACGCACGCCCACACGTACACACACGCACATGCACACACGCGCGCGCGCACACACACCCCGGTGGAGGAATTAAGATTTAAGTTAAGCGTATTGTAATATAGAAGCTTGTGATGTTCATAAATTTGAAAATTTTATATATACATGCATTTTACATACATATAGAATACTATAAATCAACCTAAAAAATCATGCATGTAAAATAGACCAAAATATATGATTTAAACTAAAAAAATTGATTCCTACATGTAAATGCTAAAAATTTACATATAATTAAGGAACACACATTCTACAAGTTAGGTACTCTTCGTATCTTTTTTGTGTTTGATTTTGACTTATTTATAAAAAATATTAAATTCAAATTCATCTAGGGATTCACATATACATTTAATTGTATGTTCTCATTGATGACATATGATATGCAAGCTGTTGCGAATCATAGAAGTAAACACGAACAAGCACGATCAAATAAGCAAGGTGCAAACCCACAGATTTACAAGGTTCACCAGCACTGGGCTATGTTCTTGGGCGACGACGATTGATTTTTTCATTATGTGGAGAAAGAATGAATACAAAGGACGCAGAGAGCCCTAACCTTAGGGAGTTTATATAGTACTCTCGTACAGACAGATCCCGATAACAAGCGAGACCTTTATCTTGTTGGGGTACGATACGACATATGATATTCTTCAACCTAGGTCAAATGGTTAGGATTCAAGGTACATAACAATAATTAGTAATAATTTTCTCTCATAATTATTCCAAGTAACTAAGATATAACATACGATCCCCCAATCCCCATCATTGCCATTGGGAAATCCTATAGATTGACTTATCTTTTGGAGAAATTTATTTATCCCTTATTCGGCTCATCGAACATGGGACATGAGGAAGCTATCGATTTTGCAGTTTCAACACCTCCATTTCTCTTTAAAACCTAGAAGGCGACTGGGAATGCGAAGCAAATGGCCTTGAAAGTCTAATCAGGTAACCATACCAAGAGACTTGGAAGATGATGTATCTCCATTTCATCACATTATTCTTCCATTTTAGCTTTAAAACCCTAGCATAATGCATGTAAATATCACTTACATGTATAAATTAACATTCAATATTCACTTATAATTAGCATGTAATTATCTATATTTAAATCCAAAATAAAAGAATAAATGAAAGAAAAGAAAAAGAAAGAAAATATCAAATAGTCTGACTGGCCTTGAACCCAGAGACCAAGTCAAGTATTGACTAGATTGATAAGGAATAAAGTAGAAGGATATACAACCAATTCATGTACATAAATCATAAATCGTTTGTATACAATATACTATGTAAATATTAGATATCACACTATTTTACTTCACTTTATACACCTCAAATAAATATATTTTCAACAAGAAATTGTATATATTGATATATAGAAAATAATAAAAATATTTGAAAAAAAAATATGACATACAAGTGACTATATACACTCAGATGAAAAAAAACTTAAACAGAACTTCATTCATCAATATCTGTTCCTTATGAACTCAAATTGAACTAAACTCACCTCCGTTAAATTTCAAATTGAACCATCTATCTAATGAAAGTGGTTTCATTTTAATTGAAATTAAGATACAAAAGTCTACTATTTGGGGTACATAGGTACTTGTACAACGATTTTAGGCCAATATAGTTAATATACATATTTTAATCTCTTTATATTTTTATTAATTTTTAAATATTACATGACATTTATTACAAGGAAAAAATGGGGCTGCCCCCGCCCCATTTTTCGGCCTTTTTTTTTATTTATTTTTTGAAAAATAAAATCATGTATATTCATCCATATATCCCTCCTACATGCCATTCGAATTTCGTCAGAAACAGAGACTCCTACGGCCTCCATCTCGATGGTATCGATTTAAAAAAATCATGTTACCGTTAAAAAATTACTGTCCGGATGGAGGCCGTAGGAGTCTCTGTTTCTGACGAAATTCGAATGGTATATAGGAGGGATATAGGGATGAATGTAAATGGTGTTATTTTTCAAAAAAATAAAAAATTTTGCCCAAATAAGGCGGGGGCAGCCATGTTGGCTGCCCCTAGGGGGCAGCCACATATGACCCTTATTACAAACACTTAAAAGAAAAAAAATAATAATAAACCTAAATACATATGTATATTATACCTATATTATATAATACATGTATTTATTTAAGAATCTAAATAAATTTATAAAACATTTACACAAATATAAATATAAATTAAATAATATTATCAATAAATAAATAAAATAATTAAATATAGTGTTATGTATAAGAACAATTAAATAAAAATGTAAATACAGAAATAAATATCTAAATAATAGTGCACAGATAAGTGTAGATATTAAATAAATCTGTAAAAATAAATAAAAAATAATAATAAAATAGTTTGTAAAATAATAAACAATTTTCATGTTTGGATTTTTTGAAAATAAAATCATTTTATAATTTTTATGTGTCTTTGATTTGTAATTAACTTTTGTCCAGTAGTAGGTCATGTGGACCAAAGAGAGCCCTTTAACAGCTGACCTGGGGTCAACTGTACCCAACCCAGGGCGGCTCCTGTCAGAATACCCATCACCCAATCTCCTTCGAATTTCCTCATTCGTTCTACTGCTCCTTGCATATTCATTCCTTCATGAAATCTCTACACATTCCAATGCTCAATCACACCCTACCTATTGCAAAGTCAAACTTGCATCGAGCCCATCAAAAACCATAATTCTATGAGGCCCCTCATTACTGTTGTAAAAACAACCCCCGACTTCAAAATCAAGTTTAATCCCTTTCGATTCACCTTTGACCCCTTAGATTGAAGTCTGGCAGTAGTTCCTTGTGACAGAAGGTGATCCTCGTTGATCCATGGTGAAGAAGAGGAACAACCTTGCCGGAGACCCTCTAGACGAACTCTCTGCTCCTTCCAGGTCAGGTTAGTTGTTATCCTTTAGTTTTATCATTGCTATTAGTTTCTTAGCATAGATTTGTATTTCAGTCATTTCCACTCAAAATCATCTAAAACCCCACAAAAATTAGTTCACCAGGGCTTGAAGATTAGTAGAGAAGTTCAAACATGGGTTGCTAACGCGCAGTCTTGGAGGGCATGCGGTGTCTGATAAGTCAGATCTGACATTTGTTGTATAGATCGCTCTCACGGTACTCAGAACATATCTCAATTAATCATCAACAATCAACCCACAATGTATTACTGGAAATGCTAGTATTTTCGTCGATACATTATAGTTGTCGAAAATAAGTATCTTTTCGATGGTTACGGATGTAGCCTCCAGAAATGTTGGGTCGTATTTTTTAAACATATAATCATGCTATTTTCAATGGTTAAAAAACCCTAAAAAAATAGGTTCCGACGTAAATGTTTTTCCGACGGTTGACCTGACCGTCGAAAATTGTCAACCCAAGTTTCCAGCGCCAATATTTCACTCCCCTACCTCCTGTAACCTAACCCCTGATATCCCCCTCTCCTTCTCGCACCTCCCTCCTCCCCCTCCAACGATCGACCCATCTCTGTCGACCTCCCCTCACCATCCAGCAACCTCCCTCCCCACCGCCACCTTCCCCCAAACCCCCCTAGCTCCAACAACCTATCCCCCCATCATTCTTTCCGCCTCCGCCCCATCTCCTCCTCCTCTGCCTCCTCATCTTTTCCCCACCTATGCATCTGCCTCCTCCCCTCCAACCATCCTCCCCCCTCCAGCGACCTCTCCCCCCCTCCAATAACCTCCTCTCCCCCTTCGGTAACCTCCCTCCCCTCCACCACCTCCCCCCATCTCTCCTAGATCTGAAAAAACCTCCTCCCCTGCCTCACCTTTGGTCCATCTCCCTTCCTCCGCATCCTCATCTCTTCCCCACCTCCCCATATGCATCTTCGTCGCCTCCTCCTCCTATCTTCCGTACCGTGTCTCCGTTGTTCCGTACCTCCAGCCGCGATCGTGACTTCAAGAAAGGTATAACATTAATCATTTAACAATTTTATGTAACTAATTTCATGATATACTATGTTAGTTTGTCTATGTTAATGATTGTTTTGATGCTTGCAATGCCTATGTTATGATTGTTTTGTAATGGCTTGTGCATTTTTGTTTAAATCTGTACCATAAATTAACAACGAACATGTATTAAAATTAGCTATTCATGGTGGAACGAGTACAAATGGAATGAGAAACTTGTGTTGAATTGAGTATCTTGTTATGGAATGAGAACATTGTAATGAAATGAGTATTGCATGCATGTATGTTTGTATGTATACATATGTGTATATATGACTTCATTTGTGATGAAATGAGAATTATCATGATAGAATGAGCATCTTGTGATGAAATGAGTATGACATTTTTGAAATGAGTTTTGTAATGTCTATGTAATGGCTATGAGTATGTACATGTGTACATCTTTGTATCTATGTTTATGTATATGTATGTGTATCTAGGTATTTATGAGTATGTAAGTATATATGCCGGTGGGTTCTTCTTGGGTTGTGTATGCCATCACATTTTTGATCATATGTTTCTATATGTATCACATTAGAACCATAATTATGTGGCATGGGTTAAATTTCCTAGTTAGGTAGTTAAAATTAAGTTAAAACACTAGCTATACATGAAATCGAACAAAAGAATTCACACACACAGTGCGTCTCATCCACATCGGGTTATTGTATGGCCCTACGCAATGGGTGGCTTGTGCAATACAGTGGAAGATTCATCACTTCCAGTAGTATTATTTTTTATTTTTAAGCACAATATTGGACTCACTTCGGGATGAGATATCATGGTCCAATGATCGTGGATTTTTGTTTGTGCAAGTGGAAGAAATTTGTTTGCAGGTACATACCCACATAATGAAAATGTTAGGTCACATCAATTAGACATACAATTAGGGACACGTAGATCCATATCCTAACTGTTAACGAGCCAAATCTACATAAATGCCCAGTCACATAAATGTCTAATATTTTACAGACATCTTATTGTTCTCATACGTGGAACATACTTCGGGATGAGATATCATGGTTCAATGATCGTGGATTTTGATGTGTGTGGGTGGAAGAATTTTGTTTGCAGGTACATACCCACATAATGAAAATGTTAGGTCACATTAATTAGACATAAAATTAAGGACACGTAGATCCATATCCTAACTGTTAACGAGCCAAATCTACATAAATACCCAGTCACATAAATGCTACCTATTTTACAGACATCTTATTGTTCTCATACGTGGAACATACTTATGAGACACAAGGTGTCTGTATAATGGTACGTTTATGTTGACTTTCCTTGATTCGGAGGTCCCGAACTAATGGAATCCGTAAAGATTCAAACCCTAACTAATATAAGACGATCTTTGTTACATGCATAAAAGTTTATATATGAGCATACATTCCAATGGTGTAACTCATCTCATCCTTGTAAATGTCAATCGAGAACCGTGTGGTGATGAGGTTACACCAATAAAAGGTGTGGACGTGTATTAACATCGAGAGTAAATTACACAAAAGTTCTTGAACTAACCATGCTACCTTATCATTTGATTTGGTAACAACGAGGACTTTAGCTAATGGAATTGAGCAATGACAGTTAAGTTTATGATTTGAATTTGAACGACTAAAATAACCCTCCCCTCCCATTAGATTGAGGAAAATATGCTGGGAGGATATTCTTGCAACTTTTACACGGGTTGGAATTAAATGATGTGCATTAAATATAGTGACGTGATCTCAGCGGTGGATCTGATATCGGATGGTGATGAATCTGTTTACGGGTGTCTATCGAGTTCAAGTCGAGTTGGCCTCAACTCGGACTCAAACTCGATAAGAAACCTAAGCTCGAACTCAAGCTCGATAAGGATCGAGCCCTGGATCACCAACTCGAACTCGAACTTGTCGAGTTCGAGCTGACTCACGAACCTCTTATCGAGCCACGAGTTTCTGAGCTGGCTCACAAGCCTCAAAATGAGCTGGCTCACGAGCCTCTTATCGAGTCATGAGTTTCTGAGCTGGCTCGTGAGCCTCAAAATGAGCCTCAAAATTATGCAAATGACATTTGTAATTTTGATTTTTTATACTCTTTTCTGTAGCTTTTTGGGCAAGAAAAATGTTAACCTCTATTTTATATCAAACTCAATGTGGAAGTTTCGGTATATATGTTTTAATTTTTTATTAAGAGAGAAAATGAGTTATCGAATCGAGTTTCCAAGTTGAACAATGTCCAACTCGGACTCGACTCGATAAGCTAACGAGCCATAAAACCCAACTCGAGCTCGGGCTCGTTAAGGTTTCAAGTCCGGTTCGAGAGCTCTTAACGAGCCGAACCCGAGTTGAGCTCATCGAGCTCGAGCTTTCCTGACAGCCCTAGATCTGATCTCCTGAAGGTGGATCTGTTCCTTCGGCTCACCCAAGCAGTGGTGGTTTGTTGTTCGATCGTTCTTGGCCGATGGTGGAGAAGTTTAGGCGGTGAAGACTGGCGAATTGATGATGGATTGGGACGAGGAACATGTTCAGATGTAGGCAGAGATCTCTAATATCGGCTCTCCCTGTAATGGGTCTTGAATCTACAACCTCCTGCAAGCGACAATGTTGCTTGATTTGAATGAATCGGCTTAACATGGATGTAAGGAGCAAGATCAAAGTAACATGAGAAGCTAACAAATTCTAAAACTACAAATTATGCCATCTGCAATATTTCAACGGGGGCAGGAGCATGCTCCAGTCCATGATATCAACGATGACCGTGAGTCGATGCTATTCGACTATGTCGCCCTCCCGTCACCTTCTCGTCGCCCGATGTACCCGTGCTCTGTGCTCCTACACAACAACTTCTCTAGCTGCCGGTGCATAACAAATTGCAAGAGGATTATGCATGCGTAGAGAGGAATGCGCATGCAAGAGGATTGGCTCCTTGTGTTTCAACAGTGAATTCGTGGAGGATTGTTGGAATTAACTGTATTGGGATAGTTTGATGCAATTTGATGGTCAATATCAAGTTGTATTAATGTATCTCAATTCTTGGAATTCAATATTTCAACCATGTGGGGTGCTGTTTAGTCCCACATCGCAGAGAGATAAAACTGGCACTTGGTTTTTATTTGAGAAGTTCTGAGACTAGTCTGGAAACATACTAGAGAGGACTTTAGACCACAACACACGCACGCAGGTGCGCGCGCCGGGCCGAGCTCGAGCGCGGCATGGCAAAGATCGGGTCAGTTTTGTAACCGCGAATTTGAATTCCAAGGGTTACGTCCCATTATCCTCTCATGAAACGTAACTGCCCAGACGTCTTTAAATATCTCTTAAAGATTTGGGCATAGGTTACGAACATTCAATCCTCATTTTCTCAACGCCTCTTCTCTCTCGAGGACGCTCGCCTCCTCTCCTCTCTCGATCTCGGGCTTCGTTTACGGAGGTGACTTTCGAGGATGCTCAAGCACGGTGCGCACCGTCGACGAGCGTGGACTGTCGGACCCTGAGAGCGGCACGTCAAGGCCCTGTATGCCGGTAAAGTAGGGGGTGTTGTCTCTCTAAGAGGAGTCCTACGACAGGATGCTTCGATTGTAATTTATAACTCTCTCGATTTTTTTGTCACATTGTTTATCGTGATGTTTCTTTTCGGATTTTCCCTTTTCTTTAATATGCATATGTTCTTAATACGGATATTTCTCTTATCATTGTTAACATGGATGCATACATACGTAAATCTGTTCTGAAAATTTGTTGATATTTAGATTTATATATGTATGTTCATGTCGGTTTTCTCAACAATCTTAGAGAGACAATGTCATAGCATGATAAGAAAAATGTCGGATTTAAGGTTTCGGTCTCGTGTGGATTTCACTGGTATGCTAGAGAAATTCGGGGGCCAGAATTTCAAGCGTTCGCAACAACGTATGAAAATCCGGCTGACCACGATTGGCCTGATTTCGGTTCTGGAAATCGAGTGCCCTAAGTTATCTGAACAAAATCCGGATCCTGAGGCGGTTAAGATGGCGGATGCATGGAAAGGACGTGACCATCTGTGCCACGGGTGCATTCTTACTGCACTATCGAACGTTCTGTTCGATGTCTATGGCGCATCCACCAAGACTACTAAGGATCTATGGGAGGAACTGGATAAGAAATATAACACAGAGGATCTGGGTATTGAAAAATACTCAGTATCCAAGTTCTTGAAAAATAGATGATTGAGGGCAAATCGGTTTCAGAACAGGCTCATGAGTTTTTGTTATTGCTCTATGGGTTAGCCGGGGCAGAAATGAAACTTCCTGAAAAGTTTCAGGTCATGTCAATCATTGAGAAATTTCCCAAGTCCTGGGAAGATTTTGGGATGTCCCTAAAACATAAGAAAGGGAAAATTTCTCTAGATGATTTAATGGTCTCGATAGCTATTGAGGAGGAGCATAGGAAACAAAAACCTGTGATGCCTGTAGATGTGAAACCTAAGATTAATGTGATAACCTCAAAGGAAAACAATGCTAAAGGGAAAAATAAGAAACTAAAAGACAAGGGAAAAATCCAGAAAAAATCAAAAAACAAACCTTGCTAGCAGTGTGGACATGTTGGACACTGGAAGAAGGATTGCCCTTCTCTAAAGACCCAACAGAAGTCTACGGATATCGTTCCTCTGGCTCTTGTGCTGACTGAGGGAGGCGGCCCGGTGAGGGGTATGTCTTAGTGAACCCTGAACTCTATTTTGTAAACGAGCCTAATGAGTGGCTTGTTGATACAGGTGCAAATGTACACATTTGTACTGACATGACATTCTTTGTGTCTTATAAGGCCTCAGTCGGTGGAACAGTAATGATGGGAACAGATCTACAACCAAGGTGCTTGGGTCTGGACAAGTCGAGCTGAGATTCTCAACTGGACGAGTTTGGACTTTGTGCAGAGTGCTGCACATTCCTGATATTAAGAAGAATGTCTTGTCTGGTTCTTTATTAGTTAGAGAGGGTTTTCAGTTAGACTTTAAATGTAATAAAGTAGTTTTTCTGAGACATGGTGTTTTCTTTGGCAAAGGATATTTGGCTGATCATGATCTTTTATTTAGAATAAGATGTGACATTGATAGTTCAGTTAATAATATTTCTGATTTTGATTCTTCTACTTATATTGTTTCGAATATTGAATCTACTAATTTATGGCATGTTAGGCTAGGAAATGTGAATTTCAATTCTATGAAAAGAATGATGAAACTTGACATGATTCATAATCATACTACAGACAAACTCATCAAATGTGAAATGTGTGCTCAAGCTAAGTTGCCTAGAAAGCCTTTTCATTTTGTGAATAGGAAAACTGAAATTCTAGACTTAGTGCATTCTAATATTTGTGAGTTTAGTGGCGTGATGACTAGAGATAACAAAAGATATTTTATCACCTTCATAGATAATAACAGTAGATACTGTTATGTTTATCTGCTTAAAACTAAGAATGAAGCCTTAGAAAAATTTCTTATTTTTAAGAATGAAGCAGAAACACAAGTCAGAAAAGTAATTAAACGTCTAAGGTCAGATAGGGGTGGTGAATACACATCTAAGATATTTGATGAATAATGCAAACTATTTGGCATAGTTCATGAGGTCACTGCACCATATTCACCACAGTCTAATGGAATAGCAGAACGAAAGAATAGGACCCTAACTGATATGGTCAATGTATTTTTACAAAGTTCTGGGCTACCATCTTACATGTGGGGGGAAGTTTTGAATACAATCTGTCATATTCTAAATAGAGTTCCCCTAAGGCATAAAGATAAGAGTCCATTTGAACTTTGGAGAAATAGGAAGCCAAGCCTAAAATATCTCAACGTGTGGGGATGTCTGGCTAAGGTCTTAGTCCTAGAACACAAGAGAAAGAAGCTTGAACCTAAAACAGTTGACTTGATTTTCTTGGGGTATCTGGAAAAGAGTTATGCCTATCGATTCTTAGTAATTCGGTCTGAGATCACATGCATAGATACTAATACTATTGTTAAACTTCGTGGTGCTACATTTTTCGAGGATATTTTTCCAATGAAAAAAGGGATTCCTGAAAATCTGACTAGTGAAGTAGCCTCAATATCTGGTTCTATTCTACAACAAATAGAAAAGATGTCAAATGTGGGGGATACCTCTTCTGAACCCAATGAATTTTTGGAGGATATTGAACCTAGACGAAGTAAGAGACCTAGGATTGCTAAGGATTTAGGTAGCGACTTTGTCTCCTCCTACCAAATCGAGGGTGATCCTCCCACATACAAGGATGCCATGGCTTCTACTGAAGCAAGGTATTGGAAGGACACCATTAAATCTGAAATGGATTCGATCATTTCAAATGGCACGTGGGAATTGGTCATCTACCTCTTGGGTGTTCCACCATAGGAAGCAGATGGGTATTCATAAGAAAACTTAGACCGGACGGATCCATAAAAAAATATAAGGCAAGACTTGTAGCCAAAGGTTTCAAACAGAAAGAGGGTATTGATTATTTTGATACCTATTCTCCTGTTACTAGAATGACTACGATTCGTATGCTCATTGCGTTGGAATCCATACACGATCTCACAATTCATCAAATGGATGTTAAGACTGCTTTTTTGTATGGTTATCTTGAGGAGGAGATTTATATGGACCAATCTGAGGAATTCGTAGCATCTGGTAATGAAAGAAAGGTCTGTAAGCTTGTAAAATCTCTTTATGGATTAAAACAAGCTCCGAAACAGTGGCATGACAAGTTTGATAAGACTATCCAGTCTTACGACTTTATTGTTCATGAATGCGATAAATGTGTGTATTCTATGATTAAAAGTGATATGTTTGTTGTCTTATGCCTATATATAGATGATATTTTGATATTTGGATCAAACATAAGGATAGTGGAAAAAATCAAGAGGTTCTTGAGCAGTAAGTTTGAGATGAAAGACTTAGGAGTTGCAAATGTGATTTTGAGGCTCAAACTGATTAGATCTACTAATGATATAGCTGTGTTTCAATCACATTATACTGAGAAAGTTCTGGAAAAATTTGGCTATCAATGCTGTAAATCTGCATGCACTCCTTATGATTCATCTAAACTCCTATGCAAGAACAAGAGTGGAGTACCTGTAGCACAGCTACGATATTCCCAGATTATAGGAAGCTTGATGTATCTTGCGAACTGTACTCGACCTGATATTTCATTTACGGTCGCAAAGTTGAGTAGGTATACGAGCTGTCCTGACCGTAGTCATTGGGAGGCCTTGGAGCGATGTTAAAGTACCCTAAGGGCACTGCACTTCTTGGACTGCATTATGGTAAATATCCTCCTGTCTTAGAAGGATATAGTGATGCAAGTTGGATAGGTCAAATGGAGGACTCAGGGAGTAACGGTGTGACTGGGTATGTATTTACCCTTGGAGGCGGTGCAGTCTCCTGGAGGTCTGTTAAACATACCATTTTGGCTCGGTCTACCTTTGAGGCAGAGCTGTGTGCTTTGGACACAACAAGTATAGAGGCTGAATGGCTTAGGAAGCTTCTCTCTGAGATGCCCATGGTGGGTAAGCCGATACCGGCAATTTCTTTACATTGTGATAGCATGACTACTATTGCAAAGGTAAAGAGTTCAAAGTACAATCAGAAAACTAGAAGACATATCCAAGTTAGACTTAAGTCTATTAGGGATTTGGTGTCTTCTGGAGTGATTGCTGTAGAATTTGTTGGTACCAAAGTTAACATGGCAGATCCACTTACAAAGGTACTTGATAGATCTTTAGTCCAAAAATCCAGACTTGGGATGGGGCTGAACCCACTGAGAGTTTACCCGCAGTAGCAACCCAACCTAAATGAGTGGAGATCCCACAAAATAGGTTAAATGGGAAAACAAGCTGCAAGAGGGAACTGATTGGCACTCAATATGCAATATTTTGCATGTGAGTCCTATCCCTAAAAAGTCAAGTGCTTGAAAACTGCAGGAAAAGTTTGAGCATTATGCTCTTAATGGATTCAAGCTTTTATAAGCAGGATGTGAGCAGTGCATCCTTGGAGAATGCCACCTATATGAGTATTTCTGTGGACCGCAGATAAAGGATGAGGGTTTATCCTTAATATACTCATAAAACAGGGTAGGATGCATGGCCATTAATAACATCAAAACCAGAAGATTGTCACCATAGACTTCACTCTGTTATTACCACTCGATACCATTACATCAAAGGATTAAAGTTCAAGACTTAGTTCACTTTATTCCTGTGATGGTGAAAGGGGTTAACTCAGGTAAAGGTTCAAACCGGAAGGTACCTTTACTGAAAGCAGAGTGTGGAAATCCGAGATCCTCGGCTCTTTGTGTTTCAACAGTGAATTCGTGGGGGATTGTTGGAATTAACTGTACTGGGATAGTTTGATGCAATTTGATGGTCAATATCAAGTTGTATTAATGTATCTCAATTCCTGGAATTCAATGTTTCAACCTTGTGGGGTGCTGTTTAGTCCCACATCGTGGAGAGATAAAACTGGCACTTGGTTTTTATGTGAGAAGTCCTGAGACTAGTCTGGAAACATACTAGAGAGGACTTTAGACCACAACACACGCACGCACGCGCGTGCGCCGCGCCGGGCCGGGCCGGGCCGGGCTCGGGCGTGGGCGCGACGAGGCCGCGACCGCGGCTGCGGTGGGGCGTGGCGTGGCGTGGCAAAGACCGGATCAGTTTTGTAACCACGTGTTTGAATTCCAAGGGTTACGCACCATTATCTTCTCACGAAGCGTAACCGCCCGGACGTCTTTAAGTATCTCTTAAAGACGTGGGCGTAGGTTACGAACATTCAATCCTCATTTTCTCAGCGCCTCTTCTCTCTCGAGGATGCTCGTCTCCTCTCCTCTCTCGATCTCGGGCTTTGTCTACGGAGGTGACTTTCGAGGATGCTCAAGCACGGTGCGCACCGTCAACGAGCGTGGACCGTCAGACTCTGGGAGCGGCACGTCAAGGCCCTATACGCTGGTAAAGTGGGGGGCGCTGTCTCTCTAAGGGGAGTCCTAGGACAGGAAGTTTCGGTTGTGATTTCTAACTCTCTCGATTTTTTTATCACATTGTTTGTCGTGATGTTTCTTTCCGGAATTTTCCATTGCTTTAATATGCATATGTTCTTAATACGGATATTTCTCTTATCATTGTTAACATGGATGCATACATACGTAAATCTGTTCTGGAAATCTGTTGATATTTGGATTTATATATGTATGTTCATGTCAGTTTTCTCAACATTCTCGTCGCCCGATGTACCCATGCTCTGTGCTCCTACACAACAACAACTTCTCTAGCTGTCGGTGCATAACAAATTGCAAGAGGATTGCGCATGCGTAGAGAGGAATGGGAGCAATTTCACGTAGGACCTGTTTGGGGGTGCTTGTGACAAGGAAGCCATTGGTGTACAAAGGGTGTGGTTTGTGGAGATCTTTTCTTTGGTGACCTTAAATGACGAATGGTGTCGCTACCCATCAGACTCGGTGGTTTAGGTCTGTACTCGGCTATTGAGGCTTCTTCATATCCTTTTGTGGCCTCCAGAGCTCAATCTTAGATGCTTCAAGACCACATGCTACGAGACATCAGGATACACCGTATGGATTCTGATTTTCTTAATGCTTTGGAAGGCCTACGTGTCGCACTTCCATCTCTTGATCTTACATATTTTGATAGTAAGGATATCGTCCCCTCTGAAGTCATGAATGCTTTATGAGTTTCTTTTTTTAATAAAATCGTAAAAGAAATGGAAGTTGAGTTTGACATGACTGCTAGACAAAAAGCAAATTTTCGATGTTTACAAGCTGAACATGTTCAAGATTTCCTTCTCGCCATTCCTATTGAGGGGCTTGCAATGCATATGTCACCCATTGAATATCGTACTACTCTCAAGTACCGCCTCATGATTCCTCTATTCCCAAAAGATGAGGCTTGTCCAGTATGCTACAATCATGCTTAGATGCTTTGGGAGAGCATGTCATTCATTGTTGCAAACTTCCAGGTTTTAAATATAGATATGATTTTGTCAGAGATGTCTTTTTTGATGTACTTAGACATGCGGGAGTTGCTTCAAAAAAAGCACCAGTGAATTTTTTGACTGATCCACAGGAGGGGAGATCTACACTTAGAGCAGCGGATGTTTTAATATTTGGATGGGTTGGAGAAAAATATGCATGTGCCGACTTGACTGGAGTTTCTCCATTAGTGGGTCCAATAAAGAGTGATTTTGTTGCACGATACGCTGCACAAAAAGCTGCCTCAGCTAAAGAGGCTAAGCATGAGAAGGCTTGTATTGACAATCAACATGTATTCATCTCATTTCGTTTTGATACATTTGGGTTCTTGACAAGTGAAGCAGTGGAGCTCCTTGAGAGGATCGAAAAAATTATGCATAGCAATGTTATGATTCCTAGATCTATGAATGTTGTATTTCGAAGAATTGGATTTATCACCCAAAAGGGATTGGCAGCGCAGCTTGTTGTCTGTCTCTCATCAATTTCTATGTAATAACAAGAGGTGTACAAATACAACAACTTATGCCACAACCTGCCAAGCTGCAGAAACCCTGTCAGCCGGAAGGTGGCCAGGAGCCAGCTAGAGGTGTTCTGGAGCCGGTGCCGGTGCCGCCGCTGCCGAGCCAACTTACACAAATATTTAAACCTATAAGTGTTGCAGCAAATGCGGTGCTAAGAGCCAACTTACACAACGAAAACGGACATATATGGCATTGCACTGTCAGTATGGGAACTGTTTTCTAATACATAGAAACATGGATCGTTCGTATTTAAGTTATTTTGATACCTGAGTTTCTCCTGCTTAGCTTTGCTTTATCAAGACGAGCAATGAATCCAATCATTAGCATTCTGACATATATATATATGATCTGATTATGCTATCAACAATAAGAAATCGGGGATTTCTTTCCTCTATTTGCTGGGTAACTTCCGGCAACTAGATCTACGTACAGCAGCTACAATATATTGATTGCACGTATTTACATGCATCTGATGCTATGCATGTTTATAATGTATAATCAATAAGATCAACAGGCCGAGATCAACAACATGCACAAACAGCAAATGGGCCACCGCCATCGCGTAAATCATTGCCTCTGATTTGGTAGCCTCCTTTCCATCCAGTCAATTATGTCTGCACCGATCTCGTCGCGCTCAGGCTCGAAGAGAAGATCGTGCAAGAACCCATCGTAGAGCTTGATCTCCTTATACCTAGATGCCGCCTCATTGTACAAGTCTTGCGAGGCCAATGGATCTGTAACTTTGTCAGCAGTTCCATGCAAGACCAAGAAGGGGACTGTGACTGCTCTGATGTTCTGCATCAGGTGCGCCGAGATGCGCAATATCTCATAGCCTGTTCGGACCCTTATAGGCCCGGTGTATACCAAAGGATCCGAGTACTTGGCTACCAGGGCAGCAGGGTCCCTGGAAACTGGTATACCCCTCTTGTTCGCACCCTTGAATTGGAACTTGGGTAGAACAACAGCAAATACCGGTGCCACAGCCTACACCAAACAGATAGGTATGACCATCGATTTTAGATTTTCGAAATTGGTGCTCGTGTTCGCAATACTGTCGGTAACCAACAATAAGACTACTTAGTACTTACCCCGACTATAGGATGGGCAGGCTTTACACGCAATGCTGGCGACGTCATGATAATTCCTTCCAAATTAGATCTAATGTGTGGATACGAAGCAGCCTGCAAATGCTTACAACACAAATAAGAAATAACTCTTAAAAGTAGTATGAGCTTCATCATGTATCAAACCAGAAATCAGTACCTTCAAAACCACGGCTCCACCAGTAGAATGGCCGAAAAGAAAGCACGGGACACCGGGGTTCTCTGATTTGATTTGCTCGATAAACGCTCCCTAGAGGTATGAAAAAAGAAATCTAAGAACGAGAAACCTGAATCTTCTGATACACAGACGATTCTGAGGAAAAACTTGAAGGGGAAACTAGTATGTGCAAGGAATTTAGCTAAGTTATTCGCCTTAAAAACCTTGCAGCTTGTTACTTACGGTATCTGCTACAACATGGTCAAGCGAAGGTACATAACCATGCAATCCATCACTGCCACCATGACCTGTAAAAGAGAGTAGCCGCACTCCATCAGGCAGTAAACCAATTGAGCGAAACATTTTCTTCGAAAATTTTCCTTTGTGAAAATTTTCCTATTCACAAGAAATTAGATTCGATGTCTAGAACATAGAAACGTAATAGTTAATTTATCCACGAATCTTTTTTTATGGCAGACGAGTATTAATACATTGATTTTTTCCTGAAGTAATAAATCTATAATCACCGTTATTTAGTAGTTATAGATCTAAAAGTGGTATACATAATTTCAAATTGACGCTCCCAATAAACCAAAATCAACGGAGATTCAATAGACCCATGGAAAAGAGAAACCATTTCAAGTTTTAGGTAAAGCAAATAGCTGCAAAATGGGAAATTAAGAGGTTATGAAAAGATGCCAACCAAGAAGAAGAGGAACTCCTTGCGTGTGCATGCAAGTGTGCACTGCACGCCCATGTGAATGTGTGCATCTGTGTGTGCATGTGTGCAGGAAGTATACAGTCACCAACAAGCAGCGTGTAGCTAGATGCACATAGCCCATTTATACTCGATATCAAAAATGCCCTTAAAGATGGAAATGGCCCACAGAAATATTCAGCATGCCAAAGATACTCCCCATGTTCCACTAAGGCTAAATGTTAGATCATATCAAAATATTTTTTTTAAGAAAAATAGGGTACGGGGTCAAGAAGACATTTACCCTGCAACTTCTATACATTCACGGTAACATAAAAAAAATACAATAATAATTTTATTTTTAAGCTCTTAGCATGTTCAATCACATTTTCCTTATACTCATTCTCCGGTGAAGATAGACCCATTCCGCACAAGTCATATGAAGCACAAGATAGCTGCCACCCACACTCTGGTCGAGCTACTACCATGTCCCAGAGCGTCAAGGGACCACCGGAGCTCATTCCAGGACCCCATCAGTATCCTTTCCCTCACGGTTGCATCCCACCCCTCCTTAGCAATAGGACATCCTAAGAAAGGATAAGTAGCACTTTTCTCTTATGTCGAACATCGCTCACAAGTATCATCGCAACCAGGAACAAGGTTTAGGAAAGCGATATGTGTACGTGTTCGGACATGTCAACGAATATTGAACGAGCAGTATGCGAAAGCGACATTCCTTCCAGGTCGATCATTCCCCCTCCACTTTCTCTCCTTGTACCTCTGACCGTGAGTCAGAAATCCTTCATGTTGAATCTTGCATGGACGAGCCCATACATGTAATCTCTAAACCTCGTTCCCACCATTTGTTCAAGAAGAATTGCCAACAACAATGACCAACACTTATTTACCACCCTTGATCATCAAGTCGGTTACAAAGTAGGATGAGTTTCTCTCTTGATTCATTTTGAAGCGAAATCGAGGACTTCCTAGAATAAATAAATATGCATAGATAATATTACTACTGAAATTATTTATCAAACGGAGTTAAAGAAAATATAAAAAAACAGTTCATATTAGATGGTTGAGTAGAGATGCCATTAATTGCATAACATTTAATCACAAAAAAATAGCCATAAAAACTTTACATATTATATGTTTCATAATAACATAACTTCAATACCATGGTTTGAAAAGGCTAGCCTCGAGGCGAGGCGGTCCCTTTTAGCCTAAAGGCTTACGCCTCAGACCACTCCTGTGAGGCGTACGCCTCGAGTGGTCGAGGCGTAGCGTCGAGGCGGAACGCCTCGAGGCGGTCGAGGCGTTTCGTGAGGCATTTTTGCTTTTTTGGAAGTATTTTTTATTATTTTAATGGTTTACTTAGTAGTTTGAGAGAAGCTTATAAATATCTGTTTATTTAGGATAATTATTGTATAAGATGATTGCTTAAATATGATGTTTATTTCATGTTCATAACTTCATATTTACAATTAATGTATCCAACTATTTTGTCAAACTCTTACTATTTCACTCTTAGTGAATGAATTCATAAATATTAAATTAAACAATACTTGTAACTTAACAAGATTTGCAATATATCAAGCAAAACAAAATGGATAAGGTTCACTGTTTCTCATGTTTCCTTATATTATATATTAGATACAACATAAATTTCTTCGACATATATTTAATCGAACTTTTAATTACAACAATATTTCAAAGACTTGCTCGAAATGGATATGATTCATAGTTTCTCGTGCGATTGCATATTATATGTTAGACACAACATAAATTTCTTCGATGTATATTTAGTCATACTTTTAATTACAACAATATTTCATAGACATATATGTATTGTTTAATTCTTTCACGATATCTATAGTCAATGAATTCCTCTTCGATTTGATGGAAATGTGTAGAAATGTATATGATGTTGTTCTATCTTCTATTTTGGGGTTCTTATCTTTATTATTTCATCATATCTTGTAGCGTAAATTACTATATATTAGGCAGAGAACATATAATTACATAGATATATATAATTGTAGTTTTATACATATTTTTCTATATAAACTGAGGCTTACACCTCGACCGCCTCGAGGCTACGCCTCGCCTCGATTCCAAGGAGACCGCCTCGTTCCGCCTTTCGCTTTTTCAAACCTTGGGCGTAAGCCTCAAGGCTAAAAGGGACCGCCTCACCTCGAGGCGTACGCCTCGACCGCCTCGAGGCTAGCCTTTTCAAACCATGTTCAATACACATACATGCATATTTGCAATACCTTAGAAAAACCTCAATCGACATATATTAAAATATTAGACAATACATTGCATATATTCATGAAAACAATACATGAGCAAACATTGCATATACATAATAGCATAATGCATTGCAATTGTATACAAATGCATTGCATATTCTATCAGTTGAATGGAGGAAGAGGCAAAACTATTGAAGTAAGCACTAGAATGAGAGGATTGGAGAGTTGAAGCTGCTGGAGACTGATCCGCCGAGATGCTGGAGCATTATGCGGGGAATATGCAGATTACATATGCGCTTAGGCACATAATGCACTGATTCATATAATCAGTTCGATCTACATGCCACACGAGCATATGCGACTGAAGGATATGGTTAGATCCTCAAGTGCATCACGGAAGCGTGATCGTCGTATCGAATACGACGAAGAACGACTAGTCGCACTAGTTGTTCTATGCAGCGGAAATTAAAAAATTTTCATGTGACGAAACCACATGATCCAAGAACACTTCTCGGATCGTTTCGTCTAAACCACAACCAAGTATTAGGTTTACCTCTTGAAGCGTGGTTGCGATCAAGTCTCTAAACGAAGAGACCTCCTGTCTCAAGTCCGATCCGTCGGAGGAGACGCTTGCGAGCGCGGGGATGAACCGCGTGCTTCTCGCAATCCATGTTGATGATCCAAGCGGCGGATCTCCTGATCTCGACACACGAGATCCGATGTCTTCTTCACGAGCGGGGCGCACCGAAGGAGACGGAGATCCACGAGCAAACCATCGGGCAGCATAACGACGATGCCGCGGCGATGGAGAACCTCTCTAGGGCATCCATGGTGGACGGCCACATGAGAGAGATGGAGAGAGGACGTGTAGAGAGAATGAGAGAGAGAGAGATTTGTTTCCTCAACTTATGTGTCAAGAAGAGCAATGGGGTGCCTCTCCTTTTATAGGGTTTTGGGATCCATGGATCTCAATCCATGTGTCAACACAAATCCAATGGTCCACATCAATTTGTGTTTCTTTCAATGGTCATGATTTGTTGCTAAAAACACAACAACAATTAATTTAATTTAAATTAAATATATGTTGATAAATCAACACAATTTAATTACAAAATTAAATCATCAATACATGGAGATAATGAAAGGAGAGAAAGCCTCCTTCCATGTGGAGAGGGGGGACGGACTCCCTTTCCTAATGGGAGTGGTGGCCGTCCACCCTCCTCCATTAGGAAGGTGGCTATTTCACCTTTTATGTAATCTCCATTATTTGCAACAACTTTTGTTGCAAATTATTTCACAAAAAAATAAATCCAATTTATTTTGTGAACATTGCAATCATGCCATTGAAAAATTGTGAATTACATTCACAACCCAAAACAAAATGTAAATTACATTTTCAATTTGATGTCCAATGTGAATCCAATTCACATTAACATTTAATTAACAAATGTAAATTACAAATAGCTTTCTCTTATATATTATAAATCACATTTATAATATATATGACTAATATGGATATTGCTATCCACATTATTCATATCCATGATAATTAAATCATATTTAATCATCTTGGATCTCTATTCTCTTGTGTCCAAATAATATGAATCACATTCACATTATTTGCATCTTTGATAATTAAATCTCATTTAATTATCTAAGATAACTCTCTTTATAATATGAATCAAATTCATATTACTCATGATAATTAAATCACATTTAATTATCCATTTTCTCAATGCTCGAATACATATATCAACAATAGAATTATCCATGAACTCCTTCAAGGATAATGCGCTTTCTCCGCAGATACTTGGAGATAAGGACAGGGTGATTGTATTGTTCCACGTATAGTGACATGGATATTGAGATCGTATCTCAAATCCAGATCGCGGGCCTCCCATAGATGCTTGATTAAATCAAGACCGTAAATCTAATCTTCTTATTGTATCTGAATCACATTCAGATCAATGTCCAATACTTGGACCAAGATCAGATCACTTCTCTACTGAGAGGAGTCACTAAAATCCAGACCCGTTTCATCACTCCCTAGGAATGGAAGCGTCATGGTTATACAATCGTTTATGATCACATCACCCTCAGGTATTCCCAATACCTGTACATCCTGCATACTGGAAGACTCAGACTAAACCCGAAGTATTCGATCAACTTTATACTGTCTACTTCATGGTTTTATCAGTAAGTTTCTCATTCGATCATTGGGAGTCGGTATCGATCATATACTTTCCAAAAACATATATCATACCTAGGTCTTGATCATATACTTTCCAAAAGTATATATCAAACCTACAAATTCAGTCAAGCTTCCAAAGCGAGACGACCGTGCGCACGGAATTTGATTCTTCCCAATATCTCATGAGTGAGCTCATGTCTTCCGGTTCAGTAATTGAACCTGTATGATCCCTTTGAGAGATCGTATTACTCATATGCCCTTATATGCACACCAGCGCACCGGTGTGTAGACCTTGATTAGGTCATCAACCTATTGGTCTGCCAAATGTACATACTTAGACATATAGCAACACATCTGTCTCCGGTCAGAGGATGCGTGCCTATATCCTGACAGCATACGATATAGGACTTTGGTTATCTCGATCTCGTTAAGTCAACTCTTTGACCTAACTAATCTGACACCTCCGAATCTCTATTCCTATGCAGAGGACCTGCATCAAGAGGTCGGTCAGATATCAGCCTTCAGAGATAAGGATTGCCATCTCCTACTCAGGCTGGAGATCATCTCTTAACAATCATCTGACGGTGCTTGATGAGTCCTCAATCTAACTCTTTAGATATTCATTCAAGCACCAGCCTCTATGATTCAATAGTTGAATCAACAGCTGTATGATCATCAAGATGGCCATGGTACTTAACCCTAATTGTACTAAGGGACCTATTATGCAAATTATGTAATCTTCATTTCAGATTAAGGAGTGAATTGCAATAACATTTATTGCATAATGGCTCGCTGTGGGCTCGCATTTCCAACAATCTCCCACTAGCCCAAAGAGCCATTAATGGGCTAATCATTTAAACCCGCACTCATGTGACAATCATAGGCTATTTAGAAAATAGCTAGGTAAGCTGATCAGTCACTCTGTTCCCGCGAGACTATGCCAAGTCCTTTTACGGCACTTGCATATCCCCAGTAACAGTGCTCGCATTTAATGCGAATGTTGCATCTCATGCAACCAATACTCAATCTAGTTGGTTACAGTGTCCCTGACATCATAACCAGTATCCCCATAATCCTTATTAGAATACCTTCATTCCTGGAGATCTCTATCTCTTAAGGTATCTATAGTTTAGACATTTATAGATCACTATCTACATGGTCTTAAACTTTTGAAGATAAGACTTTGAGATTACTATCTCAAAAATCTCCTCATCTATGAAGATTTTGTTATTTCTGCAATCAAGTGTTTTATCTCTACAGTAGGATTAGTAACAATTTACTACTCCCACTGCATGACAGACATCTGGTATTTGTACACTCTAGCATACACTCAGCTTCTCGTAACTAATGCACAAGTGCAAGTAGTTGTAGCATTTACTTCCTCAACTCTTTGAGGTGCTATCCCTTAAGATAGGTCAGTACCATATCTTAAGGGTTAGAAGCCTTTCTTGGAATTTCTATGAATAGAATATGTCCAAGGTATACTACAAATGTGACAGTCCAATTATCCTCTTCTCTTGGCTTCTGAACAACTTCAGAACTAAGATCTAAGAGGTATCTTTGAAATCATATTTCAAGATATGGAATAATCAGATTATAAAACACTTATTATTATCCTTATATCATTTTAAATGATCAGGATATCATCTATATTTAGCGCAATGAACACATAGGCACTCCCACTAAGCTTCGCATGGCTCATCAAGATTTCATTTGAAATCATAACATTTATAATTTCATCAAATCTTATGGTCCATCTCAAAGAAGCTTATTTGAGTCCTTAGATGGATTCCTTATCTTGCACACCTTGCTTTCCTCAACCATGAAGCCCTGGGGCTACTTCATGTGAATATCCTCAGAGAGATATTCATAGAGGAATGCAATCTGGACTTACATCTCGAAGATGCAATAGTCAAGTTGTGTAGCTAAGGTTAGCAATATTCTGATGATTTTAAGCATGTTCACCGAAAAGCAAGTCTCATTGCAAGCAATGTCTTCTCTTCCATGTGTAGCTCATTGCTACGAACTATGCTTTGAAGGTATGTACCTTCTCATCAGGTTCCCTTTCTCTTGAAGATCCATTTACACCTTTACGGGTCTTACCCATATAGGTGGATCCTCGAGGGTCCATATACAACACTTGTACATGAAGTCTACATTAGACTTTTATTGCTAACATCCATCTATCCATGCTATGATCTTCAGAAGCTTCATCACATGAAGTTCGATCATTGTCAGATTTCTCTGACACATGGAATCCATCCTCAAACTTATTTGAAGAGGTTTTAGTGTTTCATCTTCAATTATCCTTTTAGTTTCCAATTTTAGGAGCCTCATTATCTTTTCAAGATTAAATGAGTTCCTACACTTCATTTTTATCTTGATTCTCAAGAGTCTCAACCTCCAAGAATCACATTCTCAGAGATGAGATATTTCAAGAATCTCAAGATCATAAAGTAGGTATCCAATACCATCCTTTATTTTCCTAATGAAGCAGCACTCTCAAGTGCTAGATTCCATCTTGCATGGAACCTTATTAAGGATATATATTGTAGTCTCTACTACACATATATACCTGGAAACTAAGGGATAATTATGCTAAAATTCATCATTGATAAGATCATGTCACACATGATCCCATTGTATCTGCCTATAACTCTATTGAGTTAAGGTGTGTTAGGAGGATTGAGATAGAAATGATATTCATATCTCTATAAGGTATTCTTTGAATTTATCTAACAGGTACTTGCTACCTAGATTAGATCAAATTCATTTTATCTTCCTTCAAACTTTGGTTTTAAACCAAAAATAATGAAATCTTTGAACATTTCAAAGGTTTCTTAGGTGAAGAGAAGAAATCTCATATCATACATAATCATCAACAGATATCACATATCCATAATGTTTACTATGATATAGATGATCTACATACATCAATATGTATGAGATCCTGAATACCTTGACATCTTACACCTTTCTCTAAGAAGGGTGTATTGGACATTTTTCTTTGAATACAATATTCATAAGTATGTAAGTTTTGAAATTTTAGACATTCTAAAGTTTCATCTCTTACTAGTCTATTGATCAAATCAATAGACAAATGTCCAAGGCTTGATGCTAGATCATTGTCAAATGATCTTCATCCTCCTATTGATCCTAAGGTTTAATTTCAGTATTTAGAAATGTTAATGAACCATTCATTAATTTTCTAATTTAGTGGAGTCCACTAGATTTTAGATTACTATCTGAAATATCTCCATCATAACTTTTTATGATAGTTCTACCTCAGAATTCATGTTTATTTCCAACATTTAGAAACAAACAATGAGTGTATTCTTATATCTAGGTCATAGAGACATTCTCTAAGACTAAGGACTCTCCCACTGAAATTAACAAGTCTATCAATCCAACAGAGATTGTTGCAACAATTGCATCAATATCCATGTGGATAACTATAAACCTTTAAGATCAAATTTTCCAGTCTTCTAAAACATATGCAACCTATTGCAAATGTCATCAGAAGATTGAGATACAATTATTTGACTTTATCTTATCAATGATTTATGTAGATTAATCTGATGCTCCATCCGAGTCCTTCTCTAAGGATTCTAGATAGACTTGATAGTCATACTATCAACACATCAACTTATTGCAGCATTGGCATTCATCCAACTCTTCGGATGACATATGGAAGTCATAGATGTATAGTCAACTCTTTGACCATACTTCTTACTCGGGTCCAACCCATGCTTCCACTGCGCTCCCTTTATCTATAAGCAACCATTGCTTAAGACTAAGGATCTCTTATGTAAGAGCATTCCAACATTTATACATGCTTCATTAAATTCATACAATATGAATATTATGAAGCTTCATGAATGACCAGAGTATAGATAGTAGAATGATGACACTCATCATCTACATCCATCTAAACTCTTAAAACATAGGTTCAGGTAGGTACTCAAACAATTTGAATACACCATCTCTTATAGAGCCACCATTCTGCATGATGCAGTGAACCATCTCATTCATGTTAAATGTCAAGAGCACATATGTATGCCCGAATATCTTCATAAATTTCATAAGGATTATTTGACAATTGCGATCATCATCGACATGTCACTTCCAAAGTACATCCGATGAGAGATCAAGACTATAGAGACATACAAACCCTAGGGTTGTAGTCTTATTATCTATTTAATTGTCATTCCTCATTATTATGAGGAAACTTGCTCATTGCAACCACATACATTATGTGTCCAACTGCAAGTACAATATCTGGATCATGAGTCCAATCCAAGATATTTCACTGGTTATTATTGAGTATATCATTGAGTGGGTTTTAATGAAGGATTATCTGAAATAAGAAATTTGCATAAATATATAAATATATATATTTTACTTTGATTTAGGATTTTTTTATATCAAAGTTGTCTTGTCTTGTCAACACTGAAAGTTCATTCCCTTAATCACTTTCAATGTAAGAGATATACTTACCATTATATCTCAACAAGATCTGGGATCTCCTTTCTTATCTTTGTTACATCCCAATAATATGAGAATCTGCAACTCGGATAAAAAGAAGCGGGAACACATTCCGCTTTGCAAGTCCAACTTGCATCTCCCAATTCGGTCTTTAACACCCGAGCCCACCACCCCTAAGGCGATGTTGACCCGTCGTTAATTGAACCAACCGTCAACAGGAATAGTACTCGCTATACGCAATCCAATATCGCCCCAATAATATGAGGATCCGATATTGGGGTCACTACGTATACGGCCTTACTCTTTCGAGAAGCAAAGAGTCCGATCCAGATGCGCTTGCATACAGGAGCTGTCACTTCGGACAGGCGTCTCCCACATACAATCCCTGGCGACGGAACCCTTCGCCTTGACGGAAGACCATGGGTGTCACTTATGTGATCCTCCACCTCATATTCAAATTTTTTTAATTAATTATCGTGAATCACATTCACATAATTAATTCTTCCAAGGGAATTATTAGCTCTAATAATATTAGAGTATTTCAATCTTAATTGGATTCCAATTAATCTAATCATATTAAATTAATGATCCAATTAATATCCAACAAACATTTTAATAGTTACTTGAATAATGGTATTATCTCAAATACGTATTATTTCGAATTTTAATAATTAGAAAAATACATCTTAATTCCTCGGACATTATCCCGGCCCTACCCGCTGTCATGGCCAGTACCGACGAGAGTGGGACGGACCACATACGTTGCAACCCGCAACCCCAATGCTCTCCGACTAGGCACCATATCCGCCTCGGGAAAGGATAATGCCAAATTGATTAATTTGTACTTGAGATGATCATCGGTTCTTCAACCGAAATTGTACCATATAGTAATAATCAAAACATTTTTGATTAACATTATAATGAGATTTGCTAAACAAATCCCAAGTCCTATTCAAGCAACATGTTTGTTGGAATGTTGATCATGTAGATCATGTAACCAATCTTGATCTAGATCACATCTAATCATTTGTTGGTTAGGGCAAAGTCATTTAAGGACATAATTATCATTAAATATTTCACAAATATTTATGCATAATTATTCCAGAAAATTAAACAATTTAATTTCACTAATTAATTAAATGACAATCACTAGGTTCTTGATTAGGAAAGTATTTTCAGCAGTGACCCTCACTTACTAAAAATATCATATCTCAATCAATTTAAATCCAAATTAAGCAAAGTAAATTTATAAAGTTTGCTAACTTGATTTACAACAGAACCCAAGTGATTTGCACGCATTTCAAGGCGTATCAAATCCGCAATTAACATCTTAATTACGTCATGATCCGCAGTCCCCGAAACAGTGGATACATGTTCACTAAATTGAGCATATCTAGAGCAAACGGAATCGAAATCACGCAAACTCAGATCCTACGGTTTCCTTATTTAATGGGGAATAAAATCTAAATATTATTTTCGTGTTTAAACAATTTAAACAGTGCCGAAAATAATATCAAAACAGAGATGCGAAAATGAAATGCAAGAAAACTTTCGCAAACCCTAATGAACCCAAGTCGTCCTCGGTTTATGGATCGTATCCAAAAACACCGACCTAAGGCTCTGATACCACTTGAAGGATATGGTTAGATCCTCAAGCGCATCACGGAAGCGTGATCGTCGTATCGAATACGACGAAGAACGACTAGTCGCACTAGTTGTTCTATGCAGCGGAAATTAAAAAATTTTCATGTGACGAAACCACATGATCCAAGAACACTTCTCGGATCGTTTCGTCTAAACCACAACCAAGTATTAGGTTTACCTCTTGAAGCGTGGTTGCGATCAAGTCTCTAAACGAAGAGACCTCCTGTCTCAAGTCCGATCCGTCGGAGGAGACGCTTGCGAGCGCGGGGATGAACCGCGTGCTTCTCGCAATCCATGTTGATGATCCAAGCGGCGGATCTCCTGATCTCGACACACGAGATCCGATGTCTTCTTCACGAGCGGGGCGCACCGAAGGAGACGGAGATCCACGAGCAAACCATCGGGCAGCATAACGACGATGCCGCGGCGATGGAGAACCTCTCTAGGGCATCCATGGTGGACGGCCACATGAGAGAGATGGAGAGAGGACGTGTAGAGAGAGAGAGAGAGAGAGATTTGTTTCCTCAACTTATGTGTCAAGAAGAGCAATGGGGTGCCTCTCCTTTTATAGGGTTTTGGGATCCATGGATCTCAATCCATGTGTCAACACAAATCCAATGGTCCACATCAATTTGTGTTTCTTTCAATGGTCATGATTTGTTGCTAAAAACACAACAACAATTAATTTAATTTAAATTAAATATATGTTGATAAATCAACACAATTTAATTACAAAATTAAATCATCAATACATGGAGATAATGAAAGGAGAGAAAGCCTCCTTCCATGTGGAGAGGGGGGACGGCCTCCCTTTCCTAATGGGAGTGGTGGCCGTCCACCCTCCTCCATTAGGAAGGTGGCTATTTCACCTTTTATGTAATCTCCATTATTTGCAACAACTTTTGTTGCAAATTATTTCACAAAAAAATAAATCCAATTTATTTTGTGAACATTGCAATCATGCCATTGAAAAATTGTGAATCACATTCACAACCCAAAACAAAATTTAAATTACATTTTCAATTTGATGTCCAATGTGAATCCAATTCACATTAACATTTAATTAACAAATGTAAATTACAAATAGCTCTCTCTTATATATTATAAATCACATTTATAATATATATGACTAATATGGATATTGCTATCCACATTATTCATATCCATGATAATTAAATCATATTTAATCATCTTGGATCTCTATTCTCTTGTGTCCAAATAATATGAATCACATTCACATTATTTGCATCTTTGATAATTAAATCTCATTTAATTATCTAAGATAACTCTCTTTATAATATGAATCAAATTCATATTACTCATGATAATTAAATCACATTTAATTATCCATTTTCTCAATGCTCGAATATATATATCAACAATAGAATTATCCATGAACTCCTTCAAGGATAATGCGCTTTCTCCGCAGATACTTGGAGATAAGGACAGGGCGATTGTATTGTTCCACGTATAGTGACATGGATATTGAGATCGTATCTCAAATCCAGATCGCGGGCCTCCCATAGATGCTTGATTAAATCAAGACCGTAAATCTAATCTTCTCATTGTATCTGAATCACATTCAGATCAATGTCCAATACTTGGACCAAGATCAGATCACTTCTCTACTGAGAGGAGTCACTAAAATCCAGACCCGTTTCATCACTCCCTAGGAATGGAAGCGTCATGGTTATACAATCGTTTATGATCACATCACCCTCAGGTATTCCCAATACCTGTACATCCTGCATACTGGAAGACTCAGACTAAACCCGAAGTATTCGATCAACTTTATACTGTCTACTTCATGGTTTTATCAGTAAGTTTCTCATTCGATCATTGGGAGTCGGTATCGATCATATACTTTCCAAAAACATATATCATACCTAGGTCTTGATCATATACTTTCCAAAAGTATATATCAAACCTACAAATTCAGTCAAGCTTCCAAAGCGAGACGACCGTGCGCACGGAATTTGATTCTTCCCAATATCTCATGAGTGAGCTCATGTCTTCCGGTTCAGTAATTAAACCTGTATGATCCCTTTGAGAGATCGTATTACTCATATGCCCTTATATGCACACCAGCGCGCCGGTGTGTAGACCTTGATTAGGTCATCAACCTATTGGTCTGCCAAATGTACATACTTAGACATATAGCAACACATCTGTCTCCGGTCAGAGGATGCGTGCCTATATCCTGACAGCATACGATATAGGACTTTGGTTATCTCGATCTCGTTAAGTCAACTCTTTGACCTAACTAATCTGACACCTCCGAATCTCTATTCCTATGCAGAGGACCTGCATCAAGAGGTCGGTCAGATATCAGCCTTCAGAGATAAGGATTGCCATCTCCTACTCAGGCTGGAGATCATCTCTTAACAATCATCTGACGGTGCTTGATGAGTCCTCAATCTAACTCTTTAGATATTCATTCAAGCACCAGCCTCTATGATTCAATAGTTGAATCAACAGCTGTATGATCATCAAGATGGCCATGGTACTTAACCCTAATTGTACTAAGGGACCTATTATGCAAATTATGTAATCTTCATTTCAGATTAAGGAGTGAATTGCAATAACATTTATTGCATAATGGCTCGCTGTGGGCTCGCATTTCCAACAGCGACTGCACTGTGCGGTTGATTTCGTGAACATTGTCCAAGAAAGAACCAAGCTTGTCTATAAGTCATGGGAAATTTCCTTCTCAATAGCCTAATAATTATCTGGATGTGTAATAGAACCTTCCAACTCCACAAGCCCCTCTAAACTAATCCGATACCAACATCTGATCCAAAACCACCATAAGATAGAAGGCTTTATAAGCCTTACACATAGTGAGACACCCATCTAAAACAACCAATCTCTCTTGAGGGAGCTAAAGACCGAAGACCTACTTTCATGAATGCAGCCAGAGGTGCAAGCCCTTAATATATTAGATTTTTTCTTGAGGGCATGGGAATAGAACCCACCTTGGTCAACATCAGTGGATCGTCTTCCTCTCCTGATTAATATAGAAGAAAAAAGACGCGTGCTTCTGCTTTCCAAGAAAAAGGTAGTCGCTTGTTAACACATGTGAGGTCTATATAAGCTAGTAGGAGGCTTATATCTAAGTGGGAAGTGAGCGATTAGGATTCACGAATTAGTTCGTCATATGTAGGGATGAAAACGAATATGAATATGTTTGTATCCGATCCACTATCGTATTCGTTTTATACATATTTTGACATTCGTATTCACATTCATTTTAAAGTGGATGCGGATATGGATATCACTTTGACATTCGCTGAATCGCTAATATTCACATTTGTATTCGTATATCCATTTTAGTATATAGGTATAGTCATAGATTTATCTATAAATTGTGTAACACCATTTTATGATTGCATTCACCATTGTTGATATAATTGTTATGAAATACATATATTTAGTGTATCTATTTTATGTGTAAACCGTCCTAAACATGTATATTTTAGTTAACCTATTAAATATTTTTGTTGTTATTCGTATACGATTCATATTCATTTTATACTCGTATTTGTTTTTAAGGATATGATTACACATTTTCCATATTCATCAAGATTCGTATCCACAATGGATACAGATATGATTATACCTATATTCATATATGTGTCCGATCATTTTCATCCCTAGTAATATGGGCAAGGATCAATAGGGTCACCCGTACACCCCAACAACTGGTATTACTTCCAACAACAATAATAGCTCCTCAATCATTGATCCAACAACTCCGTACGAAAAAGGGGTATCCAGCTACCACCCACCCAACAAATCTAGTGAAAACCTCAGTTGTCAGTGCATTAAAGCACAGAAAATGAACCCGCAACAGTCCGCACATCTATCCCCTAAGACAAGTTTCATAAAAGGCAGACCACCAGCCTACACAGAGGGATTAAGTAAGAGATATCCCATAGATTGAGTACAAACTCCAACAGAGCAGATCCGACCCTCCTCCTCAAATTCGGGCCACCCAATTCGCTAGTAGAGCATGATTCATCGCCTCCAGACTGCATATCCCTAGTCCACCATCCTTCTCTGCCAATATCAGAGTTTTCCACCCCAACCAAGGCATCCCTTTCTTCTCCCTCGAAGACGTCCAAAAGAACCATCTCATAATTACTTTCAATCTCCCTCTTACCCCAATAAGCAATATATTAGTAACAAGGAAGATCAGAGGAAAGACTGACAAAACGCCTTCAATAGCACCTCTCGATAGCCATAGAACAACACATCAAAGCCAACTTCTTCTCCAATGTCCAATAAGAGAGATAACCAGTTTGACTGCCGCAACCATGGGATCAAATTTTGGTGAAATTCGACCGAATTTTGATCGAATTTTGATTTCAGTGGGTGACCGAAATTTGGCCGAAATGACCTATATTGATCGAAATTTTTCGACTGAAATTTCATCTCGATCCATCACCGAAAGGAAACCGAAATCCAACATTAAAGGCATTGGTCGCAACCTACGCCCACCAAAGGCAACCCAAGATAAGTGATAGGGAGATCCTCATGTTGCATCTGCAAAGCATTCTTACACGACGGCACATTCTCCTCACCCATGTCAAAAGGCACAAAAGCAGACTTAGCACGATTAATATTTGCATTTCTAACCAACCAAAAAAGTTCTAAAATGATGGACACACTCTCTGCGACCGCAACCCCTCCTTCCACAAAGGAAATACTATCGGCATTATACTGAAGAATGGGACCGACATCCCATTGTACTGACCTGCAAGAAATCCACCCTCACCGACCTTCACTACCGTCCTGGCCAACACATCTTCTACCACCACAACATTGCCTAAATCCACATTGTTGCTAAAAGAAACTTCTCTCCTATATGTCATTAACTAACACATCATAAAAAGCAGTTGCCACACATCTTTTCATCTAGTCAACATAGTCATGTACTTTTGAAAAATCCATCTAGTCAACATAGTCACAACCCTTTGGATTTCTTCATGTGTCACTCTGCAGCCGTCTTTGATGCTAGCACAACCACATCCATCATGTGACGACTAGGTATGAATGCAGTCTGGCTAGGATCCACAATAGATCCAAGCACCTCGCAAAGTATGTTCGTTAATACCTTCACCATAATCAAGTAGATGGCATTAGATAAAGCAATAGGGTGCAAGTCCTCCACGCGCCTCACCACATCCTTTTTTGTAGAAGGAAAAGAAGGTTCAACCATTCGAATCCACCATTCATCTGTCGCAATTCCTCCACCAATCCTAGTATCTCCCAAAAGATGAAAAGCGAGAAACCATCTGGTATAGGGGACCTATCCACATTCAGATCAACCACGTGCTTGACCTTAGACAACATGAACAATCTCACTAGCTCCTTAGACTGCAAATTATTAATTATTCAAATGCTAGATCATATCAAATTGTTAGATGACTACTAACCTGAATCTTGAAGCATAAGGTTTGGTAAACTTCCTATTTGTTGCATACTAAAGTAGATGGGCATCTAGGAATAGGAAAACGATTCCTACATCCAAAAGGGATATCCATTAAGCTTCCTATTTGTTACACACTGTCCATTTAGGAGTAGGAAAATGGTTCTCACATCCAAAAGGGAATCTTATGCATCTTATATGGCATGACACCTCAGTTGTCATGTAGGATAATCATGTGTGATAATGGTAGAATCCTTAGAGCCAATTGCATCGTTATACATGATGTACCATCCATCATATCAAATCTCATATGCATTGTTGTACATGATCTGACATTCGTCATATCAAATCTCATATTCCAGTGTATTGTACTCATGGCAGATCTTCAGATCAACCTACTATAATTTTAATGGCATGCTATATATAGACACATTTTTAGACTGACATGCCAAGAGTTAGCAAGCTACCATATCTTAAGATTATCTTATCGCTAGCCTTCAGAGCACTGTCATATTATTAGCTCGCTTTGATGGTAGATCTTTGATGGCCTATATTTTTGTTTTGATGGGCAAGTCTTTGGCCAACCTATCACCACCGCAACCATCTTCTCCTTCCGCCTCACCTGCCACCGCCACCACTACCATGACCTACCAGCACCTTCTTCTTCCTCCACATCTGCTATCACCACCGTATCACCACTGTCGTACCACCACCACCATATCGTTGTCACCACCATCGTGTGTAGCCATCACCACGTACCATTGAATGTGATTGTGAACATCTGCTCACCCCCACAACCTCACGTGCCACCATGCTCCATGGCGTCACCATCATGATCCTCGACCACACCGCCACACAACCCGACACATCACCATGTATGTTGCTGCCTGCCTCCTACCATCATCAAAAACTTGCTACAGATGAGAGACGATCCTCTTTCAATAGAGATTTTTAACAAATGAATTCTTGAAAACCTTGATAGATGTCATGTTGGATGGAAACAAGTGCCAAGATGACGGGTGGGATGCCATCTAGGATTTGTGCAAGTTTTATGGGTAGATTTTTAGGTGTATAAAACATATATCTTTAGAGAAGACAAAGAACAAAACATAACATTATGTCCTTGGCAGGGCATGTGGGAAAGAGTAATACCCTGCGAAGACATGGCAATACGGCATGAAAAGGCAAGTAGTTCAGCTAAAATAACAATCCATTTGTCAAGCTACTGTAGACTTTCAATCAGCAAACCATTTTTTAATGTTGTTAACGCACGACAAACAATCTGCCATTGAATATGGTCTCCAAGGAAGTTAACATGTTCCATTGCAAAGCTATTTGACTGTGGGTATTCTCTTGTGTTGACAGGTTCGAGGAAATTAAAACCAACATATTTACGAATTCAATCTACTTGTGTTGTTTTGCTGTACCTCGTTTCTTGTTTATTTCCTGATTAATGTATAGTTTTTCTTCTTGCATAATTGCATATATTCTTGTTTGAAAAAGAATTGCAAAGAGGACATCTCAAGATGATTTTGGCTGGGAATAGATTGTTGAAGTCATTGAGCACAAAGTCAATTTATTTCAATTATGACAGTTTGGGTTATTATTGATTCAATTTTATTTCGTTTAAATACCATGCAAGCCATTCTTATCTAAGGTTTGTCGGAAACTATTATTCAAATAATCCGACCATCCATTATGATTAATTGAAACCATTTAAATAGGTTTCCAATAGACTGTACATTACTTGGAATCATAGACAGTGCACCACATGGGTTCTTGAATTGCTGAAAAGAGATGAAGATGTGTTTTCCTTCTCACCACACATCCTTCTTTGCATGGGACCTTTCTGCATTCAGTGGCAAAGCATTAGGGGCAAAGGATTCGTAGATGAAAAGTCTGTCAGCCTCAACAAATGGTTTGTCGTTTGCGGTGAACCATTGCCCGTTCCATGCCCCAAGTGGAAAAATGCTAACTACTATGCCCTGACAGGGCATTACTCTTTACTCCATACCCTGTCAAGAAAAATGCTTGGGCATTTACATGGGCAATCCTTAAAGAGCAATATAAACAGCTTGGCAAATAAGACTAGGTTCAATCTTGTGAGCGCACAGGCTATAAATTGGCTACGAAGGTTATGTCATTGTCAATTCATTTAGAAATGTCAGTCCCAAGCCCTAAACCCTCAATCCAGGTCATTGAACAAAGGTTGCCTCCCTAATTTGGAAAATTGCTGGTCCCAGTCTACTGGTCAAGAATTCGTAAGCATCCGAAATCCTCCGGATCAAACCTGTAATTTACCCTCTCATTGAACAACTTTCTTGTTTCCCAATGAGTATGGCAGTTAAAAGTTTAAACACTCAGTTTTTCCTGATAAATTGAAAGGACTATAGAGAAAGAAACGAGAATACAAGTTATCATATTTTCACACCACTCAAGAATTTGAACATACCATCTTTGGGAAGAGATGAAAGGAAACGAGACCTTCTCACAAATGCATGTGGGTATGTGGGTCCAGCTTGATATGATTGATAATTGATCTACATTAGCCATCATTCTCATGTTTCCTTCTACAGATAGGCTTGGTCTTGGACTGCACGTAGTACGGCATCTCATACAACCTATGTCTCAATCAAGAAAACACCAGCAAAACCATTGACAGAAGAGAAGACCAGAGACAGGATTCCCAACATATCACCCAAAAAACTTGGAAAGTGGCTAATGACACAACAAAGAATAACTCGACCCAAACAAAAAACTACACCAAGGTAGCAACCCCAACTACCACACGACAAAATACTCGTCTCCGAATGAAGTAGATGCCTGACTCGGACAAAAAACTAATCCTGGGAATGGATAGTGAAAACAGGAGCATCGCAACAGAAAAAAAAGCAAATTCAGCTAAATAAAACTAGATAAGGACATTAGACCAAACAACTAGTCGAAACCTGAAAGCTTTGTATACCCAAAGTACAACAACAATAACAAAGCCTTTGTCTCGATACCGTTCGGATAAATTCCGAAATAGTGTTCTTTTAAGAACATTATTTAAGAATTTGTCTCGAAAGTGTTCGGATCTTTTAAACATGGATTTGTATACCCAAACTGCACCAAAAAAGTTATGAAAGCCAATAAAAAGAAACTCATCAGACTAAAAGAGATGACTCGGAAGGGATAGCACAAGAATACCCCACTGATTAAAAGGCTCAAACAAATAATGTGGATAACCTGAACATTGCTTCAAAAATACAACAAACATAGAATTATCACTTGGGAAATCAAATCACGTAAACTCTTTTCAGATATGACCATTCCAAATCAAACAACACCGCTCTCCCTATGTAACTACCTTATCTAATTATAGGTTGACAGCAATCTCATTTAGCTCAAGATTGATGGATTGGCCAAAATTTGAAGAACTAGAATCTCAACCCTAATTAAATCACTCATCACTAGAGCACTTTTGATATGCTATTAGACTTCTAAATGATGGAAGAACACGGCCAGTCTAGCACAATATTATCCTTAATAGACATCAACTCAATGTATTTAGATAACTTGTTGAACTAAAATAATTAATGATAAAAGTCTAAAGAGATGAAACCACTATATATATAACATAGATAAAAGAAGTAAATGCATTAATTACTTGAGCACAAGATATAAGTATGTATTAAGTTGATATAGTACAAATTTTAGCCGACCCTACTTAATTGTGGGAAAAAGGCTTTGTTGTTGTTGTTGTTGATATAGTACAAATTTAATATCCATGTGGCTATTTGGTACTGCAAGTCTGCAATATATTCACACATCGTTTGGCATCCCAGAATATCCCAGGTAGATTTTAAAAGAAGACCCATCTACACAACCATTGCTAATAAAGAGTTCCCACAAGAATTTCAATGCAATTAGACATAAGCTTTCTAGGCCTTAGCAACATTGGTCTCAACATAAAAAGAAAGAAATTTGGAACTCAGGTTAGGTCAAAACCAAAGTCATTCTGTTAAAAAAGAAAGCAAAAGTACAAGAGAAATTCAATATTTACCAATCCAATCCATCGCATATACACCAAAGTTAGCAGCTACCAGCTGCTTCGCAAAATGAGCATATCTCCCGCTGCAATGGCCAAATGGCAAGTAGAAAGTTAGAATTGTTTCTTGATAACTGTGTCATGCATTTCTTCCATAGAAAGGAAAAAATGCAGCGTGCAAGACACTGTTGTAAAAAAATCATGTGACACATGAAGAGCCAACAAACCACACAACCTAGATCCTAGAAATCCCAAAATCAGAATGATAAAGAGAAGGTCATTGATCCTGCGTCAATAACATTTTTTCTGAAAGTAAAAGGGATATACCCGAAAAGGTGCACATGCAATACACAACACATATGAAGCTTGCAACAACTGTTTAATGCATTGAAGCTCGCAAAAACTTTTTGGCACGCTGATCCTCATTAAAAGAAGAAAAATGTGGGATGCATGTCGTATCATGCAAATCTCAAGTTTGTCATCTAATATAAGCAAAACCCGCACATTGCAACTAATTAAAATGGTCAAGAAGTGACAACCAAGAAAGATTCAAGATCTACGAAGCCCAAGAAAATGAGAAGATCATCTATCCATCTCTATTTTATCCAACTGACATGAAAATAAATGCAAAGGAAAAGTCAGCATATTAGAATAAATTGGAAAAGGCCATCCAACTAAAACAATGAATATGTTCTTAACTTGATTTGGTGTAATGTTTTGACAAGGAGCAGATGATATTATCCACCATATAACTGGGCATTAATTGCGATCAGAAATACTGTCCATAATCTGATAGAACCTTTTTTATGCGCAAGGATTGAGATAATCCAAGCCCCAGTATCACTAGGAACAGATCTAATTGGCATCAACGAATCCAAATACCCAACCTCAATCAATTGATTTGGCACAAAGACTAATATACGAATAAATAATAATCTTTTTGTCTACATATGAGAGAAGAATAGATAGTGGTCATGACCTAACTAACCTTTCGATAGACTAGACAAAATATATATCCCAAACTTGTTAAATATCAAGGACGGACACAACAAAGCAAGAAGGGGGCTTCCTTACCTGTGCTCATTAAGGCCGTGTATAATAATCAGAATACCCCTGAAAAGTACGATAAAAGGAAGCTATTAACATCACAATCTTTTATACATGAATGCATAATATAAATAAAAAATCTTTCTTTCGAAAGTATTATCACAATCAATGACAGCATTTCGAACGAAAAAAATATAAAGAAGCATATCTGGAACCACAGAGAATGTGGATCATATCAAATAAACAGGTATTGGAAGTATAATTTATTAATAATTAGAAAAAAAAGAGACAAGAATCCATTCCTGAGCTATAATATTTTTCGTCATTATACAGCTCATGGAAGCCCCACTGCATTTAAGAAAAGACATGCTGCATGTTGACATAAATTTCTGTGTCCTGAAAATTGCTTTTATTAACGCGGTTCCAACATAACAATTCAAATCAACGAAAATGCGTGAAAGTTTACTTATTAATTTAATACGAATTTAATTCGAAAGGTCACATCTCTTGTTAATTTACAGAATATACGAAAAAATCAAACTGGTTTAGTTTTCCGAAGCATTCAAAACAACTTCTTTCAACAAAGCTCATCCATCAAGCAAACGTAAACGAAAAACACCAAAACCAACACACGCACGATCCTTCGCCCCTCAAAAGGTCAAAACAAAATTCCACCCAATTCTTCTTATTTATTTCATCAACATCATCATCAAATCCTAGAGCGGTAAAAAAAACAGCAACAAAAAGCCAAACCCAAAAATTCTAAATCCCTCCCAACAATTCACCAAGCACCAATAGTAGCAGCCCGAAAACCCTACCAAGTGCTTGTTCGTAACCCAATTCACAATAAATCGACTCCCGAAAACCTCAAATCAAAAAAAGTCGCAAACCCACCAAGATTGAATCTTTCTGGCGATCCAATTGACAAAACCGAGTTCCTAGCACAATCCAAACCGCAATCTCACCTCATGTCCCCTCCGATCGGCACCCACGACCTGCAAAATAGCGAGTTCCTGCTCTTCCCGACGAACACCCACGTATCCCACCTAAGGTCGCAGTCATCCCCATCGGCGTACAGCATGGGGACCGCCTCCGCGAGAGCCCTCCTCCTGAGGGTGTCCTCGAGCTCCTCGTCCCTCCTCCCGCGCCTGAGGGTGAGTCCTCCAACCCTGGGGGAGACAGGCGTGTTGAGGGGCCTCCGGGCGAAGCGGAGGAGGAGGAAGAGCCAGAGGAAGAGGGAGTGGAGGGAGAGGAAGAGACGGTAGAGGGTGCGCTGCGAGAGGAGAGAGCGGAGGCGGCCGCTGGCGCCGGATGTCATCATCACAGGGCCGCCCTCCATTCCCCTTCTCCTCTCCTCTGCTTTGCGTTCTCCGCTCTTTAGGACAGAGGAGAGAAACAGAGGAAGTGGGACATCGCGTATATATATATAGGAGAGAATTGGGAAGCGGACAAGAGTTTCCATTTTCTTATTTGGATGTCTTTTTTGCATAAAAGACCTCGGAAATAGCCAACGTCCTTAATTAGCCATTTGTTTCTTAATATATTTTTGGAATCTTATCCGTTTCTATGAGATATTACAATATTAGTTATACTTTTTTATATCAACTATGTCTGTAACTTCTTGTTGCTCTATCATTTGTATCCATCAAGTTAGTGTCATCCATGCATGACCCAAACGAGCGATATCTTTTAAGGTCATAACATGAATAGATAGGTCAAGAAAATCCATCTGCATCGCCCTTCCCTCCCCCTCCTCCTCTGCTTCGCCACTCCTCCTCCTCTGCCCCCTAATCTACGAGGTAGCTCCAACCCCATAGCATGGATAGAAGGTAACAACTTTGCCTAAGCGTCGTAGAGAAACGATGCGATATTCTTGGTGGTTGTGGCATGATCCACGGAGGTAGCTGCTTTGCGCATCACCAACTGGAACATGCGTACACCCATCTCCCTATAACCAAATCCGAGTTTGGGAACCCCCTAACACCTTGGTGGAGGAATCCCTCTCGAATAGACCCATTGATTTACATGTCTCGATGGAGAGAGAGCATCATGGCCAAAGAACATAATCGAAGTCCCAGTTGTTGCTCTGGGGAAGATAGAGATGTTATTAGAGATTGACCATTAGAACGATCTCCACTTCATCCACGATTTGAGAACAAGAACAAAGGAAGGGGGAGAGCTTGCATTTACAACAATCCTTCTATTTACCTAGAGGTTAACATGAGCAAATACCCTCATCACTAATCAGCCAAAGCTAGCGAACCTCGCCGAGCATCATTGGACCTTTTTGTTGCACATTTAAAATAACTCCCTCTCGCGTTGGAGGTTGCTAATCGAGGAAGAGAAACTCCATATTTTCATCATTTTCTCATCCTTATCAATGAGTTATACCTTCACGTCATGAGCCAAAGAGCGAGGAGGAGAGTTGGACCTCTGTTAGCGAGGAGGAGGAAGACGACGAAGGAGGAGATTGGAGGGTGTGGGCCGAAGGAGGAGGGGTCAGAGGAGGATGGGCAGGAGGGTGTCTAGATAATTATACCCCTCTTAACCGCACCACAGTTTGAAAAAATCACGGTTAAGTTCAACTCATTGACGGTATAAGTAACGAAAGGGCACAAGTGATAAAATGACAAGAAGTCAAGGGCACAACTGATATTCTAAAAAATGAAGGGGCATAACTAATATTGCAATATCTCAGAGGAGAACAATTGATAAAATCGTATATTTTCAACAATCAACTCTACATACATAAAGGGATTTTTACATCCATAACCCTATATGCCTCCACAATTACATAGTGAACATTTTATAATCAAGAATTACATGTAGGTACATGTATAGTTGCTATGCCTTACATCGTATGAGCATGTAGTCCGACTCCATCGATCAATCCATTAAGTCTGACCCAAATAGCCAATAGGCAACGTAGCCTTGAGAACAAGTCCTCCTGTGCTGGTGACGAGATTGACAAGATCCTCCTTGTCTTTGAGGTTGTATCATTTATCTTCTTCCTTTGCCCCAACCTCGTCACCCAGGGCTTCAAGCTCGCCATCAACATCTTGAACAATAAGACTCTTATTCATAAATATTTTTATTACATTTCAGTCCATACGATAAAACTTAATGGTTGACTCGGACGAAATGGTCATACGATGTAAGCCGATCAACTATCCATGGTTGTACCTGTAATTTTGTGACTAAAGATGGTTCAACACATAATTTTAGAAGTATAGTGGATTATGTTTGTAAAAGTCCCATAAATATATACCCAAAGGTCAAACATATTGTCTTAACGTTAAGAAAAAGATATGTAGAACATCCTTGAGATAGCTAAGCATTGCATCATACAAGGCTTTATTTGGACGCAAGATGTATAAGATTACTTATCACATCATGACTACATCATCAGCTACAATTTACAACATTCGTAATATTATTATTGATCAAATCAGTCAAAAAAGTAAAAGATAAACATCACTTATCTATCATCCCATCTTACCTTGTATCCATCATCCGTTATATTGCAAATTTAGATCTGAACCCTTCACGTTCGCGAGTACTTTCAAAGTGAGTATGGAGGAATTGAAAAAGGTATTGCTTCAACTTGCTTACGTTTAAGATTACATTATCAAATGCTTGCAACTAACATAATTATGAATTGCATTCAGAACCTTTTATATATATCTTCAAAATGTTACAATACATAATGGAAATAGGAGCGCAGGTATTACACTAGGAAATCATTTAAGACGTATCTAGATCAAAAAATTCGCATAAAAGAAAAGAGCAAATTTGCAATTAGATCAAAAAATTCGCATAAAAGAAAAGAGCAAATGGCAAATTTCCGTACATATGATATGAGAGCATCTGACATTACACATTCTTAGGATTTCGGTTGAACTAAAGTTGAATGGAGGGAAAAAAGATATAGTTTCAGGGAGACGGAGACCTCAAATTGGAATGATAGGGAGGAAGGTGGTGTTCTATTGATCCAATTCAGCAAACTTCAGGGACCGCATCTTAATTTCGTGGGAGGCCGGGGCTTTTTCTATTAATTTCGTGTCGGTCAGCTCCATTCGCGAATGGTTCCAGAGATAAACGCGCTTGCTGGATCTATGGCCACGTGGCACCACCAACGAATTCTAATGTCCCACGGAGCCGGGGCATTTGATCGAGACTTTGGGTTCTATTCGACGGTCGAGATCACAACACAAATGATGTGCGTATTATGAACTTTTTTTATATGTAAATTTTCAGCGGTATATTAAGGTGCCGTTCCCGTAGCTACCCCTTATCCCACCCTTTCTCTTTCTAAGTGGGTTTCATATTCTCCCTTTTTTAATATATTAAATAAATTAATTTGTTTATCCACTTCATCAAAAAATAATATATCATATCATATCATATAAAAATTATAAACTACGACACTTCTACTCACTTTTTCAAACTCCAATACAATCATATAACGATAACTACTCACTTTTTCAAACTTCAATACAATCATATCATATAAAACCACTTCTAACCCACCCCCAGTTTAACCCTCTATCCAAACACTAATCCAAAATGGGTTACTTGCTACCAGTTTAACCCACCTAAAACCATATACCAAACACACCCTAAAGGTTATACAAAATAGATTTAAGAAGATTAAGAAAAGAAACTGGAGAGGAAATTCCCAGATCCAACCTTAGCTTAAAGGAACACGAATGTCATGTACAACCGAAGAGGCCACCTCCTCAACGGTGGAGCAGGCTTCAACCCACCTTCGGTTCCTTTCTCTCCAAATCTCCCATATCACAGCAGTAATAGCAACACAGGAGCAACAGTGGGTGTCACCCACAACCGCTTGTCGAATCTGCTCCAAAATATCCTGCAATGGTTGTAGAGGTGGCTGGGACAACACAAGAGCACTGAACACGGACAGTAGGACCCCATATACGAGAAGGTGAAATCCAAAAACATGGTCTCGACATTCCAAAGAGCTCGAGCATAGCCAACAGGGGCCGACACACAAATCCGATGCTTTGCGAGACGATCAATGGTGGGCAATCCATTCAAAGTCACGTTAAAGTAGACAAGAGTGCTTTGGGGCTTCTTGTGTGCACCAAACCTCTGCAGCACATAGAACCTCGATACGAAGAGGTCGGGTGAGGTTGCAAGCTTCCACAAAGGAGAATCCCTTGGTGAAATAGCTCTACGCCAAGTAAGATGGGGAGCTGGAGATTGCGCTCCATAAGGTGTCATGGCTAACCAGCATATGCTTCCAAATCAAGGAATCAGAATTAGCCCGAGACACCTCCTAGAAGGAGAGGCCTTTCCAGTATTTCTCATGCATGTAGAGGGCTCAAATAGATTGTGGTGTATTTTAAACTTCATTCAAGTTAGAAGCAGCTCTCCACGCTACAAAAGAATAAACTCTTGAAGGAAAAAAAATCATAATTTAAAATAAATATCTTGTGTTATATATGTGTGTATGTATGTATGTATGTATGTATGGATGGATGGATGGATGGATGGATGGATGGATGTATGTGTGTGTGTGTATGTATGTATGTATGTATTAACATTATCTTAATATTGATGACATGTGATGAGCATTAGGTAGGGCCAGTCCGATCCATCTTGAAATCTAGTTGTCTTCACACAACATGACCGAGATCAATTGAAATCTGACCCTCTTAACCTAGTTCGCTCCAAGCTCAAAATTAAAATGGATTGGACTAAGTACAAGGTTATCCCAAGTCCGGTTTGGCTCACTAACTAAATATAATGTACGATGTTAAAATTACGATATCTAATATATGTCGAGTGATATATATTTTACTCCAAAAAAATCCGTATTTATTTTTCATTTGTTCTAAAATGCTTAGTTAACATGAACATACTATACACTGTCAAATGAACCTTTAAAATCTTAATCATTCCTATAATAAGTTAAAGTATAAGATATACTTCTCTAAGACTCTAGTAAGAGATTGATACGAGAATTATGGAGCTTAGCCCATTCTAATAACGAATAAAAAAGAGTGGGTGTTGATGTTCTTAATATACTATATTGCCGACCTAAGTTGTGATGACAATCGATCCATTCAGTATGCTTCATAATTTAATGGATACGATATGGATATCACTTTTATACTTGTAAGTATTCTATTCGTATCTGTGTATCTATTTCAATATAAAAATATAATACTAGATTTATTTTACATTTGTATGTAACAAAATTTCATGGCTTTATTCATCGTTTTTTGATATAATTGTCATGGAATGAATATATTTACTATTTATTTTACATGTAAACCATCTTATACAATGATATTAAATTAATCTATTGAGTATTTCGGTTAATTCGTATCTGCTTCATATTTATTTCATACGTGTATTTTTTAAGGATATGGCAATACATTTTTACATTTGTTACTCGCTATCATGTGTTGTAGATTAGAATGGATAAAGATACAATTATATATAATTTGTACATGTATCTGACCATTTTCATCCTTGTAATTATGTAATATGAGGTGTATAAAGCAAAAAAAATACTCCGTGCCATATTTTTATCTCCTTTTATACACAACGGAGGCAAATGGATAGTGATAGCTCCTCTTGTTTATTCCAAATTACGCACACGTCTTTTGAAGAAAACAAAAAAAGACACACAATCAAAGAAAAAAGAACGAAATAAATATGATGGCAACACTAAAATTGATTTTCTAACGTTGACAATATAATATGTTAATATTTAATTAGAAACGGCGCCACAGATATTTCATATTTTATAGTCAAACACGATCAACAAATGTAAAAAATTAACTATTAGGTGGTGTTTGTTTAAGAGATAGGGTGGGGATATCCCTTCTTAACTCTTAAATTTTCTATCCCTTTTGTATACGGTCGACATTTTGTAGATGAAGTCAACATGAGGAATGGGATTTGATCCCTTATTCCTCCAATATTGACCTTTCCTAGCATAAAAATATAAATAGCTATTATTTATTCTTTTTTATTCCTTCAACACAACTAATTTCTGTCTTTATCCCTTTTTAAGAGAAATAGTAAAAAAATGTTTTTATCAGTTGTGCCCCTCTGAGATATTGCAATATTAGTTATACCCTTCTCTTTTTGAGAATATCAGTTGTACCTCCAATTTCTTGATGTTTTTTCACTTGTTCTTTTTCATTTACTTTGACTGTTAATAGGCTGAACTTAACCATGGTCTAATCAAATATGGAAGAAAAGCATTCATCTCATCCAACCCATCCTCCTCCTCCTAATCGACAACGGATGCCGGTGGGGTACTTGTCGTACATCTTAAGGTCCTTGACAACCTCGGGCTCATGCTGGAAGCTGCAGGGGACGACCTCGACACCGATGACCATGTAATCAGGGTGAGGGAGGAGAAGTCGGGGACAATTTCAATGGCATCACCGACGCCCATGATGCAAGCAGTTTTGGGCTCCTCGTACTTGTGGAGGACGACCTTGAACTTGAGGTGGTTAAAGACGTAGTAGACTTCATTAGCACGGGTGCCGAGGGGGTAGCCGGTCCAATGGAGGGTGAAGGAGTCCTTGCGCATATAGCAGATGGCGGGGATGTTGTCGATGACCAGGTTGATCTAGTAGACCTCGTTGATGCGCTTCTGGAGGAAGGAGGCATTGTGTGGGGAGAAGGGAGACGTGGAGCATAGGAGGAGGTCAGACTGATTGGTGTGCATGCGAAATCCATAGGGGGAGTCCTCAATGAGGTCACCCATGAGGAGCTCGCATACTGGTGGAGGGCCAAACACCGGGGGAGGGAGGGTGGGGGAGGAGGAGGCTGTGGGATGAGGAGGAGGTTGGGGTAGAGCTGGGGGCAGGGGGAGGAGCTCGGGGAGAGGAAGGGGATGAGCAGGGCGGAGGAAGGAGCTAGGGGTGGGGGTGGGCTGGGGCCGGGGGAGGAGCTCAAGACGGAGGAGGCGGCGAAGGAGGAGGTAGGGGAGGAGAGGGGCGGAGGGGGACATGGGGGTGTGGAGGGGAGGAGCTGGGGGCGACGGGAGGTGATAGAAGAATCGAAGGCTTAGGAGTAGGAAGAGAGTGGGTGGGGGGGATGTGGAGGAGGAGGAAGAGGATGGGAAAATGACCCCATCAATCTTTTTTTTAAAAAATTGAAGTCCCCTTATGTCCCCAAAATTAACGTTCACTTGCATTGGGAATGGACGACAACTAACCCAAGGGGCACAAGTGATAGAATGACAAGAAGTCAGGGGTACAATTGATATTCCTAAAAAGAGAAGGGCATAACTGAAATTGCAATATTTCAAAGGAGCACAGCCAATATAAATCCTAACAAATAACTACCACTTGTCACTCCTTATTCTCCTAAATCCTATAAATGAGGATAAACTCTCTTTATCCCTTATATCTTCATTAATCCTTATCCCTCTACCAAAACGGGCCATTAAGGAATGTGGTCAAATAAAAAGATATCAAGAAAGTCTTTTGTAACGAGAATGGCTATTCCTTCAGAAAAGACAACTCTTCTCACATATTTGTTCCTCTAGTTAGAAAAAGTCCCTCTGTTAGGCGTGCCCTTTTATACTTTTTTTATTTTCTTTATTATATGCATGTGTGTGTGCACGCGCACACATATATTACATGTTATGAGAAGAGTTTCTTGAAATATTTTCCATGGATATAAGATGATGCGTTTGTCGAGCTGGTTAAGGTGGATTAAATTAAACAAATGTCTTTGTATTAAATCAGCTGAATAGATCAATGAGAAAATAAACTACTTTAAAGATCAAAAAGTGAATGTGAGCAGGTTGCTACAATTATTTACTTGGTATAGCGACCATAATCGAACTCAAGGAGCACAATTAAGAGCTAAGTAGTCGATCAAATGATTTTTATTGTTTTTAGAGGATTTTAATTTTCATTTTTTTAAAATTTCCAATATGAGAGAAATATGCAGAAGTGAGAAAAGTAAACACAAGCAATGTTTTTGTATTTTGTATTATATATATGTGTAGGGTTGATCCTGTGAGAGCTAGAAAACTGTGAGAGTGATGAATCTATGATTCCTCATATTTATTATCATTTATTATCCTCCTTAATTAAACTATTCAATAAATTTAGGCTTTAAATCATTAACTTTAAGAAACCGACCCTTGTGCATAACTAACCCTAATTATTAATAAATTCCTACATATTTATTTTTGGCAAAAAAGAAATTAGAAAGTTATAAAAAATACAAAAAATTAAAATCAAGTGTTTTTTCCTTTAAAAATACTTTCAAAAATATATTCCCTTTATTTTATTTATTTTGTATTTTTGGTCAACATGAAACTTGTGGATCTCATTAAAATCTACAACTTTCATGTTTTGATTTTTTCCTAATTCATCCTTTTTCTATGTATTTTCATTTTTTTCTTTATTTTCTATTTTTGGATAAGTCTCAGTGGGCCATGTGGCACCTTTTGGTTGAGCCACGCAACCCGCTCCCTTCAAGCCACCTGCCTTGCCTCGCCACCCTTCGATCGATGCCTCCAGATCTAATCTGGAGCGTCTGCTTCCGCCCGCACCACAATCTTTGGATCACTAAATCCAATGACCAGGCCGCCATCTTCAACCTCCAACACCCCCTCTCTCCCACGATCTCCACTCCTAACCACTCACCCCCTTCCCATTTTCTCCACCCTCTCGACACCACCTTCGCTCTCCTAACCATGCCAATTCTAAGACCTAACGACTACCATCCTTGTCTCCACTTGGCTTTGCTTCCTCCCTCTTCTTCTGGTCAGCGCGAGCCCACGAAGACACAGAGTCCACAACCTGCACCTCCACTTCCTCCCCTTCAAATACGCTCGCTCTGCCTTCCTTTCACCGGGTCCACCTTTACGAGGGCCAATGCCCAGCGTCTCTTCCCCCTTCGATGACAATGGACAGGGAAATCGATGATACGATGATGGTTATGGAGCCCCAGTGTCGACCCATGTCTATTGTAGGCCATAATCAGGCCCTAATCAAGCCGGTGAGCCGGCCTTCATGGCTAGAAAAGTTCATCGAAGATCGGAGCACCCCCAGGTGCTCAACTCAAGCCAATCTTTGTCATTTGTTCTCCTCTTCAATCTCCAAGTAAGCCTTCCTTCTCCCCCATCTTATTTTCTTGTAATTTTGTAGGCACACATACATACATTCACCTTCAATTGATCACCTATCGAGATTCGCCTCACATCAGTCATCCTTGAGCTACACTTAGACCACCTTCTCTATCTTCCATTACCTCCCCCCCCCACTCCAGGATTTCTCCTCCACAGGAGGTGACGGAGATCACACCGCGGGCGCCACCTTCTCCATTCCACAACCCGCCACTCAACCTCGCACGCTTCGACTATTTGCACGCTAACCCTTTTTACAGGTCCATATCTTCAATGACCGGACTTCGGGCGGAGTTAAGTTCTAGAGCCTCGCCTCCGACATGGGTTCATCGACAACCACCTCCTGCCAGCTCCCCGCCTTCCATGTGCTCCAACCTTTGTCACCATACTTCCAGGATCCTTCCTGGGTTTCAGCGAGCACGGGGGATGATGGTGGAGATCCGACAGCCGTGCTGGAGCTACATTTGAGCCACCAACGAGTGACGGAGGAGGAGCAAGAAGTTACAGGTGACGTTGGATGGCACCCTCCGGTGCCCATCCAACGGTTCGGGATCATCCATGCTGCCTGTCCCGAAGCGCGGAGGCTCGATGTGACTAAGCTCGTCCGAAGTTATCTCGAGCCTCCACGTGGCCCGAGCCACCTGTAGAGGCTCCACATTAAGCACTGAGCCTTGCCTCCACCCAAGCCTAGCCCCCACATGCTCTAGTCACGTGGGGTTGGGAAAATTGCATCGATGCCCCGCTATGTTCTCCAAAGTGCATTCAAGTCCCTCTAGGCGTGTGTAATGCATGCGCGCTTGGGGTTATTTGCAAACCAGCCCCTCTAGGTTTCAATAATTACAATATAGCCTCTACATGCATATAAAAATTTACAGGGAAGGCCTTGCGGTTATTTTTAATTGAATTTATGCCCTTCCAAGGATCTGTTTGTAAAGTTTTTGTAATTATTTTTAGATTTTCTTCACGTTTATGCCCCTGTACTCTTTTACGAATATCTTGAGCATATGATCTCCGTTTAAGTTGATTTCAATTTCATTTTGAAGCATGTTTCATTTTCTATCCGTTGGCATTATTTATTTCATGTTCAGACACTTAAATTAGGATGCTAAATTCTAGTTATATAATGTCACATATTCGTTGATTTGTAATGCCATTTGCTAATTAATTAACTAAATTTGATACATGAATTGCTCCTGAAATTGACCACACGTTTATTGCACAATTATTAGATTTATATAGGGCATGTTTGCACACTATTAAATTTGTATCGCGTTGCATCACATCACATAATGTCATCTTTCATATACTAGCATAAAACCAAGTAAAAAATGTCTTCTGTTCATTCATCAATTGTTGCATCACATTTGTTTGTTTGTTAATCTAAGTTAATTAATCAATCAATTAATCTTAGTATTTAGAGTCTGAATGAAGATGATCTAAGACTAGAAAATAATCATTTATTAATGAAACAATAAATTTCGATAAATAGATTAAGAAGCTAGTGTCCCTGTGTTCAACCTTGGTATACTTACCAAGTTAAAAATATTCCACAACATTCAAAGATTATGATTTTTGCTGAATCAAAAATCGTCTCCTATACTACAATACCTGGTTATTAAAGAGGCGATTTTTGGATTCATCAGAGAGCATGAGAATAGTGAATCTGGAGTTCTCTCTCCTCCTCCAATCAATCAGGAGAGAGATGACATAATCTAGTGGTCAGTATTACTTCCCTCATCTCTCGCAGTTTTTGGCTCTCACAGGATCATCCCTCTCCCTCTCCCTCCCTCCCTCCCTCTCTCCCTCTCTCTCTCTCTCTCTCTATATATATATATATAGAGAGAGAGAGGGTTAATCCTATGAGAGCCAAAATCTGTGGGAACAAGAGAACGATGTTTCTGGATCACTAGATCATGTCATCTCTCTCCTCATTGATTGCAGGAGGAGAGAGAAGAGCAGAATCTAGTGGTCCAGATTTACTGCTATCACAAATTTTGTCTTTAACAAGATCTGTTTTTCTCTCTCCTCTTGCAATCAATGATGAGAGAGATGACATGATCTAGTGGTCCGGAATCACCACTCTCATGCTCTCACAGATTTTGGCTCTCATAGGAACAACCCTATATATATATGAGTTATATGATGTTGCCCCTAAGGGGAGCTAACTTAGCTCTCTCCGCCTCATTTTCTCATTTTTTATTTTTTGTAAAATACTTCCATGGAAATTCATCACTATATCTCCATATTATATCGTTCAAATTTCGTGCGAAACGGAGGCTCCTACAGCTTCCATCTAAACAACTATTTTTTATCAGTCGTAGAATAGTTGAAACCGACCTCGTCTGGATGGAAGCGATACTGGTCTCTGTTTTGCACAAAATTTGAATGATATAATATAATGATAAATTTATGAAAATCCACTGAAGTATTTAAAATTTTTTAAAAATGAGACGATTGAGCTAAGTTAGCTCCTCCTAAGAGGCAGACACATTTTCCCCATATATATATATACATAGAGAGGGGGGGGGGGTTCAATGGGGTTGCCACTGTCCCATTTTTGCGTAAATGTTTTTATTTTTTTTTGCAAAATATCCCCATGTATATTCATCTATATATATCCCTCCTATATGTCATTCGAATTTCGTCAGAAACATATGCCCTCCATATAGAACGTGTCGATTACAACAATGTTTAGATCATTAAAATTACATGTTATAGATGGAGGGCATATGAGTCTTGATTTTTAACGAAATTCGAATGACATATTGGAGGGATATATAGATGAATATATATATATATATATATGGTGATATTTTTCAAAAAAAATAAAAAAATTACGGAAACATAGGGGTCGGGACAACCCCAATATTTCCATATATATGAGTTGGGTTAATTGGCTGCCCCTACCCTATTTTCAGATAATTTTTTTCAAAATATTATCATGTATATTCATCTATATATTCCTCCTATATGCCATTCGAATTTCGTCAGAAACAAAGACTCGTATGCCCTTCACATGTCGATTACAACATTGTTTAGACCGTTAAAATTACCTGTTCTAGATGGAGGGAATATGACTCTCTGTTTCTGATGAAATTTGAATAGTATATTGGGGGGATAAATATATATATATATGTGAATATATATGGTGATATTTTTCAAAAAAATTAAGGAAAAATAGGAACGGGAGCAGCCATGTTAGCTTCCCTAAGGGAGCAGCCTCATTTTCTCATATATATATATAGATATATATATATATATAGGAGAAACTACAAATGAGATGGGGTCACACTCAATTTAAGCATCTTGCCAATATATTTTACAGTTTATTATTTCATAGATTTAACAATAAATATTAACACAACATGTATAGTGAAATAAAATTATGAAAATATCATAATATTGGATGAAAATGTTAATTTTAATTTATATGTTGTATTTTACAGAAATATTTTTTTACAATATGCAGTTTATATTTTTACAAAATTGTTATAGACTTTCTTACTAAATTTATAGTGGCCTTTAAAATCTTGGAAAAGATCAACCTCATTTGAAATACATACATACATATACATACATATACACATACATACATACATACATACATACATATATATAGTAGCCAACTAGCCTACTCCCACCCCTATTTTTCCCTCATTTTTTTTATTTTTTTGGAAAATAAAAATTTGTATATTCATCATTATATCCCTCTCACATTCTATTAAAATTTCGTCAGAAACAGAGACTCCTAAGCCCTCCATCCAGACGTCATTTTTTTAACGGTCGTAGGATTTTTTAAATCGACCATGTTTGGATGGAGGCCGTAGAAGTATCTGTTTCTGACGAAATTTTAACAAAATGTGAGAGGGATATAATGATGAATATACAAATTTTTATTTTCCAAAAAAATAAAAAAAAATGAGGAAAAAATAGGGGTGGGAGTAGCCAAGTTGGCTACTCCCTGGGGGCAGCCCCATTTACCCCTCTCTCTCTCTCTCTCTCTCTCTCTATATATATATATATATATATATATATATATATATAGGGGGGCACTTTAAATGAGGTGGGGTCTCACCAATATTGTGGTGAGCCATCGAGTAGATTCGTCAGATCTCAATCTGACGGTTGCATCAACAACCCCATCCAAAAGGGCATTTTCGTCATATTGATTTCATTAATTTCGAGTTTCATTTATTGATTTCAAATTACCATCCTAAGATTTTCTCAATTTGGTATTTTCACAAATGCTTTTATTGATTAATTTCTGATTTTGTTCCAAACGATATGAATTCAACCATATCTTTGTAAAGTACAACGAGTTTTTATAAAATATATTTTACTCTTTATAATTTCATTAATGATTTCATTTATTACTGTAATTTCATTTTGTAAATGATTGTATCAATTTTTTAAATGTGTACATTCATTTTGTAATTTCAGCGAGTTTTTGTAAGAGTATTTTTCCTCTTTGAAAACTTAAACTTTTTTGTAATTGTGTATGTTTGTTTTGTACAAAATCGGTAAATCTTTGTAACTGAATATTCCTCCTTTGTAAAATTCACGCATGTTTTCCATTGCGTTAAAGTTCAATTGCCATACATATTTTCGAGTCTTGCAAAATAGAGAAGAAACAATGAGATTTGTAAAAAAGGTAAATAAATATGCAAATTTGAATATCAGTTAAGTAAAATTATTATACGATAATGAAACTGAATCTTCCTCCTTTGTAAGAGTGTCTGATCACTTTGTAAATTTTAGGCGCTATATTGTATAATCATCTGATCACTTTGTAATATTAATGTAGAGTTCTGCAACAATAAGTACACTGTTAGATATTGGAAACATGTAAAAAATTGACATGAGATTGTAAAAAAAATTTAATATTTGCACAAAACATTCCAGCTTTGTAAAAAAACTACAATTTGTAAAAAAGATAAGGTGCCCCTCCTCCGTGCATTTCTCTCCTGCGCCATGCCCTTTATGTGTGCCTTCCTCCTTCATGCCCCCTCTCTGCGGTCGAGAGGCATTGCATGGAGGAGGAAGTTGGATACGATGAATCCCTCCATCGAAGCCTAAACAAAAGATTAACAAAAAAACGCTGCAGGCGCATCCAGCGAAGCAGCTTCACGTGGCCGACGCCGCACGCAGACGCCCGACCACACCTGCCAGCGCGCGCCTCCCGGCGTCGCCCTCCACCAGGCGCCACCGCCCGCTGCCATCTCCATTCTCCCTGCGCCGCCGTCCTTCCGCCCCGCCGTGCGCGGGGGCACTCCACTCCTCCTGCAGCACTGCCGCCGGCCATCGTCGTCGGCGCCGCCCGCGCGGATCGCCACCTCTCCAGCACGCGCGTAAGGCAGCACGACCTCGCCTGGCTCCGCGCTTCCGCGCGAGGCCTCCAAATCCACCGACCTTGCTGCGCACGCGAGATCATCCATGCGCGGCCCACCCCCGTGCCGTTCGCGCTGAAGCTTCCAGCGTCGCAGCCGCCCCCCTCCGGCCGCTCCAGTGCCTCCTGTCCCGCCTCGCAGCTGTCGGATGCCCTTCCCCCTTGTGGCGGCGGCCTTGGTCTGCAATTGATTAATAAAGAGAGACATTAGGCAATATAGTTGTCACATTCTATATTTAGAATGTGACAAAAAGACCAAAATGGGTTTTCGACCATTTAAATATTATAATTAAAGCATCATTAATTACGACCGTGCGATTAAAAATAGATGGATGATGATGGACGGCTCACCATAAAAGCGATGAGACCCCTCCTCATTTGAAGTTTCTCCTATATATAGAGAGAGACATATACACATACTTGCGCGTGCAGAAAGTAAGGATCTAATTTGATAATATAAATAATCTGTGTCGTGTCTGCAAGTTTTCTTTTTGCCAGACCAAAATCTTCGGTTCGGTGAGCTCCCCTTGACTTAGATTATATATGTTCTTGGAAATTAGATCCTTTGGTTGCTCAAATCTTTAGCTATGTCTCAAAATGCAATCGTCTTTCTGACGTTGATAATGATAATCATACATAAAATCACATCTTATTGTCTACTCGAGGCCATCAGCTGTGGGCCGCACAGCTATTTCTTTTTGTTTTTAAAAAATTCCTATTTGTTTCCTTGATAATATCCTTTCGAATATCATTAATATGTAAAAGAAAAGCACATTGATGACCTATTCTAAATCGCTCGTCATTAAAGAAAAATAAATCAAGTCGTGGTTAATTATCCTGAACATGAACAGTTGGGTTCGGTCAAGAGCAGATGACCCTCTTCCTCGCTTTCTTCATTAAAATAAAACTTAACGAGGTGTGATGATTTGCATCAACAACGTGTGACAGTATTGTCAAAGGAATGTTTCGCACGTATGCCCTGTGGAACAGATGCATATCATAATCTCACGATTATGACGTAATTCTTATGAAAACCAGACGATGGAGTTTTACTGAAAAATTTTAATTTAATATATATATATATATATATATATATATATATATATATATATATATATAGGAGATATTTCCAATGAGGTGCACCTTTCCTGGGTACAAGGAAAGCCCGCCATCTCATCCATATAAATTGAATCCAACGGATCTAATTAATGCCTCTTTATCTTTACTTTTTTAATATTGAAAACCCGTTTTAGTCATTTTGTCCCATTCGAAAAATAGAAGGTGACAACCCATATTCTATTTTTGGATTCTTCTTTGTGAGAATCCTTGTTAGGGTTTTCACCTCCCAAATCTATCCACGGCGGCTGTAGCAATGCTCGTCGACGGCCTCCTAATCCACTAACATCCGTCTATATATATATATATATATATATATATATATATATATATATATATATATATAGGAGAAACTTCAAATGAGTAAGGTCTCACTACTTTTATGGTGAGCCATCCATCATCATCCGTCTATTTTTTAATCGCACGGTCATAATTAATGATGCTTTAATTATAATATTTAAATGTTCGAAAAACCTATTTTTGGTCTTTTTGTCACATTCTAAATATAGAATGTGACAACTATATTGTCTAATATCTCTCTTGATTGATCAATTGAAGGGGACCAAGGCCGGAGGGGAGGCGACTGCGGAGGCGCTGGTGCAGGACAGGAGGCGCTGGAGCGGCCGGAGGCGAGGCGCGGGCAGTCGCGAACGGCGCGGGGGCGGCGCCGCGCACCGGGCGGAAGGACAGAGGGCCCGCGCGTGGCGGCGATGGAGGGAAGCGCGCGGTTGATGAAACTCGATTTCATCATCATAATTTCCCATTATTAACACCCTTGCTTAAATATGTGTCAATAAATCCCAGCTAATGTCCTGTAATTATCAGAGTCTCGAATAAATTAAAAACCACAAAAAAATGGTAAAATAAAAATCTGTGGTATTTTTAACCTTAAAAATACCCTTAAAAATATTTCGGGTCTTTGTTTTATCTCATCTCCAGTTTTGATCAAATGAAACTTATAGATCTCGTCAAGATCTACAACTTTCATGTTTTGAGTTTTCTCAAATTCGGCCAAATTAACCCTCAAAAATCAAAATCATATTTACAATAATCTGATTGGGCCACGTGGCCCGTTTCGGGTAAGCCACGTGGCCCCGCCTCTCTTGTCTCATCCGCCTCCATTGCCAGCCGTTGGATTGCCCTCTTGATCCAACGGCCAGCTGCTTTCCACGCCTTCCTAATCTTCCTAGCCATCAGATCTTCCCCGTCTTCAATCCACACTGCTCGATTCACGCCTCAAGCGGAGCGTGCCACGTGGCACAACTTAGTCTGTTCGATCGCGCCCCAGCCTCATCATACACACCATTCACTTCTTCTTTGAATCCCAACCGCCCGATCGAAGCCATAACTCGATCACTCCCGTCCGCTAGCGCGCACGCTCCAGCTCGACACGTGGCTGCTCTGCAGCCCTTCGATCGCACCTTCAGCCATCCATCACAGCCGCTAGTTTCGCAACCGTTCGATCCACGCCTTCTCTGCATCGTGGTCGTCCTTTAGCGTCTCGCTCTCGATCCGACACGTGGCACAACCGATGCCCTTAGTTCGCATCGCCCAGATTCCATCCGCGCCGCTCTTTCGCGCCCAATTGTCAGTCGTTGGATCTCCAGATCCAATGGCCGACAATCTTCGTCAACCTCCAACCTCCTCCTCGTGCCCACGTTCTCCACTCCGCGTGGACCTCTCCCCCTTCCTATTATCCCACCGACTCCGACCACCATCTCCACTAACCAAACCCTCCACGATTTTCTCCCATCATCCACCATCCTCGCGGCACGTTCGTCAAACCACGAACCCCTCTCCAGTCACCCCTTCTTCCTCGCTAAACCCACGACGCAACCACCAGATCTCCGACGCCCATCTTTAAATACGCCCCCTCCTCCGATACTCTTGTCCACCTTTACATGGGGGTTCGCCCAGCCATCCTCCGTCTCCCTGTGACAGGGGAGGCGGAGGATCGAGCGAAGACGACGAGGCTCCCTGGTGAGACCCTCCGCCGAACAAGGCGGAGCTGCGGCGCTTCGCGTCTGCCCGAGCTGCACGGACCAGCTGACCGTGTCCAGCGAGGATCCGGTGCTCGATTCGAGCCCCATCCCAAGCCTCCGACCGCCGTCCAGATCAGGTAAGCTCTCTCCTTCCTCCTTTGTCTTTTTCTTCAATTTCTTTGATCTAATTAGCAGCCTCCCGTAGTCCTCACCTTCCGATGACCACCTCCTAAGCTCCACCATCGTTCCCCCTTTCTCGCACACTCCTCCGACTACTCAATCCCTCCGTCTACGCCGTCGACCACATCCGACCCATCTCCTCCGCCATCCACGGCGGAGGAGCTCCAGTTCCCCATCTCCCCTCGCTCGAACGGAGCCTCATTCCACCCCATTCATGCATGCAAATTTTTTAGGCTTCAGCTATGTATTCCTAACACTGCAGGTCACCAAGAGCCTTCAATGGCCGGATGTTCGCCGGAGCGAACTTCGTCACGTTCATCTTCGGCTTCAAAGCTCTGCTGGATTGAGCTAAGTTGTCCTGCACCTTCCCCGAGCTCCGGGCTTCCTCAACGATCACTAATGGAGCTTCGGGGAGGTCGCGCGCAGCTGAGGACGAGAGGCGGAGGAGGAGCTCCTTCGTCGGAGCTCTAGAAGTGCCGCCAGCCGAAGATGGGGGAGAGAGCACAACTACCGTTGGATGGTCTCCTCTCGGTGACCATCCAACGGCCCAGAAGAACCCACGTCCTCGACTAGCGCCTTCACCAGTAGCCCTTGGATCATCACGATCCAAGGGCCATCATTCGGCCACGTGGTACTTTGAGAGCCTGCACCGAGCCTAGCGTCCTAACCTCTAGGTTCGTATGCTCCGAGCCTTCGTCGAACCTGCATCGAGCCCGAGCCTAAGGTCCAAGCCAAGCCGAAGCAAGTCCGAGCCTCTACCGAGCCTTACCCGACCTCCGAGCCTAGATCGCACGTGCCTAGCACGTGCGCGTCTGGGCAATTTGCAGAGACGCCCTCGGAAATCTTCAATATTGCAAACAGGTCCTGAAGTCATGTGAAGCACCTGCGCGCCTGGGGTTATTTGCACTCATACCCTTGCGGGTTAAAATAATTGCAAATATACCTCCGCGCGTGAGGATAATTTACAGGCAAGGCCTTGTTCTTAACTTTTATTGCATTTTAGTCCTTCCCAGGGACCTGTTTGTAGGTATCTTTTCATATTTTCTTTTCAATTATGCCCTTGCTTTCTTTCATGCATATCTTGAGCCTCATATCTCCGATTGAGGTGATTTCAGTTTCATTTTAAAGCTTGATTGATGATCTTTCTAATGGCATACTCAATTTTCATTTTGGACACAGTAATATTGATGTATTCTTTTATAGCCATGTGTCTTTTATTTCTTAACTTATGCCTTGTTAAAATCGAGTTGATCATCTTAATAAAATCTAAAATTGATTCCTTGTGTAGTTGGCTCATTACTTTGATTGAGTGCATATTTTCATTGCATATAATTGCATTTATTAGCATGATAAAAATTGATAAAAAAATTGCATGTTTATTTTAAGGCATTGTGGTGTCGTGTCTGCATAATTTGACCTATAGATCTCTAACTCAACACTTAATTAGATAGATAAAAAATCTGAATAATTATAGAAAGGCTCGTGTCCCTGAGTTCGACCTTGGTTTCTTGCCAAGTAAAATAAATAAATTACGACCATCTCATTCTTATTTGAAATATATCAGTAAGATGGTCTTTGATGAGCCCGAATTGGCCCGAATGCTACGACAATTCCAAGTGCTAATTCTGCACTTTTAAAGGGTCGATTTTACGACTCGTCAGCGGCCGCGCGCGGCTGGGCTGAGAAGGAGCTTCAGCGGATCTGGAGGGCGCGCCACGGTGGGAGCGTAGGAGGCGGCAACGGGGTTTGCAGCGGGAGGTCGCGGGCGTCGCGCCTGGACAGGCGTGGCGTTGGGCGGAGCGGGAGGCGCGCCGCCTGCGCGCGGTCGGGGAGGTCGCGGGCGGCGCCGCCCGTGAAGGCGGCGGAGGCGGGACAACACTGGAGGTCGCGGACGAGTCTCTGGCGGCCTTTTTATTTTTTTATTTTTTTATTTTCTTGTATGTACAGGGTCGCGCTGCCTTACGCGCTTGCTAAAGAGGTGGCGATCCGAGCGGGCGGCGCCGACCTCAGGTGGAGGATGCCGGCATTGCAAATGCGATGCGCGGCCAGGATTTACATTCAAGTATAGTTATTTTACATATATAACATTCATATTTACATTTTGATTTGTTTTTTACAAATTTCAATATTTGTTTTCTTATTTTGCAGAGTGCTACTTGAGTTTTACAAAGTAGTGAGACTCAGTTACAAAGGCTTATACAAATTTTACAAAATGAATATACATATTTACAAAAAGGAAGAAGTTTATAAAGAGAATGGAGGGCCGTGCGTGGGAGGCAAGGCGTGGATTTACATTGTGGTATTGTTATTTTACATATATGACATTCATATTTACATTGTGGTATAGTTATTTTACATATATGATATTCATATTTACATTTTGATTCGTTTTTTACAAATCTCATTATTTGTTTTCTTATTTTGCAGAGTGCTACTTGAGTTTTACAAAGGAGTGAGATACAATCACAAAGGCTTACACAAATTTTACAAAATGAATATACATATTTACAAAAGCCAGAAGTTTATAAAGAAAAAAATTATTCCTACAAAACTCGTTGGAGTTTACAAAATGAATATACTCATTTAGAAAATGAACATGCACAATTACAAAATGAAGGACTCATTTACAAAAATGAAATACACATATACAAAACGAAAATACAATGAAAGAATGAAATTATTAATGAAATTACGAATATAAAAATGTATTTTTTTATAAAAACTCGCTGGATTTTACAAAGCTACAGCCGAATCCAGATCATTTGGATAAAAATTGAAAATCAATCAATAAAGGCATTATTGAAAATACCAAATCCAGAAAAGCTTAGAATGGTAATTTGAATCTATTTAATGAAACTCGAATTTAATGAAAATTGAGATGATGAAAATGCCCTTTTGGATGAGTTTTTTGATACAACCGTTAGATCAAGATCTGACGAATCTGGACGATGGCTCACCACAATATCGGTGAGACCCCACCTCATTTGAAGTGCCCCCCCCTATATATATATATATATATATATATATATAAGATTTAGTGAGCTGCCCCCTGGGGCAGCCAATATTGCTGTCCCGCCCCTATATTTTGGCGTTTTTATTTAAAAATATCACCATGTATATTCATCCCTATATCCCCCCTATATGTCATTCGAATTTCATCAGAAACAGAGACTCCTACGACCTCCATTGAGATAGTGACGATTTAAAAAATCATGTTACCGTTAAAAAATGACAGTCTGGATGAAGATAGTAGAAGTCTCTGTTTCTGACGAAATTCGAATGACCTATAGGAGAGATATAGGGATGAATATACACGACGATATTTAATGGGGCAGCCCCAAGGATCATTTTCAATGTTTTTTTTTCAAAAAATATCGCCATGTATATTCATCCCTATATCTCTCCTATATGTTACTCGAATTTCGTCAGAAACAGAGACTTCTACAGCCTCCATAAAATTCAGAAAAAGAGTTTATTATTTTTCGAGTTTTCTATATTTTTTATTATTTTTATACGTTTTTGAGGTTTTTTAAATTTTTAAGGTTTTTATATATCCAAAAATAACAAAAATCACAAAAAATCAAACACAACAAAATTAACAAATCCTAATTTTTTTAGAATTTTTAAAAGAGTTTTTATATTTTTTATGATTTTCTAATCTGGAAAGAAGGAAAAAGTGTAGTTTTTGAATTTTTAAAATACTAAAACACCTCAAAAATGTACCAAATTTTCGGTGAAAATTTTACACAGTAGCAGGAGCCACGTATCCAATTTTCACGCGATTTGGACTTAATTGGTATTTTATTAAAATCAAACAAGGGCTTATAGTGCACAGGGACCTATCTGTAATAAAAAGTATCTTCAGGGGTTCAACAGTAACAAATCCAGAAAGTTTGGGGACCCTCGTGAAAAATCTCCAAGTTTCCACGCGCGACGCATGCGTTCAAGGCACGGAGGGACCTATATGTAAGAAAACTTAGTTCCAGGGGCTCATTAGCGACACATGCTAAAGCCCAAGGAATAAGATGCAAAATAGCCAACTAATTCAGCACATGTTGAATAAAATCATTCACAGGAGTATGGATGCAAATATCATAAAATAAACTTCATTTCATAACATACGGAAACTACGAGCCCATACAATGCAAATTATCCAAAAATCACGTGACGAAGCACGTGTATCACACAGGCAGGGACGAAAATGCAAATAGCAGAAGTATTAAGGTCCTAAGTGCAATATGTCCAAGAGCTAAAATTTATTTATTAAAATAAACTAGAACAACAAGAAACTGCAGGGGTGCTGGTACAATTACCCACCCGAGGCGCATGACGGTGCACGTGAGGTGTCAGATGTCGAGGCGGGGTTGGCTGCAGATGCGCGGCTCTGGTGCAGCCGCCTGGACGATCCAACGGTGGAGGCGATCGGGCGAACGTGGGCGGCGCGTGTCCGTCAGACCACGATATGACGGTCTGACACCACAACGGATGGATGGTGGAGATCTGAACTGGAGCGCCAAGGGGATCTGACGGCTGGCGATAGATGAGAAAGAACTCCTCCTGGCTGAGGTTCCCCGACTCACCGGAGACGATCCAGCAAGCCGATGAACGATCGGGGAGGGGGGTCCTGCTCGCGATGGCGGTCCGCGTCGGGTGATCACCTCCGATGAAACATCCACTGGTCAGATCGTCAGGCGAGGGACGAGCAACCTGGAGGAGCTCCGGCGAAGGCATGAAAGCTCGACCAAGGGGGGTATTGCTCTTTATTCACCTGCAGAAGATGGGTCTCGCTCGGAGGAGTGCTCCGACAGGGGTTATTTGCAAAATGGACGAAAGAAACGACGTGGGGGCGGATGCAAGCTCCGGCGAAGGCGGCGGAAGGAGCTTAGCTCGATCCTGACTCGGGTGGTCAAGACCGAGGTGATCAGATCGTGGAGGAAGGATGGCGATGAGTCGGCAAGGGTATCGGTACGGGTAGGGAGGACTGGCGGAGCTCCGGCCACTAGGGCGGAGCTGGCGGAGCTAAAAGACAAAAATCGAAATGGACGATGAACAAAAGGGTATCGGGTCAACCTGATGACGGGAGCCAACTGGGGATGAGCTCAGGAAGCTCTGGGTCGTAGCCTCGAAGGGACATCGGGGACCGAGGCTCGGGCGTACCTCGCGACGGCGCACGGCGGCAGAAGTCGCCGGATCGATGGCTAACAGCGTCTTCTCCTCTCTACGACACCACCCTCGCAAAGCTGTCACTCAATGGAAGGAGATGGAGGTTCTGGGACGAAGGAGCAGCGCCAAGGATAGCCGGGAAAGTGCGGCGGAGGTGGAGCTAAATAGTGGCACATGTCCGAGAAGAAGGGTGATGGCACGAAAATCCAAGAGACTAAGGTAATCAGGTGTATCTAAGATGGTCGTTGCGACCTCGATCACTCAGATGGGCCAATCAAGAAAAAATCACACCCCTAATAATAGACAAAATCGATCAAAAACGCGAAAGCAGTCTCGCTATTGGATTAACCTGGTATAGCGACCAGGGTCGAACTCAAGGAGCACGGGTTGGCCTCTCGGCCTACGAAGTAGTCAAAAGAAGAGATAAAATAAAAGGAGAAAATATTTTTGGTGGTTTTTAATTATTTAAGATTTTTTTGGATTTTTAATGAATTAAGAAAATAAGAAAAGTAAAGAAACACACACTTCAACAATTTATTTAAGGCCCTAAAAATCAACCAAAAATTCAAACAAAAATATTTTTATGTGTTTTATATTTTTTAGTGTTTTTGGTGAATTTTTGAGAATTTTCTGATGTTTATTGAATTTTCTAAAAATCAAACAGTAGCTAAAATCAATGGTACTGTCCAGCCGAGCTAAAAGGGCCTAGATAAAATATCTAAAGCCCCCCAAATTAGCTGGGAGGTAATTTTCCTGTAAAGAGAATAAAACAAGGAAAATTTAGGCACCTATTTTATTATTTTTGGTTTAGTTATTAGAATTTTTATAAGTTTTTAGGGGTTTTTCAATTTTTAGTGGTTTTCAGTAATGAAAAATATCCAAAATTGACTAGAAAATCAAACACAACAAAATGGACAGTAGACAACTATTTTGTAATTTTTGGACACTATTTAATATTTTTTGTGATTTTTAAAGTTAGATAGTAGCAAAATGAATGGTTTTTGATTTTTTAAAAATATCAAATGAAAACAAAAATGTCATCAAAAATCCTATAAAATGTTACACCATGGCAGGAGCCATGTGTCCAATTTTCGTTGGATTTGGAGGTAATTTGCTATTTTATTCAAAAATAAAGAGAGGGCACAGTGCATAGGGACCAAAGTTCAAATACCCAAGAGTCTGGGGGGTCTGGTGCAATTAACCCAGCAAAACACGTACGATGCGCGTGTCTGGGGCACTCAGGGACCCAAATGTAAGAAAAATAAGTTTCGAGGGCTTATTGGTAACAGGTACCAAAAGTCCAAGGGCTTATCTGCAAAATACTCAAAAATAAACGCACATGCTCAAATATATCACGCACAGGGGTATAAATGCAAATAAGTGAAAGCTTTCATTCAACTAATAACAACCAGAACTACAAGGGCATGAAATGTAAAATACCCAGAAAATCACGTGTCGAAGCACGTGTCACATCACATACAGGGACATATTAGCAAATAGAAGCAAGTACCAGGGTCTCTATGCAAATAACCCTAAAACTAAACAACTAAACTCAATATTTACAGGACTAAAGCGAAATAAAATGAGAAAGAGGGTATAAGGGTAAATTACCCTTTATTATGCGGAGCGGCTGGATGGACGCCACGTGTCTGATCAAGCGGTTGAGGGTGACTGGGGGTCCAACGCTGCTCTCCTCGGGGATGATCCGACGGCTGGGGCTAGTCCACGTGGTGCATCGGACGGTGTCAGGCGCGGATGGTTAACCCTCGAGCCTCGGATGGTCCAGATCTCTCCTTCTCCTGATCGAACGATGACGGCTGCTCCAACACGGACGGTTCAGATGAACCTGGAGCGAGAGGGACGATCGGACGGCTTCTAAAGGTCGTGGAAGAACAGGTGGCCGGCGAACTTCGCCGGCCTCGTGAGTGCGCTCCTGACCTCCTCTGCTGCGCCTGAGGATCGGAGAAGCTCCAGCGTGATGGTGCGCAGCTACTGATACCCTCCGATGGCCCAGCCGAGCTCTGGGGAGCTCCGGCGAGGGCGGCGGAGGCGAGGCTCCTGGTCTGAATAACCCAAGCCCTCAGATGGTCTTGGTAGCACCTGCAAAGATCACCAAGAGACTCGCGGGTCGAGGGCAAATTGCCTCGACCCGGTTAGGCAGAGCGACGGTGAGCTGTGGGTCGAAATGGCGAGCTCCGGCGAAGGGGGAAGACGGAGGAGCTCGGCTCCCAGCTCCTGTGCGAGCTGGGTTGGATGGAGGGGTGAAGAAGGTGCGTCGGAAAGAGGCGAAGGTGATGGTAGATTCCGATGGTCGAACGGAGTGATAGAGTGGTCGGAATCAGCTAGAGGCGGCGACAGAACGGATTGGGCGCTTCGGGAGTAGAGTCAGCTTTCTTTCTGATAAGATAAAGATCTACAAGGTTACCTGGGTGGACGAGGAGACTGGGGAGGAGCTGGGGAAGCTCCTGGTTGTTGCCTCGAGGAGCGTCTCCCTCCGAGGCTCGGTGCTCACGCTGGTGGCGGAGCAACGACGGCGTAGCTCGCCGGATCGATGGATTCTCTTCCTCTCCTCGCTTCGACAGGCTCGGACGCGAGCTGTCACTCTCGCGCACTCGCTGGAGCTCACAGTTGAAGGATTCGAATGGCCAAATATGGAAGAATTAGGTCGCCGGAGACGACATTATATATGGTGACAGATCCGAGAAGACAGGGATCGGGCGAGATGCTCGAGCCTCGGATCCATCAAACCCACCCCGGGCGAGGGTCCTGGATGACCGGAGATTAATCGGAGCCCGGGGTTTGAGGAGTTGGCGGTCGGATCGAGCGGGTGGAAAATAGAGAAATCGGGTCGGTCAGCTCTAACCCGGCTCTGGTGGTCCTGGGGGGAGAGTTGACCGGGGTCAACAATCCCCCGTGGACCAATCAGAGCCCGCCAAGCACATTATTTTTGTTTATTTATTTTAAGCTAGAAAATGATCGAATTAATAAAAACTTAAAACAAGAAATTTTTTGATTTTATTTTTTTTCTATTTTTAGTGATTTTTAATTAATTTTTCAAAATAAAAATAAGGTATTTACGTTATATAGCTATATATAGGTATATGTACACTATAGTGGTTTTTTATTTTGATTTTTAAATTATAAATTTTATACTATTTTATTCCCCTTTTATATTTTATTTATTTTCATTATAAAATAAGGAATAAAAAGGTATTTTTATTTTATTTTTATTATTTATATACATAGGTAAAATAAATACATATATACATTTATATACATGGTATATTTACAATATGTTTTTGTATTTTTAATTTTATTATTTTTATTTTGTTTTTGTTTTAATTGTTTTTATTTAATTTATTTACATTATATAACATAGAATATTTACAAAAATTTTGGAAATTAATTTTATTTATTTACAAGGTTAAATAAATATATAAGAGTGGTTCATGTACATGATGAAAGTGGTGTTTTTGTTCTTTTTTATTTTTACCCTTTTTCTTTTGTTTTTATACTTATAAATATGTACAAGTATTTACAAGCATATTTTTGGGCTATTTTTGTGAGGAAAAATATTTTTATTTATTTACATAAACATTTACACATGAGCCCCTATCTCCCTCTACTTTGGCTTTTATGCAGTCAGGCCCATGCTGAGCCCTCCCTTGGGTTAGGTTGCTCAATATTTATTCTAAATATTTCCCTCTTTTTCTTTTTAATCTTTATTCTTTTATTTTTGCACAAAAACATGCTAATTATAGGTTTTTACACAATGCATGCTTTTGGTAATTATTTCTATTTACACATATCTACATGCATTTGCAAAGGTTTTTGTAGCTAAAATATAAGAATAAAGAGTGATGAATGAGTATTCATCAAAGGGATCGGGCAGGGTTCCGTGAAGCACGGATCCCTAGGCGGATGCTCCAGCGAGGGTCTCGGATGTGCCAGGTTCAATTGGAGCCTGGGGTTTCAAGAGATGGTGGTCGGGTCAGATGAGGAAAAATCTGAAAAATCGGGTCGGTCGCCCGATTCGAGAGGAAGAGGGTCCGCGGGGGAGAGTTGACCAGGGGTCAACAATCCCCCGTGGACCAATCACAGTTCAGCTTTTATTAAATCCTTGAAAATTCGATAAAAAATATTAAATGATTTTATTTCGAAAAACTTAAAACATGAAAAATGTTTATTTATTTTCAAATTAAATTTTTGTGATTTTTATTTATTTTTTTGAAATATAATTTATGTATTTACATTATATTATTATATACAGATATATACATGTATTTATTTTTGAATTTTATTTTTAATAATTTTTTTATACATTTATTCCAATTTTATATTTTATTTATTTATAGAATAAAATTTGGAATAAAAGGGTATTTTATTTTATTTTTATTATTTATTTACATAGATGAAATAAATACTTTTATTTACGTGTATACATGGTATATACACAAGGTGGCTTTTGGTTTTTATTTTATTTATTTTTATTTTATTTTTATTTTATGATTTTGATTTTTTTTATTTACATTATGGAATGTGGAATATGTACATATTTTTATTTGATTTTAATTATTTATTTTCAAGAGGAAAATAAATAGATAGGTTATTCTATACACATGGTCTATGTACAATGATGAAGGGAATTTTATTTATTTTTATTTTTATTTGTTTTTCCCATTTTTATTTTAATTTTATATTTAAAAATATGTACAAATAAATAAGCACACATTTTTATTTATATACATAGGTCTATGTACATACATGAGCTTCCTTATCTCTCTCTACTTGGTTCTTTTGCGGTCAGGCCCATGCTGAGCCCTCCCTTGGGATTAGGTCACTCAATATTTATTCTAAATATTTCTCTCTTTTTCTTTTATTTTTTATTCTTTTATTTATGCACAAAAGCATGCTAAATATGCATATTTACAAGATGCATGTAATTTGATAATTATTGCTATTTACATGAATATACAATGTGTTTTGCATAGGTTTTGTAGCTAAAATAAAAGAATAAAGAGTGATGAATGGGTATTCATCAACAGTCACGGTAACAGGATTTTTTAAATCGACGCCATCTCGATGGAGGATGTAGGAGTCTCTGTTTCTGACGAAATTCGAATAACATATAGAAGGAATATAGGGATGAATATACATGGTGATATTTTTCAAAAAAATAAAAAACGCCGAAATAAGGAGGCGGGGCAGCCCCATTAAATCCACACACACACGCACGCACGCACGCACACGTGCGCGCACACACAGAGAGAGGGGGGATCCTACTCCATGGAGTAGGTAACTTACCTGCTCCATTTTCTTCTTTTTCAAAATTTTCATTTTTTTTTTCAAAAATGCTTCCATGGATTTTCGTACATATATCCCTCTAATATGCCATTTAAATTTCGTTAGAATCAGAGACTCCTACGGCCTCCATCCAGACAGTCATTTTTAACGGTCACAGATTTGTTATATTTTTCATGTTCTGGATGGAGGCCGTAGGAGTCTCTGTTTCTAACAAAATTTGAATGACATATTAGAGGGATATAATTATGAAAATCCATGGAAGCATTTTTCAAAAAAATAAAAAAAATTTGAAAAATATAAAAGTGGAGTAGGTAAGTTACCAACTCCATGGAATATGGTTCCTCATATATATATACATATATATATATATATAGAGAGAGAGAGAGAGAAAGAGGGGGGGGGGTGAGAGAGAGGAGTGATCCTATGAGACAAAAAATGTGAGAGCATGAGAGCATGCATTCTGGACCACATGATTCTGTTTTCTCTCCCCTGATTTTCTCTCTTCTGTTTGGATCATATGGTCCAAAATGCATGCTCTCATGCTCTCATATGTTTTGGCTCTCATATAATATTTTGGGTGATTGTTATAAACATATTTTGGGTGATTGTTTGTCTGATTTAATTGGTCATGTGCCGAGAGTCGAGAGAAGGTTGATATAGCGATTGTCGGATCTGACTTGTCTGACACCGCATGTTCCCCCAAGATCAGATATTAGACACCCTGACCCGTCGAATCAACCCCCACTAAAAAGAGTGTAACCTATTTTGGTGCAATATTACACACACACCTCTACTAATACTTGAACAATCCTAAATTGGTGAAATATTTTCCAAAACATTATCACTCATTTTTGTTTTGAACAAGACGGGGAAACCCACACTGATGTTCACCCCATGATTTAAACCTTGATCTTTTGGATGGTAGGCACACGACAATACCAACAAACTAGAAAGGTTCTATGGCTTACCAACAAACTAGAGATGATCTTTCAGGGAGTCTCTTCTCAACTCTCGATTCCGTCCAAATATGGAGAGAATAGTGCTGATTGCAGGCTTATGAGCTTTATGACTTGCTAGGAATAATGTGATTTTCCGCTCAGAGAGGTTCTATATTGAAAAATGCAGTCCACAATGCTCGTACTCTCCTTGAGTCGTTACTATAATCATATTTTTTAAACTTAATGGAGCAGACACCTAGGGGTCGTTTGGTTGGGGGGTTACCCACCAAACTCATATATCTAACCCACTAGTGGGTCCCACTCTCTCTCCACCAAAAAAAATATTATACCATCATATCATCTAAAAGTCAAAAAATACTCAACCTCTACTCATTATTCCAAACTTCAATACAATCACATCACAACAACTACCTACTTTTTCAAATTCCAATATAATTATATCATAATAACTACCTATTTTTTCAAATTCCAATACAATCACATCACACAAACCCTCCCAACCCTTAACCCACCAACCAAACACACAAACACAAAAACGGTTTATCCTCCCCAAGATAACCCACCAAACGCACCCCTAGTGTTTTCCCCTTTTCTGATTAAAAAAATACCAACAAACCATTGAAGTGAATTCTCACATTATCATTATTCAAAAAGCATGTAAGTATAAGCACTCAATACTGACCGAAGGTGCAATGAATACATGTAAACAACGCTTGCAGTCCATATAGTTGCCTAAACAAAGTTTGCATGCACACAAATTAGACTTTTACAAACGATAGGTTCCTAATCGATGTTGTATTGTAACAAGTAAATAAGTACAACACGAGACTAACTAGGGGTGCTAATCGAATCGAATACATTCGAATCCACCCAGATTCAGATTCAATTCATTATAAAATTTTCGAATCCGAATTCGAATCAAATATTAAACGATAATCTAGATTCAAATTCAATTCGTTTGGAGTTTCGAATATTCAAATTTGATTCATTTTCTATCGAATTAGAATTTTATTTAATAATGTAACTAATAATAAAAAATATATATTAATAATTTTCTAAGTTTCAAAGAATTGAATAGGCGACTTTGTAATACTAATTTGTGAAAAAAATAATTAAGATAAGTAAAAAGCTTTTAACATAAATGGTAAAATTCAATAGATAATATAAATTGCACTAAAATACTTAACTTTTATCGTTCGTGTATGTCACAATCCTCATTTGTTTTTTTATACCTATGGCCGAATTTGACATCTTGAGAAAAAATAATTATTGACATCTTGATAAGCCATTGATCTTTTCTTTTTGTACCTATGATGGAAATCTAATCAATGCATCACCTTTTAACAAACACTCCACCAACTTTCTCATTCTCTTTGGTGAATTATTCACAAACCATTGATCTTTTCTTTCTAGCAATCTTGTTAATTATTCAGGAATCAATTTTTCTATTTCTTCACCCTCTTCTTCCATTTTTTCATTAATATCGTCATCACGCCCAATGACCCTTTCATGGACATTATGTTGAGAAGATGGTATGTTTGAATTAGACTTTTAAAAACAAAATGAAAACACATACTCAACTATATTTTAAATTACATACCAATATAGAAATATAAAATATAGATTAATAGATATACATGTCCAAAATAATATTCAGAAGATTGTGTTCCACATTTATCTGAAGAGTCTTCCATATATTGCCCCCCCATTGTGACTTATCTTCATTATATCTAAAAGGAATCACTAAATTCTATATAATCATAAAAGGTCGACCTGAACTGATTTATGGAGCTGAATCTGCATCTGAGGTGTATAAAAACCGGCAGACCTGACTAAGAACTCAGTTGGTATGGCTCTGATCTTCAATTTTCTATTATGTAACATTTTTCTACATCAATCATGAATATTTCATGCTTACCTCATTTCAATGCATTCTTATGGAGGCACAATTAGGTTTATTAAAGATTATGATGATATTTCCTTCTTGATAATCTAGTCTCCTTGTAATCTTGATGAGAAGTGGAATTTAGTTGCAGCTTTGATCTTTTGCACATTTAGTCATTTAGACAAAGCTCGAAATCCATAAAATATGTTCATACCTTAATTGTCTCTAAGATATTATATTCAAATACTTGATTGTCCTTATCATAAGATCTGGTTATTATGATAAATGAGAGGATTAAGAGTGTTTTAAGGAAAATATTATTAGAAATTTGAAACCTATAACATCGGGATGGTTTTTAAAAATTCAGTATGTGTTTGTTTGCATATGATGTATTTTAGAATAAGATAAATTATTTGGATAGAAGCTAAATCTTAAGTTTTTAGGGTAAAAGGGTGTGTGTGGTAATACTAGTAGTTGTGGGGGTGATGGAGAGATGATGGCGATGTTGGTGAGTCTAGAACTGGTGTCGTTGTCAACGACAGGGAAGAGTGGGGACTAGGACTGGTAGTGAGGTTGGCGACGAGAGCCAACGACATTGGAGAGAGCGAGAAGAAGCAGAAGGCTGGAGCCGACGACGTTGGAGAGAGTGAGCAGTAGCGGGAGACTGGAGCTAGTAATGTTGGAGAGAGCGAGCAGTAGCGGGAGACTGGAGCTAGTAACGTTGGAGAGAGCGAGCAGGAGCAGGAGGTTGGAGCTGGCAGCGTTGGCGAGCAGAAGCAAATGTTAGGATTTTTTCTCATGACTGACGAGGGGAGAGAGAATTTGTGGGAGTAAAGAGGGGGTATGGTGTATATAATAGGCATCCTAAAATTGGGATGTGTTAGAATAAGATGATGAAAAATTTTATTTATTATAGTAAGTTGTGTATCATTCGTGGGAATTTTACAAAATATATACTACATTTATTTACATATATATAATGCTTCATATCATATTATATATATGTGTGTGTATCGAATCGAATTGAATTGTTATCGAACGAATCCAAGTAAATTCATATTCAATTCATTTGAGAATCGAATCCACAAGTTAAATTCAAATTCAGTTCATTTGATTTCGAATCGAACTTTTTTTGAATTTTTATCGAACAAATCGTAATCGAATTCGAATGATTCAATTCAATTAACAGCCCTAAAACTAACATATAAGATCACTAATGAAACAGAGACGGATCGTTTGCAGCACCGAAGACTCCGCGGTAAAATCAGAGGAATGTTCAAAGAATTCATACGAATTTCCACGAACGAACCCATAAAAAGTGTGAATTTGTAGGAACCCCAATTGATTCACAATTCTGCGGACGATCAACAAGTAAAGCACAACATTAATTACCGTCTATCCCCATGGGGAATGGCAGGCACCTTTCCTTCTACAGGTCAGACGACGTGCATGCACTAATCCACCATCTGCATCTCTCTCTCTAAACGATAGGTCTTCTCGTCCTCTCTCTCGTGCCATGGCCGCCCCCGAGCCTAAGCCGCCATATGCGACGGGGTACCCCGCCCCCTCGACCTCCACCCCCTATCCGGCGTACCCCTATCCTCCCCCTCCCTACTACTGCGCCGCCCCTCCCCCTCAACAACCCTACTACTACAACAACAGCAGCGGCGACAACGACGACAATCCTTCCTCTGCTTCCACCTCTCTCTTCTGCCGCTTCTTCCTCGGCGTGATTATCGTCTTTGTTTTGATCGGCGTCATCAACGCCGTCGTCTGGCTCATCCTCCGCCAGCAACTCCCCTCCTTCTCCGTTTCCTCCGCCTCCATCTCTTCCTTCAACCTCTCTTCCTCCTCCTCACTCCTCTCCTCAAACTTCGACCTCACCCTCTGGGTCAACAACACCAACAAGAAGATGACCGTCTACTACGACTCCATCGATGCCGCAATCTTCCTCGGCTCAAGCCTCGCCTCTGAGAACTCGCTCACGCCCTTCTCCCAGGACAAGGACAATTCCACCGAGATCGTCGCCAAGCTCTCCGCCCTTGAGCGCTACCTCGATGCGGGCACTGTCGACGCGGTCCTGGGGACGAGGAGGAGTGAAGGCGCAGTGCACCTCAATTTCCGGGTGCTCTCGAGGGTGAGGTTCAAGGTCGGGCCTCTGATCAGGACGAGGAGGCGCTCCCTGAGGGTGTACTGCGACGACTTGAAGATTTCGTTTGCAAATGGTACGTCCACGAGCGGAACGATGGTGGGATCGCCCAAGGATTGCACGGTCAAGTAGTCGCGACGGTGAGCATCCTTTTCTCGATACCGGTGACGGAGGAAGATCTCAATCCGCTGTTTGCATTGATGTGATCGCATTGCTTTGCATGGCTTTTATGATCACCTCTGGAGAATTTCTTTTATTATTTCAATATCAACAAGCAGTCATGTTTTACTTATTTCTGTGTGTTCATGTATCGTGCATTTGTGTTCATATGAAACAGGTGGCTCATGTTCATCAATGTCAAATTGAGCAAGCAGCTACCATGTATTAAAAATTTTACGCTTCCTTTGCAGGATTTGTGTTGCTTTTTATTAGAGGTCCTTAATGTTCTTACTTCCGTGGGCATCATCATCATTTTGTACCATTTGCATGCCTCACAAGACTGGAAATTCATATATCTTCTACTTATGAAGAAATTAACTGAGCATCTATATTACAGATTCAAACTTGCAAATTATATGGGCATTTACAACAAGAGGCTTTCTTTCATTTAGATAACTAAACATGCAATTATCTCATGGCATTAACAAATATGGCATATAGCTAGTCATTTATGAATATTCATTATCCAACACTAATGTCATTTAGCTCAATGAAGCAAGCTTATGGGAACAAGGGTAACGACCAATATTACTAGAACAAAATGGGAATATAGTGGCAATTTTTTTTTCAAAATTGGCACTGATTCATCCGTTGTTAAATATACAATGACGATATTATTCACTGTAACATTATTTTATACTTGAAATTTGTAAGAAATATTGTATCGGTCAATATATCATTAGCTAGGTCCATATATTGACGCATATCCGTTACTATTTTCAAAATTTTAACTAAACATCACTTGACTTTGAAATACAAAGTTTAGCGATGATATTGTGAAAAATAGCAATATATATGCGTCTTTATATGGACCGTTGCCAATTTATCAACTTGGTTATTAAGCCAAGGTTCTTCGGATATATATCGTCGAATCATGAACTACAAGAAATTTGAGCTATGGTAACGAATAATATTATTTGTAATCATATTTTCCGATATTAAATATATAAAAACAAACATTTTTCGTTGTAAAATTAGCTTTTGCTTTTGTAGTTAGCAATGACTGTCATATTCTTTGCTAAAGGTTTATATAATAATAATCTCTTTGTCGACTCATTCGTTTAAATATGTACAAATATTTGCTAAATTTAGCAACAAAGAAGAAAGTATTAATGGATAATTGTTATTGAGTGATTCGTTGCTAGAAATATAACATAAAAACAACAATCGTTGCAAATTTAAAGAAGTAAGCAAGGTATATTATTCGTTGTTGTATAATTAACTACTGATGATATGACAAAGAATGTTGAATTATTCATTACTTTAGGTCAATTTTATTGTAGCGAGACAATGATCTTTTAGACTTATATATTTAGCAAATTCCAACCCATAAGTTATGTATATATTTGAGTATGCATTATTTCGCACTTTCAAGCTACAAGACTAATGGGAATAAATCTTTTTATATTAAATTACGGGAAAGAACAAAGTTGATAAGCGAATTATAAATGTTATGTTGAATCAAACTACATACATTGACAAAATCATAAAATAGAAATCAATTCATAGACACATTAAAGCTCCATAATATGATAGCCAAAAATCACAAGATTAAATCGCAATCCAAAATCAAAGACTAATAATGCAAACCTATCTCTTGTGAAAGACTTAAAAAAAGCCAACTCTCTAACTAGTGTTATAATTATTAACATAGATATTAGTATAGAAGAGAAATGTTATCAAATTAATAAATGTGCTTTCAATCTTCAGGGAAAATGCCAGAGAAGAAGAACTGCAAAGATGATTTCCTTCGAAAGTTTGCTACAGTATCCACATACTTTCTTTCTTTCTTATCTCACTTCATTACTATATTTTCTTCTTAAGATATGAGAACTTGCGAGAGCTTGTGTTGGAATGCATCTAATCCTCTCTTTATGGTTCATGGGGAGTCCTTATGCCGCCATCAAAATATTTTTAATTAATCACTCACGACAGAATCAAAGAATCACGGTAGCCTTTCAATCTGATTCGGATTACAAAGAAAATATTTGAATTTTGTCAATAAAAACTCTATTAAGATCATGTTTAGTCTAAATTAAGATAAGTTCCCATGTGAATCGATGGACCGTAATCATTGAGCACAGTACTATTTATACCCCACCGAAGTTTCAAATTTTTTTGAATATTCTCAACTACTGACGGCGGTTTCCTAACCTTTTACAATAGTGTTATTCATCGGTGGCTTGTTTGTAAACCATCTTATGTCGTGGACGTGGAGTAGACAGTTCGCAAACAAAGAGGAGAAGATCTTCTGCAGTAAAATCGTGATCGAGCGGTTCGTACGAATTTTCATGGTAAGACCCACAAAAACGCTGAATTTGAGTGAACCGCTCCATCAAGATCGAGCGACTCGGTTGAAGCCACAATACATAGCTTCAAAAGCAACAAGGCTCCTGAGCCTGATGGGCTTACCATTGAATGCATCAAGCATTGCTGGCTAATCCTCAACCAGATTTTATGAATTTGTTCGCCAACCTTCATTCTTCTGACTTCAAAAAGGAAAACTTCAGACACTTAAACAATACTTTAATCTCCCTCATTTTCAAAAATGGAGATGACAACGAGATTGAAAACTTTAGACCAATCAGTCTTATCAATTTGCCTATGCGCATCATCTCCAAAGCTATTGCTATTCGATGGGCTCCCTTTCTGGCCAAAACAATTCCACCTTCTCAGTGTGCCTTTCTAAGCAAAAGATCCGCCTCTGACGCATTCGTTATCACTTCCACTATCATAAATGATTGGGAGCGTTTGGGTACCAAGGCCGTTATCCTAAAGATCGATTTTCGTAAGGCTTTTGACACCTTGCGTTGGCCTTTTATTATTGGATCCTTGAAAGCGGGAAATTATCTACCTATTTTCATTGCGTGGATTGAAGCTTTTTTAGAAACCACTGGTTTATCCTTCAAAGTAAATGGCTCCTCGGTTGGTTTCTTACACCCAGAACGGGGGGTTCGTCAAGGAGATCCACTTTCTCCTTTTCTCTTCATCCACTCTCTCTCTATTTTAGATGCGATGCTTACAAACCTTGCTGATGATCTCAAAATGCGTGGTTACTATAAAAAGGGTCTGGATTCTATGATCACAAATGTTCAGTTTGCTGACGGATCTCTTAATCTTCCTAGAGTTTAGGGAGGAGGATCTAAAAAATGTCCTCTCAACCATTAACATTTTCAGGCCCCCTCTCTGGACTACAAATCAACCATAGCAAATCTTCTTTCTATGGGATAAATCTTCTGCCGAATGACATTATCAAAATCCAAAATTTGAGTAATTGGAATGAAGGAGTCTTCCCCATAAATTATCTTGGCTTCCCGCTAACAAAAAAGAAAATGTTAGCAAAGGATTGGGCTTTTATTGTCTCCAAATTCTCAAGAAAACTTCAAGGTTGGAAAGCCAAATTACTGCCTCTCCCTGCTAGAGTCACCCTCCTAAATCATTCGCTCACTCCTCTAATCTTTAATATGGTGTCCTGCATGAAAATTCCTTCGGGTATCATTCAACAGATTGATAAGATTAGACGAAAATTTTTTTGGGCTGGAAACTCCGATCAGCATGCAATTCCAAAGGTTTCTTGGGCCAAATTATCTAAACCTAGAGCAAATGACGGTTGGGGTATTATAAACCTCCGTGCTTTCAATGACGCCTTACTAACAAAAGCAGCGATGCAAATTGTGAATTTTGAGAAACCTTGGCTATTCAAAGTCATCAGCTCCTCCCATTTTCGTGGTGGCCCAATTACCTTGTGGGAAAAACCGAATTCAGCCCATTCTGTTAATTGGAGGTGTATTGCTAAAGGTTCGGTGTCACTTCAACCGATCCTTCATAAAACTCTAGGGGATGGTGCTCGCTCTTCTCTCTGGAAAGATCCGCTTTTGGGAAACCCCCCTCTAAAACAGATCTTCTTTGATATCTGGCCTTTCATAAACAATCGTTATATCACTGTTCATGCGGGTGGGAAGGTTTGGGGTGCACGCTTTAACTGGTTCAAAAGCCTTGTTAACCGTCTCCGACTAAGTCTGTGGAGCAGGGTACTTGCTCTTAAGAATCAACTTGGCACTATTTTTACTTCCTCTACAAACGATAGAAAGGATTCTATATCCTATCCATATTCGAGAAGTTCCATTCATGATTCGGTTACAAAAAGACATTACGAAACTCTTGTGGATGGGGGGGGGGGGTTAGATCAAAGGTTCCACTCGATTTTTGGAAACCCTCTTTTGATCCACGTGTTTCTTACTTCATATGGCTTCTAGCACACAATAAAATTATCACTCAGGAGGAATTGAGAAAATACAACATTTCTTCTGTTAATATGTGTCACATTTGCCATACCAATCTTGAGAATTATGAACACCTTTTTGAGAATTGTTGTGTTACAAGAGAAATTTTTAACAAGTGTGGTTTGATAACAAATTTTACAAGATTCATGGATTTCATCTTAGGCAACTCAACTTCCTTTGATGGACATTCTTCCATGGATTGGAATCTTCTGTCGCTTAAATCAACCCTTTGGTGGGCAATCTAGAAGGGTCGTTGTGATCTGGCTTTTGAGGGAATTCCTTTCAACTCAACTAAGATCATTGAAAAAGCTTCATTTATTTGTGCGATTAGAACTGGTTTGGCTTTTGATCCGACGAGAGGGTGGTTTTACCCAATCAACGCGCCCTATAGCGACTTTTAACTTGGTTGGATCCTGATTCTGTTTTTCTGCTGGGTTCTATTTTATCCTATTTTGGTCTCTTGTTTTTGTAGGTTCTTTTTAGCAGCTTGTATCTCCTTCTCCGGTGGCCTGGTGATCATGGTTGTGGCCTGGTGATTACGGTTGGAGTTTCCTTCCTGGACGGTCTTTATGTTGTGTTTGTAATATTTTTGTTCCTGGAAGGTTCTATTTTGATTCGCTTTTAGGGGGGAGGGATGAAAATCTTGATGCTTATTCCCATCCCTTTTCCCTTTTTTTTGGGTTGCTGGTTGCGGTTGTTTCTTTTTGTTATTCCGCCCGATGTTTGTCGGAAGAAACTCTGTTTCTGACTTCATGGTTGTATCTTTGTTTTTCAGATGATGAATGAACTTTGATCCTTTTTAAAAAAAAAAGACTGTTGCTCCACGGTTTTACAGCAGTCTTATGTGGTACTGCATTTACTTTTGTAAAAATTAATATAAAATACACAATGTTTACTTTTGTAAAAATCCCCATCAATAATAAGAATATGATATAACGTTTATAACAAATAAACATTTTAGCTAAAATGATCTAAACACAAGTAAATATGAGGGTGACCATTACAATCTAAATGTGCTTACAGCTCTTTTGAAAAGTCCCTATGTATTCATGCATGTATGTATAGTATAAACTTAATACTCCATGCATGGTTAAATAATAGTTTCATGATATCTGAAATATATCCATTATTAATTTAGAAGAAGATGTGGTGGAATTGTCGATTGGTAGTTTTCTTATAAGTTCAACTCCACCATCTTCGTATATTTTGAATAAATTCAAATTTGAATTGTAGTCAATTTCGATTATACTTGATTGTGCAGAGTTTGAAATAATAAATTTAACGGATTGTTTAACAAAAATCTAGACTTATGTAACCAAACTGGACAAAACGAATTGAATTAAGATGAATTTCAGGTCCAAACAGTTTGACCGGCCGGTACAATCTTAATTTTGAAATCATGGGTGAAATTGTTGGAGTTCCGCGCACCGTTGATTCAGCAATACGAAGTTTGCAGCAGTGATACATGTATACACAGAGACTAATGATAACAACTTGAGGAAGAAAAATCCAAAATATCTTCACCGCCCACAAGTTCCATCGTTGGGAAACTAGGATCGTGGTTATTATAATAAAATAGTGATAAATACAGTGACCCATGAATACAGTACCCCATGAATACTGGGGAAGCAGTTAGTTCAGATTACGAGAATAATGCAAGCTTTCTGCAGCACTACAAGGAAAATAAGTTGTGGCTATGGAACTATACCTATGGATATGGGATTTGTGGACACAGAATTGAGTTCTGGTCACGATACGTCGCGGCCAGTAGCTGTAGTTATAAGTCTCGTCGTGAGAGTTCTCTAGCCGCGAATGTATTGTGGCCACTACAAGTGACCACAGAACTTATCGTGGCCACAACTCTTATATGAAGACTTTGACCACTGATTGTAGCTATGAAAAACTAGTGGTTATGGAATTATCGTGGCCACAAGTTTCCGTAGCCATATTCCGTGACCACAACTTATTTTTCTTATAGTGCAGGTTTCTTACGTAATGATACCATCTCCCCCGTAAATCTCCTGTGTCGTGAGCTCCTTCGTGCGATCTCCCTCATGGCACTGGCGAAACCGAGCTTAGGGTTTATCCTCGTTGTCCTGTTGAAGCTCTTGCATAGTGACATGTGAGATTCCAAGACGACTTCCACGCTCGATTTTCCTTCCTGATATCCCTTCAAGTGCTCCTTCACATCCTCTGAGCAGAGGCCACATATCCAGCTCCCGCAGTAGAACTTCCTGATATTGGTGACATAGTCATGGGTGCACTCCTCCGTCATTCCACAGCACTCGCACTCGACAGTGCTCCCTGCCTCTCCTTCGGGACCTTCGCTTTCCATGGTCAAGCCTTAATTTGCTTCTTATATATCTAGTCAAAGGAAGCACACAAGTCGCACCATGGCCGTCCTCGAATAGAGAAATAATCAAAGCATTGACTATTTAACCTAGACATGCCATACCTTGCAATTTCCGCATGCAGCTCTGCAATGGATAGGGCTTAGTGATTGTGTTGGGGCTGAAAGAGAAAATGCAACGATGCTGTTATATAAGCTGCATGAAGGTGAATTAATGTGAAAGGAGAGGTGCTATTCAGGGGGGAAGAACCTACGGATTTGCTACTTTTACAGGTGATGATATTTGCCTTGCAGTTAATGTTAAAGTGCAAGATCATATATTAATTTGCGACTTGCAGAGGGCAGGGGAGGATCGTCGACGTGCCTGCGCGTGAGTGGGTGCAATCATGGGGATATTGTGTCTGAAATGCTGTGTGCGCATAGGTGAGGTGGTGGTCTGTGCAGGCCCGACGGATATATATATTCCAGAGTTGCAACGAATGTCGACGTCCGAGCCCGTGAAGGAGATCACGAGGTTCACCGCGAAGGTTTGGACTAATGCGTACATGCAGTGGCGTCGTGGATGAGGTGATCAGATATTGCGGCCGCACGTGCATATTACCGAAACGTGGCCACACAGGAGAAGCGATTCTTCTGATGTAAACACCAGATATTTTTCAGGCAAAACTTTCTGATCTATGCAATTGTTATAAGTTATTGTTTTGCTGTATATGGATAGCAGAGAGAGAGAGAGCGCATTGATGCAAATTAGGGGATAACAATTGGATTGGACAGATATAACATATATAATCTAATTGGTATACAAGTCTACCCAAACCAAGCAAAATCTAAGTTGGATTAGTGTCAGACTGAGCTTCATCCACAAATTTGACCTACTGAATAAACGGGCATGGATTCATGTAGACCTTGACGCCAACTTAAAGAAAGATTTAAAAGGGTCCTGTACTAATGTTGCGGTTTTTTTTTCCGCAATGGCTTGCAGAGGAAGGTAGACGTAGGGATGAGCATGGGTCAGGTTGGACCGGGCCCTGAAGGGTCCAGGCCCAAGTTTATTTAAAAACTTCGGGCCTTGGACCGAGCTTAGGCCCGCAAAATTTTTTCTAGTTCGGCCCAAAACCAAGCCCGACCCAATTCTTATGGGCCGGGCTTGGGCCGGGCCGGCCCATCTCCACCCATTATAAATTATTAACTTTGAGTCTTTATTTAAAGTCAATCTCAATTCAATTTAGACGAGTTAAAATTATTTAAAACATATGCCATAATACTTGTGAAACAACTAAAACTAATTTCTACCGGAGATGATTTCTCATTTTATACAAGTGCACTCAATATTAGATATCATAAATGTCTCTCATTACATAAATTGAAAGAGTGAACCAAATTTACACAATTAACAACAGCATGTGCACTTGGCAGTACATGTTAAAAAATGGGCATAATGCCCATATTGGGTAAATGTTCAATAATAAAAAATATTCTGATGGAAAAAAATAAACACTAAGAAATTTAAGAATAACCACCGGAATCTAAACCATAGACTAATTGAAAAAAATTAATTCTGAAATAAAATACAATGATCATGTCATATATCCCACACCTGACTTTCTTGATTTATTGACATTGGATGAAGAATGAGTACATGAACAAAGTGTGCATGCAACAAGTGAGAGTTTCCAGACATGTATGATACGAGAATAGTTCGGACCCTCTTCGGATCGGGCCTTTGGGCTGGGCCGAGCCAAGCCCGAACCTGACCCAAAAAAATTTTGAGCCTAAAAGTTGGGACCAGGTCCGAGCCAATGTTTATTTGAGCTTGGGCCGGGTCGGGTTTTTTGGGCTGGAGTTCGAGCTGAGCCGGGCCGACCCAGCCCAATGCTCATCCCTAGGTAGACGTCTATGTTTCCTCTTCCTCTCCTTCACGTGGAGTTTGTTGTTGTTGCCACATGAGGAGAAGGGGAGAAGGACGAAGGGACAGTTTAGGGGGATGATTGAGGGGTAATTTTGTCTATCTACAAATCCATTATATATATATTAAAGGGCGTCACGCCCATTAACTTTTCACCCAAAAATTCCCGTTTTACCCATTCATCCCCACGTTTCCAGCCATCATTCACCCAAAAATTCCCGTTTTACCCATTCATCCCCTCGTTTCTAGCCATCATACCGAAAATGCCCTCGACATTGCCCAACTATTACCAAGCACCCAAGGTGGCTACCGCCAGCCCTGCCCTCCCTCCGCCCTTTCAACTCGATGTCGCCCACAGCCTTGTCAGTGTACGTAGGTGGCAGCGCCGGGGCGATACGCGGTGCGGACGTGGGACTCATCCGTGACGTCGCAGTGTACGTAGGTGGCAGCGCCGGTGCCGACGGCGGTGCAGAGGGAATTGCAGAAGGCGGTACCTCTGTCGTCCTGGATGTCGGCGATGACGACCTTGGCGCCATGGCGGCAAAAGAGCTTTGCGGTGCACTCGCCTATGCCGCTCGCACCGCCGGTGATCAGAGCCACCTTACCTTTTAAGGTTCCCTCCTATCTGTAATCTGTGGAGACTGAGAAGCGCAAGTGTGATCGTAAAGGAGAAGGGGGACGGTTATATATACAGCTTTTTCCGAATACGGAGAATGTCAATGTTCAAAATACGAATACATAATACAAATATTTGTTTATGATGGGGAGACACGAGAAATATCTATGTAATTGAACGCATGCATACCAGTGTCAAATATATGACCTCTGCGAAATGCTGACCAGTGCGGTGTTCTCGGTCTTCAAATTGGGATTTCTACACCCATAACTCCGTATAATTTCGTAATTACAATCATAATCTCGCTTAATTGCAAATTACACGAGAAATCATGAATGAATGCTTCGTTTTACACTTATAACTTTCCGTTTATTTTGTTTATTAACTCAATGGCGAAAGGTGAGGGGATCAACAAGGGCTTGCAGGCAGGGATCATGCATGGGACATGGGTGGGGGGCGATGGGGCTTGCTGGCAGGTGGGAGGGCGGTGAACCAATCAGGCATCTCCTTTGGAATAATTTCTCTTCGTACAGTGTATGAGGCCCCGATTATGATTCTGTTAAACAGTACCATTCATTTACAAGACTGAATATGACTTGTATTATCTTTCCATTATCTTCTGATATAAAATTTTGATACTTGATTGATCAGAACTTGGAATGTCTTATTAAAATAATTGTTGCATTTTATACGTAATGTAAAAAGTTACAATTTTTTAGATGTTACAACTTTAGCTTCGATTACAATTGGGTCGGTATAATATCAATAGGAATACATAATTTTAGCGTATTATATATATAGGGAAAAATGTGTATGCCCCCTAGGGGAGCTAACTTAGCTCCCCCCGCCCCTTTTTCACAATTTTTTTATTTTTTAAATCTAAAATCGTGTAAATTCATTATTAAATCCCTATATTATGTCATTCAAATTTCATGCGAAACAGAGACTCCTACGACCTCTATCCAAACGGGATCGACTTAAAAAATCTGTTACCGTTAAAAAATGACTGTCTGGATGGAGGTCGTAGGAGTATCTGTTTCGCACGAAATTTGAATAGCATAATATAGGGATATAGTGATGATTATTCATGGAAGAAATTTAAAAAAATTAAAAAAATGATGAAAATACGGCGGGACGAGCCAAGTTAGCTCCTCCAGAGGAGCTCCATTTATTTTATATATATATATATATATATATATATATATATATATATAACTTGCTTTCCCGTGCAGCGCACGGGCTTCCTACTAGTTTTTATTAAACGGTGTCAATTTTTCCGTTTAGATAAAATCCAATAGTTATTTATACTTGAAAGTTGGGATCTAATTTTTGATTAAATCCATAGTTAACTATAATAATGATGTTATTCGCTGCGAAAATATTTTTTTCTACTTGAAATTAACATCGAAAGTCATATTAGTTGCTATATTATTAGCCATGGTCCGTATAACAATCAGGTGGATGAATCATAAATTTGTGGTCAAATACCAGGCAAGCAATATGATTTTTTTACATGAAAAAGCAGTGGCCATAAAACTGCCCTACAACTAAAGCTGGCTTAAGTTGCTAAACCATGAGTGATAGGCAGGGTAAACTTGATTAGAGGTACAATAAACCATCTGTTTATCTGGAAATTGCAAGGCAGTATCATTCAAATGAATATTGAAAAAGGATTACGTGGCTGTTAGAGAAGATACGTGGACGAAGTAAATCACAACAATCTCATGTTTTTCCCAAATATAAATTCCATTCAGTCCAAAGGCTTCATGGGATGCGTGACCCTCGTAAAAAACTGTATTGTCACTGTCAACTTTGGATAATAAGTGTACGTAGGGCTGGCTATGGAGTCCAACGTGGGATTTTTTTAAAATAATTACTAAAAAATTTTTAATTAATTAAATAATCATCAAGTCATAATATTTAAAAATATAGTCATCAATCGGCATCTGAGGTGCCGATTTGGGAAGTAATGTCCAAATCGGCACCTCAGGTGCCGATTGATGGCTATATTTTTAAATATTATGACTTGATGATCATTTAATTAATTAAGAATTTTTTAATAATTATTTTTTAAAAAAAGTCGTCCAACGTGCTAAGCCAGCCCTTGGCTCGAGCTCGATAAGCTCAGCCGGGTTTGGGCTTGAACTCGAGCTCGTTCAAGCCCAACCGAGTTGGCTCAAACTCGATGAGCTCGAGCTCCTTATCGAGCTGGCTCGAGCTCGATAAGGCTCGAGTCAAACCCCCACTACAACAAAATTAAGCTATAATGACTATAGTGACGTTTTTTCAAAATCCGTCACTAAATTAGTTGTTGTTAAATATATAACGACGATATTATTCGTTGCAAAATGAGTTTTCCTACTCTAAATTAGCAACGAATATCATATCTGTCGTTATATCATTAGCAACGACCCCATATAGCGATGATTATCTGTTGCTATTTTTCAAAATATCAATTAATCGTCGTTATTTTTTTAGTTCAATATTTAGTGACGATTAATTAGAAGTTTATAAAATAGTAATGGATAAGCATCACTATGTGCACCGTTGCTAATGATACAATGATGTATATGATACTCGTTGCTAATTATGAATGTGAGAAATCATTTCACGACGAATAATATCGTCGTTATATATTTAACAACGGCTAATTTAGTGACGGATTTTGAAAAAACCGTCACTATAGCTCAAACTTTTCGTAGTGCCCTCATCGAGCCCGAATTCCTTATGGAGCCTGGTCTGGGCTCGAGCTCAAATCGAGTTCGTTAAAGAAAGTGGGTACTTTTTGATGGAAAAGTGTTTTGTGCAGGTTCAACTTGAGACCTACTTTATATAAGTCTGTATTCCTTACCAGTAGACCACTATTCAAGTTGTGCAAAATATGTTAATTATAATATATATTGTAACATTATATTTGCTTATAAAAAGGAAAAAAATTATTAATTTTCTAATGCATGAGTGGAGGGCAAGCGACTTTCGAGAGATATCGAGCTGTGCGTGATCACAGTCATCCGCATCGCATGCCTATGTCGAGATCCGTCATCCCAAATATCGCCACCGTACTTGAACGATCCAGGACATTTTTTCATTTTGGCCACCCTCTTCGTAGCAATACCACAGAATCAGTATCGACATACCGGGAGTGCTGATGAATGGATTTGGTTTATTTTAATCCCTTAAAAATAGGTGCAATTAATTTGGATCAAGTAGTTATGCTCGAGTTATTTGCGTGACTCTATAGATATGTAAAGAGGAATGAGTGATTTTAGAAGGAACTTTAGCAAATGGATTGTGAAAATTGTATATACAAGCGTCATCTGTTTCTCCATGGACTATCCGTCACAAAAAAATTGAGCTATAATGACGGTTTTTTCAAAATCCGTCACTAGATTAGTCGTTGTTAAATATATAACGACGATATTATTCGTTGTAAAATGATTTTTCGTACTCAAAATTAGCGACGAATATCATATATATCGCTATATCAACAACAATCCACCTAGCGACGCTTATTCATTGCTCCCCTATCTTGAATGATCTTCATGCCCAGTATCTGACTTGCATGCACAAAGTTCTTCATAGCAAAGGACTTGCTCAACTCCTTCTTCAAGCCAGAAATTTTCTCTTCATTGTTGCCTACAATTAATATGTCATCAACTTAAAGCAACAATATGATGAAATCATCACCTGAGAATTTCTTCATGAATACACAATGGTCTGAAGTAGTCTTTGAGTAACCATGCTCGTCCATAAACGAGTCAAACTTCTTATACCATTGCATGGGGGCTTGCTTCAAGATATATAGACTCTTCTTCAGTCTGCAAACATAGTCTTCCTTACCTTTGACTGTAAAGCCCTCCGATTGTAACATGTAAATTTCGTCCTCAAGGTCATCATGGAGGAAAGTTGTCTTTACATCCATATGTTCAACCTCCAAATCAAAACTATCTGCCAAGCTGAGAAGCACCTTGATAGAAGGCATACTCTCTTCTTTTGGTTAAAGCCTTTCACAACCAACTTAGCTTTGTACATTGGATTTGTAGAGTATTCATCACGTTTCACTCTATAAATCCATTTTTTTCTCAATGCCCGCTTGTCTTTGGACAACTTGGCAAGGATCTATTTCCTCTTTCATGACTTCTACCCATTTCCCCTTATTTGCATCTTGCAAAGCTTCTTCATAGCATTCAGGCTCATCATTGTCTGTTAACAAAATGTACTCATGTGCATAATATCTGTTGGAGGGTTGCCTCTCCATCACAAGTTTCTGTGGTGGGAGAGTCTCGGAAGAAGAAGAGCTCTCAGCATTCTTCCCACCATCATCACTACCGTTATCTGCATCATCATAAGGAGTGAAGATCTGTGATACATCCTCCTCATGTCGTGCATCTGGTACCTGTTCATATGCATCATCTGACACCACATGTGGATCCCTCTACAATGGGACTGACTTCATATCATTTGGCTGATAGCTTTTCGAAGGAGAGTCCTGAGCAACCTTCTGGATGTTCTCAATGGTTTGATCTTTAGAGAAGATCACATCCATGATCCTCACCAACTTCTTATCAATTGGATCATACAACCTATATCCAAGCTCATCTTATCCGTATCCCAAGAAGATGCACTACTTTATCTTTGTGTCCAACTTGGACCTTTCATACTTGGGAACATGCATAAATGCGCGGCATTCAAAGACATGCAAATAGTTATATGAGACATTCTTTCCATGTCAAACTATGTCAGGAACATCACCATCCAAGGGTACATGTGGAAAGAGATTAATAATATGAACTGCAATAAAAAGGTACTTTACATAAAAAAGAGTTAGGCAACTTAGCCTCAGAAAGGAGACATCTAACCCTCTCCATCAGGGTCATGTTCATTCTCTCTGCAGCATCATTCAACTGTGATGTCTTGGTGGAGTCTTCTGGTGCCTGATACCATTAGACCTATACTACACATCAAATGATCCAATATACTCATCACCATTATCACTGCGGACGCACTTCAACTTCTTTCCAGATTGTCGCTCCACTAACACATGAAAATTCTTGAAAACTTCAATAACTTAGTCCTTCCTCTTCAAGACAGACCCAAATTTTCCTCGAAAAATCATCAATGAGCGTGACAAAGTAAAGTGCACCACCAAGAGAACTTACTTTCAACGGACCATAAGCATCTGTGTGAACAAGCTCCAATGGTTGCATCTTCCTAGAAGGTAGATGGCTCTTGAAGGAGACTCTCGTTGCTTCCCATCCAAGCAGTGTGTGCATCTCTCCAACTTCTCTTTCTTGACATCTGTCAGCATATTCTCTACAGTTTGACGACGGATTTACCACTGAGTGATATTTCTCCTCTATTATTCCCATTATTCAGTGATTTGTAGCACCATATTAAGGGTCGGCTTTTTGTAAGCCCTTCACAGAGTTTACTTCGATTATAGTGCTTAGTTTTATGTTGCGATCGACCTCGTAGTTTTTCCCCTCACATTGAGGGTTTTTCACGTTAAAAAATCTCTGTGCATTCGTGGTTCATTTTTTTTCTATGGTTGAGATATTTTACTCGTACTTGTAGTGATATATCGTGTAGGATCCGCTTATCAACTTTGATAATTTTCTATAATTCGATCTATACAGAGAATCTATTCTCAACAAGTGGTATCAGAGGAAAGTTCTCACAAGGAGATGAGCAAATAAGGAAACATGAACTCCTAATTTTAATAGGATTGGAAAAAGATGACTCATAATACTAAAAGTAATTTCTCTCTCCTTTTCGAAATAAGACTACACTACAAAAAAAGGCGGGATTAGCGTGCATAGCTCTGCGTGCACGAGGCGAGCACATGTGCTCGCCCATGGGGATCGCCGGTTTGAATTATGTGGAGCGGCGCGGTTACCAATTTGGACGAGCACATGTGCTCGATTACATGTGCTCGCCCACTTGAATTTCTTTGCGCGGATAACTTTAGCGCCTGGTAAACTACGGACGAGCACCTGGCGACGGCCTGGCGAGGACTTAAGTGTGCTCGCCCAGGTTCGTAAACAGAACCTCGCGCAGCCCCTTCTTCCTCATTTTCACGCATTCGTCCCCCAAATTCCTCCCTTCGGCGACCCGTCACCCCTCCGCCCCGACACCGGTGCCCGCTATTTTCGTCTTTTGAGTAGATATACATCTACCATTCAGTATAATCCTTCCTCCTTTCTCTTTTTTTAAGATTTCATTACATATTTGCATTGTTTTGATAGTTTAGGGTTTCAATTTTTTTTATTTTTTGTTGAATGTAATGTATTGTTTTGATAGTTTAAATATTTTTTACATGTTTAGGATAATAGTTGATCACTATAGTGTTGTAATTTCGATTGTGATTGTCTCAATAATATGTATAATTTTATGTCCTGTAGGTGTTCGATAAAATGCCTCAACCAATATTATGTTTAGACTTTGTAAATTATACATGATAGAATATCCATTATAACATCTACACTAGTTAGTATTGTTAATTTTATTAAAAAGATTAGTAATGAAACTTGTGAATAACATTAGTTAGCTAACTTCAATAGTGTAGATATTAGATGTGATGAACATCATTAATAAATAGTTTGAAAATTTCATATCGTGTTGATATGAGATATGATATACACCAATGTTTCCTTTGTGATAATTTATTATCATATTAAATTCTAGTTAATGTGACCAATTATATCACATTAACTTATAGTTAGGTTAATTAATTATAAGACAAAAATGCTAACCACTAATTAGAATATGAAATCGCACAAAATCCTTCACACAGTGCGTCCTTACACACCAGGTGGTGTGTGGCCCTTCACAACGGGAGGCGTGTGCAACACATTGGAGGATTTGATCACCTCTAACTGTGTTATATTTTTTTATTTTTTCACAGCAATATTGGACTCACTTTGGGATGTTTATCCCAGACCAATGGTCGTGGATTTTGATGTTTGCAGGTTTGAATTTTTTTTGCAGGTGTCCCTCAACTCTTATTGACCCAAGCACTGTATTAGGCACTAAATTAAGATCACACTTATCCCTATCTCCATCGTTAACCAACCGAATTTACATAATTGCCCAGCTAATATAAATGAATAAATATTTTAAGATTATTTTATAGTCTCATTTGTAGCACGTACAAATGTATGACGTAAAGTGATCTTAAAGTATTACATTTATATTAGCTTTCCTTAGTTCGGAGATCCCGGACTAAGGGGGTCCGTAAGGATTCAAATTTACTAAAAGGTGATCGTTGTCACATGGTCTTTATTTTTTACGAAAATTCGGTTCATAACCCCTTCCTCTTCGGTATACAAAATCAATCATAGTTACTATCGATATAATCACTAATATGATTATTTTGATAGTGCATTGCGATTGATTTATGAGATATACGGAAGAGGTGCAGGGTTATGGTGCCGAATTTTCATTAGAAATAAAGATGCTTGTAACAACGATCATCTTTTAGTAAGTTTGAATCCTTATGGACGGGCTCAAGTGATAATATAATTAATACACTTCTCTTCTCATCTTCTATCTCAATAATGTAATACGCTTAAATATCCTCAATTTCTTAGATTTGACATTATAAATTATTTAATTTAGGTTCATCAATATGACAAATAGATAGTGGATGTACAACCGTGTAGTAGATGGCCGTATAGCAGATACCTTTAAAAGAGATGTTCAGAAATTTGTACAATTTACTTATGCACAAGGTTCCCGTATCGTGGATTCAGATGGAACTATCATGTGTCCGTGTAAGAAATGTCATCTAATGAGGAAGAGATCAAAAGATAAAACTCAGTTACATCTTTATAGAATGGGTTTCATGGAAGGATATCAGATTTGTGGAGGCATGTGAGGATTTCGAGGACAGTATGAATGAAGCGGAAGAAGCTGACAATATTAATCCTTTTGCAGATATGGTTATGGACGTTGCAGGTCTAGAATTTAATGATACTTTGTTAGATGATGAGGAACCATATGGAGAGTTTGCAGAATTTTACGAGCTGTTGAAAAAAGCGGAAGAGCCATTGTCGTTGTGTTGCAAGACATATTCAAAACTTTCTGCGGTTTTGGATCTTCTATCGATGAAGATGGAGTATAATATAACCGATTGTAATTTTGATGCAATTCTGAGGATTATTAAGAAAATGTTACCAGAAGATATAGAATTACTTGATAATTATTACAAAATAAAAAATGATGCGAAAGATGGGTTTAACGGAAGTTAAAATATACTCATGCATAAATCACCATATTTTATATTACGGTGAACACCAACATTTACAACGGTGTCCTGAATGTAATGAACCAAGATATCAAACAGCTAGTAAGAGTGGAACAAAAATATCGAAAAAGATTCGAGTGAAAACCAGCATATGGAATGTTATCTGGATGGAGTACGCATGGACGTAAAAGTTGTCTATATTGTATGGAGAGTACTAAATCATTCCAGCTTCAACACAGTCAGAAATCATGTTTTTTTGATTGTCACAGACGGTTTCTTCCAAATAATCGTCCATATCGAAGACAGAAGTAGTCTTTTAAAAGGAACACAATTGATCTTTCAGATCCTCCACCAATGAAGACAGGCGATGTGATATTATTATACTTGGAACAATTAGAGAAATCAGCCTTAGAGAATGGAGATAAAACAAAAAACCTTCTAATTTTTTGTGACAGTCATAATTGGATTAAGAAGAGTATATTTTGGGAGTTACCATATTGGAGTAAGTTACTGATACGACACAACTTAGATGTTATGCATATAGAGAAAAATGTGTTTGATATCATCTTCTATACTGTTATGAATGTAACCGGTCGATCAAAAGATACAGTAAAGTATCGTCGTGATTTACAAATCATATGCAATCGACTAGAGTTGCATATAAAGGAACATGATAGTGGAAGGGTTGAAGTTCCCAAAGCAAAGTATACCTTAGACAGAAATAAAGTTAAGCTTGTCTGTGAATGGACAAGCAAATTAAAGTTTCCAAACGGATATGCATCAAATTTTTCTAATTTGGTCGATTTGAAGAAGTTTACATTTAAAGGAATGAAAAGTAATGACTACCATGTTTTTATGGAAAGATTGCTACCGTTAGTATTCAGAGGATTGTTACCAAAAAACATTGTCGATGTTCTTTTAGATGTTAGCAGATTTTTCAGGTGCTATGCTCGTCACGCATACACCGCATGGAGATGGATTATCTTCATAAAAATATTCCTTTCATTATGTGTAACCTGGAGAAGATATTTCCGCCTTCATTTTTTGATTCGATGGAGTATCTGATGATTAATATTGCATGAGAAGCAAAAGTAGGAAGGCCGGTAAAATATCATTGGATGTATCAATTTGAAAGGTAATTAAATATATTATAATCTCCTTTCATTCTTTACTATTTCAACTAAATGTTTACCTACTTTCTTATAGGTTTATATTCTTTCTTAAAAGAAAGGTCCGAAATAAAAGTAAAATTGAAGGATCTATAAGTTTGTAATATATATGAGGAAGTCGCAACATTCTGTGCAAGATATCTTCCAGAAGATGTGGAGACTATCCACAATAGATGCAGGAGGAATGAGACAATTTATTCCGATGAAGAACCTTATATCAGTATCTTTCGACCATCCACTCATCTAATAGGAAAAGCAACTGAACGTTTCTTATCGAAAAAAGAGATGGATGCTGCAGAGTTATACGTATTAGACAATTGCGAGGAAATAACACCATATGTTCAGTAAGTATTTGTATTACTTTATGTATATATTCATGTACAAGTAATTCTTATGTTTCTCTTACCAATTTTAGGGAACTTAGAAAGAAAATTATGGAGGAAAATCCTATGTATTCAGATGACGAAGTTCTGAGCGTCTATAGGAATTAATTTCCAGCTTGGTTTAAAGACCGATCGAAACAGTTGGACGGTGGTGATTTCTATTCTCATATTTTAAAATATTTTGGAGAAGGTCCTGTTTATAAGATCCGATAATACAACTCGTGCTACAGTAATGGGTATCGTTTTCATACCTTAAATTCCGGTAAATATTTGACAACTCAAAATCGTGGAGTGATGGTTCACGGATCTTGTTATGAGGAAGATCATATGAATTATTACGGAATTTTAAAGGAGATACTAAAAGTGGAATATAGTATACCATGCTTGAATAAAGTAGTTCTTTTCTTGTGTGATTGGTATAAACCCAATGGAGGTATAGTACTCGATAAAAGAAATAACATTGTCGACGTGATGCAAAGAAAATTTATACGTAGATTTGAACCATTCGTCTTAGCATCTCAAGCGGATCAAGTATGTTATCTTCCACAAATATCAAAGAAGAGAAAGAGCGTTGAAACAGTAACTGTTATGAAGATAAATTCTCAAGGTTATATCTCTAATAATTACACTAATCAGGAAGATGACATAGATGAAACATTCACACCGACACATGAACGAATAGACTTAACAGAAGAAGTCCCAATTATCGAGTCGATTCGATTGGCTGATAATGAAGTTTTTTGTGTTGGCTTACAAGATGATACTGACTCCAATCGTCCATCTTCCTCAGACACACCTTCGTCCAGTAGGCAGCGCACCCCGGATGCTGTTCTTGATTAATAGTCCGACGAGGTTCACCGGGTGATAGCCTACTATGAGTCTCTTGGTTATCCTCCGCCACCCTTTTACGTAGGAGGTTATGGAGAGCCATCTACCTCAGCAGCCCCTACATGATTCCCAGTACAGGTCCCCATACCAGCACGGACATCGATGGGTTCTGACTCTCCTTATTCTGGACATCCGAGCACCTCCGTGCCTTTATCTACTGCAGTTAGACAGACATCGGCGTCCCACCCTTTGTTGGAGATTACGGCGGATGGGAGGTAAAATTTTTTATAGATTTTATCATTAAAAATTTTCCAAATATTTATAGATTGTATCATAATTAAAATTTCTAACAAATGCAGGGATTTTTGTGAATAGCAACAGGGTGACAAAGGGATAACCAAGATAATAAAGACACACTTGACTTTTATAAAATTTAGATGGTGTCGCATCCCTGCTGCAGAACAGGAGAGACTGTTTGACATGCTTCTGGTAAGAAAAATTTCTAAGAAGTGATACATAATTTTTTGATCAATTTTTTTGTATCTTATAATTTGTTGTAATTTTCAGAGTAGGTTTCGCCTTGGCTCTAGTCTGGGGAAGGAGGCTTATCGTAGAGCCTTCATTCGTTTGGCATAAAAGAGAATGAGCGATACATTTTTCAAGGCAAGGAGAGACTCGCATACGAAGACGGGATGCGAGGAGATGAATTTTGAGGAGATGAAGAGGTTCCCGCCAACATGGTGTATGGAGGATAGGTATTGTACTTATTAAATATTTGAGATAAACTTTTTAAAATAATCAATAATCATAACATAATCCTTGTAGATGGGTGGATTTCTGTGATGCATTCATTGCGGATGAGGAGTTTGGAAGAAGATCTACGGCGGGAAGGACAAACCGCCAGAAACAAAGAATTAAGTCGACATGTGGCTCTAAAAGCCACAATCAGATTAGAGCGGAGATGGAATTACGATTTACAATTAATTTTTGGAGATCTACTTTAATATAATACAATGTTGTTATTATATCTTAAAATTTTTTTGCAGGTAGATAGGTTGGAAAGGGAACCCTCTTTTCAGGAGTGGTAGTCGAGGTCTCACATGAGTGGGAAAGAAGGAGAGTTGCAATGGTCCACTCCTAAAGCAGGAGAATTGTTGGTAAGTCTATTAATTTATTCGTAATTAAATGATATATTATAACTCATATATATATATATATTAAACTTTGTATTTCAGGATCGTTATCTGGCATTATCTGTAGAAAAATGGGGTGTCGATCCAACTGAAGAGCAACCACCATTTGATAAAACGATCTGGAAGCAGGTATATATAGATAAATATTATCTTACAATACTCATTTCTAATATATAATTTTATATTAAACAATGAAAATCTTATAAGGTGTTGGAGGAGAGGGACGTTGTGGCGAACAGGAAGCAGACGCTTGGTGGTCTTCCTCCATATTATGTGGAGGAACATCATCACTCCTATTCTGCATACTCTCAGCCGTCGTACACGCAACCACATCCGTCCCAATCATCAGATACAATGGAGTCGCAGATGACGATGATGATGGAGCAGGTGACGAAGCTACGAGAAGAGTTCACGGCGTACATGTAAGTATTCTACTTATATGTATGCGAGATTCAAAGAAAAGGAGAAGGAAAAAAAAGAAATCAAAGCATGGTTTAATGTCTAAATTTTTTAGATCAAAGAAGAAGTAAAATTTTGTTGGTTTTGACTTGTATTTTTGTTAAACTTTTAGCACATCTTTTAATTTATATGAACCTTGTTGGCTTTGACTTGTTTGTAATATTTAGATGTTAAATTTGAGTGTTTATTTCTAAGTTCATGTATATTGCGTGACTTTCACTTGTCAGTGCTAGTTATCTTAGTTAACGAACTGCTATAATATATATACCCTTAGGGAGCTCTTATAAGTACATGCAGTGGTTTATTGGCAGGCTATACATGTTCGACAGGGCGTCAAAACCCCGTCGAACCTGTATAATTTTTTTCTGGAAATCAGTTTGGGCGAGCACATGTGCTCGCCAGGTGCTCCGTCATTGATCGCCATATTTAATGGAGGCGATCACTTCGGCGAGCACATCTGTGCCCGCCAGACAGTGAGCGAGCACATAGCGTCCTAATGTGGTCGCCCACCAGCCGGAGCAACTCTCACATAAGCGAGCACGCCGTGAACGAGCACATGTGCTCGCCCACCTCTCGGGCGTGCACATGGCGGGCACTAAGCGTGCACATAACATGCATTTATGTGCACGCCAATCCCGCCTTTTTTTGTAGTGCTACCAATGTCTTATATATAGATTAGATTCCCACAAGGAGGGGAATCCATCCAACACTGGCATGTGAAGTCTCTCCAATGAAAAGAGACGCACATCAAAGGCTGGAATCAGTGCTACGAGATGGTGTTGCCGATGTGGAGCCCTAGATTCCCTATCCATGAGATGCGCATCCCTAGTACAACTTTGCTTCAGATGCAGTGAGAGGGAGGTGTCCGAAGATGGCGCCCTCAGAGGTGAGTTTCGAAGATGCGGATCTTGGACATAAGACGAAGAGTGCGGAGGTAGCAGAAAGTACTCATTCCCCAGGGATGTTATCGGCTAAGGCGTGGGACAACTTGCTCATGTTGTTGCCGAAGGAGGTCCCGAAAGAGTACCCGTTGGACGGACTCATGGTGGGAGAAGGTGATGCCAAGACAATTCGGAATATCAGGGAGAGACTTCTCACGGCGAAGGAAGGAGGCATCGGAAACGATACGGTGTGGCTCAAAGAGGGTGCACCGTGCATTAGAGGACTATTGTCGGAAGTGCACTGTGTACTGTGCCTCTGGCTGTTGTTGTATGCGAAAACTACTACAATCATTTGCAAAACAATGAATTGTTGTTTCTTATATAAGAAAATTTTGGAAAGTATTAAACATTTATTTGCAAATTGCAAATTTTTAAATGGATATTCTATGTGTGTGTATTTCAAAACAATTTCTTTCACTTGCAATTGTTCTTTTCCTGTGCTTTAACTGTCGGCAATGATAAATATCGTGGCAGCTTCGAAACAAGAAGTCATCCATTTGGTGGTTGATATGGTAACTCGATGGGTAGAAGTATTTCAGGGTATCAACTTCTATATTGAGAGAATATCCTGTGAATACAACTTTCTTTGGTGCACTCGTGCGGGATATTTCTTGAACTGGAATGCAACCGGATTATAATACCGTTGGTTTACGCAATAGCATTTGCTAGGTCTTTGCTTCTTTCAGAGTTATTTTGGGTTTTATTCTCTCTGCAGGTCCGACGATTCACTAACAAAAATCCTCTTCTTCTATGCCGGAATCTATTCGGAAGTATTCAGGATCCAAGAAGTTCACTCCAATCAAACTTCTGTGAGCAGCCCTAATGGATCCAATGTTGCTGCTCTTTGTCGCTCCCTCTCATGGAAGTTCGAGCTAACTGACATGGGCTCTTTCTTAAAAAAGAAACTTTTTATTTCTCCGGTATTGAAACCGATGGACGGTCCTTAATATTTTTGACTTTTGGATGCTCTTTTGTTTCTGCTTCTCACGCGGATGTATGATCTATTTTGTGCTCTGCAGCGCTGGAAGACCTAGAGGCCGCTGGGAACCCATGGAGCTGGTCCAACTCTGTAATTGGCACAGGTCATATTGAGGCGCCACTAGATCAGACTCTAGTGAATGACACATGGAGAACCACCTTCCCGCTGCTAAAAATGAGATATTCTGCATCTCCCAACTCGGATCATCTTACAATGACCGTGGCACTTGGAGAGCAGCGCTCACTAATGAAGCCCTTCTGTTACTTTGATTACTGGGCAACACGGGAAGGCTGCGAGTGTTGTATTAAAATTGTATTTAGACTTTAATTGGAAAGTCTATGTAATTACAATTGGAAACAATTTAGTTTCAATTGGGAAATCAAATGGTTTGGAGGGAAAGTTGAGAATTCCCAAATTTGAAATATGGAAGTTTGGGTGGAAGTTTAGTACCACACCGGGGAGTACTAAAACTTTTGATAGACTTATATATGAGTCCACACCCCAAGCTCTTGTAGCAATAGTAGAGAGGAGGAATGGAGAACCACACACGCGTGCGCGCTCCGCTCCGTCTCCGGCTCCGGCTCCGGCTCGGGCTCGGGCTCGGGCTCAGGAGAGTCAATTCGGATCTCGGATCTCGATACTTTTGCTACGGGTTTCATTTGATAAGTCGATTAAATTAATCACATGATTAATTTGGTAAGTCGACTTAAATGGGAATTCAACTCGCCATTATGGGCGCGATTTTTTGGAACCGAAAGGATGAGTTTTCGGGACGCATTTTCAGAAACTAAAGGTAACCGCGCGCTAGGGCACGCGAGCCCCTCTATATATATCCCTCACTCGACGCGGTTTTTATACACTTGCAAGAAAAACCTCTCTTTCACGTCGTCTCTTTCTGGTTCTTCCTTTCACGGACGAACGTTTTCTTCTTCCTCTCTCGGCTGCAGTTCTCTAGGTACAATCGAGGACGATCCCGTTGGTGTGCGCCGACGACGATCGTGAACCGTCGTATCCTGGGAGCGGATCGCCAGTACCCTACGCACCGGTATTGTGGGGGCGATATCTTCTCTAAGGACAGTCCATTTCATGGACGCTTTGGTGATTTCTAAACTGATCTTTATTTTATTTTGGTTGCCGCAATATGTTTATTGCTTTACCCTTTCTGGATCATGCCCGTGTTATTTATGTTTCTGTTCTATTACTCGGTTCCTGTTTGCATTGTATAATCGGATAATGATTGGGAAACATACGTTTAACGTATTTTTATTCGGTATTGTTTCTCTGTTAATTCATTTGTATCCGATAATATACTGTTTAATGTATGCACTGGTAATCTTATTTACAACAATCTTAGAGAAGATATCGGGAACCGATTTTAAAATGTCGGAAACAATGTTTAAATCGAGGGTAGATATGACGGGTATGCCTGAAAAATTCGGTGGAAAGAATTAAGCGTTGGCAACAACGCATGAAGATCTGGTTAACCACCATAAGGTTAATCTCGATGCTTGAAACTGACTGTCCTACGGTGGAGGCGGAAAACCCCTCACCCGATAGCCATAAGGTGCAATCCGCGTGGAAGGAACGCGACCGTATATGTCATGTTTGCATCTTGTTGGCTCTGTCCAACACTTTGTTTGACATATATTGTTCGTCCACGCAGACTGCGAAGGGGATATGGGAAGACTTGGATCGGAAGTATAACACCGAAGACTTCGGTATTGAGAAATACTACGTAGCCAAATTTTTGAAGTTTTCCATGTTCGAAAGGGAAGTCTGTTTCTGAATAGGCACACGGGTTTTTACTCCTACTCCATGGTTTATAGGATGCCGAAGTGAAACTTACAGAGAAGTTTCAAGTCATGTGCATCATAGAAAAATTCCCAAAGTCGTGGGAAGACTTCGGTATGACCCTGAAACACAGAAAGGGGAAAATTTCTATGGATGACTTGATGGTGGCAATTGCCATAGAGGAGGAACACAGGAAACAAAAACCTGTGCTTCCTGTTGATATTCAGGCTAAGGTTAATCTTATGACATCGAAGGGCAAGGATAAGAAGGGAAAGGGTCCCAATAACAATAAAATGAAACCAAAGGGCAAGATCCAGAAAAAGGAAAAGAATAAACCCTGCTGGCACTGTAATCAGGTTGGCCATTGGAAGAAAGACTGTCCGTCCTTGAAGGCTTAACCTAAGGCTACAGACGGGAGTCCACAAGTGAACATGATCACTATGGGACTCGGGGCTAGCGAGGGGTATGTCTCTGTAAAACCTGAACTATACCATATCCATGATCCAAATGAGTGGCTCGTGGATACGGGAGCCAAAGCTGTAAGCACTCCTTTTGATTCATCCAAAATGCTATTTAAGAATAAAAGTGGAGTACCTGTAGCCCAGCTAAGGTATTCACAAGTGATAGGAAGTTTAATGTATCTTGCAAATTGCACAAGACCTGATATTTCATTCTCGGTTGCAAAGTTGAGTAGATACACTAGCTGTCCTGACCGTACTCACTGTGAAGCTCTGGATCGAGTAATGAAGTACTTGAAGGGAACTATTTCCCTTAGTTTGCATTATGGTAGACATCCTTCTGTACTAGAAGGTTACAGTGATGCAAGCTGGATAGGGAAAATAGAGGAGTCTGGGAGTAATGGTGTTACATGGTATGTATTTACCCTTGGAGGCGGTGCAGTCTCCTGGAGGTCTATAAAGCAGACCATTCTAGCTCGATCCACTTTTGAGGCCAAGCTGTGTGCTTTGGACACCACTGGAATTGAGGCTGAATGGCTAAGGGAACTTCTGTCTGAAATTCCCATGGTAGGTCAGCCTGTTCCTACGATCTCGATACATTGTGATAATATGACCACAATTGCCAAGATCAAGAGTTCAAAGTTCAATCAGAAAACAAGGAGACACATACAAATCAGACTTAAGACGTTAAGAGATTTGGTGTCTCGAGGAGTGTTGGCTGTGGATTTTGTTGGATCCAAAGACAACACGACAGATCCGTTGACTAAGGGACTTGATAGATCTTTAGTTCTAAAGTCTAGGCTTGGGATGGGACTGAGACCCATTGGGAGTTCCTCTACAGTAGCAACCCAACCTATCTGAGTGGAGATCCCACAAAGTAGGTTCAATGTGGTAATAACAAGCTGTTTGGAGAACTGGTTGGCACTCTAAGTTTAATGCGTAAGCATGAGTGTCTTACCCCTGGAAGCCTGAGTGTCATTTAAGCTGCAAGTTTAGGAAGAGCATAGGCTCTGAATGGGTTCAAGTCTTTAGGCAGGATGTTAGCAGTGCATCCTTGGAGAACGCCACCTATGTGAGTGTTACTGTGGGCCGCAGTTAAAGGAAGAGGGTCTTTCCTGAACACACTCATGAAACAGGATAAGGGTGCATGGCCTTTAAGAGCACCAACCCTGAAGATTGCACCAAGAACAACGCTTTGTTGTTTCTACCGTATACTTTAACACCAAGGTCTGAAGTTCAAGACGTAGTTCACTTCGTTCCTGTTAAAGTGAAAGTAGTAAACTCAGGTAGAGGTTCAAACCGGAAGGTACCTTTACTGAAAGCAAAGTGTGGGCATCCGAAAGAAGTCTTTTAAATCCTTTTAAATCTCTTTTCAAAATGGTGAATTCGTGGGGGATTGTTGTATTAAAATTGTATTTAGACTTTAATTGGAAATTCTATGTAATTACAATTGGAAACAATTTGGTTCCAATTGGGAAACCAAATGGTTTGGAGGGAAAGTTGAGAATTCCCAAATTTGAAATATGGAAGTTTGGGTGGAAGTTTAGTACCACACCGAGGAGTACTAAAAATTTTGGTGGACTTATATATGAGTCCACACCCCAAGCTCTTGTAGCAATAGTAGAGAGGAGGAATGGAGAACCACACACGTGCGCGCGCTCCGCTCTGCTCCGGCTCGGGCTCGGGCTCGGGCTCGGGAGAGTCAATTCGGATCTCGGATCTCGATACTTTTGCTGCGGGTTTCATTTGGTAAGTCGATTAAATTAATCACACGGTTAATTTGGTAAGTCGACTTAAATGGGAATTCAACTCGCCATTATGGGCGCGGTTTTTTGGATCCGAAAGGATGCGTTTTCGGGACGCATTTTCGGAAACCAAAGGTAACCGCGCGCTAGGGCACGCGAGCCCCTCTATATATATCCCTCACTCGACGCGATTTTTCTACACTCGCAAGAAAAACCTCTCTTTCACGCCGTCTCTCTCTGGTTCTTCCTTTCACGGACGAACGTTTTCTTCTTCCTCTCTCGGCTGCAGTTCTCTGAGGTACAATCGAGGACGATCCCGTTGGTGTGCACCGACGACGATCGTGAACCGTCGTATTCTGGGAGCGGATCGCCAGTACCCTACGCACCGGTATTGTGGGGGCGATATCTTCTCTAAGGACAGTCCATTTCATGGACGCTTCGGTGATTTCTAAACTGATCTTTATTTTATTTTGGTTGCCGCAATATGTTTATTGTTTTACCCTTTCTGGATCATGCCCGTGTTATTTATGTTTCTGTTCTATTAATCGGTTCCTGTTTGCATTGTATAATCGGATAATGATTGGGAAACATACGTTCAACGTATTTTTATTCGGTATTGTTTCTCTGTTAATTCATTTGTATCCGATAATATACTGTTTAATGTATGCACTGGTATTCTTATTTACAACAGCGAGGACGTTGTGTTGAGTGCCTGGGCAACTCCTACTTGAGGGAACCCGGTAGCCAGGTTCCAGCAGAAGTTGCGAGCTGTCAAAAACTCCTACTTGAGGCAGCTCCTACTTTGGGCTAAAGAGCATGGGGACATTCGCCAGGACATAAGACGTATGTCTCTGATCCTTGACAAGATTAATGAAGCCCTCTCGGTTGATCCACTTGACCCAAACCTTGCGTCTTTGAAAAAAGACGCTAAGGATTACTTGCTCAAGCTTGAAAAGGACATGGAATCTATGTGGAGCAAAAGAGCATAGTCAATTGGCTCAAATTGGGAGACAGGAACACCAAATTCTTCCATATGGAGGCATGTGTGAGAAGATCGGGGAATTCCGTACCATTCCTGCTGGATGGGATGAGAAACATTGCCGACACTCACTCCAAGGTTGCAGCGGAAGTGGTATCATATTTCTTGAGATTGCTTACGTCGGATCACTCTAGAACCGTGAGAGTTAGGCCTGTGGAGCCTAAGTTTGTACTTAGTAAGATGGCCGGTCAATGGCTATCGCACCCTTTTACCGAGAAGGAAATTGAGGGTGCACTTATGAGCATCCATTCCACTAAAGCGTCGGGGCCAAATGACTTCAATGCGGGGTTTTTTTAGAAGGCATTGGGAATTGCTTAAGACAGATCTCACCCTCGCTATAGAATACATGTGGGAAGGGGGTCCCCACCCCGGTGGGTTTAACTACACTTTCCTAACCCTTGTCCCAAAGGTGGAAAACCTGGCAAACATGGGTGACTTTAGACCGATTTCTTCTTGCAATATGCTTTATAAAATTTTCTCGAAGATCCTAGCATCGAGGCTACCTACCATTATCTCAGAGTTGGTTGTGCCCAACCAAACAACATTCATTAAAGGGAGGTCAATGGAGGATTGCGTCAGGCTTGCCCAAGAAGTGATTCACGGGTTCGGTCGTAGAGCAAGTGCACACAAGGCTTGTGTGAACATAGATCTATCAAAAACATCTGATTCGGTGGATCACAATTTTCTAATTGAACTCAAAGGTGGTCCCAAGGCACGCTTGCGTGCTATACATGGCTATTTTGGATCCCCTCCCAACATTGGAAAGACTTTCAAGACGCGGATTGATCACTGGTGGAGCCTTCTATCTCTGTAGCCAGGCCAAGGAAACAAATTCCCATCTATTCTATTCGTGTCCCTTTGCGGATGAGGTTTGGGCTGGTGTAGATTCAACCCAGAAACTACTGAATTCCGGGAGACAGAGCTTAAACTCGATGTTGGAAAGCTGCTCAAGGATTTCCTGCTGCAACTTGAAAATGAAGACTGTCGTTGCACTTGCTGCGTCGATTTGGGCTATTTGAGAGGATCATAATTCCAGGTGGACTGCTGGGTGAACCTCCACTGCTCCTGAGACGATGGGCGAGTCTCAAGATTAGTGACAGCCACTCTAAACTAATTACACGAAGCTATTTTCTGTTGGCCTAACTTTACTGTTCTACTTTGGTATACAGTATTTCTGGCCATGAAGCCCACATAAAGGCTCTCAGGCCCTCCTTGTAACCACAAGTTTAATGTTAAATGCAATATACGAAAACTTACTAAGAAAAAAAATATTTTGTGCTTTGCAGCTCTGCTCATGCACTTTATTATAACTTTGCTTACCGAGAAGTTTCCATCCCTGCGACGAATAAACTTTTTTTTTTTTGAAAGAAAAAGGGCTTCCACCGTATAGATGAGCGCCCAAAAACTTCACCATTAATCACCAAAAGATACACGCCTGTAAACAGGTTAGATACATAAAGAAAAATTACAAGCTCCAACACTCCGCTAATGATCGAGCATGAGCGACAATGTTCTCTTCATAACATCGCTCCTGACGGAAAATCGCACCATTCCTGGCAAGCCAAATCGCCCAAATCAAAGCTAAAGCACCTGATCTCTCCCTCTCACTGCCATTCCAGTTCGCTCCAATGGACTTCCAGAAATCAAGAACACCATCCACACAAATCGTGTGATTCCCAAATAGCTCCCACGCCTTCTTTGAACTTTCACACCTGAAGAAAAGGTGGTCGGCATCTTCCACCTCACCCAAGCAACGCGAGCACACAGGGTCAGCTAACTGTACAAATCGCAAAAGTCTGTCCCCCGTTAACAGTCTACCCCTTCTGAAAAGCCATAAGAAAACCTTTACGCGCAGTGGAACCTTCCATTTCCACATTCTTCTACAATCTGCTACACATCCTCCCGGGTCAAAAACCATTGGCCCCTTCAATGCCTTGTATGCCTTGCCAACAGAGAACACCCCATCGTACCAGGTCCAACAGTCTTGTCCCCCAGAGGGTCCTGCAACATTATCCAACTCTGTCAGCATCACCAGTAGCTCCTCTAGTCTCTGATCGGAGAGCTCGTATCGAAATCTAGGGAAAAAGGATAGCCCATTCCACACATTCGCCACAGAACAATCTGGGTCCACCGCCAATGCCATCAACCGCGGAAACCTCATGCTCAGCGACCCACTCTCACTCCAGTCGTCCTTCCAGAATTTAAAACCCGTCCCATCTCCAAGAACAGGTCTCAGAAATGGACGAATGTCCTGCACCACAGCACATATCCCTCGCCAGAAATGCGAGGGGACGTGCCCAGTGGCCCTATCCTCAGGCAACGATGGGTAGTTCCCATAAATCTTCCTTATCAGAGTGCAAGCCAAGCTATTACAATCACCCCAAATCCGCGTAATCCACTTGCTGATGAGTGCTTTGTTCATCTCCTCCAAGCTGCGCACGCCTAATCCACCATCATCCTTCGAACATGAAACCGTTTTCCAATCCACTAAAGGTAATCCGCCTGATCGTCCTGATGATGACCATAGGAAGCGTCTCATGATGCTTTCAAGCCTCTTTCTTACTCCAACAGGTAAAATTCTGGAAGATAGGAAAAAGATAGGAATTGCGGAAAGAACTGAGCACAACAAAACTAATCTACCTCCTCTCGACAAACAAACTGACTTCCAACCAGCGAGCTTCTGCTCCAACTTCTCAATCACCGGTAACCAGTCTGCCAAAAGCATCTTCCCTCTTACCAATGGCACCCCAAGGTAGCGTAAAGGCAAATCCCTGCGAGGAGAACGCAGCCAACCAGCACAGATCTCAATTTCCGCATCCTCCAAACCGAAAGGAACAAACTCTGATTTGGCTCTATTGAGTCTTAACCCAGAGACATCACCAAAGATGTCGAGAACCACTGACATGCCTCTACAGCTCTCAGCGCCTCCCTCCGCAAACAGGATCGTGTCATCCGCGTATTGAAGCAGAGGTATGGAAAGCTCATCTTTCGCAAAGCCCTTGCAAAAACCTCCTGTCACTGCTCGAGTAATCATAATAGATAGGGCGTCCGTCGCAAGAACAAAAAGTAGTGGAGCCAAGGGGCAACCCTGGCGAACTCCGCGTTGCGGCTGAAAATATCCTCCCTTCGGTTGACCATTGATAAGGACAGCACAAGAAGCAGTCGTTACACACCTCTTCATCCATGAGATCCATCTGTCCGGAAAACCTCGTCTGAACAAAGATGCCCATATGAAACGCCAATCCACACAATCATATGCCTTTGAGAAGTCGACCTTCCACAAAACTCCCTTTGTGCTCCTTCTACGCCAATCTGCAACGATCTCCGAAGCCAAGACAACGCTGTCCATAAGTTGTCTACCAGGTAAAAAGGCGCTCTGAGCAGGAGAGATGATCCTCCCTAGAACTCCTCGCAAACGGTTGGCTAAGACCTTTGCCACAATCAAGTAAATTGCATTGGATAACGCAATTGGACGGAATTCCTCAATTCTTGTGGCCACCTCCTTCTTTGGTAACAAGAAAATAAAAGATCTGTTAAGACGATCAAAACCAGAGTTTCCCTCTGCAAACTCCACCACCATCGCCAACACCTCTTGAGAAACCATCTCCCAAAATTCTCTGAAGAAGAACACCGGGAACCCATCCGGTCCAGGGCAACCATCCGGGTTTAGAGAAAAAACCGCATCGTGAATCTCCTGAAGTCTGAAAGGCCCCGTCAACAACTCCGCCTCAGCATCAGAAATGCTCTCCACCCCCATGCCCAACCATCTCGAGCCACAATGCGGTGATCGTCTGCTCATGCTTTTGAAATAGTTTGTGACCTCTCTGGCCACTGCCTCCTCATCAGAAAACACCTCACCACCAACTTCGATAGAATGGATCAAGTTCCTCCTCCTTCTCCCATTTGCCACCACATGAAAGAATTTAGTATTTGCATCTCCCTCCTTCAACCACCTCTGTCGGGATCTCTGCTTCCACTCAAGCTCACGCTTCCTATCCTCCTCCTCAAGGATCTTCTGCACCACCCTCCTGCTAGCTAGCTCCTCCTCATCCAAACTTCTGTTATCCTCTAACAAATCCAATCTCACCACTTCCTCTTGTGCCTGGGTACGCCTTCGCTCACGCTCAGCACGAGAGTCTCTTCTGAAAACCACTAACCTTTTCCGTAAAGCTGCCAGCTTCAAAGCAAAACGAACAGTCGCTGAGCCATCCACCTCAAGCTCAGACCAAAAAGTGGTCACTAACTCACGGAAGCCTTCCTCCAGCAACCAGCACCGCTCGAATCTGAAGTAAGACGAATAACCCCTCCCGCTACAAGAGTCAAAACAGAGGGGTGTATGATCTGACCTTGACCTGGGAAAGGATGTAACAGTTGCCAAATTAAAAAGCTCTTGTGCCTCAACGGACATTAGAAACCTATCAATTCGAGAACGAGAAGAAGAATTCCTCCAAGTGTATTTGTAGTTAGTCGCATCGAGCACCTCCAAAGCCAGCTCGTCCACCAAATCAGCAAACAAATAAGATCCAGGGTCTTGCGCTCCTCTCCCACCAGGACTATCTTCCGCAAAAAGTGTTACATTAAAGTCGCCACCCACAAGCCACACCATTGTTGGAAACCTCAATCTGATGGCCCGCAACTCATTCCAAAGAGCCTCATTCGTTGAGGATCCCGCAATACCGTAGACCGAAGACACCACAAACTTTGTCTGGTCTCTCCTGCTAATCAAAACCACTGTTACCGAATGAGACAAGCTAGCTTCATCTACCATATCGAAAAGGTCTCCATTCCATGCCACTACAATACCCCCTGAGCTGCCGTTCGCCAACACTGCTCTAAATTCATTGAGATGAGCTCCAGAAGTGGAGCTCCACCTCACTAAATCCCATGACTCAATCTTAGTCTCCTGCAGACATGCTACATCTACCTTCCATGCCGTCAAGAGGGTGCCAATCGCCAGACGCTTATCCGGTTGACCCAGCCCCCTCACATTCCAAGTTATAATTTTCATTGGGAAACAGTGGGGTTCAACCCCGCCACCTGAACACCCACTGTTCGCGCTACCGCCATCTCGAAGAGCCTCCCTTCCTCTCCTAAGATTGCATCAGTAATCACATCATGCTTCGACCTCGTAGACGCATCCCTGTCACTAGATTCCAGAACAGAAGCCGCCACGTCCTGGGAGCTAATCAAACTTTCATCACGCAAATGACCAATTTCTGCAAGTACGCCCACAACCTCCACTTCACCTTCTCTTTCTAACTCCCTCGTCTCCCACCCTTGCGAATCTGCTCGCAACCGCTTACGTGGGAAAAAAGGCAAATGCTGCCCATCTCCAGAATTCCCCTTTTTTTGCATCACGCGGTCCATATTCTTGCGTTCACGCGAACCCTTCATCCATGTGCGTCGAGACGCATCTGCTCTCTTCCTCACCAACGGTCCTCCCCTGCACGGGTCTTCCGCCCTTGACACATCAACCCCTTCCCCAACGACGAACCCCTTCCCCACCATAGGCTCCTTCACCTGATTTGATTCCACCTGCTTGGATTCATAACTATCAAACGAGATAGTGGCTCCTTGAGAAGGTTCCGAAGATCGAGGAGAGAACGGAGATGAGAAACGCGTCGTTCGCCACCAATAGCTTCCGGATTTTTGCCGCAACCCCTCCAACGAAAAGGCTACTGGAGAGTCCACGTTCGTGGATTGAATGGTCTTTAATTTTGTGGGATGACAATCTATTGTAATCTTTCCATCCGTTGGAATTAAAGGTTGCTTGACAACCTCTGAAAAGGTCTGCTTTGGATCCGTGAATGCCTGAGAATCCAGAGTTGTGTGCGGCCCTCCCATTGGATCCGAAACCGAAGCATTGAATGGAATATTCGGCAACAAATCATGCATGCATACGTCGTTTGAACATGCAACCGTTACGCCTCCCGATTTGCCTTCCGCATCCTTGATCGACGCCTCGAATCCCGCCGCGGTATCCGACGTTTGATCTTCTCCGACGCTCCTCCCGGTGTCGTCGCCCGGACGATGGCCGTCGCCCACTGGCTGGTCGTCCAACATTTCCAACCACAGTGCCACCAACCTTTTCCCTATCTTCATCGTCGCGCGCTGCGGAGAAGAAGGTTTATTTCCCCGGACAAGAACCACCACTTGCGATTCTTCTCCGGGTCGCAAACCAGAACACACCACCTCTAGAACCTCACCTATATGTTGCAACACTTCACGAAGAATCCCCAACTTTCGACATCTCAAGGGGACGCCCGCCACCTTCATGCGCCACTTTGACCCCTCATTTCCCGAGCAACCGTCTAGGAATCGTGGTCTCCGCCACGAGATCCTTCCCCTTACTTCCGGCGATAAACCACCTTCAAACTCTCCTCCGATCACTTTTTGCACTCCTTCGAAGGACAGTCCTCTCAAGCAAAGCAGCCCTCCCGACAACCAAATAGCATCGACTCCAGCTCCTGAGTCTTTCGCTAAATCCACCCTTTCTCTGATCCTCCACAGCGCCTCCTGTGACCCTTCTCCCACAACGATTCCATCAAGCGGCTCATCTAAATTTGCACCCTTTGAGAGACGTTGCAGTAGACAACCCATCTCAGCTTCTGATAAAATCGCTTGAGGATTCTCGTGCACCTTAGCTGTTTGTGCGCCGTCAACCACACAAGCCTTCTCAACTTTGTTAGAAACCTTCTTCAGAGACCAGACGCCTCTTATCGAGCACTCCCTCCGTCGATGTCCGGATTTCCCGCATCGGAAACAAAGCGGGGCAGGGGCCAAGCACTTCGGAGAGAGGTGGTCCTTTGCTCCACATCGGTAGCACCACTTTCCGGACAAGGTGGATCTCGGTGGATGGCTCCGCCGCTTTGGTGCGCTCCAAGGTCCCTCCCCCGCCAACTCCTCCATCTTTGCATCGCCCTGCAACTCCCCGTCTTTTTGCTGACCATCGCCTTCTCCAAGCTCTTTGTCGGTGGCCCTCCCTTCCCAACCCTCAGCCTTCCTCCCCACGCCGCTCTCCATCCTGGATCGCGACGAATAAACTTGATCCTTTTTATAAAGGGTAAATTACAATTTGAGTCCTCGTCTATAGGTCCAATCTCAGAATAGGTCTCGATCTTTAAATTGTAACGATTCGGGTCCCAGGACCATTTAGGTAATGGAAATTTTAGGATTCATGACGAATATGTCCTTGTTAGGAAGGGAATAAAGATTAGATTCTAACTTTTAAACAATGACATACTCGTCATTAACCTCAAAAAGTTCCTTACATTAATGGTCGTGACACCTCGAATCGTTACAATTTAAAGATCATGACCTATTTTGAGTCTCTTCCATTTGTTTCCTTTCTTGAAAAAGAAAAACGGCCTGGACGAGTGGCTCCGCGCCAAGGAAAATGAAACACGTATCCATATCCATACTAAGCGGCAACGTATGAAAGTGCCGAATTGAAAAGGCAAATGGGGGAAAACGCAAAAGTGTCGAATCGAATGAGGCTCACGACTGCAGATAAGATACGTGTGGCCAACTCGCGCCCACAACGCTTCCATCTTCCCTAATCCACAACAGCTCCAACGCCCACTACAGCCGTCCGATGCACCCCACCTTCTCAATCGGACCGCCCCCACTCTCCCAATCCACCACACGACCAATCCACAGCCACACACACCCAACTCCAACGCAGCACAGTTGCAATAAGAAGAAGGGCCAAGGAGAAGCAGACCTCTCATTGCAGCAGCATAGCCTGGAAGGAGGAGATGGCATCACTGGGGATGGCTCTCGGTGCGGCTGCATGCGGCAGAGTCTTCGCGGCAACGGCTGCGACGAAGAGCACTGGCGGGAGCGCGGAGTCGAAGGGGCTCCTCGACTGGATCCTCGGGGGGCTGCAGAAGGATGACCAGCTCCTTGAGACAGATCCCATCCTCAAGAAGGTGGAGGAGAAGAACGGGACCGGCTCGCGGCGGACTGTCGTCGTCCCCACCAACAAGAAGAAGTCCGGCGGCTTCGGGGGCCTCTTCGCGAAGAAAGAGTAGTGCAATTCCGCCTCTCTATCCTTCTCTCCTCTCCCTCGCCTTCGGGTGGATGTAATGCAACTTTATGGTACCCTCTTCTTCGTATAATTCGCGTCGATCATGTTGGTATTCGATGTTGTTGTTGTTTCCAAACATGATTTTTCTTATTTATTGCTGCATATAATTTGAGGGAATGGTGATGAATATACATGGATAATACGGATGCCAAGATCTGCATTATGGGCACACATGGATGAACGGATGAGATGAGGTATTATTAAACAGTATCATAGAAGGCAGACTTTTTTTTAGATGTTAAAATATATGTGCCCATAGACCAGATTTACAGCTCTTGTATATATAATTGGCTTGCTCCTAATTTTTGAACGTATAATATAATGGATTTCTCCTTAACTAAGTTTGGTGATGGCTTTTATTGATGGGGCTGCCCCTTGCGGGTAGCGAACTTGGCTTCCCTGCTCTATTTTTTCTGCAATTTTTTTTTATTTTTTTGAAAAATTTTACCATGTATATTCATTTATATATCCTTCCTATATGTCATTCAAATTTCGTCAGAAGAAACAGAGACTCGTACGACCTCCATCCAAATAGGGTCGATTTAAAAAATCCTACGACCATTAAAAAATGACTATCTGGATGGAGGTTGTATGAGTCTTTGTTTCTGACGAAATTCGAATAAGATATAGGAGGGATATATAGATGAATATATATGGCGAAATTTTTCAAAAAAATAAAAAAATTGTGGAAAAAATGAGGCGGCAGCCCCATTTTTTCCTTTTATAATGTCCATGGAAAATAAGTATATTCTATCAATTAGATCGGTGTAACACGATCCCATCAATTGTTACAACCTTCTGGTTCACGTACTATTGAAATATGATTAGCACGCTATTCCGAAAGAAAATTATGTTAGGATTAGGAGTTGATGTAGTTTGAGGAAATGGACTCCTGATCTTAATAACAATTGAGTGCAACCTTATCGGAAAGGAAATAATAAAATACAAAAAGAGAGAAGAAGACAAGAGGAGCAAGGGGACACTGAGAGTTGTACTCGTTTTTCTTATTGGTGATTTTTCTTAATTTTCAGTGATGATGTTAGGCGGTCGATCATTGTTATATCATATTTGTCATTTTCTCCATGTATTTCCACGGCGGTAATTGATTGTGCAATTTAATCCACATCAATTTCTATCCGAGCTAAGATGATATTCATTTGTTCCTTCAATGGATAGTCTAGCCAGGTTTGATGTCAACGAGTGGATACACCGCAACATGTGTGCATCTGTGAAGAATCGATGATTACGACGAATTGTTGAGCTTTAGAGCATCCATAATCAATTGAGGAGATCTAGGAGTCTAGATAGAGCCTTTTGCACTTTCTAAATGAGTGGGATTGTTCAGATCGAGAGGATTTCGACCTGATTTTGAGATCATTTAAGAAGGTATGATAACAAATCGAATAGTGAAGTTCACATCGAAGGATGTATCAATCTCCATGAAATCCTTCAATGGGAAGAAGGACTTTACCTTATGGCAAATGGCAACTGATGAATACCTATTCATCACTCTTTATCTTTTATTTTAGCTAGTTATTTTGGCAAAAACACCATGTATATATATATATATATGTAAATATAATAAATTATAAAAAGGCATGCATTTGTTAATATTGAATAATTAGCATGATTTTGTGCAAAAATAAAAGAATAAAGAGACACAGAAAAAGAGAGAAATATTTAGAATAAATATTGAGCGACCTAAACCCAAGGGAGGGTTCAACATGGGCCTGACCGCAAAATAAAATAAGTAGAGAGAGATAAGGTAACTGATGAGCCACCCGAACGACTAAGGTAAAGGAATCACTAAGGTCGTTGCGACCTCAGTCACTCGGGACTCAGAGCTCAACAAGAAACAAAAATCGGACCACCAGATAAAGATAGAAACACGAGAAAATCGAATAGCAGTCCTAGCTATGGGATTAGCTTGGTATAGCACCCAGGGTCGGACTCAGGGAGCACGAATTGGCCTTGCGGCCTACGAAGTAGTCTAAAATAAAGAAAAATATAAACAAGTATTTTTTGGTAGTTTTTAATGTTTTTATATTTTTTTGGATTTTTAATTATAAAGAAAAATGATAAAAAGGTGAAAACAAGCACAAACAACAATTTATTTAACTACTCTAAAAAGCTCCAAAAATTCGAACAAAAATATTTTTATGTTTTTTTTATATTTTTTCTATTTTTGCTGAATTTTTGTAATTTTATGATTTTTAGGTAATTTTCTAAAAATGAAAGAAGGAAGAAAAACAATGCTACTGTCCAGCCAGGCTTCAAAGACCATTTAAAAATATCAAATGATCTTTTCAAGGCATGAGGTAATGTTTATGAAAAGTAGAAGCAATAAGGAAAATTCAGAAGAAGAGTTTATTGTTTTTGGAATTTTCTATGATTTTTTAAAATTTTTATGAGTTTTAAGGGGTTTTCAATTTTTAGGGTTTTTGTATATCTAAAAATGACCAACATTTGTCAGAAAATCAAGGACAAAAAATTAACAACTCCTAATTTTTTAAGAATTTTTAAAGAGGTTTTTGTATTTTTTATGAATTTTCAATCTGAACAGGCAGAAAAATGGATGTTTTTGAATTTTTAAAAATAATAAAAGACTCAAAAATGTACCCAAAAATTAATGAAAATTCTGCACAGTGGCAGGAGCCATGTGTCAAATTTTCACTCAATTTGGATGAAAATTGATATTTTATTTAAATCCAACAAGAGGGCACTGTGCACAGGGACCCAAATGCAAAGAAAATAAGTTCCAAGGGCTGAAATGTAACAAATACAAGGAACTAGGGGTCCCTCGTGCAAATTTTCCAAGTTCTCACGTGCAAAGCGCGTGACCTGGGCTCGGAGGGACCTATGTGCAATAAAAAATACTTCCCAGGACTTATTAGCAACATGTGCTAAAAGTCCGAGGAGGAAATTGCAAAATGTCCAAGAAACTGAGCACATGTTCAATAAAACCACGCACATGGGTATGGATGCAAATAATGTAAATTAAATTTCATTCCATAACTCCTTAAAACAATAGCCCAAACATTGCAACTTCACCATAAAAGTCACGTGATGATGCACGTGTTCCACGTAGACATGGGTACAAATGCAAATAAAACAAGCACGAGGTCCTAAGTGCAAAATATCCAGAATAAAAAAGAACTGGACTAAATATTTACAGGACTAGAATGTAAATGACAACTAAGAGGGGCCTAAGAGTTATTTACCCCTTATTATGATCCGTGGGCTGGAGTGGCGCCACGTGGTGGATCCAACGGCTGAAGGGCGCCGCTCCTCAACGAAGGGCCTCGACGATGATCGGACGGTGGAGGGCTCGCCACGTGGATGATCGGATATCTCTGGATGGGGCTCGCCTCTCCTCTGCGAGAGACGGTGAAGATGGCGCCGCGTGGCGATCTGACGGTGCTGGTATCAGGGCGCCTCTTCGTATAAGTGAACGGTCCAGATCAAATCTGGGCCTCCAGGGGGTGAACGGACGGCAGGGGGGACTCCTGGAAGAACTCCTTGCTGGCGAACTTTGCCGGAGGAATGCTGGTGCGCTGGACCTCCTCGGGGGCTGCTGATGGGTGGAAAAGGTTTGCCAAAGCCTCCGCGTGTGAAGGACCCCTCCGATGACGCCAAAGATCTCCGAGGAGCCCGGACGACAACGACGGAGCAAGGCTCCTGTGCCTGAAGCTGAGGTCCTCAGATGGACCTCCTTGGACCTGAAAAGTAACATAGAAACACTCCTGGGTCGAGGGCAAAATGCCTCGACCCGGTTAGGGGCGAGGTGGGTGACTGATGCGTCGGGGCGAAGGAACTCCAGCGATGCGACAGCGAAGGAATTCGACTCCCAGTTCCGGGGCGAACTGGGTTGAATGGATGGGTGAAGAACGTGCAGGGGAGAAAGGCGGAGGTGATGGTCGTGTTGATCGATGGAATAGTGGACGGAATGATCGGAATCGATGGTCGACGGTGAGATATGAAATTGTGCGAAAATGGAAATTAGAGAAATCTAGAAAGGATTAGGCTTACTGGATGATCGAGGTCGACTGGGAATGAACTCCTGGAGCTCCTGGTCCTTGCCTCGAGGGTCGTCGATGCCCGAGGCTCGAGCGCTACTCCTGGGCGGCGCACGGCGGCGCTAGGCTGCCTGATCAGTGGTCGGGGCACCTCCTCCTCACTGCGACACCACCAGCCGCTAGCTGTCACTCAGGCGAAGGTAGTGGAGGTCCTAGGATGGAAAGGCGGAGCCAAAGATAGCTGGAATCGTGCGGCGGAGCTGAGACTAAATAGCCCTAGGGGTCCGAGAAGATGGGGTCGGGCATGGAAATCGGAGCTCGGACCCCGAGGGGAAACCGCCGGGCGTGGATCTCGGTTGATTCCTCTTTAATCAGGACCCTGGGTTTAGTGATTTGGGACTCGGATCTGGTTTGGATAAATGGGCGAAATCGGGTTGGTAACTCAGATCCGCGGTTTGGTGGTCCAAGGGGGAGTTGACTGGGGGGGTCAACATCCCCCCGTGGACCAATGGGATGCGGCCACGTCATAAATATTTGGAAATTCAATATAAAATAATAAATGGCCAATTTTGAAAAAAGTTAAAACATGAAAAATGTTTATTTATTTATAAACTATTTTTTGTGATTTTTATTTATTTTTTTGAAATATAAATAATGTATTTACAAAATATTATTATTATATACATGTATATACATATGTATTTTTTATTTTTGATTTTTAATTATTTATTTTTATACAAATTATTCCAATTTTATATTTTATTTATTTATAATATAAAATTTGGAATAATATGGTATTTTCATTTTATTTTTATTAATTATTTACAAGGGTTAAATAAATACTTTTATTTATATACATGTATGGTATATATATACAATGTGGCTTTTGATTTTTATTTTTATTTATTTTTATTTTTATAGGTGATTTTTATTTTATTTATTTACATTATGGAATAAAGAATATGTACAAATTTTCATGGATTTTTATTTATTTATTTACAAGGTGAAATAAATACATATGTGGTTTTATGTACATGATGTATATATAATGATGAGGGGTATTTTTATTTATTTTTAATTTTGTTTTTTCTCATTTTTATTTTAATTTTATATTTACAAATATATACATATTTACACAAATGTCTTTTTATTTTATTTAGAGGAAAATATTTATTTATTTCTTTACAGGTATATATACACATATATGAGCTTCCCTATCTCTCTCTACTTGGATTTTTATGCGGTCAGGCCCATGCTGAGCCCTCCCTTGGGATTAGGTTGCTCAATATTTATTCTAAATATCTCCATCTTTTTATTTTATTTCTTTATTCTTTTATTTATGCACAAAAACATGCTAAAAATGCAGATTTACACAATGCATGCTTTTTGACAATTATTGTTGTTTACAGGAATATACATGTGTTTTGCATGGGATTTGTAGCTAAAATAAAAGAATAAAGAGTGATCAATGGGTATTCATCACCCCTATACTTAACTTTGCTAATCCCTTAGCAAATACTTATTTGAAAAAGAAGTGAAAAGAGAAAGAAAAAGAAAAAGAGGAGAAAATGCATGGATTAATGCTGAATATTAAACTTGCCTTCATTAAATTGAAATATGGAGCTCGATCAGATCTTTGGATTATTAATGTATCGGAACCTTATTTGGACTTAAGCTTAAAACCTAACAGCCTCTAAGTTCCACCAATCTATGGGCAAAACTCCTCAATAAACCATATCAGAACAAGTCTACATACACAAACTCTAATGACCATGAATCTTTCCTTGTACGGTGTAAGTGATATGTAGCTCCCCACCTCAGAAGTAACAAAGAAACAACCTCCCCCAACCTGGTAACTCTAATGCCTCAGTCTAGCAACTCTTTCCTCGAGAAGCAGGGTATTCCCTTCTAAGTTCAAGTGCAACCGGCTCAAGAAGAGGGGGAAGAAGAGAATGGACCATGACCAGTGTAGCCATGTATCCTTCACTACAAGAAAGATGAGAACAGGCGACGGTCAACATCCGTCGCTAACGATAAGTTGACCGTCCCCATTGATCAGAGGGGACGGTCATAAGACCGTCTCTAAAGGTCCCGTCGCATTTGGTATACGCGACGGTTTTACTAACCGTCCCCAATACCCTCACATAGGGGACGGTCAAGACCGTCCCTACAAGTCGGAGAACGGAGACGGTCGTGACCGTCCCTTAAAGTCTTTTTATTGGGGACGGTCATGACCGTCCCTTACAGTCTGTCAGGGGAGACGGTCCTGACCGTCCCAAATGATGAAAACTGAAGACGGCAAATCCGAAGGGGACGGTCACAATGACCGTCCCCTTTGTTAATCTGCTAACAAAAAAAATTTCCACTGCCCCCTATTTGATCCTCATTTTCCCCTGTTACAAAAAATCTGTATACATAATATAAATTACAATCACCAGACAAAAAAAAGTACAATCCACATTCATAAACAACTCGTCCAACAACACATACATTGAAACTAATACAGTATCCTACAATAATTGTTCAAAATAGTTATACAATATACTAAAGTATCCTACAAACTAAGTAAGCTATCCTAGTCGTCGTCCTCATCCTCGTCATCGTCGTCGTCCTCGTCGTCATCAGCATCATCTTCTTCTTCGCCGTCATCGTCGTCGCCTAGCCTCACAGCGGCATTATCATCAACTGTTGGGTGGCTAGTCGACGCTCCACCTTGATGTGCCTGCATGAATGCATTGAAAATCGCCATTTGTTGGCGCAAATCCTGAATCTCCATATTCATGCTAGACACTTGACTCTCTAGTTCCCTCTCCCTTTGTGTCTTCTGAGAGGTCGAGCCGGTCCCTACTCCATACCAATTCCGTATGGTGGCGCCACAACCACCACAACGGACACGTCCCTGATGCTCTGGACCGGTCGCCTGGAGGAAGGCCGCATCAGCAGTAAGAGGTGGATGACTCGTTCCGGAGGGGTCTACAGAGCCAGTGGTTGTGAGCCTCACCATCTCCTCCTACAAATTTATTTAAGTAATTAAGTTCGGATTCATTTAATTTGTAAAAAGATGCAAATATGTTACGAATAACTTACATGAATTGGACCATAGGCAGGATCCACCCAATGAACTTCCCCGCCCACATCGCGGCTCTTAGACCTCTCGAAGACTTCCATTCGATTGGGCACTCGCTCGTTCTCCACTTCCTAATGGCAAAAGATTAGTAAACTTACGATACTATTTTAATACATATATAATGGTTACAATTTTAACACTAATCATAAAGTAGATTACTTACGAAGTCATCCTTGAGTTGATTTGTGTTTCTTCTCCCCATTCTATGGGTAGACTTGAAACCTCTTCTCCGATTTTCAGCATTTTTCTTTGACATGCCCTATACGAAGATAGTAATTTCAATAAAAGAATTCCAAATGATAGTAATTCCAAATGATATATCTATAAAATGCATACATATATGTGTCACATACCGTGTGTTCTTCTCCCATCCAAATGGTGACCATCGCCCTCCATTGGTCTGCGGGTACATTCGGAGGACAATTTGCCAAATTGGCTTCCAATGGAAGCTCCGGGTCGAAATACTTTAAAATATTAAGAAAATTAATTATATACTTAGATGATGAAAAATAATTTTGTACTTAACTATAAAGAAAGGTACTCACTCGAGCCTTCAGACGACCTCGATATTTACGCATCATCTCCCCCCCATGGCCTAAAATCAGAGCATCAGTGGCCGGATCACGGTCCCAGGAAAAACTAGACTGCAAAGAAATCAAAGCAAACATAAATAAGTTTATATATATATATACTGAAGAAAATAATTGATTTGTTAATATTAAAAATACCTCCAAATCATGAAGAATGGCATCTTTTACTGACCGCTCCACTAAACCCCAGTGTGTAATGTGCAGAGGGACCCTGGCTCTGCACACCTGTCTCAAGTAACTCTGGAAAACAGCCGAGTTCTCCCCCACCGCATCGCCTCCAACGATCCGCACCCTGAGTGTCTCACCAGGACGCAGACGGTCCAACACTCTGCACTGAGATGGGCCTCTACGTCTGGCGCCCGAGCCACTCGATCCGTCAGGATCGGAGGTCGAACTCCCTCGCTGTGCTGTAGGCGGTGCATCCCGGATGCGTCTAGGACGTGGAGGCATATCTGCATATTATAAAACATTCGAATTAGATATAACAACAATGATATAATTCACATATTACACCAAAAAATTGTAAAATAAATGATGGTAAACTTACATTTTAGAAATCCGCATCTACAATTTGTGTTGGATTTTCCTGTATTTCAGCTTGATATGCCTCGTTTATATTTAGCAATTCATCATCATCGTTGACATCAAAAAAATCTCTTGGCACTGTTCTCACTGGTATGATCCATCCATCAGTTAAGTTGTCTAGAACATAGAAAACTTGTTCTACCTGACTGGCCAGTGTAAAGGGCTCATTTGTTTGCAATTTCCCAGATTGTTTCAATGAAATGATCCCATTTCTGTCTTTTTGGTATCCTATCCCCTCGCGACCAACATCAAACCAATTGCACATAAAAAGAACACATCGACATTCATGAGTAAAACTGATCTCTATTATGTCAAGTATTTCCCCATAATAGCCGTCTAAACCTGAAGGCAAATCTTTTTTTTACTATAACACCCGACATTTGCGTCGATTTCATCTCGTCGGCGGACTTTGTTCTAAATCTGTATCCATTCACAATATAACCCTTATAAGACATAACTTGAGAATATGGTATGCTTCCAAGAATGTCAAGGTTAATATTCCACCTATCATCTGCCGTTTCCCGTAAATGTTTCACACGTGAACGGAACCATTTGAGGAATTCAGATTTATTATGCGTCTCATTAGAAAATGAATTGTAGTCATCAAAGAATTCATCTATTTCTGACAACTGCATCAAGACATAGTATTGTATGAGATCTCTATCTTCATCGGATATTACGCGGCGTAAACCACTGAATATATGCCTGCCACAAGAATGAAAGACCCATAATTTAGAGTGGTCCTCTTCCTCCACGACCTCGCCTTCATCATTTCGTTCATATCGGTTAAAACGCACGCTTTCACCGTCCATATACATTTCACAGAAATTAATACACTCTTCACAAAGATAACCTTCAGCAATGCATCCTTCGGGTTGTGCCTTGTTAAAGACCATATTTTTTAATTTTCGAAGGAATCTTTCTATTGGATACATCCAACGATATTGAACAGGCCCACCGATTCTTGCTTCACCTGCTAAATGAACTATTAAATGGACCATGACGTCAAAGAAGGCTGGTGGGAAAAGCTGCTCCAATTTGCATAATGTGATAACAATATCATCTTCAAGTTTTCTCAAGATCAACGGATCTAAAACCTTCGAACACAATAATCTAAAAAAACCACTCAATTCTGTTAATGATTGGAGGACAGCATCGTCAACAATTCCGCGAAGGGCTAATGGTAGAAAAACTTCCATGTAGACATGACAGTCATGACTTTTTAATCCAGTTATCTTACATTCTCTTTCATTTACGCACCTCGATAGCTGTGATGAGAACCCATCGGACACCTTCAGACTTTTAAGGAAGCTGAAGATTTTATCACGCTCAGCATTGGATAAGGTATATACTGCTGCAGGTACATTAATCCGTCCATTGTCTAATTCAATTGGATGTAGTTCTTCCCGTATACCAAGTTGAACTAAATCTCGTCTCGTCCTTAAATTATCTTTTGATTGACCCGAAAGATCTAACATTCCCAAGATATTTTCCAAGACATTCTTCTCAATATGCATGACATCCAAATTATGACGAAGCTGTAAGTGTTTCCAATATGGTAACTCTCTGAAAAAAATACTTTGCTTCTTCCAACCGCCGGCTGCACTTTTCTTCTTTGTCCGTCCTAGGCAACTGCTTCGTACATGTAATTGCTGTTCCCAAATAATGTTGCCATTCACACGAGCTAAGTCAACTCGTTGTCCATAAGGTGTCCCGTCGAATTTCTTATTATTATCTGCCATTTGCCATCTATGCTTTGGTGGAAGGAATCGACGATGACCCAAATAGCAGTGCTTCATACTTCCAGACAGCCATGTCGAATGTGTTTTTTCAAAACATACCGGACATGCGAGTTTTCCCTTGGTACTCCAACCAGACAAATTTGCGTACGCGGGAAAGTCATTTATAGTCCACAATAGTGCAGCTTGTAATTTAAATATCTCTTTCCTACATGCATCATATGTAGGTATTCCAGTAGTCCATAAGACTTTCAGTTCATCCATTAACGGTTTTAGGTACACATCAATTGCGTTGCCAGGACCTTTAGGACCGGGAATTAGTAGCGTCATCATCATAAATGATGAACTCATTGACATCCATGGTGGTAGATTGTAAACAATCAGAATCACGGGCCAAATGCTGTAACTCAGACTCATATTACCAAACGGATTGAAACCATCTGAGGCTAATCCCAAACGAACATTTCTCTCATCATTAGAGAACTGCGGATATCTCTGATCAAATTTTATCCATTCTTCTGCATCGGATGGATGTCTCATAGCTCCATTAGCATCTCGTTTATTTGAACGAGAATGCCACGTCATCCACTTTGCAGTTTTTTCAGACATGAAGAGACGTTCTAGTCTTGGAATTAATGGGAAGTACCGTAAAATTTTCACCGACTTCTTCTTTCTCTTTAAATCATTTTTTTCTTCTTTATACCGGGAAGCATTACAATATGGACAAAGAACTAGATCTGAATTTTCTCCTCGGAAAAGCATGCAGTCATTAACACAAGCATCTATCTTCTCGTATTTCAGACCAAGCGATCGGAATCGTTGCTTCGCCTCTTTCAAATCCTTAGGATAATTCTGAGGATTATTTAATAACTTTCGTATTAAACCCAACACATCTGTCATCATAGCTGCAGTTGATCCGTTCCTTACTTTCATCTTAAACAGCTCTAACAAAAACTGCAAACGTGTCATTTCCACCCCAGGAGCCAATATATCTTCTGCATCTGGCCAACTGCTCGAGAACCTATCATCTGAACCAATGTCTTGTGCCTCAGGTCTTCTTAAATCGTCTATTAGTTCAAATAACTCGTGATCAACATTATTCAAGGATTGGGTAGTCACTCCTGCAAAGGTGCCCATATCCTCATCCATTCGCACATCTAAACCCTCTCCATGTTCTGTCCAAATGGAGTAATGTAACCAAAATCCGTTGAGGATGAGATGATTATACACTGCCTCTCTAACATCGCATTTAATGTTCTTGCATCTCACACATGGACAATAAATCTTTAGACCACCAAATTTTTTATCAACTCTCTCTATTTCAAATGCCCAATCCAAGAACGCAATCACTCCTCTCTTATATTGTTGAAAATCATCGTATCTCTTATCCATCCATGATTTATCCATTTTACTGCACAATCAGAATAAAATCCAACATTGTGTTATTATAGAAAACAAGTTTTCTACCCTAAACCATAATGAAGCACCACAATTCTCTCATTCATCTATAGCCTCAAAACGTCCGGTCTTGGCTCACCCCTCCTCTGTGCTCAACACACTTGAGCTTAGGAGAAAGCGCTTTGCGGGGCTCGCTGTGGCACAAAGGCTAAGAGATAAATCTATGCTATACCCAAATTCATAATACCTAACCTATTGTATACACAACCTAGGGAGAACCTATTGTATACATAATCCCTAATCTATTATATACATAATCCCTAACCTATTGTATACACAATCTAAGCATAATCCCTAAGCATAATCCCTATTGTATACATAATCCCTAAGCATAATCCCTAAGCATAATCCCTATTGTATACATAATCCCTTAGCATAATCCCTCAACATAATCCCTAAGCATAATCCCTATTGTATACATAATCCCTAAGCATTATCCCTAAGCATAATCTCTAAGCATTATCCCTAAGCATAATCCCTAAGCATAATCCCTAAGCATAATCCCTAAGCACAATCCCTAAGTACAATCCCTAAGCACATAATCAAAACAACTAAATCAAATGGAGAAAAACACCTCTAACAAGATTATCAAGTAAAATACACAAGAATAAAAGCAAAGGAGTGTTTATACTTACCGCAAATGAAGATAAACGAGGTTGGAACGGAAGGAGGAGCCGGAGGCGACCTTGGGGCGGAGAGGGCGACTTGTGGCGGACGGGTGGGAATGAAAGAATGGGGATGGAAACGCAGGTCGAAGGGGTTTTTTTCGATCTGACCAATGGGGACGGTCGTCATAACCGTCCCCTTTGGTGACGATCGGCGACGGTTTACTAAAGACCGTCGCCTTTGGCCTACACAGCGGGGACGGTCAATCAAAACCGTCCCCTCTGGTCGACCACTATGCACCATTCGTCAGAGGCGACGCCAACAGAAGGCTTATAGCGACGGTCATAACCGTCCCCAATGACATTAGAGGCATAGGGGACGGTCACTACAACCGTCCCCTCTGTTGAGCCACTTTGCACCGTTCTTCAGAGGCGACGCCAACAGAAGACATTTAGGGACGGTCAGAACCGTCCCTAAAACCCTGCAAGAGGCAGAGAGGACGGTCAGAAATAACCGTCCCCTATGCTCGGCCACTTTGCTCCATTAATCAGAGGCGACGCCAACAGAAGACTTATGGGGACGGTCCGAACCGTCCCTACAACTTATCAAGAGTCAGAGGGGACGGTCACGTACAACCGTCCCCTATGCTCGGCCACTTTGCAAGGTCGTCAGAGGCGACGCCAACAGAAGACTTATAGGGACGGTCAGAACCGTCCCGAAACCCTTCAGAGGCAGAAGGGACGGTCATTAATGACCGTCCCCTTCGAGTTAATACAAAAGGGACGATGGTCACATACAGTCTCTTATTGGATGGTTATGGGGGACGGTTGTTGGATGACCGTCCCGAAAAATAGGCAGTAGGGACGGTCATTCCACGACCGTCGCTAGTTGTCGTCCCTAAATGGGACAATTCCTGTAGTGCTTGGGAGCTCTAACCAGTGTAGCTGAGTCTCCCGCTGCAAGCTTCATGAGATGGAACATGTATACCATAAGCTTTTGCTTTATTTGACTATATACACTCCGGTTGGGTTATTAAATTTTCAATCCGACCCACCACTTTTTTGGAGTTCTTTTTTCTTTTTGCATTTTTTTTCATGTGCATCTATACAACATATCTACATGGTGCAGCATATATACAAGGAGTTTTTCCTCTTGAGCCAGCAGACTATCCCTCTTTTAAAGCTTTATTGCAACCCACAGCTTCTGTCTTTAGACTTCATAACCACCAGACCAAGTTGAGGTGCACTTCCTTCACTAGAAGAAGAAGAGAGGTTCCGCCTAGAAGTACTACCCTCATATGCTACCCCAAGACAAAGGAAACTGCCTCCTCACCACCTCATCCGTAGAGAGCTATGTGTAAAGTGCTGGTACAAGTAAAGCCATTGTCTCTGAGAGTCATGTGTGTGTTGTTAGGTGCTCTACTTAGGCTCATCAAGATGACATATGCTCATAGCCTAGTGGACTCAAAGAATTAAGTCCCAATGGACCTGAAAAGCCTCAATCCTAAGCCCTATAAGGTTACTCTTATTATTAGGTGGATTAAGATCTTAATCAAGCTCCATTTTCCAATTTAATTCCAGGCTAGTTTAAATGTCAACTATAATCCAGGAAAAACTATACAAATATTTACAAAGATGCTATTTACAAATGTGCAATTTACAAGTATTTAAAATCGTGCAAAATTTTTGAAAAATGTTTGAAAACATGGATGTATGCATGAATGCGAAGTTTTGCAAGATATTTACAAACATTTACACAAGATTTTTGCAAACTTTTTGTTTTCAAAACATTTTACAAAAATTTTATACTATATACATAGATTTTGTTATGAAAATATTTACAAATCCTTTACACAAATCATTTTACAATCATTTGTACAAAAATAATTTGTATATACAAAAATAAATAGGTATGTGCAAAATGAATTTTATATACAAGGGAAATTTTTTTAAATTTTTATGGATTTTTAGCCATTTTTATTTATTAACACACACAAAGTACGAGTTATGGCTAAAGTATATATGAAATATATACACACCCCCTATACTGAGCTCGAACGATGTCCTCAGAGTGATCAAGAGTGATGAAGAAGACATAACGCGTGCTTAGTATAGGGAAGTGAAAAGGAATGGCTATATACAGAGATGAATCAACGAATAGAATGAGGAGAACTCGGTGTTTTCCCCATATACTTAGGGATAAGTAATCCTAAGTATAACAAGCTGTACATGAAGGGAAATCCGAGTGAAGGATATACATAGTCTACCCCCCTATACTTAGGGTGAAATATCCCTAAGTATAGGCAGCAAAACAGGAATAGAAAGAATCAAAAGAATACTTGAGAGTCCTACATCCCCCCTATACTTAGGGTAAAGTACACCCTAAGTATAGCATAATCATAAGATGAGAAAAGGGATGTGGGATTAGAGAATAGTGTGATATGGACAACTGGATCTATACAGGTCGGAAGAACAGTGATAATCAGGCGTGAGATGTAATAGATGCGAGTCAAGAGACCACATCTCACGCAAAGTGAATAAGGGCAACATCAATGAACCGCGGCTCATGATCTAGATATGGCTTGAGCCGCTGGCCGTTCACTCGAAAGGTACTCTCAGAAGACAACTCAGATATGTCAATACTCCCATTGTCGTGTACCTTTCTAACTAAATACGGTCCCTTCCATTTGCTCTGTAGCTTCCCTGGGAATAATCTAAGCCTAGCATCAAACAGTCATACTCTCTGTTCTGGCTCAAACTGCTTGTGGCTAATATGAGAATCATGCCACTCATTCACTCTCTCCTTATAATGTAGGCTGTTTGAAAAGGTGGTACCACGAAGCTCCTCCAGGGCTGCTACCTCTACCCTCCTCTGATCTCCTATACTAGCTGGATCCAAAAGTATATCAGTGACTGCCCAATCACAATCTGACTCCGAGGGATCTATATCATCCATGGTGGCCTCAGTACCACCGTCATCACAAAATAAATCTGTCTCGCGGTCTTGAACCAGCTTTGCTGCCTCAAACATATCCTGGACCAGGAATGCGCTCTCTAAGCTCTCCTCTGCTGGCGTCTCTGCATCAGTGGACTCTGAAGGTGGGAGGATAGCCTGTGCATTTGGATCTGCCCATACTGCCTCATCATCTGTAATCACGAAGTCGCAGTCCTGGTGGATGTCTGGCCCTGCATCTGTCATCTACTCTGTATCGGAAGTAGTCTCTGAGCATGTTGTATCTCTGGCTATGATGTCCTCGACCGTCTCTATTTGTACACTCTCGCCCTCGACGTGAAAGTATTCCTTCCCGCTATCATGGTCGGTCACTGCCTTAGCTGTGGCCAAGAACGGGCGACCTAGAATGATGGGGGTATCGGTCACAGACTCAGGGATATCCATGTCCAACACAACGAAGTCCACGAGGAATTACAGGCCCTGAATCGTGACGACAACGTCCTTCAACAACCCCTTCGGCCTCTTGACAGATCTATCAGCAAACTGAAGGACTGTCCCGCTCTATCGTAGAGTGCCCAGCTCGAAGCGGTCGAGAAGGGCTGCCGGAAGTAGGTTGATCGAAGAACCGCTGTCTAATAGAGTGGGTAGAACCTCTGCTCTCTGATGTGGCATCTGCCATAAAGGGCTCCGGAATCTGGCCTCTTGGCAGGCAGACGGTTCTGAATCGCGAAACACGTGGCTCTGGTCAGCACATGGATCTCTGAATGGTGATTCCTCCTCTTCCTCCTAATTGTAGTCCTGTCCCTAAGTGAACGCTGGAGTAAAGGGATGTGCTGCAAAGCCTCCTGAAGAGTCAGCTGAATGTGAAAGCGGTCGATCATCTGCTGGCTGAACTCTTCTTGTTGCCTCTTTTTTTTGATTTTCTATTTTCTTCCCCTTTCCCATGTGAAGAGATCTAGGGAAGGGGATTACAGGGTCCTTCTCAGATGAAGGACTAGGAGAGGGTCTAGGCTGCTCGAAGGCATAATCCACACATACATCAAGCACCACAGGTGGATCAGAAGAAAACAAACCCTTTCCTTTATTACCAGAAATGTCCTGAGATACATGTACAGACGGAAAGACTACATGACTCTCAAAAGTGAAAATGGCGGCATCAGCACCACCCTCGGCTGGTAGACATGCGGCATCAGTACCGCGCTCTGGCTCGGCAACATCGGTGGCCTCAGTACCACCTCCTCCATCTGGTGAAACGACGACCTCAGTACCACCAGTGGGATCTGCATCTATTGTGGCATCAGTACCACCATCATCATCTCTCGCGGCCTTAGTACCGCGATCCTCCTCGCCTGGCTCTCCTGAAGTAGCATGAGAACGTTGCTCAGACGAGGCGCCGCCTGCTGGCGTCCTACCGCTCCTAAGTGTGACAAAATCAGTATCAAATAGATATGCAGACAAATCACCAAATGTATCACTAGGAGTGGCATACTCTGTGAAATCTACCTGCTCAGATTTCCTCTTCAGGTTGTTCGGGTTAGGGCTCGATCTGGACAGGTATGACGGCCTTCCCTCTAACAATCTCCCGCACCTCTTGGCGGAACTCATCCATCTCCTGTCTGAAGATAGCCTGCTGGTCAGTAAGGAGGCAGGCTATGTCGTCTAAGGCGGGGTTCTCATAGGATGGCCCATGAGAACTTGATGGGTAGCCTCTCTGGTAGTGAGGCTGCTGCTGCTGCGGGTACTGCTGGTGAGAGGGGTATGACTAGGGATGATGCTGCTGCTGCTGAGGATGCTCTCGCCTCCAAGACTGTCCCTGCTGATGGGGACAAGAACCATACCGCTGTGATTGCTGCTGGGTATATACTGGGGGTTGCTGCTGCTGGTGATCTCTCTGATGGTTGTACTGGCCACCCTGTCCTGACGGTTGCTGCTGGGAGCTGGAACCTCCGGTCGACCAACAGAATCCAGGATGGTCTCGTCGGATACCGGGCTGGGGTCAGTCGTACCAAATCCCGTTGACATCCATCAACGGCTCTGACTCGTAAGGGACTGGCGGGAGTACTGCCAGAGGCTGATCCAGCTGGTATACCACCATCTGAGTGTCTGGGGATGGTGGTGCCTGGTAAGAAAGCTGCGGCTGCTGGTACGGCTCCACCCATACAAGGTGAACCTGTTTAGGATGCTGGTGGCTGGAGCGCTGGGACGAGCTGTCGGTGCTATTCAGATCGCCTCGTGCCTGAAGACGGGGCTGGGAAGCCGTCTGTGCCTCCTGGAGACACATGAGTTGTGTCTTCAGGTCACTCAGAGTCTGTGCCATCTGTTCCATCTGCGTGATACCCTGGCACTGCTTCTTCTCGATAATCTCCATCCGATCCAGCTTCTCGCTGATGATGCCCATGTCAGCGGCTGTGGACTCAGCTTGTGCTGCTGCCGCTGACGAACTGGATGGACCGGCGTCAACCGGTGCTATCCTCTGGTACTGCACAGTCTGTGGCTGGGGTCGTCCCTGTGTGTGGAGTCAGGTCTGGGACATCACCATATAGTTCTCTGCCATCTCCTCGTAGATGGCCCAGACCTGATCATGATCCTTGGCGAAATAGGACCCGCCACAAGAAGCATTCACCAGGCCCTGTAGCTCTAGTGTCAAACCGCTGAAGAAGCTCTGAACTAGGTTCGACTTCGAGATGTCATGGTGCGGGCATCTATCTGTCAACTCTCTGAACCTCTCCCATGCCTCATGGAATTGCTCATTGGGGAGCATGGAGAAGTTACTGATCAGGGCCCTCGCGGCATTCGTCCGCCCGAGTGGGTAGTACTTGTTCAAGTACTCGATGCGGAGCTGCTCCCAAGTGTAGACAAACTTCCCCAGATGCTTCAGCCAGGTGGCTGCTCTGTCGGCTAGTGAGAATGGGAAGGCAATCATGCAAATGGTATCATCGTCCACCTGACGATCTAGGACAATGCTGCATATCATCTCAAACTCCTGAAGGTGGAGATGGGGCTCCTCAGTAGCCAGCCCATGGAACCGCGGGAGGAGCTGCAAAGTGTTCGGGGGGAACTTGAAGTCCCCCATAATGGCTGGAAGTACCACCCAATGGTGCGTCAAAGTCGATCCGGGGTTGTGCAACTCCCGCATCGGTCTCGAAGGTCCTGCTGCTGCTGCGGCTACTGCTGCACCACCGGGTCTGTCCTCATGCTGCTCGCGGTCGGCTCTCATCTGCTCCATCTCGTGCCTCATCTCTATCATGAATGCTCCCTGATCCCTCAACTGCTGTTGAACTGAGTCAAGGGAGGCGATCAGGGTGGAGTTGATCGCACCCTGGTCCAAGACGAATGTTTGCTCTCCTCGGGGACCTCCGGGGCGATCCTCGCTGCTGCTGGCCATGGTCTCTGTAAAGGCAAAAGACCCAAACTCAGGTGCCGATAATTCAGGCTGCTGTCTCTCATCTGGCTCAGACATCTCAGGAATGGTAGAAGGGTGGTCGAGGGGGAACAGGGTGGAGTCGAACTCGGGTTCGGAGAGCGGGTCTGAGCTCTCACGAACCGACCTAGATGAGTGGGCTGGAGTGCTGAAAAGCAGTGCAGCCAGAGGCTGCCTAAGAGACCTCCTGCCCATCATCGTGATCTGGCGAGTCGGGCGGATGGGATCTGGAAGCAACAATGATCAGCAAGCAAACCCCTGATTCACCTACGCAACGCGAACTGAAGACCGTAAAGGTTCGGTCAATTATCTTGTCAATTTTATTAGGTGATCAAGTCAGGATAGCAGAGCGATTAACGTGACCTGTTAGGAATCCAATCCGCCAACAATATTGTCCCGTATAAAAGGCCGGTAGTCTGATCGGGGCTCAGATTTGGCTCTAGCCTAGTGTGCGGGTTGTTAGCAATGTGAGCCCCGGGCGAACCATTTCTACAATAAATATTATTGTAATGAATAAATTATCAATAAAAGTTATTGATCTTTTTTTACTCCCTTTCTGAGATTAATGAATGAATGCACTATAGGGTCCCTCTGTACAATAAGGGTTATGTACCATGGCCAACTTGATGATCATACAGCTGTTGATTCATTGGATGAATCATAGAGTCTGATGCTTGGATGAATATCTAAGGAGTTAGATAGAGGACTCATCAAGCATCATTAAATGATTATTAAGTGATGATCTCCAGCCTGAGTAGGAGATGGCAATCCTATCTCATATGGTTGATATCTGACTGACCTCTTGATGCAGGTCCTCTGCATGGGAATAGTGATTCGGAGGTGTCAGGTTAGTTGAGTCAATGGGTTGACCTAACGAGATCGAGATAACCGAAGACCTACGTTGAATACTGTCACAACATAGGCATGCATCCTATGACCGGAGACAGATGTATTGCTATATGTCTGAGTGTGTACATTTGGCAGACCAATAGGTTGATGACTTAACCAAGGTCTATACACCGGCGAGCTGGTGTGCATGTAAGGACATATGAGTAATACGATCTCTCAAAGGGATCATACATGTTTACTTATGAACCGGGAGACATGAGCTCACTCATGAGGTATTGGGACTGAACAAATTCCATGCATGGTCGTCGTGCTTTGGAAGCATGACATGAATTTGAAGGTAAGATATATGCTTTGTGAAAGCATATGATCTATACCAAGTCCCAGTGACCAAGATTGAGAAACTTAATGATCTAACCCTGAAGATGACAGCGTAAAAGTGATCTTTATCTTCAGGATGATCATAGGTCTTCCAGTATGTAGGATGTACAGGTATTAGGAATACCTGAGGGGTGATTTGATCATATACAATTGTATAACCATGACGCTTCCATTCCGAGGGAGTGATGAAATAGGTTTGGATTTTAGTGACTCCTCTCATTAGAGAAGTGACCTAATCTTAATCCATGAACTGGACATTGATCTGAATGAGATTCAAATGCAATGAGAAGATTAGGTCTACGGTCTTGATTTGATCAAGCATCAGTGGGAGGTCCATGGGATCTGAATTTGAGATATGATCTCAATATCCAAGTCACTATACGTGGAACAATACAATCACCATGTCCTTATCTCCAAGCATCTGCGGAGAGATTGCATTATTCTTGAAGAGTTCAAGAATAATTCCATAAGATCTAAGCAATGAAGAGATCATGATTAAATGTGATTTAATCATCTTAATGTATGAAGAAATTATCCAATATAATTAAATGTGATTTAATTATTATGGATAAGAATAATGTGGATAGAAATATCCAATTATTCATAATATATTATAAATGTGATTTATAATGTATAAGAGAGAGCTAATTATAATTTATATGTGTTGATTAATTATTATGTGTATTGGATACACATTGTGTAATTAATTGACAATGTAAATTATATGTTGTTTTGGGTTGTGAATATGATTCACAATTTTTTCCATGGCAAGATTGCAATATTCTTAAAGATAATTGTGAATTATTTTTGAAGAATAAAACCCAACAAATTTGTTGCAAATAAATAAGAGAGAAAATCAAGGAGATATGCAATCTCATGGGAATCCATGAGATTGCCTCCTTGGGCTCCCATAGTGGGCGGCACACCATTCCTGTATGGAATGGGTGGCCGTCCAACATGGAAGGTGCATGGAGATGAAATCTCCATGCACATTCTCTCCTTATTTGTTGGGTTGATTTAGGACTAAATTATATTTGATTTTTTCAAATGTATTTTAACCTAAATTTGTTGCTTTTGACAATAACAATCTTGGCCATTGGATTGACACAAATCAATCTCACCCATTGATTTTATGTGTCCCATGGATTGAGATCCATGGATCCCAAAACCCTATAAATAGAGAGGCATACTATGCTCTCTAATTACTTGCAATATTGGAGCTCTCTCTCCCTCACTTCATACACGCCAGCCCTCTGATAAACACCCCTCATCGTAGGTCTAAAGAGTATGTCTCACACAAGGTGGAGACAACCGATGTCGATGCGGCGACCCGCAATGAGGTGCATTTAATCAACAATTAACCCACAATCAAAGAATAAAACAATCAAGCTCAAAGGAAGTGTGAATTAATCTTTATTTATTCTACCATAAAATGTATAGGGAACAAGCATGTAGAGGTCGAACCACAGAGAGCAATACAAAAATGCATGAGCCTAGAGGTGCATATCAGTCATCCTTGTGTGTAAGTGGGTTTTTTTTTATAATTTTTATTTTGTTTTTATCTTTTATATTATCTTCTTTATATATATATGTATTTTTATATATTTTATAATTATATATTTATTTATTTAGTAAAGATATAAATATATATATAGAGGGAGATATATATATAAAGAGAGAGGGGAAAGAGTAATAGAATATATACATACATACATGCTTAAAACATATATAGATGTATTTTTTTTATGATTTTTAATATGTTTCTAATTTTTATGTTATTTTCTTGGGATTTTTGTAATTTTTATGTGTTTTAATTTCAAAAATGTCCTTAATATGGGACTAACTAAATAGGCCGAATGAAATTTGGGTTTTAAAAATATAAAATACTTTCAAAAATTACCCAAATTAATTTGAATATATTAATAATAATATATAGGTAATTATAAAAGAGAAATACATCTTTTTGGGGTTTTTAAATCATTTTTCTGATTTTTGTTGGAATTTTGGGGCTTTTTGATTTTTTTTTTAGTTTTCTTTTTCCAAATTTTTAGGGATTTTTGGACTGACACTAGCATAGGACGAAATACACCATAGGTAATTTTTTTGGAATTTTTAGGAAGGTTTTGATATTTTTTTTGGAATTTTATAATCTAGACAGTGAATAAAAGGCATGTTTTTGATTTTTAATAAATGCAAAAATGCACCAAAATGAGAAACTAAAAATATAGCGTGCAAATACAGCCAATCAGTAGCTTAAGTCCATTTTTCCAAGATTTTTTTGATTTAATATGAAGCACAAAATAAATAGACAAAGCCTTCAAAAATTAAATGGCCTGGCAGGGGTATTTTTGCAAATAAAATAGTTCACAGGGGCATCCATGCAAAAATCACAACAAAAATGCTCTTTAACTTTTATTTTCAGAGCCATTTAACAATTATAGGGACCCGGAGGGGCTTAGCTGCAAAACCTCACGCGCCTCACGTGGTTGTCGCACGTGAGGTGCGGAGGGACTAAAGTGCAAATATGAAAACATTGGGGGTCCGTATGCAAAATGCACATTTTATTTACAACGGTAACCTTTATTCTTGGCATTAAATAATAAATACAAAAAGCGAAGGGGTTGGATGTGAAATTTACCCCTAAACCAAGCGCTTCATCCTGCGGCGCTGGAGGCGCCACTTATCCACGTGGCATCCATCGGACGGCGGGTATCGGTTCGGCGATGAAGGGCCAGGATTAGACCCTCCTGGCTGATCTGACGGTGGTGGTACATCTTCATCGGACGGTTGGCGTTCAATCTGGGCCGCCCCTCTCGATCCAACGGTGCGGAAGGCACCTGGAAGAACTGGGAAGATGCTCGCCCCCGGCGAGCTTCGATCAGGGAGCTCGGGCTCCTCCGAGCACCTCCCGCGCATCTGAAGCTCTCTGATCGCAGCTGGGAGGCTTCCGCGTCGTCTGACGGTGGTTTCATGGCTCCTGGGGGTCCGAGTCGATGGGGCGAAGTCGGAGAAGAAAGGGCCCCCAGGAACCTCTTCCTGGTTCAATGCGAGCCTATTTGGGCTCGGTTCTTCGAAGTTCCTGCACAGGAAGAACCGCGGGCGAGAGAGCTTGCTCCTCGACCCGGGGTTTTGAAGCTGCAACGCAAAAATGAGGTGGGCGGAGGGGCTCCGGCGAACGGCGGAGGAGGAGCCCCGATTCGCCAAGACCTAGGGTCTTGGGTTGAACAAATGCGGGCGTTGGATGGAGAAGGCGACGAGGAACGAGTTGGGGTGCATCGAGCGGGCGGCAACAGTGAGATTCACAGTGAAGAAGTCGCCGGAGCGGAGCTCCGGCGAACTTCGAATTTTTGATTTCTATCTACGGTGATTAACTAACCACTAATCTAACTACTGGAATGAAATGCTAACATTGAAAGCTAACTAAAAACACATTAAAGGGCAGCTCTTATACCTGGGGGCCTCCAGGGAGCAGGGCGGACGCCGGAGCTCCGCCGCGTCAAAATCTCCTCCCTCCGGCCGAGTCACGGCGCTGGGTTGCTCCCCCTGTCACGAGGAACACTCCAGGAACGAGATCTAGGCTTTAGGTTGGAATAAAAATGGCCAAATTCGAGGAGGAAGGCGGAGCTTTTTATTTATAGACATTGACGAGTGGCCTTATTGACCGGCGATTATTGATTAAACCAATGAGTATCAGATTGATCTGATTAATCGGCGGGGGTCAGTGATGATTAGGGCATGTTTCTTGTGAAGGAAGCGAGGGTGATGGATGAAAGGGACGCCCAGAAAAAAGGCAAGAAAAGAGGGGAAAAGACGGGTTGCGTCAGGTCAGGCGGCTGGAGGCTGAGTTGACTGAGGTCAACGAAGGCCGGCTTGCGATTGGTCCACGCCAGCCGCTAAAGGACAAAATAGAAGACCTGATGGAAAATTGATTTATTTGACCCCCTAAATGATTTTATTAATTTTTTCTTATGAAATAAAAAATGTGTGTTATTTCATCTAGTATTTATTTATGATTTTTATTGAATTTTTCGAGGTGTTTCGTTGTAGTTTTATTTGGATAATATGTATATGTATGTATTTACATGTATTTTCATGTAATTTATTTTTAATTTGTTTATTTTCTTTTATTATTTTATTAGCTTATTTTATAAATTTATAATTTATTTTTGTGAATAAATAGGTATTTTTGTTTCATTTTTAAGAGTTTATTTTCATTTTTAAATAAATTTGTATATGTATATGTGAGTATACTTATAGGTATTTTACCTATATATTATATTCATTTATTTTATTTAGTGAATTTTATGTGTTTTTATTTCGGATTTGTATTTTTAATACTAGTATATAATATGTACATTATTATAAAAATATGGATGAATAAAAGAATTAAAATCCCTTTTTTATTTATATACATTAGGTAACATAGGTGTTTTGTCTATGTGTTTTATAGACTTATTTTTATTTTACAAATTCTTTTTGATTTTATTTTACTTTTATTATGTACCTGTATTATAGACGTTATTTACAAGATTCTAAAAATATGAATTTATAGAAATAATGAATATTGAATAAAATGAATATTTTAATCAGGCATTATGTACAAGAAGGGCCAAAAACCTAACTTCCACAGATGGACTCCAAAAATTATGAAACCAATTTTATAAAATAGTTTATGAAATGCTATATACAATTAAAGGTGAGTTTGGGTGATTTGGAGTTTTTATTTGCAAGATATTGGTCTGTGAAGTTGAGATTTTTGCTTTTTATTATGTGTATAAAATGTACACTGAAAATTATTTTTGCACAAACTCAATTTTGTATTTTTATTTACATTATTATCTGCAACTTTTATGTACAAAGTTTCTTTATTTGATGAATAAATAATTATGTACAAAATAGGTGTCAAAAATGCATAAATGAATGAATGGCTAAATGAGATGTTTATTGTATAATTGGCCCTTATCTCCCCCTACTTTATTCCTTGTCGACCAAGTCCATGCTGGCCTTGGTCTCGGGGTTAGGGTCATAAAATATTTGCAATATTTTATTCCTTTTTCTTTTCTTCCCTTTATTCTATAATTTTGGCATTAAAAACCTTATTTTATGTATAATTAGTACAATAAATAATAGATGCTAATATGAACAAATTAATGCTATTTACATGCATTTGCTGGGGTTTTTAAGGCCAAAATGATAGAATAAAGGTGATGAAATGGAGATTCATCACCCTCTCTCCCTCTCTTGTTGGTGGCCGTCCACCTTACCCTAGAGGAGGGAAACGTCGTCGCCATCGCCACCGCGCTGCCGCTTCGACGTTCTTCGGTTTCTCCGTCTTCTTGGTGTGCTACACCTACGAAGGAGACGTTAGATCTCGTGTGACGAGATCAGGAGCAACTACGCTTGGATCAACTTCTTGGATTGCGAGGACAATGCGGTTCATCCCCGCGCTCGCAAGCAGTCTCGCCGACGATCGGACTTGAGACAGGAGGTCTCTTCTCTTAGAGACTCGATCAACCACGCTTCAAGAGGTATTGCATTATACTTGTTGTGGTTATAGATGAAACGATCTGAGAATGGTTCTCGGATCATGTGGTTTCATCGAATAAAATTTTTTAAATTCCGCTGCACCGAACAACCAGTGCGACTAGTCGTTCTTCGTCGTATCTGATACGACGATCACGCTTCCGTGATGCGCTTGAGGATAATTTCCATATCCTTCACGGGTCACTCTCTCCCGCAAGCAAACCAGACAAGGAGGGGGTTGCTCTCCCCAAGATAAATTTTTAGGTGTGGTGTCTTTTAGGGTCAAATAGAGTTAGCAGACTCAAATTTTATGATTAAAATTTTTAGGTATTTTTCAAATAATCAAACAAATCACCTAACGAATTTTTCAGTTCTCCTGGTTATTAAGTCCAAAAACGGGGGGAGAAGTCGAAAAAGCCGATGCGCGAAAATCAATGATGCATGCGGAGTAAGAAATGCGTACCTAACTCTAGCAGTCTACATGCAAAATGATCCGCGCAGAATTTAAAGACTGAAATAAAACTACCTAAATGATGCAGGCGGAAATCCGAGCCCTAAGCAAGCAGTTCTACTCGAAAGAACGACTAGTCAACCACCAACTTCTAATCCAAGAGTCCGGTCTAGGTCCACACCACTTCTTCTCGACAAATCGAGTTCAGGAGTAGCGCTTGACAGGGTGGGCTCGCGGCGCGTAGGTTCGAAGGTGGGATCGACTATTTTATTAGATTTTTATTATTGGTCCAATTAACCGATCTATAGGTACAAGCAAATTTATTAGGGTGTGTGGACCTACTTATTTACGTCACAGTCAAGAAAAAATACTAAGATTAGGGGTTGAAAATCTGCGAGAATCAGAAAGGTATGAAATAAACGGTAGAAAGCCGCGATAAAAGCCGGAAAACCGCTAAAAAGCCGAGGGGTCCCCCGAGCACATCGGTGCTCGGCGAAACGGACCCCGGGAGTCTAAGTGTCCTGATGAGTGTCCTGTCCCTATTTTATTACAATAATAGTTCAAATAAGCTGGAAATAAAACCTAAACTAATCTAATCTAATCCGCGGCTATTCTGGCGGCTCCCGCACTCCTGCTCGCTCCTCGCGTCCTCCTGCGGCTCTGTAGAGAAGAGAGCCGCCTCCGACTCCGCGGTTGCTCGGCTTCCGAAGAAAGCTGCCTCGGTCCTTGGGCCCTCACAAAAAAGCAAATAAAAGTGATCAGAGCAGATTATTATATAAACAAGTCAGAAAATATATAAAAAAATCTATACAGAAAACCGCGAAAAAGAAAGCCGCGAAAATCAAATGCGACTACTAAGCCGTGCTCCCCGGCAACGGCCCCATTCTGATGAGCTACCGAATGACTAAGGTAAAGGAATCACTAAGGTCGTTGCGACCTCAGTCACTCGGGACTCAAAGCTCAACAAGAAACAAAAATCGGACCACCAGATAAAGATAGAAACACGAGAAAATCGAATAGCAGTCCTAGCTATGGGATTAGCCTGGTATAGCACCCAGGGTCGGACTCAGGGAGCACGAATTGGCCTTGCGGCCTACGAAGTAGTCTAAAATGAATAAAATTATAAACAAGTATTTTTTGGTGGTTTTTAATATTTTATATATTTTTTTGGATTTTTAATTATAAAGAAAAATGATAAAAAGGTGAAAACAAGCACAAACAACAATTTATTTAACTACTCTAAAAAGCTCCAAAAATTCAAACAAAAATATTTTTATGTTCTTTATTTTTTTCTGTTTTTGGTGAATTTTTCATAATTTTATGATTTTTAGGGAATTTTCTACAAATAAAAGAAGGAAGAAAAACAATGCTACTGTCCAGCCAGGCTTCAAAGACCACTTAAAAATATCAAATGGTCTTTTCACGGCCTGAAGTAATTTTTATGAAAAATAGAATCAATAAGGAAAATTCAGAAGAAGAGTTTATTGTTTTGGAATTTTCTATAATGTTTTAGAATTTTTATGAGTTTTAAGGGTTTTTTAAATTTTTAGGGTTTTTATATATCCAAAAATGACCAAAATTGGTAAAAAAATCAAGGACACAAAAGTTAACAACTCCTAATTTTTTTGGAATTTTTAAAGTGGTTTTTGTATTTTTTATGAATTTTCAATCTGAACAGGCAGAAAAAATGGATGTTTTGAATTTTTAAAAATAATAAAAGGGCTAAAAATGTACCCAAAAATTAGTGAAAATTCTACACAGTGGCAGGAGCCACGTTCAAATTTTCACTCAATTTGGATGAAAATTGATATTTTATTAAATCCAACAAAGAGGGCACTGTGCACAGGGACCCAAATGCAAAGAAAATAAGTTCCAACGGCTAAAATGTAACAAATACAAGGAACTGGGGGTCCCTCGTGCAAAATTTCCAAGTTCTCACGCGCAAAGCACGTGACCTGGGGCTCGGAGGGACCTATGTACAATAAAAAATACTTCCCAGGACTTATATAGCAACATGTGCTAAAAGTACGAGGAGGAAATTGCAAATGTCCAAGAAATTGAGCACATGTTCAATAAAACCACGCACAGGGTATGGATGCAAATAATGAAAACTAAATTTCATTCCTTAACTCCTTAAAACAATAGCCCAAACATTGCAACTTCACCACAAAAGTCACGTGACGATGCACGTGTTCCACGTAGACAGGGGTACAAATGCAAATAAAACAAGCACGAGGTCCTAAATGCAAAATATCAGAATAAAAAAGAACTGGACTAAATATTTATAGGACTAGAATGTAAATGACAAACTAAGAGGGGCCTAAGAGTTATTTACCCCTTATTATAATCCGTGGGCTGGAGTGGCGCCACGTGGTGGATCCAACGGCTGAAGGGCGTCGCTCCTCAATGAAGGGCCTCGGCGATGATCGGACGGTGGAGGGCTCGCCACGTGGATGATCGGACGTCTTCGGATGGGGCTCGCCTCTCCTCTGGGACAGACAGTGAAGAAGGCGTCGCGTGCGATCGGACGTTGCTGGTATCGGGGCGCTCTTCATATAAGTGAACGGTCCAGATCAAATCTTGGCCTCCGGGGGGGTGAACGGACGGCAGGGGGGTCTCCTGAAGAACTCCTCGTGGCGAACTTCGCCGGAGGAATGCTGGTGCGCTGGACCTCCTCGGGGGGCTGCTGATGGGTGGAAAAGGTTTGCCAAAGCCTCCCGTGTGTGAAGGACCCCTCCGATGACGCCAAAGAGCTCCGAGGAGCCCGGGCGACAACGACGGAGCTGGGCTCCTGTGCCTGAAGCTGAGGTCCTTAGATGGACCTGCCTTGGACCTGAAAAGTACACAAAACACTCCTGGGTCGAGGGCAAAATGCCTCGACCCGGTTAGGGGCGAGGTGGGTGACTGATGCGTCGGGGCGAAGGAACTCCGGCGATGCGACGGTGAAGGAATTCGACTCCCAGTTCCGGGGCGAACTAGGTTGAATGGATGGGTGAAGAACGTGCAGGGGAGAAAGGCGGAGGTGATGGTCGTGTTGATCGATGGAATAGGTGGACGGAATGATGGAATCGATAATCGACGGTGAGATATGAAATTGGGCGAAAACGGAAATTAGAAAAATCTAGAAAGGATTAGGCTTACTGGATGATCGAGGTCGACTGGGAATGAACTCCTGGAGCTCCTGGTCCTTGCCTCGAGGGTCGTCGATGCCCGAGGCTCGAGCGCTACTCCTGGGCGGCGCACGGCGACGCTAGGCTGCCTGATCAGTGGCCGGGGCACCTCCTCCTCACTGCGACACCACCAGCCGCTAGCTGTCACTCAGGCGAAGGTAGTGGAGATCCTGAGATGGAAAGGCGGAGCCAAAGATAGCTGGAATCGTGCGGCGGAGCTGAGACTAAATAGCCCTAGGGGTCCGAGAAGAGGGGTCGGGCATCGAAATCGGAGCTCGGACCCCGAGGGAAAACCACCGGGCGTGGATCTCGGTTGATTCCTCTTTAATCAGGACCCGAGGTTTAGTGATTTGGGACTCGGATCTGGTTTGGATAAATGGGAGAAATCGGGTTGGTAACTCAGATCCGCGGTTTGGTGGTCCAAGGGGGGGAGTTGACTGGGGGTCAACATCCCCCCGTGGTCCAATGGGATGCGTCCACGTCATAAATATTTGGAAATTCAATATAAAATAGTAAATGGCCGATTTTGAAAAAAGTTAAAACATGAAAAATGTTTATTTATTTATAAACTATTTTTTGTGATTTTATTTATTTTTTTGAAATATAAATAATGTATTTACAAAATAATATTATTATATACATGTATATACATATGTATTTTTTTATTTTTGATTTTTAATTATTTATTTTTATAAAATTATTCCAATTTTATATTTTATTTATTTATAATATAAAATTTGGAATAATATGGTATTTTCATTTTATTTTTTATTATTTATTTACAAGGGTTAAAGAAATACTTTTATTTATATACATGTATGGTATATATATACAATGTGGCATTTTGATTTTTATTTTTATTTATTTTTATTTTTGTTTTATTTTTGTGATTTTTATTTTATTTATTTACATTATGGAATAAGGAATATGTACAAGTTTTCATGGATTTTTATTTATTTATTTACAAGGTGAAATAAATACATATGTGGTTTTATGTACATGATGTATATATAATGATGAGGGTATTTTTAATTATTTTTAATTTTGTTTTTTTCTCATTTTTATTTTAATTTTATATTTACAAATATATACATATTTATACAAATGCCTTTTTATTTTATTTAGAGGAAAATATTTATTTATTTCTTTACAGGTATATATACACATATATGAGCTTCCTATCTCTCTCTACTTGGATTTTTATGCGGTCAGGCCCATGCTGAGCCCTCCCTTGGTATTAGGTTGCTAAATATTTATTCTAAATATCTCCCTCTTTTTCTTTATTTCTTTATTCTTTAATTTATGCACAAAAACATGCTAAAATGCATATTTACATAATGCACGCTTTTGACAATTATCGTTATTTACAGGAATATACATGTGTTTTGCATGGGATTTGTAACTAAAATAAAAGAATAAAGAGTGATCAATGGGTATTCATCAGTAACTCAACATGGTGTAAATACCCCTCTTTGTGTAAATATTTTATTTTCTAAACATAAAAATATTTATGTGTTCCCTTTATTTTGTATATATTTCCAAAAATAAAATAAAAATGAGAAAAATAAAAATAAAAATAAAAATAAATAATTTCTCTATCCTCAGTTTACAAATACCATGTATATATAAATAAAAGATGTATTTATGTCACCCTTGTAAATACTTAATAAAAATCAAATAAAAATCTTTTTATATTCCATATTTTATGGTGCAAATAAATAAAATATAAATTGGAATATTTATATATAAATAAAATATTAAAAATAAAATTCAAAAATACATAAGTATACATACTTGTATATAATAATAATATATTGTAAATACACAATTTATTTTTTCAAAAATAAATAAAAATCACTAAAAAATACTTTGAAAAATAATAAACATTTTTCATGTTGAAAATATTTTGAAATAAAATCTTTTTCTATTTTATTCTGAATTTCCAAATAATTTCCCAATGGAATTTTTCCATTGGTCCGCGGGGGATTGTTGATCCCCGGTCAACTCTCCCCCTGGACCACTTGGAACCCGGATCCAGGCACCGTCCCGATTTTCTCCCATTTTTATGGTGCGATCCGACTATCATCAACCTAAAACCCCGGGCTCCGAATATCGATGATTGATCCACGATCCACGCCCGGCGATCTTCCTAGGGATCCGTGTTCTTCAATTGCCTACCCGACGCCATTTCTACCGGATCTCCACCTATATATATCTCAGCTCCGCCACACCATTTAACTCGATCTTTAGCCTTCCCCCTCGCCTCCGATGATCTCCTCTTCATTACCTGAGTGCGGGAGAGTCGAAGAGAGGACCGAGAAGCCCGGAACCACTGATCCGGCAGCCACACCGTCGTGCTCCGCCACCAGGCGAGCTGGAGCCTCTGGTCCCGTCGAACCATCGAGGCGACGACCCCGGAGGTCCCCGATCTCCATCCTAGACGACCTCAGCCATCCTTTAGGTCAGATGCTCTCTAGTTTCTTATAATTTTAGATTTTTCAACCTTGCGCCGCCGGTCTTCGCCGGCCAACCCACTCCCCCCCCCCGACCTTCCATTTAGCCATCCGACTGCACTAGCATCTTTGCCAGACCTCTCTCCACCTTCTCCGCCCAGCCATCCCCCCTTACTCACCCCGGAGCAGGACCTTCGCTTTCCTCTGCCGTCGCTTCGCCGGAGGGCGTCGCCCCGACTCGCCGACACATCCTCTTCGCACGTAACAGGGTCGAGGCACTTTGACCTCGACCCCTTTTTCTTCCTGTGCAGGTTAGAACGTCCTCGAACCTCATCTGGAGGTTAGGATTTCAGAGCACAAGTGCTCCAGGTCTTCATCGTCGCCGGAGCTCTACAGACGTTCCCGGCCTCATAGGAGCTATCCACCAGCTGCGGACGACTTCGACCATCATTTCTTCTCTCAGAGCAGCTCCGAAGGAGGTCTTCAGTACGCGTATTGGGACGTCGAAACTCGCTGGCGACCTGTTCTTGGAGGATCTCCAACCACCGTCCGATCGAGCTCCAGGTCCAGTTTTGATCTTGGCCATCCGTTCGCGAGAGCCCTCCACCGTTAGATCCATCTGAGGGTTGCATCTGGAGCGTTGATCAAGCCCAAGGGACGTCATTAGCTCTCAGCCATCCGATCTTCCACGTGGCGTCGCCTTCTGCCGTTGATCATTAATAGCGACGGTAATTTGCACTTAGACCCTCCTCAGTTTTTATATTTCAGTTTAGTCTTGTAAATATTTTTAGTCGTTGTTTTTAATTTGGAACATTTGTACCTTGGACCATGTGCTTACTTTATTTGCTATTTAGTCCCTGTATGTGTGGAACATGTTCCTCGATACGTGAGTTTGTGGGACTTTTGCATATTTTATCCTGTACTTGTGGGGTGTTACTATTTGGTATTTTATAAATAGGAATTACAAAAAACCCCTCCGTGCCTGAATCGCGTGCTGAACTCGTGTGTTGTGGAATTTTTGCATTATTGGCCCCGTGGTTTTTATAGGTGCTATCTATTTGGTCCCAGAACTAAGTTTCTTTGCACATAAATCCTTGTGCGTTGTGGCTTTTGTATTTGTTGAATAAAATACCAAATAAAATCCAAATCTAGTGAAATTTGGACACGTGGTCCTGCCACTGTGTAAAATTTCACTAAATTTTTGGGATATTTTTGTTGCTTTTTACTATTTTTAAAAAAAATCAAAACCTTAATTTTTATTACTATTTGAAATAGAAAATCAACTAAAAATATAAAAACTTTTCTAAAAATTCTAAACAAATTAGGAATTGTGTGTTTTGTTGTTGTTGAGTTTCTATCCAATTTTGTGTCTTTTGGATTTACAAAACTCTTAAAAATCATAAAACCCTAAAAATCTTATAAAAATTCTTAAAAATTCTATAAAATTCAAAAAATGCAAACTCTTTTTCTGTAGCTTAGTTTTTATATCTAGTTTTCATAAAAAATTATCTTCAGATTTTTAGAGGCTAATTAGATATTTTTAATTAGCCTTTCAAGTCTTGCTGCACATTGATTCATTGTTTTTCCTTTTCTTGATTTATAAAATCAACTAAAAATCAGAAAATCGTGAGAAAATTATCAAAAAAAACTTAAAAACATAAAAAACACAAAAACAATTTTATTTGAATTTTCTAAGCATTTTTGAGTGTTTCATAAGTTGTTGAATTTGCTCTTTTTATCCTTTCTCTTATATTTCCTTTATAATTAAAAACACAAAAAATTAAAAATACATAAAATTCACCAAAAATATTTTATCTTTCTATTTTATCTTTTTGACTACTTCGTAGGCCGATCCGGCCAGTCCGTGCTCCTTGAGTTTGACCCTGGTCCCTATACCAGGTTAAATAAATAGCGAAGACCGCTATTCGTGTTTTATCGATTCATCTTTGATTGGTGGTCTCTTTTCTTGTTGACCGAGTCTCTGAGATCCGGGTCGCAACGACCCGTGTTTTTATACCTTCACCCGGGTCTTGGATTACGATTTTCTCGGTCATCAGCAACTGATAATTAAAGAATATATTCACACAAAAGCGACCTATAAAAGCTCTTGAAACAATAGAGAAGAAGGTAAAGAAGACGAAAAAGTAAGTGTGGAAGGAGTTGGGAGATCTCATGAATAGTATAATACAATTGTTCGTAGCAGATAACACTCTTCGTGAAGTCATCATCTTGGATGATTCAACCAAGGTATGAAAGAAGCCTGAGGGACGATACAAGGCCAAATCTCCAATAAATAGGTTATTACTAAAAAAGTATATGGTCTAAATAACTAGGCAAATCGGGAGGCGCAAATGGATGAATTTAACAACATTCTGACTGACGTGCTCACACTTAAGGAGAAGAAAAAGAAATGAGACTCACTTTCAAGGAGGAGTACAAGATGTTGATTTTGTTGAGTTCTCTTCCATCTTCCTAAGATCATGTTATAACAATGTTACTCTATGAAAAGGAGGTAATATATTTGGAAGATAATTAGTTTACTCATTATAAATGCAACTCGACAGAAGTCGATTGATGAGGCAACAAACAATGAAGGACATGCATTGGTAACAAAAGTAGATGTTCTTGATTGCGGGAGGTTAGGTTCAGAAGTCGATTCATGTCACATGGTATAATTAGATGCTTCTATTATTATAAGGAGGGTCCAATTAGATGTTCAAATCGAATGTTCTCATCTAGACAACAATTTAGTGCATTCCATCAACTAAAGATGGCATTGTCAAGATGACAGGTGGAGAGGCTAGCCATGTCAAGGAAGTTGGATCAGTGCAATTCCGCATGTTTGATGTAGCAATACAATTATGATAGGTATCAGACTTGTTCTACAATTACGAAGAATCTAATTTCACTAGAACGATCAAGTATGAGGACATCGAATCATCATCAGGGGGTAGGTTCTCAGAGGGAGCAAGGGAACATGAGTGATGATGTGAAGAATGAGGATGTTGAATAGGGTGTACAAGCTCGAGGAAGCACTACAAGAAGCAAAACCTAAGGCAGTGAATAACTTGAATATTCATTGCCATATCTTCTGCGGTTAAAGATATAACAACATATATTATTCGTTGTCAAATCATCTTTTGTACTTGTAATTGGCAATGAATGTCAAATTCATTATTAAAGGTCCATATAATGATGATTTTTTCGTTGAATTGTTCCTCAAAATTCACACTAATCATTGCCAAATTTAGCAACAACTAAAAAAAGTCAACAAATGATCGTTGTTATATGATTCTTTGCAAGGAATATAACAGTGAGTATCATTATTCGTTACGGATTTAAAGAAATGAGCAACGAATAATATTCATTGTTATATATTTAACTACGGAAGATATGCCAATGGATATTAAATTATTCAATGCCTTAGGTCACTTTAAGGAAGGATCACGAGAAGTGATGGCGATTTGGTTTTTCCCAAGATGAGTAGTACAAGAAAAAAGCATAAGGTTATCGACATCTTTTGCTGCAAAAGCGCACAATAAAGAGAAGCGAGCGTGATTCGCTTTGCTAGATCACGATGGCACAATCTCTAATCATGAGAGATCTTGGTGCCAACATTAGAAGACACAACAGTAATTTTTGCAGGGGAGATCGGAATGAGGCATGCCTAGATCAACTAATGACAGGTGCGACACCTAGAGGTGATGAGTTGTGCTAGAGACTTGTAGATGACAAGGACAGACTATTGCATGATCAAGATGACATGGGGATCATATAAGAATTCATCTCAAGGAGAGATTGTTAGAAGTATGAATTAAATTAGGGTCAAGAATCTTAAAGGGATTGGAATGAGTCTTTATGGAATATGACTAGGACTTTGTATTTGGGATATCGAAAAACCAACCCTAACCTGATATCTCTTAAAGAAGAAACTATCGTCATTGTGTCGGTCGGGTTGTTTTTACAGAAAATTTATTTATTTTTATTTATACTCCAAAAATAGATATGTATAGTGTCAAGTGTGGGAGTGTCAAACTCTTGAGGCAAATTGTTAAAAACTAAGGTAAATTGAGTTTAATAGGTTTTCTAATTTTATTTCTTTTTAAGTATTTTTTTTTGGATTTCTAGTGAATTTTATGAATTTTATATTTTTAATGGTTTTAAAGTACCTATGTAAAGATATATGTATATTTTTTGAATTTTATATTTTGGTTTTAATTTTTGTGGTTTTTATTGTGTTTTAAGTATTTTATTATTTTTGTGAATTTTTAGGAGTTTTAATATTTTTATTAATTTTGAATTATTTTAAGTTGAAAAATAAGATTTTTATTAAAAACTATGAGGTATTTTGAATTTTAAAAATATAAAACAAAATGAAAATATTTTTATTTTATTTTTATTAGAAAGTAGGGGAACATAAGTTCAAAACGATATATTGTGCGCATTTTTGTGAATTTTTTAGCATTAGTTATGAATTTTTAAAGTTTAATGTATTTTGTATTTGTTATTGGTTTTATTATATTTTTTGTATTACTTTATTATGTAAATATAGTAAAATATACTATATATATTTTTGTAGGAATTTGAAATATGTTTAATATTTTTATGTTTATAACTTTGTGTATATTTGTATTTTTAAAAGATTTATTAAAAATAGAAAATATTTTTATTTTTGAAAACTAATTTTTTACTGTATAGTAGATGTATATAGTATAGTACTATGTATTTTTAGGTATTTTTTAATATTTTTATTGTAATTTAGTTAATACCTGTTTAATATGTATATATTATGTATGGTATTAATATATCATTTATAGGGATATGTGCATAATTAACATAAAATATATGGGGTTAGATTGATAATATGCAGAAATTCAAGGATGTAAGCGCAAAAGGTTCAGAGCACACATGGTATCTCACGTGTAGTTCGCGTGATACTTCAGCTACTTGGACCTGGTTGTGAATACTTAAAGGTTCAGGGGTGTATGCAATTTTTGCCCAAATTATCCAATGGGCGCACATGCGAGGCACATACACTGCTTAAAGCTAAAGGCGGTGAGTAGTATGAAACAGTCTAGATCATTGGATGCGGATCCAACAGATATAAATGGTGCTCGAATTAATGGTCAAAACTCATTGCTCTTCGACGATCAGATGATATTTGTGCTCCTTGTTCTTCCCAATTGTTGTTGAAGCACTCCATGTGACGGTCTCTGTGAGCGGATGTCTTCATTCTCGAATCTGATGCGAATTTTCAGCGGTGTTGTGCTTCACAACGGAGTTTCTCGATGATCAGATGAATCGATGGCGATGAGAGGTGGAGCTCATATCTCACAAGGTTCCACTTCAAGTGGTGTTGTTCAAAGTAGGTTCTAGGAGCTTCGCTTATGGAAATTTAGATGGTATCGAGGGATCGAAGGTTGTTCAGTTGCACTCCTCGAAGTCAGGTGGATCTCCAAGTGGTGTTGAGCTTATGTTGGCTTCTAGATGTTCCCTGATGGAGATTCAGATCTGAGATGGTGATGCTTTGAGACCCCAAGCGATGGTCGGCATGTTCCTATGCTATCGAATGGATGAATCCGATGGAAGTCCAATCTTAAATCCTGCAGACTGTTCCGTGATAGAAGATGCTCGTTGATATATCGATCTCAGCAGCTTGTATGTCGATTTTTTGGAACATGCACCTGCAATTACAGATAAGGCTCGAGGATGCTATCCTCAACCTGAATGTTACATGCATAGACAAAGGACATGGATGGTTGATCCCAAGCGTAATGAGGAAAGGGATCTAGGATCACATTCGAGTTGATCTGAGATGGGTAGGTGATGGACGAAAGAGGATAAACATAATGGTTGTTGTGGTGATGAAAAATTGGGATTTGGTGTCGGAAAAAATGGAGTCAATGACGATATCAATCTCGGATTTGGAATCAGAAATTGAAGGAGGATGACGAGATTTGAGAAGAGAAGAGATAGATTGTGAGGAGAAAGGAATCAAGAAAGAATTCTAAAATGGAGGATGAAGTGAATGTAGTCGCCAATGGAAAGCGGAGCTCCGTGGTTGTAGCCTACACCTCACTGGAAGAGGCTTGACGCAGAGGAGCTAAGCTCGACTCTAGCGAGACGTCGTCGTAGCTTCTCCTTCTCTCTCGCTCGATGCACGACAAAGATCTCTGTCACAAGTATCTCTCTTGTGAAGCTCACAAAGGAATATGGTTACACTAATGGCGGATCTGCTCATCAGAGGGGAAGGTTAGGGATATTTGTAGGGGAGATTCCTTGAAGGTCAAGCCAAAAGGGTCTGGTGACCGACGACAAGTCTGGCAACCGCGAGGTTGTTAGCCTACATGCCTAATGGCTGATGGTTGTGGTGATTGGCGATCGGAAGAAGGAAGGAGAAAGAGTAGAGGGTTGACGGTTTCTAGGGAAGAAGGAGGCATTGTGCCTGATGCACGCGTGCAGGAGGGAAAATAAATTTAAAAAATAAATTAATAATAATTATTTTTAAATACTTAATGACTAATTAGTTAAATAATTATCTTAAATTAGTTATTTAGAAGTATTTAATTATATAATTAGACACATAATCAAATAATTTAAATAATTAATATATAATTAAATATATAATTTATTAAATAACTTTATTGTATAATAAATAATATTAAATAAATAAATAAGTATAAATAAGTATACATATAAATATATAAATATAAAAAATTTTATTTTATTTAATAATAAAATATTGATAAAGTATATAAATTTGATAAAATTAGGTACATTATGCCACATATACCAATATAATCACAAAGCCTACCTTTTCACATTTTATCTCTGATTTTAGCAAAATCGTTGTCATTTCATAGATGATTCAATAAAACAAACTTTAAAAGTGACTACGCCTATTTCGAAGTCCATATGGCTGAGTTATGAGGTCCGAAAAATTTATATCACGACTTCGTGGCTTCGAGATTTATTGGCATTTATACTTAAGTCATATTTTTATATTTTTATATTGAATTTATAAACATGCTAGAAAAATAAATAAGTAAAACAGAGTTAAAAATAACTAATTAGAAACTGAGGAATTTTTCTATATATATATATATATAATACATACAGACAACTTGATCGAAACAACAAAACTCACTCGTTTTATTCTAATATTTTTTAAAATATTTTTAATAAATAGTATTAGTTATAAATGAAGTTTAGAAGTGAGTTTGGTCAATTTGGAGTTCTCTATAAATAGTTATGAACCTTGGAAGTTGGCTTTTACGACTTATCAGTTCATCATAATTAATTATTTTATATGAAATAAATTTTCTGATATTTTTTTATAAAATAATATATATTTTTATGAATAACTTTTGTGAAAAAAAGAATTTGATTTGAAATTTTCTTGATGATAAATAAAATAAGTGAAATGTTTACAATGTGAAAATTTTTAGATATATTTTTGTGATCTATATTTTCTAATATTTTTTATACATTAAGATTCTTATCTCCTCCTACTTATTTATTTTGTCAACCACAAAGAGAGGAACTAACGAGAGAGATATAATGAACGATATGAAAAGAGGGAGCCAAGGAATATAGATAATTGCACATGTTCTTCTTCTTAGTGAATTTTCTTCTTTAGTGATCGTAAAAGATGACTGACCATCAACACATCATGTTGTCTTATTCTTCACTTGCTCCCGTAATGGTGGCTGACTAAAATCGAAATTTAATCTGCAACAACCAGTATCAAAACTTATTAGACGATATCAACCGGTTCCCAACAAATTAATGCTTAATAAGGAATAGCCAACATTCTCAGTATAAAGTCATGCAGTCTAGCTCGATATACTTGTATATTTCCTCGATATATATATATATATATATATATATAATATTAACCTTGATGATATTAAATCTTAAGTACTTATAAAAAAGTATGATATATGTTGGGATTAAATGAATAATCATTTGAATTAAGCGGTTTGGGGGAAATTGCATAATATATTTTAGATAATAGATGTGTATTTTGAAATTCACGTGGGAGATCAGTACCATATCCAGGAGTTTCAAAACTTTGAGTCGCTAATAGAAGTAGTGGTGTCTCTCGAACCTACGTGAGGAATGGTGGAGAGAGGTTGTATTTGATTATTCGAATTGGTCAGACTATCAGCTCACGGAAATGCATGCCTCGTCGAGTTGGTCCATGTTATTTAGCCATAGTTATTCCTTTTTATTGGCAGGCTCAATCAAGTTAGGAAAGATGTTGATTCTGTTATTTGATTACACCTACTGACTTGCCTTATTCGTCTCGTGTTTGCATGATTAGAGCCATGAGAAAGAGAATGTAACGGTGATGACATCGTAAATAAATAACATGTTGATATACCTTGAATTCGAACGATCTACCTTGTTGGATTCAGTTGGAGAATGATCGTATGCACCTCCTCTTGTCGTATCATGCTCCGATAAGATGTGGGTCTTGTTGTATCATGGATCCGTCTATACCGGACTAGTATATAAACTCCCTCGTGCTATGGTTGTCTGTATTATCTTTACTTTTCTTCTTCTCAATACAGTGAAAAGTACCGATCATCGCCGCCCAAGGATGTAAATTAGTTACATGTGAACATTATAAATCCATGTGTCTCTATTCTTGCGTGATTGTTCGTATTTGTGCATCCTTTCTCTATTTGCAACATCAGTCATGATGCCAGACAAATAAATAACCTCCTCAAATTTTACTCTTTTCTCCATTGTGTTCATGCAACAAACCTCAACTGCTATCATCCTCACATTATCTGAGTTAATTGCAAATAAGACCATATGTATGATCAGAGTGCACGGCTAAAGGGACTGGATTTTGTCATAATAAGAAGTCCACCACACCATAATATATACTAGTATAACATCAAAGGAGATCCAATTTCATGGGCACATCAATCTTATCATGTTTTAATTGTTGGAGCAGCGGAAGATTTGTAGTAGATAAGAAGCAAATTAAAAAGAGAGAATATGGATCAATGCTCAAGGTAGATGTGAACTCAAGAACTTCTTTTCATTAAAACTTGAACTTACGTACAACACTTGAACCTTTACAAGAAGAGGACTTACAATGTTTACAACAAAATAAGAATCACTCACAACACTTGGAAGGAGGAGGAGAAGAAACCGAGGGTGGGAAAAAGGAAAATAAGAAAAAAGGTGGGATTTTGGTATTGTTCTTCCAACTATGGATTCCGAGCTATGGATCTCGTGTCTCGCAGCTGCTAAGAGTCAGTACTCCTTGCAGCAGCAGCAACGCCACCACATCTCCCCATCAGATCGGTTGAGCATGGAGGATTAATAGGTGGAAAAAAAAGGAAAATGCTTCAACAAAGATGTAAGGATGGTTATGACTCTGATACCAAACTTTTGAAGAATCGGAAGATTGGAGGTGGAAAAGAAGTAAATTAAAAAGAAAGAATATAGATCAATGTTCAAGGTAGATATGAACTCAAAAACTTCTTTTCATTAAAACTTGAACTTGCATACATCACTTGAACCTTTACAAGAAGGACTTACAATGTTTACAATAAAGGAATAAGTACTTACAATACTTGGAAAGAGGAGGACACTTGAGAGACTCTTACGACAGTAATGGACTTCTTGTTATTGTTGTATGAAATGAGGACCTCTTTGAAGGTATTTATAGGCCCCCAAAAGGGTGGAGATATTTTGGAAGAGTGATCTAGAATCCTCTTCTATGCTTATCCTTTAATACAAAATATCTAGATATTTTGGTGGAGGTGGATAAATATGTAGATATTTTCTCCACCTCTTTCTTTTATAAAATATTCTCCTAAGTACATATCTTCATTAAGATTCTCTATATGTTGGTGGAAGATATAGACCGACATATCTTCATATGGGTGGAAGATTGTAGACCCATGTGTAAAAGAGCCCATTGCAATAATACTTCACGGGAAAATTACAAATTATATTTTCAACATTAATGTTATTCTCTTAATTTTGTTCTCAATACTTCACCAAATTTTTATTTTATGAATGCATACTATGGAGAAGATAAAATTTGTGTATATGATAAATGTTGTTTACATTGATGCTATTCAATCATGACTTAATTACCATGATATATATTGCAAATTATTATTTTACATATATACAAACACTCACAATTAATACGCACACAAACTCCCATGCATTGAAGCACATATCCAAATGTGTATGTACATTTATTTATTTATTTATTTATATACATATATATACACACATACAATCGCAAACACAACATAAACACATCCTTAGTTATATGTGTGTATGTATACACATATAACTATGTGAGAGTGTGTGTGTATATGTATCTGTGTCGCGTGTATATGTGTGTGTATAGGGGTTGGGGAGTATGCACACATGTGCATGAAATTTTACATGCACTAGAGTAAATATTCCTCATTTTTTTTAGTTTTTCGGAAAATATCACCATGTATATTTATCCCTATATCCCTCCCATATGTCACTCGAATTTCGTCAGAAATAGAGACTCCTATACCTTCCATCTAGAACATGTAATTTTAACGGTCTTAAAATTATTGTAATCAACCTGTTCTAGATGGAGGGCATAGGAGTTCCTGTTTCAGATGAAATTTGAAAAGTATAATGGATGGATATATAGATGAATATACATGGTGATATTTTCAAAAAAATAAAAAAAAACATGGAAGATATAGGCCTGGTGCATGTAAAATTACATGCACCTCGGTGCATACTTCCCAACCCCATATATATAGGATATGTTTCCCATAGGACATGGTCATTCCATCCCTAAGGAAGGCCAACAATCTCATATGTCCATAATTAATCCGACGATTGTCATTAAAGGTATGTTAATATTATTATTTAATTAATCAAAAACTCATTTTGATCATCATTCATTATCTAAATATAGTATTGATTTCATCACCTTCATTCTATCATTTTTCCTCAAAAATCCTAGTAAATGCATGTAAATACCTCTAATTTAGGCAAATTAACAATCATGCATCATTGTGCAAATTTTGTATAAAATATTGTTTTTAATGCCAAAATTATAGAATAAAGAAAAGAATAAGAACAAAATATCGAGGATATTTTACACCCTAAGCTCCAAGACCTAGGTATCTTGATAACAAGATCGACAAGGAATAAAGTAGGGGGAGATACGGGCTATAAATATAAAAAAAACTCCCCTTTTATTAATTCATTCTTTAATCATTTTTTGGACTTACTTAAGACTTATTTATTTTCCACTTTTTATACTTCAAATAAAGAAACTTTGTACATGAAAGTTGTAGATAATAAAATATATAAAAGTACAATTTTTATTTCATATAAAAATAATATATAGAATAAAAGTTACAGTCTAAGTAAGTTTCTAAAATCCTAAATTTCCAGACCCCTATATTTCAAATAAAAACTCAAAATATACAAAAATCACTTTACTTGTGTATAGCTTTTAATAAGCTATTTAATGAAGGTGATTTCATATTTTTTGGAGTTAAGATGTGAATGTAAGGATTTGAACCCCTATTGTATAGTTTACGTGATTAAAATAATCATTTTATTTATTATTTATTATTTTTATATTTTTATAATTTTATAAATATTATTTATAATATAAGTACATATAAAAATATGAATAAAAAATAATGAAAATATTAAGTAAAATATGTAAAGAAAATACATAGATAAATATACAATAACCATACCTACATATTTAATATACCTGTATACAATATATCATAAAAATATAATAGAAATATATTTATATATATATAAAAATTAGTTATAAATTTATAAATTAAAAAATTAAAATAATAAAACAAAAATAAAAAATAAAAAACCTAAATACATAGATAAATATATCTATAAATGCATACCTAATAATTAACTATTAAAAAATAACCTCTAACAAATAAATAAAAATCATAATAAAATACTTTACAAAGTAGTAAACATTTGTTATTATATAACTTTTATTTAATAAAATCATTTATTAATTTATTTTTAATTTATTTTCATTTTTGCTGGTTTTGTCTTTTTGCATGTGAAGTGACCCAATCAGGTCATGCCCCCTGTTGACCTATGGTCAACTCTGACCCCAGGTCTACCCCCTGATAGACCTGCATCTTTACCTCATTTCTCGATTTTTTTGCCAGTGATACATGAAAAACACCACTTGATCGGAAGATAACTGAATCATGTAAACGAGACAGAATAATTCGCGGTCGTTGTATCGAATGGGTGAGTTTTTGCAGAAAAAGATTAATTTTTAATTAATCTTCTTATTTTTATTATTTATACTCCTAAACTTAAATGTATAGCGGTTAAGCATGGGAGTTTTGAACTCAGGAAGGCAAACTATTGGAAACTAGGGATAATCGCTAGTAAAACTTACGCAATCGATCTCCTGATTTTTTTTTATTTTTTAAGGATTTTTCTGATTTTTTATTTGATTTTGTTGAATTTTTAAGTTAAGGTTGAAAATTGAATTTTTATTGAAAATAGATTTTTAGTTTGGATTTCTGAAGTAGAAAATAATAACAAAATAGTTTATTTATTAGAAAATAGATGAAATTATCTTTAAAATCATATATTGTGCATTTTATGTGATTTTTCTTTATTTAGTTATGAATTTTTGAAGTTCTATGTATTTTGTATTTTTTAATTTTAATATTCAATTTTTATTTTATTTTTGGTTTAGAATGAACAGTAAAATATACTGTATATAATTTTTAAAGGATTTTTAAAGATGTTTTTATATTTTTTATGAATTTTTAAAGTTTTGTTATATTTTTATGGATTTTTAATTGATTTATTAAAATAGAAAATCTTTTTATTTTGTAAAATACTATTTAATACTATATATAGTACAGAATACAGTAGTAATACACATTTTTATTATATTATATTTTTTATTTTTTGTATTTTATTTATTAGGTATATAGTATGTATAGGGTTTATATACAGTGGTAGGGGTACAGATGTGATATGCATGAAAGCTAAGGTACATGTGTATAAAAACTCAGAAGTTAAAGGATATCAGCGCAACAAGTCCAAAGGAGCTTGTGCGCATCACGTGATGCTGACGGCGGACCTATGAGGAATTTGATTAACTTCTACAGGTATCGATGCAAAAAGTCTAAGCTTGCACATGCAAGTCACCTGTTCCTTCAGCTGCCAGGGACCTGTCTGTAAACCAAAAGAATTCCGGGGCTGAATGTGCAAATTGCCTCTTAAAATATCAACGGTGCATGTGAATTGCCTTAAAAATGTCGATGAGCAGTGGGGCGGCAACCTGCTGCGGTTGCTACACGTGGCGTATGGAGGCCCTTCGGATCAAATCAGAACAAGGTTGCGGTTAAACCTGGATGAATACCCTGTTCTTCCCAAAATCACCATTGGTTGTGGTTTCGTTCCAGGTGTCCTTCATGAGATGCAACTTGATACGAAGCTATTCTCACGATTGGTTGTGGCTTCGTTCCCGATCATGTCTCCAATGCTTCTAGATGAGGAACTCGATCTATCGCATGTACTGCTTCGATCAAGCGGTGTGATGGCTCTTTCGATCATGCTTCATGGTCGAAGGCGGCGATTGATCTCGATCGATGGTGATCAGTTTAGATTCTTCTCGTTGGTTGTAAATGCATCGTATCGATCACGGATACGATCAAATTGACGACTCCATCGCAATTTGATGTAGCTCCAGATGGTTCCCTGTCTTCAAATGTCGGTGATGCTCGATTTTCTTACTTTTAGGAAGCGGTGATCGTCTTTGATTCACAGCGGCCAATTGTGCTCAGAGAATCGTTACGCTTCGAAACAAAGGATGATTAGATGCCACTTGTACTACATGAGATCTCAAACTCAATCGATGTTGATCTCCCTATTGTTGCACTGCATGATGCTTCGAAGGTTGGCTGCATATGTAAAGGATCACCTCCAGATGCTCGTCTGTCTCATGCAGTTATCCTGTAAGCAGTGACATAAGGCTCGAGTGGTGCGATCCTCCTTGACCAGATGTTACATGTAAGTGGTAATGGACTTGAATGATGAACCCTTATGAATGATGGAGAAGGATCTACGAAACTCGAACTTTAATCGGATTTGAGTTGACCGGATTGTAAGAAGAGAGGATGGAGAACTGGAACGAGCGAGATGGAATGATCGAGGATTTTGGTTCAAATATAAATATGAGAATAGAGAAAATAGAAAAGACGAAAGAAATCGAATGAAGGAAGAAGAGAAACAGGATAGAGGAAGAGAAGGAGGAGAAGAGATCAGAAGGAGGAACACTCTAACATGGACGAAGGATGCGCCTGGGAGTGAAGCTCGCGGAGGAGCTTCTGGTTCATGTCATGCTATGCGACGGTGACTTGCGGAGGATGACGCTCGACGGAGCTAAGCCCCACACCGGTGAATGATCTCGCCAGAACCATTTCCTCGCCCCTCGCTGCAGCGACGGAGATGGGGGAACGTCTGTCACTCAAGCCCTCTCTTTTGCCCGGAGCTCACCGAGAAGGTAGAAAATATGAATTGACTGATCTCACAGTTGGAGAGGGTCGAGGGACTTTTGTTGATGAAGGCATAGCTAGTCACCGTCGGTGGTGACGAGAGTGAGGGAAGTTGGAAGAACGACCAGTCAATGGTTGGTTGTTAAGTTCGTTGGTGGTGGTTGGCGACGAGAAGGGAAGAGGAAGGAGGAAAGCAGCCATCGGGGAAGAAGATGGAGAAATTAGGAAAGTAAGAGAGAGGGGGAAGAAAAAGAAGAGAGAGAAAAAAAGAGAAAAAATAAAATTAATACAATTAAATTAATAATTAATAATTTGTTAGATTAATTAATAATTTTTAAATAAAATTAATAGCTAATTTAAGTAATTAAATGGGTAATTAAATATTTAAATAAATACTTTAATATATAATTAAGTATATAATTACGTAATTAATTAGATTAATAAATAATAGATAATAATTAAATTAATAAATAAATGAAATAAATAAATACTTTCTTTTAATTTAATTTAAGAATTAAATACTAATAAAATATGTAAATAAATAACATATATTAAATAATAATAAATTATGTATATTGTACATTATACCAATACGATCCCTGTCATTTTGTAGATAATTATATAATACGAGATTTAAAATTGAGTTTGCCCAATTTGGAGTTCATACAACCGAGTTATGAGGTCCGAAAAATTTAGGTAGCAGCTTCGTGGCTTCGGATTTTATTGGTATTTTGACTTGATTATATATATATATATTAGAAGATTTTTAGAAAATAAATTAGGTTAATCAGATTTATGGTTATTTAATTAAAAATCCAGAAAGTTTCTACATATAGTACATATATACAACGGGGCCCAAACGTCAAAACTCATCGATTTTATTCTAAATTTTTTTAATATTTTTAATAAATATATTAATTATAAAACGAAGTTCAAAAGTGGGTTTGATCCGTTTGGAGTTTTCAATAAATATTTATGAACCTTGGAAGTCGGCTTTTACGGCTTTTAGGATTCATTTTTATGACGAATTATTTTCTGATATTTTTATAAAATAATATATATTTTTGTGAACAACTTCTATATAAGAAGTGTTTTGGTTTGAGATGATATAAATGATAAATAAGATAGGTGAAATATTTACATTGTGAAATAGGGGTAAATTATATTTTTAGTCTTGATTTTCTATTATTTGTACTAATTAAGATCCTTATCTCCCCTTACTTATTTATTTTGTCGACCAAGTCAATATTGACCTAGTCTCGGGGTTAGGATCAATCTGTATATATTTCATATTTACAACATTCTTTTCTTTTATAATTCTTTTTTTCCATTTATTATTTTATTTTGAATAAAATAAGTGTTAATTATATAATATTAACAAATGTGATTAGAATGTTAATTAATGGGAATTAGTGATTATTTAAATGTATTTTACCAAGGATTTTAGCCAAAATGAAAGAATAAAGGTGATGAATCACGGATTCATCAATACATCACCCAAAGTGATATTGACTCTTCATGAAATTGTTCCTTGTACATCCATCATACACACCAGGCACCTTGCTTCCATTATATCTCCTCCCTGTGCTCAGTATCTTTCCTTGAAGATCTCACCATCACTTCCTATACACAACCTTTCTACTCAACTTCCTCCACATTTTTTGAGTCGTTTCTACCCTATTTTCTCTTCTCTTTTGACGTCAGGCTAGAGACTCGTGACAGGAGATCACCTAGCATTGCTAGGTCGAGGAAGCGTTGTAGCGACGTATTCCACACCTCCAGCGAAGCGTCTCCGTTGAGGTCCTATCTCTGGTCTTCCGACCATCGAGGCCCTTTCTTTCTCTCCTTATTTCGTTCATTTTTAGTGTAGTTAGTCTTAGGTTTTCATTTGCTTTGGTGTCTTGTGATTTTTAGCTTAATTTCGACCACACACCCTCGCTGGAGCTCTTGATCAGCTCCGATCACTGATGCCCATTCCATGATACACCAATAAAGGCCATATCCATGTCTCCTTTTGCGTTCACATGCTCTATTGCCTTTGTCAGGTCTGAAGGATGCGTTTGAGCCTCGGTTTTTGCCAAAGAATTCGCCCAGGTCCACCAGAACTAGCTCGAGCCCCGTGGGACCATTCCTTAGTTTCCAGCCACCATCAAGGCACCTGAGCGACATGGAGAGGCTGCAGGAACGGATCAAGACCATCGAGGGAGTCCCAGGTGCACAGAAGCTCGAGTCCTGGTCCATTCAATCTTGTCAAGCTCAAGTTCTTCGAGCATTCTTCCAGATCAACCCAACACCATCGGATCTGCCCTCGATCTTCCAACACAGCAATAACCGTAGGATCTTTCTCGCCTTAGCATCAGATCGAAAGTGGGGATTTAATTATAAAAGGAAACTCCTAAAAATTGACAACCCCTAAAATCCTTTATAAAAATTTATAAAATTCCCAAAATTTCCAAAAAATTATGTTTATATTATATATTTTTCTCTATATTATTATTTATTTATTAAAATTAATTTATAGTAAGTTTGATTCTGTTTTCTATTTTTAATCTCCACTTTAATTTCGCCTATTTAATTAAACCCTGATTTAGGATATTTTTTTCTTTAAAAATATATAAAAGTTAGCAAAAATTCCTAAAAAATCACAAAAATAGTAAAAAATTATTTAAAACCCTAAATTTTTTTATTTGGACTATTTCTATTATTGCTTATATTTATATTAGCATATATTGTATATATATTTTATATATAGCCTTATATATTATATCTCTTTTATAAAAAAATATAAAAGTAGAAAAATATAAAAATATAAAATTAAAAATAAAAATACAAAATATGAAATCGAAAATAAAAAATAATTAAAAATTAAAAACCCACAAAAAAATAATATAGATAAATGGTTCACAATCACCTTTTGCTTCTATTTGCCCGACATATCTTTGTACTCCTTGTGTTCGACCTATACATGCTTGCACATTATGCACATCCATTATACAGTTATAATAAATTTTAACTCCACATTTCTTTTCATTGCTTGATTGTTTATTGTTGGTTAATTGTTGATTAGTTAGGGATTCTTGAGGGTCACCACAACGACTGTATCTCCACCCTGTGTGAGACATATTTAGACCCCAAAAAAACTTAGTTATCAAGTATAAAGTCACCTAAATATTCTCATCATTAATCTCTCTCATAAATTGTCACTCACGTTGCCAACATGATGACATCATGTGTGGCCTCATCGACATGGCAGATGTAGATGTCAAACTTAGTTGTAGGGAGATCATGCTTAGTTACAACGAGAGGAGGAATGGATGCAGCGCGATGAGGAGCGTCACCATGCAGTGCATGGACCTTTTCTCGTTCGACTCGTGGATCCCTTGGCGGAGGAGAGATTCTTCCTGCTCGAAGTCTTCCCAACGTCATTTGTGGCCTCATCAACAAGGTGGTTTCCATCGACGTGGAAATACAATATTAATGTGTAATAAACACTATTGATGTGCATTATACAAATCTGATGTGTACTATACATGTTTGATACGTATTTTTACGTATCAATGGTGCAAATGACAATTGTAGTTTTTTATATATATTGTATGTTTGATGTGTATTACACATTTTAGATGTGCATTATACATTTTGGATGTGTATTATACATATTTCGGTTGTATCTTACCCATCGATTGAGCGTGGATGACTATTGCATTTTTACAAAGAACTATACAAAATTTATTCTACACAGAACCATACAATCGTTACAAATAGCCACTCATTAATTGCTAATATGAATTGTATCTACAAAGAACCATACAAATTTTACAAATAGATGATTAATTTTGAAGGAACCATAGTAAATACAAAACATATAACCGTTACAAAAGGAATCGTAGATTCTATAAAAAAATACGTGAGAATATAAACATTGTCTCACGCAGTGTCGTCCATCACGAAATTTGATGTCATTTAAATAAGGTGTTACGAAAAAAGTACCAAAATTAGATCTATCTAAATTTAGTATTTTGAAATACTAAATGATATGCATAATTAATGCAAAAGAGGATGACCAAAATACCCTTTTCGACAAGGTAATTGTTGGTGCCGTTAGATTAGAATCTAATGGATATGATCATTGGCCTTCTTGGCACATGGAAGGACCATGTCCTATTGAAAATGCACTATGTGTGTGTGTGTGTATGTGTGTGTGTGTGTGCGCGCGTGTGTGCGTGTGCGTGTGCGTGCGTGTGTGTGTGTGTGTGTGTGTGTGTGTGCGTGCGCGTGTGCGTAAGTCTACATATATGAGGATGGGGAGCTTGCACCAAGGTGCATGTAATTTTACATCCACCAGGGCTTATATCTCCCATATTTTTTATTTTTTTGGAAAATATCATCATGTATATTCATCTATATATCACTCCAATATGCCACTCGAATTTCGTCAAAAACATGGACTCCTATGCCCTCCATCTAGAACAGGTCGATTATAGCAATTCTAAGACCGTTAAAATTACATGTTCTAGATGGAGGGCATAGGAGTCTCTGTTTATGATGAAGTTCGAATGGCATATTGGAGGGATATATAGATGAATATATATGGTGATATTTTCCAAAAAAAAGTAAAAAAATGTGGGAGATATAGGTCCCGGTGCATGTAAAATTACAAGCACCTTGGTGCAAGCTCCCCATCCTATATATATATATATATGGGTAAAATGGGGCTCCCCTCTAGGAGTAGCCAACTTGGCTACTCCCACCCCTATTTCCCCTCATTTTTTTATTTCTTTCGAAAATAAAAAATTGTTTATTCATCACTATATCCCTCTAACATTCTATTAAAATTTCGTCAGAAACAGAGACTCCTAGACCCTCCATCTTGACGTCATTTTTTAACGGTCGTAGGATTTTTTAAATCGACCCTGTTTGGATGGAGACCGTAGGAGTCTCTGTTTCTGACGAAATTTTAATAGAATGTTGGAGGGATGTAATGATGAATATACAAATTTTTATTTTCCAAAAAAAAAATAAAAAAATGAGGGGAAAATAGGGGTGGGAGTAGCCAAGTTGGCTACTCCCAGGGGGCAGCCCCATTTTACCCTATATATATATATATATATATATATATATATATATATATATATATATAGGGAAAAATGGGGTTGCCCCCTAGGGGTAGCCAACATGGCTTCCCCCACCCCATTTTTTGTAAAGTTTTTTTATTTTTTTGAAAAAATATCACCATGTATATTCATCCCTATATCCCTCCTATATGTGATTTGAATTTCGTCAGAAACAGAGACTCCTACGGCCTCTATCTAGACGTCATTTTTTTAACGGTCGCAGGATTTTTTAATCGACCCTGTCTGGATGGAGGTCGTAGGAGTCTCTGTTTCTGATGAAATTCGAATGACATATAGAAGGGATGTAGGGATGAATATACATGGTGATATTTTTTCAAAAAAATAAAAATAATTACGAAAAATGGGGTGGGGGCAGCCATGTTGGCTACCCCTAGGGGGCAGCCCCATCAACCCCATATATATATAGGTAACTTACCTACTTTACTTTATTTTTTTAATTTTTTATTTTTTTAAATAATTCCATGAATTTTTATAACTATATCCCTTTAACATGTCATTCAAATTTCGTCAGAAACAAAGACTCGTACACCCTCCATCCAGAACAGGTAATTTTAACGGTCTTAGATTTGTTGTAATTTAATTGTTATGAATGGGGGGGGAGGAATCTCTGTTTCTGACGAAACTTGAATGCCATGTTAGAAGAATATAGTTATGAAAATCCATGGAAATATTTTTCAAAAATAATAAAAGAAATGAAAAAAAAATAAAAGTGGAGTAGGTAAGTTACTTACTCCATGGAGTAGGATCCCTCCCCCCCCCCTCTCTCTATATATATGTATATGTATATGTATATGTATGTATGTATGTATGTATGTATGTATGTATGTATGTATGTATGTATGTATGTATGTATGTATGTATGTATGTATGTATGTATGTATGTATGTATGTATGTATGTATGGGCAAGTGATGACACGCCCGACCACTCGGGTTAAGTAAGAAAATAATCAAGGGTCGTTGTGACCCGAATCAACAAGCGTAATTAACGAAAAGAATAAAACCACTCAGAGAAAAATCAAGCACTCAAGATATGTAAGCAGTTTGTTATTTTTATTTACCTGGTATAGCCACCAGGGTCGAACACAAGGAGCAAGAAAGGAATACGAAGTAGTCGATTCTCCAAAATAAAACAATTTTTAATGGTTTTTATTTTTTATATTTTTTTAATTTTTGAATGAAGCACACAAGTACGAAAATAAAAGAAAGCAAGCATAATGCTCTTTTTGGATTTTTTTTTCTAAAGAACCAAACATAGTCAAAAAATTAATGTAAAAATACTTTTGGGTTTTCGAATTTTTAAAGTGTTTTTGGTAATTTTTCCAAAGATAATCTTTTCTTGGTCCTCATACGTGATAGCAAGTTAATTATAACCAGAGTAATCGTCCAAGAGGCAGAAATATTCCTTTGCATCCAGTCTTTCAACTATCTAGTCAATGAAGGGAAGCGAGAAATGATCCTTCTTGATGGCACGGTTCAGGCATCAATAACCACACAGACACGCCAAGACGTTGGTACTCTGGTTGGAATCTCCTCTCTCTTATCATTAGTTACAATGGTGATCCTATATTTCTTAAGCACTACATGTAGGGGACTCACTCACTTTGAATCGAAGGCGTGATATATGAATCCTGCATCATAACATTTTGTAATTTCTTTCATCACATCCTCCCGGAGGTTAGGATTCAGTCTGCGTTGGCATTCTTGGGAGGATTTAGTGTCTTCTTCAAGGTAAATGTGATGAAAGAACTCCACCCCATTATCAATACGTACATGCTTTACATTCTTAGAAGTATGATTCTCCATCAAAATCTTCCATTGTTTGACAAATGCCTCACTCTTGTGCTCCATCATGAACAATCAACCATCATAAATAATCATCAATAATGGATAGGAAATACCTGACACCTCCCAAAGACGGGTACGAGATCACAACAATCAACATGAATATAATCCAATGTCTCTTTCATTGTACAAATTGCTTTACTTAACTTCTTCAAGTGTCGTTTCTAAAAAATGCAATACTGATAAAGCTCTATCTTGGATCCTTTGAGATCTCCGAGAAGATCTTTCTAACTAAAGATTTTCATCCGCATCTGGCTCATGTGCTCCAATCGCATATACCACAACTCTGATTTTCATGTCACGGCTTGGGATGATATTGCAACTGAACCAATAGCTATAGACCCATCTATGATATATAGTCATTGTTATCCTTGATAACAATCACCCTGAAACTATAATTTTCAGTGTGTTAAAAGATGAATTTCTCCTGTCGTTGTGCGCACCTAAAAAATAGTAATTTCTGATAAAAGAAATAACAAACTAAAAGTCAAACAGCGGAACTCAGACATATTACATGAATTATTAATTTCGTATTGTATTATTGGAGTTGACTAAAGTATTTTTCTTTTTGATCTCATGACCTGCAACTTGGTAGAACATGTCACTGAATTCTAAGTATCATCAGAATCATTCTGAGATTTTTTTTAGTTTCCTTTCTATGATTTTTGATGACTTTTTTGGAAGTTGCAAAAGCATACGTCCATGTTGGGTTCTCCTGTATTCGGTTCCGTCCCACGCCTTTTTTGGTCATGGCCGACCGCCATTGAGGCAAGGAGGGCAATGCAGTCGAAGGAGCTGGCGGCGGACCATGGGCAGAGGCGAGGAGTCAAAAGGACACTTGCTTGTTTCCTGTTCGAACCCAACAGAAGAACTTAGTTAAATTTCCCTAATTTGATTAGCTGCGGAAGATTGCTCATTTGTGGCTCTCAGGACATGGATTTAAGTAAATATATGAACATGGTTGCACGCCATTTTCTTCCACGTCTCTAGTTTATAGCAACTGCGTGCTGACGACGTTCGACAATTCCAGTATTTTGATCTCATAACTGATGGAAACACATGTACAGAAATGTCAGGTAGGAAGAAGAAATTAATGAGAAAACGTACAAGAACATACATATATAAATCCAAACATCAACAGATTTCCAGAATAGATGTACGTATGTATGCATCCATGTTAACAATGATAAGAGAAATATCCGTTTAAAAAACATATGCATATTCACGCAAGGCAAAAATCCGGAAACCAATATCATGACAAACAATGCGACAAAGAAAGAGTAGAGTTAGAAATCAGAACCGAAGCGTCCCGTAGTAGGACTCTCCTTAGAGAGACAACGCCCCCCACTTTACCGGCGTACAGGGCCTTGACATGCCGCTCCCAAGGTCCGACGGTCTATGCTCGTCGACGGTGCGCACCGTGCTTGAGCGTCCTCGAAAGTTACCTCCGTAGATGAAACCCGAAAATCGAGAGAAGAGAGGGCGTCCTCGAGAGAAAGAAGAGGCGCCGGGTAGAATGGATGGAATGTTCGTAACCTACGCCCACGCACTTCAAAAGATACTTAAAGACGTCTGGACGGTTACGCTTCGTGATAGGATAATGGGATGTACCCCTGGAATTCAAACGCGCGGTTACAAAACTGACCCGATCTTTGTCACGCCACGCCACGCCGCTGGCCGCGGCCGAGCCCGACCCGGCCCGACGCGCATGTATTGTGGTCTAAAGTCCTCTCTATTCTGTTTCCAGACTAGTCTCAGAACTTCTCATATAAAAACCAAGTGCCAGTTTTCTCTCTCCACGATGTGGGACTAAACAGCACCACATAGTATTGAAACATTGAATTCCAGGAATTGAGATACATTAATACAACTTGATATTGACCATCAAATTGCATCAAACTATCCCAATATATTTAATTCCAACAGAAATCGCTCTATAAATCTTTATAAAATTATAATCCATCAGGTATAGACCTTAGCAAGACAAAACACAGGTTACAAAACCAGCCTAGAAGAACATGCAGCCTTTCCAGCAAAACAAAAATCGGACTTTGGTCCCAATGACATCAATACAAGATCCCCCCAACAACAAATACAACAGAAAATTTGGAATGGCACATATGAATCATATTATTGAGGTATATTATCTTCGGAGTTCTTGTAAAACTGTCACAGTTCTCTTCATTTTAGAGGTAGCTGCGGTAGACAGGGCTGTACATGCTCTTCTCTGCATATTTGACAAGATTCTGCGGACGCGGAAGATGGCTAGCCAGACCTGTAAGTTTTCGAGCAGAAGTCGTTTCGAAAAGGTTATGATGCTGACTAGTTATGAAGAAGAGAGCACACAGTAGAGATTCAGGAGCTCACCGAGTTCGTAGGCTTTGGTCGCTACATTAGCGGCAATTTGAGCTGATATGTTTCGGATATTGGAGAATGGTGGATAGATTAGACCCTTGTCAAAGTTCTCCTCAGTCACTTGTGCTGCTAATGCGTGGGCTGTTTGGATAGAGAATATCTGAGTTTGATTTTCTTGTGACTCAAGGCCAAAGATCAAGAATTATCTGATATAATGAATTAACTTACAAGCTGCAAGTAGCATGTCATCATGAACTCGTATTGCTCCTGACATCACCAGACCAAGCCCGAATCCCGGAAAAATGTAGGCATTGTTAGCCTGATCAGAGCATTGAAACAAAGTTAGCTACCCCTTTTATAATATCGTGTGTTTTACTAACAATGATAATAAGATGTAAATTAACCTGGCCAGATACAAAAGTCTTGCCCTCGTATTCAACAGGATCAAATGGGCTGCCACTTGCAAAAATCGCCCGACCCTTTAAGAGAGTTGCAGACATGAAGACATCAACGACGGTCAAGAATTTAAGAGGTAAATTGGGTAAAGATAGCATATCTTAGAATGAAGATTCACCTTGCTCCATGTATATGCTTGCTCTGCAGTGCATTCTGATTGTGAAGTAGGGTTGGAGAGTGCGAGGATTATGGGCTTCTGTAATCACAAGTATTAACCACGGAAAGTATTATTTAGTATGCCAATAAGCAAGTTGAAGATGAAGGCATCGCGGAGTTGGATAATGGCAACTCACCTCATTGAAGGAAGCCATGGCCTCAACAACCTCTTGCGTGAAGGTCTGACCCACCCCAGATGAACCGATCAATATGGTAGGCTTGATGGACTACATGATACAAGAAGAAAAACATATGGAACTTAAAATTTAAATTAACGGTTGCATGTCCGACAAACAGTGTTGGATAATTACACACATTGACAGCTTCTAACAGTCCCTTGATAGGTTCATGTTCATGAGCCCAAGGTTTCTTGAAGTGTTGAAGGGATTCCATACGAGATCTGATAATCAAGCCCTATACAGAAAATATATACAATCAAAAAATTATTGAGTTGATGTCCAGATAAATAAATATAGGATGTTATATAGATTCCATCTATTAGTTCTTTAACCCACCTTAGAGTCCACAAGCCAGATCTTCTTGCGAGTCTCTTCCACTGGAGCCTTTGTCTGAAATATAGCAACTCTTAGCTACAAATATCAAAACCCATGCAGATATGCCGCGGTATGGAAATATTACCTGTTTGGACATCTCTAGAGCAATGAGTTCGGCTATGCCAGTACCAGCCTGCAGCCAACCAAAAGAAAATATGATGTAAACATTTCTCAAGAGACGAATGGACACTCCAAAACTCACGGTGTTTGTTCTTTAGGAAAAGCATCGAGTGTTCGTATTATGAAACCAAGACTTAGAACGCTGGCCTTACAGATTACATAAAAATTGCAGGAAGCCAATTGGAACAAAGATAGATGCTGACCTCTCCGGCACCCAGAAACAAGAAGGTATGATCAGCCAAGCTTCCACCAACTAACTTCAATGCAGCTATAATCCCAGCAAGGACAACTGAAGCTGTGCCCTGCATTGCCAGAAAAGCCACTGGTAAGCCATGTCTTCATCAGAAAAATCATCTCTCAATTGAGAATTTTAAGCTACATGCTTGATGATCACCTGAATATCGTCGTTGAACACGAGATGTGTTTTGTTATATGTAGATAGCAATTTGAAAGCATTGTGGTTTGCGAAGTCTTCAAACTGAAATTATTTATGACCATTGGATTTCAAGCATACAATATATCTCACCAACGAATTGTAGAAAGTAAGATAAAAGAAATGTCATGTCGTTCACCAACCTGGACAAGAACACGTTCTCCATAATTTTGCTTGACAGCGGTCATGAACTCTTCCAGAAGTGCAGCATATTCCTAGTTGTTTGAAAGGAAATAAGAATTATATCTCTTTACCATCTTACTGTAAATTTTTAATTTCTAAGATGAACTTCATATACCTCTCCAGTGGCTCGCTTTTGCCGTAGCCCAATATAGAACTCGTCGTTGAGTAGCTTCTCATTGTTTGTCCCAACATCAATTGTTACAGGCAGACACTGAAAGAACACAAACCACTAATAACTGACACCACTCATGTAATTAGCTGTACGCTTCGACGTATGTGCTTACAGATGATGGTCGAATGCCTCCTAAGGCAGTATAGAGCGCAAGTTTGCCAACTGGAATTCCCATTCCCTGTAGAAATATTATCAAAGTTTAAAAAGAAATAACTTAAGGAAAATTGTAGTTTCAATCCAATGTAGAGGCTTCACCTGGCAACCAAGATCACCAAGACCAAGAATTCGCTCACCATCTGTGACAACAATAACCTGAATGTTCCTTTCAGGCCAGTTTTTCAACACTTCGAGAACTTTACCTCTGCAAAAATTAAACATTTAGCACTCAACAAATACCAGCAAATATAGTCATATATACAGTTGCACAAGTTCGAAATCATGCTGGAGGCAAACATACTTCTCTTTCAGACTGACGTAGAGACCCTGCGGTCTTCTGAAAATGGATCCGTACTTCTGACAGGCCTCGCCAACTGTAGGTGTGTAAACAACAGGGAGCAACTCTTCCACATTGTCAATAAGAAGCTTGTAGAAAAGCCTCTGATTTCTCTCCTAAAAATGCATTATACAAGGACTATAAATAATGAATTAAATTAACTCCAGCATTGAACTACAGTGCACAGAAAGTTGACGATGGAAATACTTGAAGATCCATCAATGCCATGTATCTTTGAAGAGGGACTTTGTATTCACGGAGATTACGCATTAGCTTTTTTTCCTGTACACAAGTAGAGAATATTATTCATTTAAATTGTAATGGATTCACCTATCCTGAGTAGCTCGATATTATACTGCGTTATTTATACGTAGGAAGGCGATGATTGCATTACATATTCCTGTTTTTCATGTAGAGAACTAACCTGTAATTCCTGGTTAATGCATACTGGCGGCAACAGGCCCCTTAAATAATGAGCATCTCGTTCTTTCTCTGTGAAAGCTAAACCTTTGTTATGGCGTGGATCTCTCAAGAGTGTGTAACCACTGTAGAGCAGGCAATAACTTTGTCAGGCTGCTGTTTTACGGAACGAATTTTCTCATTCTCAAATTTGCTGGTTCCAAGAAACTCCTTTCATTACAACAAGATTATATCTCTGTAAGAGGTTGGATTCGAATAGTCCAACATTATGCGATTCTTGTAAACTGGGTCTAGTACCAAACTCTTGTCCTGGGACTTATATACTAAGAGATTTAAGTTCTCTAAGGCAAAATTTTCATTAATGCTCCATTTGAGTAAGAACCTAAAATCAGTTATGTTAAAAATTCCCTACTGAATTACTGTTTTGCGTCGGGGAAAAGACCCGAAAATTTAGAAAAGAGAAGTGACCCATAAATGCTCGAGCTATCTAAGTTACAAGTAGCAATCTACTTAATGCATGCGTGATTTAGTTTAATCATGTAACAAGTTGTTTCATATTCATATTGCAGAGAAATGGACCAGTTGTGGCTCTCCACTCTGATTAAAAAAAGCAAACAAAACTAAATATGGATCAAATCCGTCAATAAGAGAAAATTCTACAACACATATGACGAGATAGGCATTACATTCATCCTATTAAATTCAGCAGAAAGCCAAACGGGAAAAAAACATGTTCCAGAAATAACTACGAGCATCAAACTCCAAAAACAGGTAGTCCAATATCAAGCAGCCACAAAAAAAAGTGAAAACCCAAAAGCAGCAAACCAAACAAGACCCGAAAATTTTGGAAGATAACCAGACGATACAGATAGAAAGATAGGGACAGCAACTAGTCCCCAACTATACCACCAAACTACCAAAAACCAGTACCCATGATATCACATCGCGACCAAACGAGTGAACAATAACAAGTGGGCAAAGGTAAAAGGAATCGATATGTACTCTAAGCAAGACAACATCGTCAAATCTCCCACAACAACCAGAAAGCTAAACAACCTACGTTATGTAATCGAGATTTCTACAGAGATCCGCATTCAAAATTGAATCTTTTTAGAACGAAGACTGAAAGAACGGAGCAACGACATGGCTACATCACCTCGCAACCGAGATCGTCCACGGTGTAATGGGCTGGTCCAAGATGGCTCTGTCCACAGATCCATTCTCACTCTCCAACACAACGACCTCGTTGTTATCACCGGAACCCATCCTCCTATGCCGAACAGAGCACACGGCCACCGCCTTCCTCTGTGTTTCAAAGCAACAGGAGCTCTTAAAAAGAAAGACCACGGAGGAGAACAGTACGACTCCACCGCCTCCTCACACCTTTATATACGCAAACGCAAACACACCACCGCATATCCAGCTATTTTCTATTACATGTAATGAACTTATTATAAAATACTTGACCGAAAACAGAGAGAGAATGAAGAGGGAAGGGTGTTTCCGATTTTTCGCCTTTATGGAAACCAAGGGGTGGGATGGGCAGGTGGAGGAAGGAAAACGTGATAAGGGGGATGTGGGCAGTCGCGGTTTGAGAGATTTGGGTTAGGTGGGTGAGACTAATGAGACAGAGCCGTTTACCATGAAGGTGCTTCTGGGGAAGGCGTTGAACCAGAGCATCGCTATATTACAAGAGAGAGATAGAAGAAGAAAGATGTCTGGCGGCAGTAGGTCGCCATGGGTAGGGGGGCACCTGTGGCTCTTTTATCCAATCTCTGGTTCTAGAGATCGAGGGGGGTGGACATGTGTGATGGTTCCAGAGGTGAATACAGGATGGAAGTATTCTGTGAGTTTGTCTCTTTGTGAGGTTTGGTGTGGTTTTCTTGTACAGGGTAGAAGTAAAATCCTGCGCTGGCCACTCCGGGGACATGGGCTGGAGCTGAGAAGATGAGAAGGACAAGAACGGAGGGAAAGAGGACACGGGCTGGAGTTGAGAAGATGAGAAGGCATGGATGGAAAGAGAGAGTAAAGAAAATTGAATGGAACGGAACCAAGAGAAATGAGGATTTTGAATAAATTTACTCTCAATATCAAGCTTTGCAAAATTTCAAAATTTTTTTAATAGTAGGTCCGGTAATTTCAGAGGTCCGCAACGTCTCCCTTGAAATTCGAACTCAAGTCCTTTAATGGCATACTGCACGACCACCATACCACTCCTTAGTTTTTAGTTGGTCAAAGTATTGATTAAAGATCAATTGATGGTCGAATGAGGGACCGGATTTAGCCGGATATTAGTCGGTTTTGTACTTTTAAGTATTTTAAATATATACCATTATTTTTATACGTACACTCTTGTATATTTTTATAGATATTGACATTGTCAATACCATCATAAAAAATAAATGAAACAATTAAATTACAATCAAATATTAAGCTCTAAAAAAATCTTCGACTGACTACTAACCAACTAAGCTCTATACAGTCAACTAATCACCCGACTGATTCAACTAATCGGACCGACTAGTCAGTCTAATCGTAGATATTCACAAGATTGCTCAAGACTTGTCTCAATACTAGATGTAAATAAAATGTTAAAGATATCAAAGGTAAATTTATTAAAAAAGATAAAATACACACATAAAATATATTATTAATGAGCTTATTTGCTTTCTTGTCAATTCACGAGGATGCTTCTATTTCCAACTCATTCCCTCTAATTCATTACACATAAAAGATCACCAGTCCGGTAGCGCATACTCAAATATGAGTTGCATGTGAATAACTCATTAACCCTCGAGTAAACGAGTTTGGTAACCAAACATGCAACTTAGGATGTGATTGAATAATTAAGGAAAGAAATCCACGAATGAGATTTTTATCATGCCACCTTTTTTATCTTTTTTAATTATGGAAAAGTTGAATGCAAAAGTATATTTCTATTAATAATATTTTCTCTATTTCCCTTCCCTTCCTATCCATATACACTAAAAACCAAACATCTCCTATTTTCCCCTTTACTTCATTTTTTCTTTAATCAAATATAGATATTATTATTATTATTCTATTCTTTCTCTTTTTGTCATTTCCATCGTCTTCCCTCTCTTTCCATCCCCGTTAATCCATCTCCTCAAATATAGCATAAATAAAGATATCAATACTTTAAAACTTGTATTACATCGCAAATCAACAACTGCATATTGGACACTAATTGAAGCCAGTGTTGGTATAAGGATAGTTCCTACTCCATTATATTTCTTCCTATAGTCAATTAGTTGATTGATTTCTTACCTTAGACAACTTCATTATCTAATTCTTTCCTATATAATTTTTTATTATTAAGTAATTGAACTAACTAACCGATGATTAGCTCATCCGATTTATATTCATTTCAGTCACTTGACTCCTATTTTCAAACGACTTGTTTTGACTTTTGAGCCATTTTGATCCCGACAATTATCTAGACAAAACGAGTGTATTTTTCATCCATATGCTTCTTCTTGGTTGCCAACGTTCACTAGAGTGATGTTATAAAGTAAATGATTCCTTCATTTCAACTCACTTCACTTAAGAATACCATTACTCTCAAGGCACTTGTGCTAACTCTTTCAATTGTATAGTACACAGAATATCCTTAGCTTATTGATTATCTTTGAGCTCTCAAAAAGCTTCCAACTTTTTGTGCTTTCATTCTCAAGGAAGCTTTCTTAAAAAAAATACTTTGGTATTTTAATCTAACCATACTCTTATAATGTTTTTAAATCAAGTACCTGGCTTGTGGATTCCATCATTAATGCATGAGGAAATTACTTCCTTATGTTTAAGGAAGGGAAGGTTGTAAGCGGGATTACATTGCTCTCTCATCTAATGTGGTAAGTGAAGCAAGCTCTCTCAAAGGTGCATAGAAGGAACCTTATAATGAAAGTTCTAGTTGTTTTTATATGTTTAGGTTTATACATTAATATACTTGAGTTATTGTAATTTAGGAGTGTGGGTATTGATGAATCTATGTTTCATCATCTTTATTCTATCATTTTGGCCTTAAAACCTTAGTAAACGCGTGTAAATAGGCTTAATATAGGCATTTTAGCATTCATGCATGTGTGTGTAAATATTGTATAAAATGCGGTTTTTAAAGCCAAAATTATAGAATAAAGAAAAGAAAAGAAAAGAAAAAGAAAAAAATATTGTAAATATTTTATGACCCGAAACTCCGAGACCTAGGCATCTTGATGACTAGGTCGACCAGGAATAAAGTAGGGGGAGATAAGGGCCAAAAATACCAATAAAATTCCTTTTATTTTATTCATTCTTTATTCATTTTGAGACCTATTTTTGGTTCCACTTTTTATTCATCAAATAAGAAATTTTGTACATGAAAGTTGTAGTTAATTTTACAAAGAAAAATACAAAATTGATTTCACTGAAAAATAATGTACAGATAAAAAGTTATGGTCTGAATAAAAATCCAGAATCCCAACTTCCCAGACCCGTATCTCACAAATGAAAACTCCAAATGCATCAAACTCACCTTTAATTGTATATAGAATAAAATAAGCTATTTAATGGTGGTGGTTTCGCATTTGGCGGAGTTGCGGTTTGAAAGTTGAGTTTTGGACCCACATTGTATACTTGTACAGATTAAAATATTCAATTTATTATTTATTTATTATTTTTATAATTTTATATTTTTATAATTTTGTAAATATTATTTATAATAATTATGTATATTAAAATTAGAATAAAAGCCTAAATAAAATACAAAATAAAAATACATGTAAATAATATACATAGGTATAACACATATATCTATACCTATAGAATTCATTCTTATATTTTATTAAATATACAAAACATATCAATAAATTAAAATAAAAATACAATTAAGTATATAAAAGTATTTTATAATTTTATAAAATAATAAATAAAAATAAATAAATTAAATATACAAGTTAAAAATAAAAAGAATACAATATATAAAATAATATTTATAAAGGGTATAATAGGCAACTTGTAAAAATACATTTCATAAAAACAATTAAAAATCATAATAAAATAATTTATAAAATTATAAACACTTTTTATTTTATAACCTAAATAAAATAATATTGTGTCCTATATTAAAATGATTTTTTAGAGGTTTTTCCTGGTTGGTCCAGACCAGGTGGTCTGGACAGTTGACCACGGGTCAACTGTCTGACCATCCTCTGTCAGAGCGTCAGAATGAGTTTTTGTCTTTTTTCTCGATTTTTTAGAGGCTCTTCCTCTCATATTTTCATGTCGATGTCTTCAGCAAACTTGTTCCTCGTGGAATGGGCTTTCACGCCCTGGATTTGTCACGGGCTGAGGATCATCGATCCGCGAGATGCGCCTCGTTCTTTGCACCCTCTTGGCCATGTTTCAAAAACCAACCCCATTCTTCCATTTCACTTTGAACCTTCTTTGGACCACACCTTGCTCCTCCGACGAGTGCCCTGGACCGGCGAGGGTGACAGCCTCGCCTCCGGCCGAGCGGAGAGGCGTTAGGCAAGGTCGAGGAAGCGCTCCACAACCCCCATCTCCGGCATCGCCGTCGAGGTTCACTTCTTGGTTTTAAAGCCAATCGAGGTCCATTCTTTCTAGTATTTTCTTGCTTTACTTTATTTGCAATAGGTCTAGGATTCAATCTTTTTTTTACTTCGCACCTCATCCCTTTCATCACCCATCACACCCTCGCCGGAGCTTCTCCGGCGAGTTTCTCCTCCGTCGTCCATTTCCTCTAAACCCACTTGTTTTCGCCCCTGGACCATCTTTTGTCGCTGCGCATTTTGATTGCAGGTGCCAGGCGCGTAAAGGCCCTCCTGGGGGTCGATTTTGTTGCAGCTCGAAACTCCTGGGGGCTGTCCTCCCTCGCTAACTCCGCAGTGGAGCTCCGGTCGTCTTAGGCCATTTTGAAGCCGCTGCCCCCCTTGAGGAAGCTTCCAGGAACCGTGCGGGGCCATCGGAGGGGTATTCACAGCTCGGGGCACCAAGATCTTGGCGAGTCAAGGTCGTTGGTGACCTGTTCTTGGCGTGTTCTTGCTGCACCCTCCAGAACCGTCATCTGGGCCGCGTTCTTCACGAAACACAGGTGCCATCAGATCTTGTTGCAGCCCCACCGTCCGATCTGCTCAAGGCTTCTAATCTGAACCGTTGCGGGCGAAGGGGCATCGGGCCCTCTTAAGTCGACACGTGTCCTAAGTGGATGCGCCTCGTCCATTCATCTGCGCCTAAGGCTTGGGTATTTTGCGAGTAAACCCCAGCCCATTTTTGTATTTTATATTAGAACCTGAAGCTTTCATCTGCCCTTTTAAAGTTTTAGGAATTTTGCAAAGAGGCCCGTCAGTTTTTGCGTATCTACATTGATATCCCTGCCAGGTCGCGTGCCAACACACGTGGTGCTTGGCGATTTTGCGGGATAACCCCCCCCCCCCCCCCCGGTTTTTGCTTATGTGTTTTTAATGCTAAAACATTGGACTGCAGTATAAAAACTTTTGGAATTTTGCAATCAAGCCCTTGACAGTTTTGATAATTGCGAGTCTACCCCTGATAGGCGCGTGTGTAGCACGTGCGTTGAGGGATTTTTGTACTCGTACCCTCACAGCTTTGCACATTTCTTTCTAGTCCAGTAAAGTTTCTCTTTAGTTATAAATTGTGTGGACAAATTACATTGCAGCCCTGAAACTTTTTGAATATTACATGAAAGCCCCTGCATGCATGATTTTTCCTTATGCTTCTAGTATTTTTTGCATGCGTCTATAAAATCCCAAAAAATCCCCAAAAATCACAGTAGCGTCCTGCTGCATAGTAATTTAACGGACTATTTTTATTTCCTATAATTTTTGCATTTTAATATTTATTAAAAATCAAAAATAGCCGTTTTCAGCACTGTCTAGTTTAGAAAATACCAAAAAAATAGTAAAATACCTCTAAAAATTCCAAAAAAATTCCCTGTGGTCTATTTTAAACTATTTAGTGTCCAAAAATCACTAAAAATTGCAAAAGAAAAACCTTAAAAATTAGAAAATACATAAAAACTTCAAAATATATATATATAATCAAAGAAAAGTCAGAAAAATATAAACTCAGCTTCTGTTTCTTATATATTTTAGTATCTTTATTTGAAAAATAGTGCGGAAAAATTTTGTGGCTGTTTGCTATTTTTAATTCTTATTTTACCCCCAGCCAGTACCTTGTCCACTGTTTTGCTTCATTTTGCTATTTAAAAATACAAAAAACACCTTGAAAAATACCCAAAAATCACAAAAATAGTAGAAAAGTATAAAAAGACCAAAAACATCTTATTTTTTGATTTGTGAGCATTTTTACCCATTTTCGTAAATACTCTATCTCTCTCTTGCTTACCTTGTTTATATATTCTATTTATAAAAGAAGATATAAAAATATATATATAATATAAAAAAGAAAATATAAAATCAGAAAATAAAAACCAAAATACAAAAATATAAAATTAAAAATTAAATAAAAAAATATAAAATTAAAAACCCACAAAAAATAGCATAATAGACAACTTGATCACAATTACACTTTTGAGCAATTTTGCCCCGATCTAACCTTTCTGCTCCCTGTGTTCGACCTCTACACATACTTGCACTATACACATATTGTTGTAGAGTTATAATAAATTTTAACTCCACACACTTTCACAGCTTTACTAGATTGTCGTGGGTTAATTGTTGTTTTAATCGGGATTTTCGAGCGGTCACCGCATCGACTGCGGTTTCGCCTTGTGAAACCGTACGACCCTCGATTTTCTCGGTTAAACAGGTATATATCATTATTGCATAACCAAAACCATCTCTTTTGGGTGCTATTTTCAGTCTCATTTGATATCATTGGGCAGACTTGAAGAGAGTAACTACTTATTTGCGTAAATATGGTACAATGTTCAATTACTAAGGAACTGTAACATATTTCTTTATCTCCATCCTATTTCACTTTGATGGAAATAAATTTTTTTCTAGAGAAAATCAAATGGAAGTATTCACATAGTATAAAATGCTCAATTATGTATGTGTGTGTGCGTAAAATGTTATTTATGTTAGTCATCATGGACACAAATGAAATACTATATATTTCAAATAAGAATTACATTGAATAATCCTCAAAGTACTTTAAAATTATAACTAAAATCTCATGAATCGAACACAGGAACAAGATCAACTTTACATGAATTTTTATTGAATATTTGCTATATTTTATATTAAATTATAAGGAATAAACCTTCATTTTTTGTGTAGAAGAACAAAAGGTTGAAAAACTTAGAAAATGATTTTTAAATACTTTAAGAAAATGAGATTTTTCCTATAGTATTGAAATAATATTTCTTTTATAAATGTCCTTATTTGTAAAAACTACCTTCTACAAAGTTGTAGGGTATAAGATTCTAAGAAACTTTTATGTTGAAATTTTTATTATAATTTATTTTCTATTATTTATTTATTTTATAAATATATAATTTGTGTTGGAAGCAGACTATTTGAATGGATCTTAGTTATTTGGATCTAAACAAGAGAATGATCCAAAATAGATCTAAATCGAGGCAAAAAATCAATGTAGTCGACCCTACTTAGTGTGGGACAAGGGTTTGTTGTTGTTTATAAATATTTAGTGATTTAAATAAATTATCAATCAATCATCGTATGATATGTCACCTTCATCCCCATGACATCAATTAATGTATCTGCTCCATCTAGTAGTCCTCCCTCAGAACTAACAGTATAACAATCAAAGTTAGTACTCTAAACACCTCACTCAATTGTCATTTGAACTCCAAATCCCATTGCCCCTCCTATGTAAGGAGGTTAGCACCCATTTTCAATCATATTCGCATATTTTCTCACTTCTTCCCCACATAGCGAGACAAGTATGCTCTCATGACAAGAGCACTAAGTTTAAAACTTGAGGCCATTGTGAGAGAGAGGTGACGATTACTGGTCAGATCCTACGTCCTCATACCTTGTAGCTTGTTCCTACAATGTTTTTGGACTTTGCCACCATTGTGATGACGAGGCGAAAACATGAATCCCCTTTATGCTCCATGTATGAAATCCTTCGTCATTTTCATAGTGATTACATGATTCTGTGCGTGTCCTCCTTTCAATTTCACGTTTGTTTTTGGGATTCATTTAGGTTTTCTTTTTCTATTTTTGATCTTCCCTAATTTCCCTTCTCTTCCATTTCTATCATCATTGACCATCACTTTCTTCACCTTCTATCATTGTTGTTCTATGTGGATTGTATCAAATGATCAAGGAACATCCCACCATAATTTTCATCTCAACCAAAAGGGATATCATTCATCACTCTACGAAGTTGTCGTTCTTATTATCGTCTTAAGTTTGCACTCCCGCGATCTTAGTTTATGATACTTCATTACAGTTCTTTTCTTAATAAGAAATAATCCTTCTTGATATCGTTGACACTCTAACTAGAGGACTTTAAGTTTAGTTTATTTACTAAATCATTTTATAAGCTTCAAATTGATCCTGTAGTTGATCGACATCGAAGAGATCCATACAATCATTGTTTGGTCTTAGGTTTTTATATCTTTTGTTAGGTTTGTATAGGTGATTTCATATATGTTACCTTCTGGAAGGATAAGGCATGAAAGTGCATCTATAAACCTCGGATGGATGTCACATTGTTGCCCTAATAATCCTCATAAAGTAATAAAAATAATCTCATCAAACTATATTTTATGAATATACACCTAATAAATAAAAGGAATAACAAAAATAATCTCACTAAAGACCAATTTGAAAAGATAAACATGTATTCCCAACACTTTAGATCCATTGTAAAGCCCTAAAAATCAACTTCTTTAGATCTATTATACATGGATATTAAATCTGACCCAACAAGATGAATAAAAAAATTTGTTTCATCTAAATCAGATGTCATTTTGAATTGTTATAAATTTTGAAAGCAAAAAGAGGTTAATGCTCGTTAAGTCGTCATTAGTTATTAATCATCATCATTAATACTAACAAATCTTGATTAAGAATATAAAGAATCATTATGATTATCGATCATGATTAAGGAATGTTAATCATGGTTTAGTAGATGTTAGTTGCAATTACAGATAATTAATCATGATCAAAGTAAATAAGGACCTTAATGCAACAAGGAAGATTATAGGGTGGAAATTTTCAAGTATGCCGTCATTTTTATCTTAAAAGAATTATATTGAGAACCTCTTAGCGAGATTTAAGATATCCATAATAAATCCCTTGAGTATGCCATTGTTTATAAGTAATCATCTTTCAATTTCTTTTGCACCTCAGTCAACAATAGAGAAGTTCCTACACTAATGAAGTTCGGAGTCTTATGTATACACAGTAGGTAGAAAATTGCATATCATTCATGCTATGAGCATTGCTTGCATATTTATGGAAGATACATGAAATGATAATTGTCAAAGTCAAGCGAATTTTCGATACCTGGAAGAAAGATCTAATATTGGCCTTATATGTGAAATTAGATACAGAATGTTTAGTCGATGGATGCTCAAATTCTAATATATTGTAGATAGCAATGGGAGAAGATCAATGACAGATAGGGAAGCAAACTGATATGGATATATCCGTATCCAATCCGTCCCTTAGCCGCATTCGTTTTAAAGTGGATATAAATATGACTATCACTTTGATATGTAGAAGTATTTACATATCCATTTCCTTAAATAAATATAGTTGTAGATTGATTTTAACCAAATGTAGCATAAATGTATACATATGTTCATCATATTTGGTGTAATTGTTATAAAATAAATACATATTGTAGATTTATGTCATGTGTAATCCATCCAATGCATGTATATTTAAGCTTATCTATAGAATATTTTAAATATTATCTATATTCGTTTAAATCTATATTCGTTTTTTTTTGAAGATATGATAACATAAATTTTGTATCCGTGAATACCAATATTAACATATGTATTCATATTTAAAAATATACGAGGACATGATAACATTTATATCGATATATGTATCAGAACGTTTGTATCCTTAATGACATATTGTGTTTTTACTTACGCGAGATGCTATCATGTAACTTTCAGTTATTATATTACCATGGAGGCAGTTATATGGCGCAAAAGAATCAACCAATTGGTCTGGTGGTTGAGCAGTGGCTCCCCCAAATTAAACACCAAGGTTCGAAACCCCAAACCCTCCAATATATCAGAAAAACCAGGTAGGAGGTGAGTAGGGAACTAGCCATGTATCTAAAAAAACTAAAGTTGCAAAAGAAGGTGCCCATTTGAAAGCTTTTAAAAACAAGGTAGGAGGTGAGTAAGGGACTGACCATGTATCTAAAAAAACAGAAGTTGCAAACGAAGGTGCCCGTTTGAAAGCTTTTATTAGTGGTCTACGACATTTTTTGGCTATCGTATATTGTTGTAGTCTTAGTGCAACATGCATATTCATGGATCAGACACATCATGAGATTACCAAGGATATTGATTATAAGTTTCACTTCAACTATTCATGTAAACTGATTAAGGTGAAGAAGGTTTGCATGATAGATAACTCATCTGATATGTTCACTAAGACAATTCCTAAATGCAAGTTCAAACATTGTTGGGATTTCTTAATGTCGATTACTGCCAATAGCTTTACGGAGAGGAATTTGGTGATAGAGTCCAGCAGTTGTTGTTCTATAATCCGAGGATTCATTTCAAAGTGGAGATCGTTGGTATGTCTTGAATCCTAATTGATCAAGGATCCATCGGTATCCTCATTTATTATTGATTAGTGAAATATCTGGATTCTGATGAATTAGAAGATCCATTCTTATTCGGATTGATCGGAAGATCTTGATGGATCCTGAACCCTAATTGTGTTGTGATTAGGTGATACATTTCTTTGGGAGACTATTGAAACTGCCATAGGGTTAGAGTTTTGAATCATCTTATGTACTACAATTCTTCCATCATATTGAGAAAGATCCAACATTACTGTTGAGGACATAGCCCAATAAGGAATTAAGCTCGATTATATCGTGGTTGTGATCGTGGTTGCTTATATGCATGTTCGATCAATGCCCTAGTTCTGTCCCATGCAGTAATTTTAAATCTTGAAGTAGCATAAAGTCCATTTGAATGATGGATAAGAAATCCTTATCTTGGGATAAAGAGACACTCAGAATAAGCGGTGTCGAGGGAAAAATGATTATGTCACGATTATATCATTCATTGTATTTTTGTCTAAAATACTTATCAATTTATTATTACTATACCAATCAAACAAAAACGAGAGTAAACTTCCATATTCTTCAACCGTCGTCGAGTCGACACCTCAAAATCATAAATAATAAAATGGTAATCCGACGTCTGATTCTCTTGAAAGAGATTTCTAATTAATCAAAGGAAATATACGTGGAAGCAAAATGGTCTCAACGTCCTTTACGAGGCGTGCACATGCATGAAGTGGACGGCATGACGTTTTGGTGTTTGTTTACGTTAGACAGTCGTCTTAGACAACAAGATTAAGCAAAAACTTTGGGCAAATGGCATCATTGATGACCAACTTCCATTTAAATATCTGAGCTGATGTAAAACGCACTGGCAGCCTCGTTTTCGATCTGCAATTAAAACAAATAAACAAAAGGAAATGGAAGGCAACTACAGTTTTTAAATCATTCGTACGTTTCGTGAAACAGTTGGACGATTTCGGGGGCAAATGCCCATTGGTATGGAAATCCGAATGTCTGACCCGATTCCATCCGTAGCAAGTTGACCATATATATTAATGTACGTCGCCGTCGCGAAATGCTGAATCTCACTCGTCAATGGTCAAGATATAGAGAGTGAAAATTATTACGCTGGATAAAAGCGAGAAAGAAAAAAAGTCACCGCGACGGAGAATCGACGCTCATGAACAGAGATGCAAATTAATATGATATATCCATATCCAATTCCTTACCATGAAAATTATATAAAGAATTTATCTATATTCTATATTCTCTATGTTTTTAAAATAGATACAGATATGGATATCACTTCAACGTCTGCAACAAGTATCTGTATCTTTACTTGTATATATGTCTCAATATATAATTATAGTGATCATGTATCTATTTTTACTCACAAGAAACATAATTTATGTATTTTTCATCATTTTTTGTATAGTTGTTATGAAATAAATACATCTAGTAGATTTATATCATGTGTACCCGCATCGTTTTCGGCGTTTTTTTATTTTTTATTTTTGAAAAATATCGCTATGTATATTCATCCCTATATCCCTCATATATGCCATTCGAATTTCGTCAGAAACAAAGACTCCTACGGCCTCCATCGAGATGGTGTCGATTTAAAAAATCATGTTACCGTTAAAAAATGGCTGTCTGGATGGAGGCCGTAGGAGTCTCTGTTTCTGACGAAATTCGAATGGCATATATGAGGGATATAGGGATGAATATACATAGCGATACTTTTCAAAAAAAATAAAAAAAATTTACCGAAAACGACACATGGGCAGCCACGTTGGCTACCCCAAGGGGGCAGCCTCATTAGACTCTCTCTCTCTCAGAGAGAGAGAGAAAGGAAAGGGAGCCTACTTTGTGGAGTAGGTAACCTTACTTACTTCACATTCCATTTTTGATAATTTTTTATTTTCTTTGAAAAATATCACTGTTGATTTTCATAACTATATCCCTCGAATATGTCATTCAAATTTCGTCAAAATCAGACACTCCTACGGTCTCCATCTAGACAGTCATTTTTAATGATCACATATTTGCGGTATTTTTACCTGTTCTGGATGAAGGGCATAGGAGTAGCTATTTCTAACGAAATTTTATTGACATATTGAAGGGATATAGTTATGAAAATCCCCGGTGGTATTTTTCAAAAAAAATAAAAGAATTTGCTAAAAGTAGATGTGAAGTAGCTAAGGTTACCTGCTTTACAAAGTATACTCCCTTTCCTCATATATATATATATATATATATATATATATATATATATATATATATATATATATATGGGAAAAATGTGTATGCCCCCTAGGGGGGCTAACTTAGCTCTCCCGCCCCTTTTTGACATATTTTTTTATTTTTTTTGAAATCTAAAACCGTGTAAATTCATTATTAAATCCCTATATTATGCTATTAAAATTTCGTGCAAAATAGAAACTCCTACGACCTCCATCCAAACGGGGTCCAATTAAAAAATCCTGTTACCGTTAAAAAATGACTGTCTCGATGGAGGCCGTAGGAGTCTCTGTTTCGCACGAAATTTTAATAGCATAATATAGGGATATAGTGATTAATATTCATGGAAGAAATTTTCAAAAAAAATGAAAAATGGTGAAAATGGGGCAGGGGGAGCCAAGTTAGCTCCCCCTAGGGGGTAGCCCCATTTATCCCTATATATATGGGTAAAATGGGGCTGTCCCCAGGGGGTAGCTAACTTAGCTACCCCCGCCCCATTTTCACCATATTTTTATTTTTTTTTTCAAAATTTTTTCCATGAATATTCATCACTATATCCCTATATTATGCTATTAAAATTTCGTGTGAAACAGAGACTCCTACGGCCTCCATCCAGACAGTCATTTTTTTAACGGTAACATGATTTTTTAAATCGACCCCATTTGGATAGAGGTCGTAGGAGTCTCTGTTTCGCATGAAATTTGAATGACATAATTTAGGGATTTAATAATGAATTTAGATGGTTTTAGATTTCAAAAAAAATTAAAAAAAATTTGTGAAAAAGGGGCGGGGGAGCTAAGTTAGCTCCCCCTAGGGGGCATACACATTTTACCCTATATATATATAGAGGAAAATGGGGATGCCCCCTGGGGGGAGCTAACTTAGCTCCCCCCACCCTATTTTCTTCAATTTTTTTATTTCTTTTGAAAATTTTTTCTGTGAATATTCATCACTATATCCCTATATTATGTCATAAAAATTTCGTGTGAGACAGAGACTCCTACGGCCTCATCCAGACAGTCATTTTTTTAACGGTAACAAGATTTTTTAAATCGGCCCCGTTTGGATGGAGGTCGTAGGAGTCTCTGTTTCGCATGAAATTTGAATGACATGATATATGGATTTAATAATGAATTTACACGGTTTTGGATTTCAAAAAAATAAAAAAATTTGTGAAAAAGGGACGGGGGGAGCTAAGTTAGCTCCCCCTAGGGGGCATACACATTTTTCCCATATATATATATATATATATATATATATATATATATATATATATATATATGGGGGGAAAATGGGGCTGCCCCCTAGGGGTAGCAAACATGGCTGCCCTCACACCATTTTTTGACAAATTTTTTTATTTTTTTGGAAAAATAAAACAATGTATATTCATCTCTATATCCCTCCTACATGCCATTCAAATTTCGTCAGAAATAGAGACTCCTACGGTCTCCATCTATATGTCATTTTTTTAACGGTCGTATGATTTTTTAAATCGACTCCGTCTGGATGGAGGCCGTAGGAGTCTCTGTTTCTGACGAAATTCGAATGACATATAGGAGGGATATAGGGAGGAATATACATGTCAATATTTTTCAAAAAAAATTTGCCCAAAAAATGAGGTGGGGCAGCCATGTTGGCTACCCAGGAGGCATCCCCATCAACCCCTATATATAAAGTTAGTATATATTATTTATATTATATATAGTATTTCTATCATTACCTGTACACAATTCGTATCCATTTTAATGGACCAGTCTGACTTAAGCCTGAGCCTTTATTTGATGGCACCCATATATTTGATGGGCTTTGGCCGAAAATTTTGATCCATCACGTAAATGGGTCGGACCAATTTTTCTTTAAATGTTTATCTCAAACATGTATGTTTATAGTTCTCATCAATGGATGAAGGTTTTCGCTAAAAAAAACTCCCTTTGGTACTCCGACAACCGCATAATCAGCCACACTCTTCATTATGAGCACATTCATCCTTCATCGTAAAATATCTTATCGAGCATGTTGTGAGCAGTGAAGCTCATGGTGAGAGAAAGATGGTGGTAGTTACGATCAATGTTTTTAAAATCGAACCGGACATCGAACCGAAAACCTTGTCAAAATGGTCGGATCGGATTGAACCATGTAATCAAACCGGTTCAACCGGATGATGACATCATTATTATTTAAAACCGGATTAAACCGGACCGGTGAGAAAAAAGTGGTTGAACCGGTTAATCAAACCGAAATGAAATAAAAATATATATAATATATACTTAAACATAAATAAAATGAATAGACAATGTATATATTTCACACTATACATAAAATATTGTTCATATACACCATCAAATACCATACACATCATATATATATTATTTGGACTAGTTACTCTATAACATAATAGTAGTATAATTATATTTAAAATGCAATATAAGCAAAAAGTTGTGTTAGTGTAGTTGGTTAAGAGTTTGAAATAGACAATCAAAGATCATGGGTTCAACTGCCACCACTAGGATTATTTTTTAAAAAATTAAATGCGGTTCAACTTCGGTTGAACCTGGTTAAACCGGGTTAAAAAAATCGATTGAACCGGACGGGTTAACCAGAATTTGAATGTTTGAACCGAACCGCTATAAACCGGTTAACCGGACCGGTCCAGGTCGGATTCACCGGTCGAACCGACCGGTCCGGTCCGGTTTTCAAAACACTGGTTACGATTGAGCATTGAGTTGGGCTGGTCTGATCCACCCTCACGAGCATGATCTGAAACTCGACCCAATTTATATCCAGTCGAGCTCTTGTCGAAAGTTGATAAATCAATTAAATGGGCCGCACTCAAACTGATGTAACCCGCCAGGCCAACCCAATAAGGGCCCAATAAGATGTTACATGTAATAATCCAAAATTGTTATAGTGCAAGTCTATATATTCTCATCAATTTTTACTACTTACATAAAGATAATTGTCCACTCTTCTCTTAGAACAAATTTGTGGTTAAGAATTTTCACAATACCTTAATTCTAACATCACTTTTCTCACTAGATGATGTACATTACTTTTTCCCATTGTTACTACTATGTGTATAAGGTATAATATACTTTATTTTATTTGTGAATCATAGCTCATATTAATCGGATCGAGTCGTTGAGAAGAAGAAAATTCCGTACCTCAGCTCGGCCCAATGCCACTAATATTATTGGGCCTTGGGCTAGGTCACTTAGAGCCCCAAGGAGTTGTTGGACTTGTGAGCCCTTGGTGATCTATTAATGTAATAAAAGATATTGTGTTTCTTTCATCTGAATTAAATGTTTGTATTTGTACTTAAATTAAAAGGTCCCATTCGTACAATTAGTGTTGTGTACCGTGGTCATCTTGATTATCATGCAGTTGATAATTTAGAGTTAGATCGAGGATATTCCTAATCTTTCATGTAATATTAGATATATATATATATATATATATATATCCACTCTGAGAAAGTAATACCAATCTTTCACTAAAGATCGATTTCCGAGGGCAGGGCACAAGATCCCGCATGCCTCGGGATGTAAGTGCACCCATCTCTTCATCCATGGCTTGTCACTAGCCATGGTCCTACAATGCACTATGTTGATCTCGAAAAATAGAAGTAGCCATTAAAACATCTGTAAATCTCTTGTCACAATTAGATAAACCATCAGTAGAAGTAAAATTTGACATATGATAAAATGTATACTGCCTTTTTCGTTTTCGAAGAGCTATAAATAGATCTGTGGTGCATTCTAAGCAGTAGTGTTGCAAGCACTTGAAGAAGGTATATTATCCTGCAAATAGGGAACTGACAAAAGCACATATGTAGATATAATAGTGTGTTTGCATTTATAAACAATCGGTAGTGGTAGTAGCTCCAAAGGGATGTCACTGAAAAATTGAGTGATGTAGTTGGTCTGCATAAAGAAAGTGACATCTACAGAAATATAAACTGATGTCCAACGTGATCATAACACCACTAGCTCTTATGAGTGCAAGAGTAACCAAGAAAAACACACTTAATAGCTCTAGGCGGTAACTTATCAGCAATATGATAATCATGGACAAACACCATGCACTCAAAATTCCTCAGTGGTAATAGAAAAGATGAATCAGTGGGGTATAATAAGGAGAAAGGAGTGTCCCCCTTTAGGACAGAAGATGGAACCCTGCTTATGAGATGGACGACGGTAAGAATGGTGTTCCCAAGTAAGACTTTGGAACCTTCGTTTGAGTGAGTAAAGACCATGCAATATAAAGAAGATGCCTTAGTTTTCTTTCTGCTATCTAATTTCGCTGGGAGATATACAGACATGAAGTCTGATGTATAGTCCACTGAGAAGTAAAGAATGATATCAAGTCATGTTGGGTGAACTCAAGAGCATTATCAGTTCGTATAATTTGAACATATGTAGAAAAATGTTTTGATAAACTGAAAGAAAGTTTTGACAATTTTATTAATCTCCAAACATTCATTTATTAGATATACCGAAAATGATCTACTGTAATCATCCATAGACACTAGAAAATATCCGTATCGCTCAAACTACGGACTAGACAGGGATCCCCTCAAACATCACAATGGACTAAAGCAAAAAGAGTAGTACGACACGACTCAGCACAAGCAAGAAAGGAAACTTGATGATGTTTCTCAAACTCACATGTCTCACTCTCAAAGGACTTCAAAGTAGAGAGTTCATGGAACATCATGGGGTAGGGGTGAAAGATAGATGTCGAAGATGAAGATGCCAAAGGAATGGATCATTGGAGATAGATACAATACCAACAAAAGTGAAATCAGAGGGCATGCCAAGATAATAGGGGTCATTATTCTCATGTCCCCCACTAAAAATCTGCCTCATCCAAATGACCTGAAAATAGCAACAGAATTCATCAAAAATTACACATCAATTAATCTTAGTTTAAAGTTTAAGGAAATCAGGGGTACAATGGACTTCAGTAAGTTGGAGCTTGGAGAAGAACTTCATAGTCCCAATAGTAGAAACAAGGGAATGAGCCCCGCTGGCAACCCGCAACGACTTCACTGGTGAAGACAGTTAGTAGACTACCTTCTCCTATCAAATGTATGGAAACTCCAAAGTCAATAATCCAAACAAGAGAAGAAGTAGTGGCCGAATAGGCCATTGTACTTGAAGCGGTAGTCAAACTAGCAGTAGTAGTACGCTCACTAGTGGAAGAATCAGATTTCTGCAGGAGCTGCATCAGATGCCAGTAACCTGTAGCACTGATTTGGACAATATGTCTAGTGTCTACTAGAGTCTGGATCTGGAGATGCATGTGAACTATCATAGTCATTCTTGTAGGCACCGTTGGCAAACTTTGCCCAGCAACACTCTGATTGGTGGCTTCAGTGTTGATGGTGGATGCAATGTGGGTTCTAAGGAGTGATAATTGCCACACCCTCGACTATGGTTGAAGTCACGACAATGACCAATGTCACGTCCATGACCACAACCAGAGTCGCGGCCTTGATCTCCTCGGAAGCTTTGTCGTCCTCCTCTCCTAGATGAAGCACAATGGACAGAATTCTCTACAAGAGGCAAAGTAGAAACTCGTCTAGTGAATGTCTCCAGTTCCTGAAGATGACCAAAGATAGTCTTGATCGATGTCAGTGTATCATACATTAGATTCTACTCCATTGCTTGGTATTGAGGATGTAGTCCAGCAAGAAAATGATAAACCTGCTAATAATTATCTCCAAGCCATGTGACATAGTCTTTATATGTCGCTTTTAGAGGTCTTTCATCAGAATAATGTATTAACCTTGAAATTTGTGTCCATTTGATCAGGTAACATCGAGAAGACCAAAACCACCGGAATCGAGATTGGGGTGGACATCAATGCAAGTAGGGTGGAGCATTGGACTCGACCCAGGCCCAACCCTGAAAAGCCCGGCCCTGGCCCCGTCAAATTTTCCTGGGCCTTGGGCCTGGTAATGGCCCGATTTTTTGAACAATTAGAAGGCCCGGGCCCAGCCCAAGGCCTGCAGGGTCGGGTCCGGTTCAGACCGGGCTTAACCTGCCCCCCATTTCGCTTATAAAAAGACCAAAGAGGAGAGTGCTTACATGATAGAAGTAGCAAAACCTTATATAGAGAAACCAATCCAGATTAAGGACATCACCGTATGCTTAATAAAATTGACATTTAGAATAATATAATTTGGCGTTCTAAATCACATAGAGTTCTATTGACTTGTCAGCGAAGATGGATTTGAAAACTCTAATGAAAAGAACTCTTTATTAACATTTTAGAATTCATATACTGATCTGGACCCACTAATTAGTAGAGCTATGCATGGTTTCTTGCTTTGAGTTAGGTATATATAATTTGAGTCGATTGAGCTGTGAATCATACATATTTTTTTAATATTTCTGTCAGAAAATTTCTCTGAGATTGTTATTTTGGATATGGATTGATTGCTACTCCCCAGTAACGTCTGATAGTTACATGCAAGACTGGTAAATATTCATTTAGGGCCCGTTCGGTTCGGGAATAAGTAGGAATAAGGATTGGGAATAAGGAGAATAAGGGTCTATTCTTTGTTCGGCTGGAGGATAGGAATAAGGAGAATAAGGTAAAATAAAGGTAGGTAAGGTGGGATAAAGATAGGAATAAGAGTGAAATAAGATGAAATAATGGGGAATAGTCGTACCATGGGAAACCGTGATGGGAGGAAAATGGCCCCTTATTCTCCTCTATTCCCAATCCTTATGCTTCTACCGAACAAAGTTAGTATTAGTTGCTTAAGTTAGTATGAGTGTGGCCTGCTTCCTCGTCTCGCTCCTCGCTTCAAGCGGCTCGGTCGATGGCATGCCCACCGCGCTACGTCATTACGTGCCGTTCCATACTAAATCCTGGTTGCTGGCTTAATTGCAGTGTATTTCAGACTTTGCACAAGCAAGGATTGTTTTGGATAATTTTAGTTGTACTGAGTTGTAAAGATCATAATTAGTATAAATATGTAAGCATGTTGGTGACATTGTATTTATTTAGTTTATAGTGAATAAAGATCGTAGCTCTTTAAGCCCTGTTTGGTTGGAGAATAAGCCCTGAAATAAGGGGTCAATTATCCTCCCGACACGGTTCCCAGTGGTACGACTATTCCCTATTATTCCATCTTATTTCACTCTTATTCTTATCTTTATCCCACCTTACCTACCTTTATTACACCTTATTCTTCTTATTCCTATCCTCCAGCCGAACAAAGAATAGACCCTTATTCTCCTTATTCCCCATCCTTATTCCTGCTTATTCCCGAACTGAACGGACCCTAAAGCCCGTTCGGTAGGAGAATAAGCAGGAATAAGGATGGGGAATAAGGGGAATAATGGTCTATTCTCCGTTCGGCTGGAGGATAAGAATAAGGAGAATAAGGTGAAATAATGGTAAGTAAGGTGGGATAAAGATAGGAATAAGAGTGAAATAAGATGAAATAATGGGGAATAGTCGTACCACGGGAAACCGTGTTCGGAGGAAAATGGAGGCTTATTCCCCTTATTCCATTCCCCCTTAACCTCCTACCGAACACGGCCAAGAGTAAGTCTTGGAAGAAGGATACGGTTATTTTTGCGAAGCGATTTGATGATTAATGGGACATCCTGCGTTGAAAGCTTGTAGTAGCTGCGATCTTTTTTAGTTCCTGAATAGAGAAAGATATTACGTTAATTATGCCATTTTAAAATGTGGTAATGAATATGGGTCTATATTTATGAACAATACATAAAGTGTGATTGTGTGAGTGGTGGTGATAATGCTTTATAAGATTGGGCTATACAGAGCTGGTGTAGTGCATTTCTTATTGGGCCCAGCCCATTACATTCTTATACAAATCAGAACCCCTGCAAATTTTTGGGCCTCATTATTCTCCAGTGCCCCTTTTTATCCAAGTATCCAATTAAATCCGTACAAAGTTAGAAATATAAGATTTTTTCAGAAACCTTTACCAGGTACCCCATTTCATATGATATTCTACACTGTTCACACTAAAACCATTTGTCCAAACAAATTATCTTCTAAGGGCCCATTCGGTAGGAGAATAAGCAAGAATAAGGGGAATAAGGGTTTATTCTCCGTTCGGCTGGAGGATAAGAATAAGGAGAATAAGGTGAAATAAAGGTAGGTAAGGTGGGATAAAGATAGGAATAAGAGTGAAATAAGATGAAATAATGGGGAATAGTCGTACCACGGGGAAGCGTGTTGAGACCTTATTCCCCTTATTCCATTCCTCCTTATACCCCAAACGAACAGGGCCTAATCGAATCGGTCAGAATTCTCACTCAATTGCATATTATTACTGTAGGTCTTCCAAACGAGACTGTTAATCTGCAGCATATATCTTTTTCTTCTTATCACTATATATTCTCTTGAAATATGGGACGGCGTCTATTTGTATGGCTTTCATCGATGGACCACACGATAAAAGAGCGCCATCAGAATTTATTCCACTGCCTTTTCTTATGAGGAAAAAAAACACAATCTATTCAAAAAATAGCTGCAAACTTCCAAGTAAACGTAGACAGATTCCAGAGGGATTGCACATTTGCACATCTCACTAGTATATTACGACTCCTCATATTCATCCTGAACTGATTGTTTTTAACTTTTTAGGATTCAAAAGCTGATCCTTATTTAGGGTTCCCACGTCTGTAACTGCTTCCTCCCCGTTGCTATTTAAGGACATGTATGATAGGGCTTTATCTTCTGTAAGGACTCCGTCTGGGAAGATTGGATATTTTGACATCAACATTGATTTACATAAGGTTCTGCTTTGAGTTCATTTCTTTTTACCTTATTATGGACGAATTGACAAGTCACATTCAGGATAAGTTACCTTGTTGTATGTTATTTGCTGATGATATTGTGTTAATTGACGAGATTAGAGATGGAGTAAATAAAAAGTTTGAGGTCTGGAGACATGAGTTGGAGACTAAAAGGATTTCGTATAAGTAGGGCTAAGACAGAATATATGGAGTGTACCTTTGATGAAAGCAATTGTGAAGGAATCGAGGTGAAGATTGGTGACGATAACATTCGGAAGAGATATTCCTTTTGATATCTGGGATCTATTCTGCAACATGATGGGAAAATTGATGGAGATGTTACTAATAGAATAAATGCAGGCTGACTAAAGTGGAGAGAAGCCTTTCTGTTGTTCTTTATGATAAGAAAATTCCTTTAAAAATTAAAGGAAAGTTTTAAAAAGCAGTTGTGAGACCTGTTATGCTTTATGGATCTGAATGTTGGCCTGTGAAAGATAGACATGTGCAGAGAATGAGTTTAGTAGAAATGAAAATGATAAGGTGGATGTGTGGACACACACGTAAAGATCGGATTCGAAATGATGCAATCAAAAAGAACATTGGTGTAGCTCCGATCGATGATAAGATGCGAGAAAACCGCTTAAGATGGTTTGGACATTTGCAAAGAAGATCAGCTGATGCACTGATTAGGAGATGCGAGTGCTGGGATGTTGAGCTGGCTAAGAGAGGGCGAGGACGACATAAGAAGTTTTGGAAAGAGACCATACGAAGGGATCTTAATTTTGTGTATATAAGATCGGAATTGACCCAAGATAGACCTGAATGGAGGCGAAGAATCCACGTAATCGACACTACTTAATTGTGAGAAAATGCTTTGTTGTTGTTGTTGTGTTTACATCCCGAAATCAATGCCGCGGCTTTTGATGCGGGGATTGCAGTCACTAAAAACCATGCTGGCTCAGCCTGATCAAGCATCTGTTTGGTGTCTGTTTGCGCGCTATGCTGCCTCCCTGCAAGTTGATCTGCATGGATCTGTAGCAATTTTGTACCATCTCAATCCCAACTGCGAATCTTTGTGGCTCTATCTCCCCATGGCAGACTCAACTTGACCTGTCCACCCCGGCTTACAGACCTCTCTTTGATCGTCTCCGATTCGTCCCACTTGACTCAGGTTCATCGGTATCCCACCTCCATCGCCATGCCTGCTGGTGTGCAGCAACTTTTATGCTCAGATAGTCGTCCTCTTTTTCATTGGGATTAGGGCTCCTCGATTTCTCGCATTGCAGCCCCCGAAAGCAGAGAAATCAAATCCTCATTAACTGCACTGTTATCAATCAAGACTAGCGAGATAATTGCAATTTGCACAGCCTGATCATGTGTATCACGTTTTCTGATATGCTGTCTGCAATTCTGATATCGCAAATCGCACCTCCTGCTGCGACGGGTACGATTTTGTTCGCCCGTAGATGTTGACCTCGAGGCCTTAATGGGAAATAAAGCCTTAGCAGCTTCCGTCATTCGAAATATGGGACCCTGACAGAGGTCAACTTCTCCATTGATAAGGACGCGTCCGCCACCCCATGCAGGCCCTGCCAGCGAGCAAGTCTCGCGACTAGAAATCAGATGTGAGGTCATTCGATTCGAAAAGAAGAGATCGATGTATACATTGGATGGATTTCATCATCATTCACTAATCACGCGCTTCGAGTCTTTAAATATGAGAGCATCTCCGTAGTACCACAGGACTGGGATCGAACAGTTTGACTTAGCAGTAGTAGTAGGTAGAAGGGATGCAAAAATCTTACGCCTAGTAACTCGGGCGAGGTTTTCCAGACATCCTACAAAATTAAAAAGAATTGCAGGAATAAATATGGAGAAGCAAAGGGCATGTCAGTTTGATTGAACTGGATGATGTCGACATCAAACCACTACCAAATTAAATGGCATGGTGAGGTACAGTGGTCTAAGAGCTTCTTCGAAAAATACTACACAACTTTATTGCATGTAAGCATTTTTAGGGAGAAATTTTTAGCGAGAGTATATGGGATTTTTTCGAAAGCATAGTAAAGCGAGAGTAATAAAGCGAGTGGAGATAGAAAGTAATTGAGTTTGGAGAAGTGCCCGGTGGTTATAGAGGGGCATCCCCCATGGAAGAGATTATGCAGGACTACGTACCTTTGAGGGAAAGGGTGGCCAGATGCGTGGGAGAGTGGAGCTAGCGAGGGCATCCCCCTCTGTTCTTCAATGAAGTTGTTTCATGGAATGTGTGGGGGCTTGGGCAGGTGGAGAAGAGAAGAGTGGTTGGATCGCTACTTAGAGAATGGCATGCTGATGTGATATTTCTGCAAGAAACAAAAATTGAGACGTGGGACGCAATCATTTGGAAATTGATCTCGGGGGGCAGACTATCTGACTTTAGAGCGGTGTTGTCGAACCGGACGTCTGGAGGAATCTTAGTGGGGTGGGATGACGACTTGCTTCAAGTGGGCAATGTGATGGAGGGTCATTTCTCTTTGTCCATAGTTCTTCTTCAGAGGTCGGATAACACTCAGTTTCTCTTCTCAGATGTGTATGGCCCCACAGGTGCTGGATCTAGCTCAACGCTCTATGAGGAATTGGTCTTGGCAAGGGTTACGCACCCAGACCTATGTTGGTTGATTGGTGACGACTTCAACGTCACGCTTTTTGCTGCGGACAGGCCCCGCGAGAGGGGGGGTTGGACCCTGGTTCCTCAAGCTTTCTTGAGTTCGTGCATGACTCGTCGTTGGAGGTGTTGGATGCCTCCAATTCTCTCTACACTTGGAGGAATATGTCTTCTCGTTCTCGTCTGGATCGCTTCCTCGGGTCTATGGACCTCCTGGAGTCTTTCCCTCTGACTTCGGTTATCTCCCTACCACGTTCACACTCAGATCACACTCCTATTTGTTGGAACTCTGGGGAGGCTAACCATCCTCATAGCCTATTTCGATTTGAACATTTCTGGCTTCTGGAGGAGGGGTTCAGGGAACAGGTTATCGCTTGCTGACAGGAGACTCCGTCCACTAGTGCTGCATCTCGAGACATGGCATCTCGCCTCAGAGCTTTGAGACTTATGTTGATGTCTTTTTCGTCGGGAGATTCGAGCTATGCGAGAGAGGAGAAATTTAACCCAATTGGAGGTGGTTCGTTTGGACGCTCTTGAGGACTCTTGTGAGTTGACCGCGGATGGGAGAAGCTTAAGGGAAGAAAAACATAAGACACTAATGGATGAGGATCACAAGCACGAGATCGAATGGCAGCAAAGATCCAGTCAAACTTGGTTAAAGGAGGGAGACGCAAACACACGTTTCTTTCATACTGTTGCTAGCGGAAGGAGGCGACGCAACCATATTCGATCCATTGAGGTGGGCGGTGTCCAGGTGGAAGGGGAACACGACATTGGTTTGGTTGTGGTCGACCATTTTCGAGATGAAAGTAGGAGGATCCTGATCGGTGGCGCACGATGGGTTGGTAGGGACATTCCCCTGATCTCTGACGAACAGTCCGCCAGACTTGTACGCGCTTTTACCCCTACAGAGGTTCGAGCAGCTACATTTGATTTTAACGTAGATGGACCGGATGGCTTTCCGGTCCTTTTTCCGTGAATTTTTGGATATGGTAGAGGAGGACGTCATGGATGTGGTGGAGCTGAGGAGGGAAAACCAAGGCTTTGAGTGGTTGAACCTCTCGTTGATCTTCTTGCTTCCAAAGAAAGATGTAGCTCGATGTGTGGGTGATTTTCGACCTATTGCCCTCTTGAATCCCATCTACATAATAGTGGCAAAGGTGCTTCTACAAATGAGGGATATCCCATGGAAGTCAATGGGATTTGGTACGATCGGTACCTTCAGTCCGGAATTCGTCGTGATCACCTCGAATTCCGATGGGGTAATGGTGGCTCCTCTTCCCAGCAGCAGCCTCCCGCTCAGGGATATCAGAACAGCCAGCCGCTGCAGCAGCAACAGCCCCAGTATGCCCACAGCAGAACCAGCACGGACATCGTCCCTCCTATCAAGGACAACAGTGGAGGGAGCGTCAGCAACCGCAACAGTACTCCCAGCCTCGTGAGCACTACTCCTCCCAACAACAACCTCGTTTCCAGCAGGGAAACACATCCGGTTCTCAAGCACCTGCATTCGAGAACCCAGCCTTAGATGACCTCGTCCCACTACTCTCTGAACATCGGGAATCTTATCGGTGAGACATGGATGAGTTCCGGCAGGAGGTGAGGGACTTGATCAAAGGAAAAGCCGCCATACCAGCTCAGATTGAATCAAATCCGAACAATCTGAAAAGAAAGTCTGAGCAGGTAGAGTTTACAGAGGATACCTCTCCTAGTGACTATTTGAGTGACATATCTTCTTCTTTGTATGATGCTGATTTTGTGACTACTAGGAGCGGTAGGATGCCAGCCGGCGGCGCCTCATCTGAGCGACAGCCACATGCAGAATCCGGAGCGCCAGATGAGCAGAGTGGCGGTGCTGATACCGCTAATGATGATGTTGACGACGGTAGTGCTGATGCCACCAATGATGGAAATCCAGATGACGGTACTGAGGCCGTCATGATACCTGATGCAGATGGTGGTGCTGATGCCACCATTTTTGATGTAGAGCCAGAGCGCGGTGCTGATGCCATGAAGACAGGTGCCGGTGGTGGTACTGAGGCCACCACATCTACTTTTGTTGAGCTTCCATCTGTGGTGTTACCACCTTTTGTACCTATGGACTGTGGTAACAACAAAAAGAACAAAAATATGAATAAAGGAAAGGTTTCCGTTCACATTTCAGATCCATATGTGTTGCATGATGATGACCATTGTATGGATTTCATTCCTTCGCAGACACAGGAACCTATTCCTAGTCCTCCATCTGAGGAGGCCCCTACCATTCCCTTCCCTGAAGCACTCCGTCGAGTGAAGGGGAATAAAATAGAAAATCCAAAAAAGACCCAGCAAGTAGAGATCAGCAAGCAGATGATTGATAGATTCCATATTCAGCTGACTCTACGAGAAGCACTTGAGCACATCCCCTTCCTCAAAAAGAATTTGAAAGAGGAAACTACAGTCCGCAGGAAGAGGAGATACAGAGATCAGATACATGTGCTCACCCATCACACTTGCTGCACCATTCAGAATACATTGCCAGCCAAGAGACCTGATACAGGAGCTTCCTATGTCAGATGCGAGATTCAGGAGCAGCAATTCGATCGTACTCTATTAGACAGCGGCTCTTCTATTAACCTTCTTCCGGCATCCTTACTCGGCCGATTCGAGTTTGGTCCTCTTCTTCGGAGTAGGACGGTCCTTCAGTTTGCTGATAGGTCGATTAAGAGACCGAAGGGGTTATTGAAAGACGTGGTCGTTACCATTCAGAGCCTGAAATTCCCCGTGGACTTCATTGTATTGGACACGGAGATCCCTGAGTCGGTAACCGATACCCCCATCATACTTGGACGCCCATTCTTGGCCACAGCCAAGGCAGTGACCGATCATGATAGCAGGAAGGTATGCTTTCGCGTAGAGGGCAAAACCATACAAATAGAGACGATTGATGAGACCAGAGCGAGAGAATTAGCATGCTCAGAGCAGTCCAGCGAAGCCACGCAGATGACAGAGGATGAGCTAGACATCCACCAGGAGTGCGACTTTGTGATGACAGATGATGAATCCATTTGGACAGATCCCGTAGCACAAACCCTCGCCTTGCCTAAAGATTCCCTGTATTTAACGCTTATGGCAGTTGAGAGCCTGGAGAGCACACTCCTGGATGAGGATATAGTTGAGGCTGACAGTGTTGGGACGAGCGGTGATGATTTCCAATCCTGTTCTTCTAATTCAGATCCCTCGGATTCAGACATTGATTGGGTTGACTTTGATGAATATTTGCCATGTCTGATTCCTTCTGAGCCGACAGTTAGGACGGAGTGCGAGCCAGTACAGTTCATTGATGATTCAGCATACCGCCCTTGGTTAGAGATTCATGCAGAGCAAGAGTTCTCCCATGCAGACCTGGTCACCTTCACACAGACATATCAGAAGCCAGATCTGCCACCTCCCAGTTGTCCAGAACGGAAGCCTCTACCGCAGTCGCTGAAGTATAGATTCCTTGCGAGTGAGCCAAATATGCACCCAGTCATTATCTCAGCAGATTTGACTGGAGAACAAGAATCTCGTCTGATGGAGGTTCTTGAAAGAAACCGCAAGGCAATAGGATGGAGTATAGCTGATCTCCAGGGGATTAGTCCGGCTTTGTGCTCCCACCACATCTATCTTGAGGAGGACGCTAGGCCGTCGCATGAGTTCCAGCGACGACTGAACCCGAATCTTCGAGATGTAGTCATGAAAGAAATATCGAGGTGGTGGAGCGCCGATTTTATCTACCCCATCTCCGACTCCAAGTGGCTTAGTCCATTACATGTGGTGCCCAAGAAGACGGGCACCACTACAGTTGTGAATGAGTCTGGAGAGGAGATAGCTACCAGGGTACCAACTTCTTGGAGGGTCTATGTGGACTACAGACGATTGAATCAGGCCACCAAGAAGGATCATTTCCCATTGCCATTCATTGATCAGATTATCGAAAGACTGGCTGGGAAGAGCCATTACTGCTTTCTTGACGGGTACTCCGGTTATAATCAAGTGGCCATTGCGCCTGAAGACCAGGAGAAAACGACATTCACCTGTACGTTTGGGACTTATGCTTTCAGGCGAATGCCCTTTGGTCTATGTAACGCCCCCGTGACATTCCAAAGGTGCATGTTGTCCATTTTCTCGGACATGGTGGGTGATTGCTTAGAGGTCTTCATGAATGACTTATCGGTCTATAGAGATGGGTTTGACACTTGTCTTGACTGCCTAGACAGTGTGCTTCAGCGCTGCATTGAGGTCAATCTTGTCTTGTCTTGGGAGAAGAGTCACTTCATGGTGACTCAAGGGACGGTCCTTGGTCACATCATCTCCGACAGGGACATGGAGGTCGATCCGGCCAAGGTGGATATCATCAGAAAACTCAATCTGTCGTCCAATTTGCGTCAATTGCGATCTTTTCTGGGGCATGTCGGGTTCTACCGACGGTTTATTCATGACTTCAGTCGAATTGCCCGACCGCTTACTGATCTGCTGACGAAAGACACCGAGTTCATTGTAGATGATAAGTGTCATGCATCTTTTGAGACTCTCAAAAGTATGGTTGTTTCGGCTCCTGTCCTTCAGCCACCTGATTGGTCTCTCCCATTCGAGATCATGACGGATGCTTCAGATTTTGCCGTTGGGGCTGTGCTTGGACAGAGGAGGGATGGATTTCCGTTTGCCATTCACTACGCCAGTCGGACTTTGGATGCCGCTCAGCAGAATTATACTGTGACTGAGAAAGAGATGCTGGCCGTAGTCTTTGCTTTGGATAAGTACAGATCATATATTCTCGGATCTAGAGTGGCCATTTACACATATCACACCGCCATCCGATACTTAATGGCCAAGAAGGATGCCAAAGCACGTCTTACCAGATGGATCCTTCTGCTCCAGGAGTTTGATATTTAGATTAAGGATAAGCCTGGAGTTAAAAATGTGGTGGCGGATCATCTCTCCCGTTTGGAGAATCTTGGGGAATCTGAGCCCAGTGCACCTATCACAGAGACATTTCCAGATGAGGCGATCTTGGTTGTCGCCTCACTCCCATGGTATGCCGACTTTGTAAACTATCTTATTGTCAAGACGGTCCCTCAGGGTTGGTCCAGGCAGAAACTTGAGACCTTCCTAGCTAAGGACAAGTTTTACCATTGGGAGGATCCCGTCCTTTATCATGAAGGAGGGGATAGCATCTAGAGGAGGTGCATTCCTCAGGAAGAGCGGCATAGCGTCCTCACATATTGCCACAAGCTTGAGGCATGAGGACATCATTCTGGAAAAAGGACAGCACAAAAGGTGCTTCAATCCGGCCTTTGGTGGCCTACTCTCTTCAAGGATTCAAATGAATTCGTGAAGGGGTGTACTGACTGTCAGAAAATGGGAACCTGCGGACAGAGAGACATGATGCCCATGCAACCCATTCACTTTTGTGAGGTTTTTGATGCATGGGGGGATTGATTTCATGGGCCCATTTCCTAAGAGTTAGGTTTTTGAACCCATTTTGCTTGTTGTAGATTATATCAGCCATTGGGTTGAGGCCATCCCCGCCCGAGTCGTAGATGCTAAAACCGTGTGTAAATTTTTGAGGAAAAATATCATTTCACGGTTCGGGGTACCTAGAGTTCTGATTTCAGACGGGGGGTCTCATTTCATCAATGATAAAGTCAGGGCCCTTGCAGACGAGTTCGGTATTGACCATCGTGTTGCCACGCCGTACCACCCTCAGACTAATGGTCTTGCCGAAGTATCGAATAGAGAGATCAAGACGATCCTGCAGAAGGTTGTCCGTCCAGACCGAAAGGATTGGTCACATCTTTTGGACTTGGTCTTGGGCCTATCGGACCTCCTTCAAAAATCCATTAGGGACATCTCCCTTTCTTCTCGTCTATGGCAAGCCGTGCCATTTGCCAGTGGAAATCAAGAACAAATCATTCTGGGCAGTCACTGAGTTACTGTTAGATCCCGAGAGTGTAGGAGAATAAAGGAGAGCAGAGTTGGCTGCCTTGGAGGAACTGAAAGATACAACCTTTTCTAGCAGCCTACAGTATAAGGAGAAAGTAAAGACATGGCATGATTCTCACATCAGCCATAAACAGTTTGAGCCCGATCAGCGCGTATGGTTGTTAGATTCCAGGCTGAAATTATTCCCAGGGAAATTATAGAGCAAGTGGAAAGGTCCTTATGTGGTCAGGAAGGTGCATGTCAATGGCAGTATTGATATATCTGAACCGTCATCTTCCTCTACCTTCCGTGTCAACGGTTAGTGCCTGAAGTTATATTTAGATCATGGTCTGCCGACCGTTGACGTTGCCCCCATTCTTCTAGTATGAGATGTGTTCTTCGACTCCGGTCATTTGCATCTCATACATGGTTACCACTTCCACCTTCCGCTGTATAGATCCATCTGTTGATATCTTTTCACCTTTTCTTCTTTTCTTCTTTTCCTATTCTATCTTCTGTATCTATCAGAAAGGTGTTGCCCCTTTTTGTCGGACTTCTATACTTAGGACGTACTTTGTCCTAAGTATAGGGGGGTGTGCACCCCGAGTATTTCTATTCTTTGACCCTCTCCATTGTCTCCTCTTCTTGTCTATACTTAGGGATTTCTTACCCTAAGTATAGGGGGAGACAATCTGAGTATGATCTGTTCATTCCCAGCCTTGCCTCTTCCTGCTTTGTGTACAGTCTGCTATACTTAGGATTATTTTATCCTAAGTATAGGGGGGACGGTCGACTTCTCATTGGTTTATTGATCTATCTCTTATTCATTTATTCTTTAGACTTTTCTATACTTAGTACGAGTTATGTCTTCTCTTTTCTCTCCGATCAATGAGGACATAGCTCAAGCTAAGTATAGGGGGGTCGTATATACTGTGTATATACTTTAGCCATAACTCGTACTTTCGTATTTTCCTAATAACTATGGCTATCTATACAATTAAAATTCATTAAAAATCCTAATAAAAAGATGTGATTATTCCTCAAATTCTTTGTGTATTTACTGATTAATAAATCAGGAGAAAAACATTTTTTTGCAAAATTTTTGAAAAATAGTTTGAAAATCTTTTTGAAAAATCTTTTGAAAACTATTTTGAAAATGTTTTTTACATGTTTTCAACCTTTGTAAAAACAGTTTGATTGTAAAAATCTATTTTCTTTGTGTGAAATAAAATATTTGAAAAATGATTTGCAAATGGTTTGAAAAACGGTTGCAAAAATATTTGAAAAATCTATACATACTGTTTGGAAAACCTTTGCAAAATGATTTTCAAATGTGTGTACATGATTGTAAAATGATTGTGAAAAGTTATTTTGGGACTATAGTTTTCAAAATTGTTTGAAAAACCTGTGTCAAATAAGTTTGAGGAATAGATACATCACGCCAAAATTCATTATAAAATTGACCACTTACCCTGTAAATTCTCAAAATCCACTTCTTGTAAATATAAGAAGCACTCCCGTGCAAATGTTTGTACCTAGTTTTCGGCCAAAACTTTTTATTTTCAAAAATTTCAAAAATATTTGCAAAACTAAATCCAAAAACATTTGAAAAACTTTTCAAAAATCTAACAAAAATACATATGCATCATCTTTTCAAAAATCCATAAAAAGTTCAAAATCTTGAAAATTGCATCACAAAAATATTTTCTGCATCGCATTGCATAGCATGAGCATTTTTCGGATTGAGTTTGATAGTTGAACGAGTCTAAGTAAAATCCAAAGATTGGAGCCTGATTGGACCTTAAAATCTACCTAATAACATGAATCTTATAGGAACTGGGGTTGAGGTACTTCAGGTCTAGTTGACTTAATTCTTTGAGGATCACGGGACTCGGTTCAATGGATTCTTGACTGCCTAAGTAGAGTATTTCAGAGCACACGCACGACTCTTATTGATAATGACCTAACTTGGACACTTGCACCTTTCACATGGCTCAACTCAGTTGGAGTGGTGAGGAGGTTGGATTTGCCGGTATGAGACGCACACAAGTGGAAACACTTGTCCTCCTCTAGGGAGGGAAGTGCGCCCCAACCCGTTCTGTAATGATGAGTTTCAAGGATATGAGATTGTGGGTTGCAATAAAGCTTCAAAAGAGGGATAGTCTACTGGCTCAAGAGGAAAACTCCCTATGTAAATGCTGTTGTGTATAGTATTTAAAAAAAAGTGGACAATCCTGTACAAAAATAAAAATGCCTGCCGGAGTATACATATGTTGTAAAGTCAAATAAGCAAGCTTGAGCTTCAAAGTCAAATCATGTGAGCATGCAGCTGGATGACTTGACTGCACTGGTCTGGCATCCTGGGATAGGTAACTACACTGGCTACCGTCCATTCTTCTCTTCACCCCCTCCTCTTGAGCTGGTTGCCACTTGAACTTAGAAGGGAATACCCTGCTCCTTGAGGGATGAGTTGTTGGATTGGGGAATCATTGGGTTGTCATATTGGAGAAGTCAGTCTCTTTGTCATTTCAGTTGGGGGGAGCCACCATCACTTACACTGTACGAGTCAGATTCATAGAGATATTTCTGACCTGGCTATTGAGGAGACTTGGACAGAGTTTTGGGATTTCTCCGGGACTGTTGGATTTCAAACTCGGTTCTCATTAAGGTTCCACCCGCACTAAAATTTCACAGGTCTAACTTAAGCTCCAAACTTTGATTTTGTGAAAATAAGTTTGATAGTCAAATTCAATCCATATTTATTCTTTTCCTTTTCTTTCTTTCTCTTTTTGCGCTTATTGCATAAGTGTTTGCTAGGGACTAGCAAAGGTAAAGTATAGGGGGATGATGAAGCCACATTTCATTATCTTTATTCTATCATTTTGGCATCAAAAAACCTAGCAAATGCGTGTAAATAGCATTAAATCCATCATCTTAGCATTCATGCATGTGCATTTAATTAGTGTATAAAATACTATAATTAAAGCCAAAATTATATAATAAATAAAAGAAAAGAAAAAGAATAAAATATTGTAAATATTTTATGACCCAAAACCCCGAGACCTAGGCATCTTGATGAATAGGTCGACAAGGAATAAAGTAGGGGAGACAAGGGTCAAAATACACATAAAACCCCTTTCATTTAATCCATTCTTTATTCATTTTGGGACATATTTTTGGTTCCACTTTTTATACATCAAATAAAAAAACTTTATGCATAAAATGTCCAGATAATTTAATAAAGAAAAATATAAAATTGATTTCACTGAAAAATGATACACAGATAAAAAGTTATGGTCTGAATAAGATTCCAAAACTTCAACTTCCCAGACCCGTATCTTGTAAATAAAAACTCGAAATGTATCAAACTCACCCTTAATTTATATAGCTTAAAAAAATCTATTTAATGGAGGTGGTTTCGTATTTTTCAGAGTTACGGTTTGAAAGTTGAGTTTTGGACCCTTGTAGTGTACTTGTACAGATTAAAATATTCCATTTATTATTTATTCTTTATTTTTGTATTTTTATATTTTTATAATCTTGTAAATATTATTTATAATACATATGTACAATAAAATCAGAATAAGAATGCAAAATAAATTCAAATAAAATACTTGTATATTCTATACATAGGTATTATACCTATACTTATACCTGTACAAATAGTACTTATATTTTATTAAGTATACAAACTATACCAGAAAAATAAAATAAAAATATAATTACGTGTATAAAAGTATTTTATAATTTTATAAAATACTAAATAAAAATAATAAAATTAAATACACAAAATAAAAATAAAAGAATAAAATATATAGATATTATACCTATAAAGGGTATAAAAGTAAACTTGTAAATATATACCTCATAAAAATAATTAAAAATCAGAATAAAATACTACATAAAATAATAAATATTTTTTATTTAATAACCTAAATTTAATTCGATCTTTTTCTATTTTTTAGTGAATTAACAATTCTTTTTCCAGGGATTTTTCCTGATTGGTCCACGTGGACCAATCAGGGGACAGTCAAAGCTGACCTTGGTCAACTGGCTGTCCTAGCCCTGGCAGCGTTTCAGAGCCTTGGTTTCGACCCATTTTTGTCGATTTTTCCAGGCCGCTCCTTGCATTATTTCGTGTCGCGCCCTTCTTGACTTTTCATCCTCCATGATCGAGGATGCCCGCCTAAGTGAAACCTCGGGCTATGGGTCGAAGATCTGCTTGATACGCCTTGGTCTTTGGACCACTTCAGTCATCGGGTCAAACGACATATATGGTACCCCTAACTTCATTTTTGATTTTGAACACCTTCGTCCTCCCTTCCTCGCTCCTCTCGTGCTCCAAGCATTCCTGGAGGTGACAGCTCCAGCTCCGTGCATTCAGCCAGGGCGAAGGAAGTCGGAGGCGTCTCCACCACCTCCTCCAACTCCGGTGGTCGAGGTATCCTCCCTCCGGTCATTGACCGTCTAGGCAGCCACTTCCATTTTTAATTTTTAGTGCATTTTATTCCTCATAGCCTTAGGATCAAAAATCCCTCAAAAAAATCACACGTCCATCGAGCAAATCGCATCTTCAAATCACCTCGCCGGAGCGCACCTCCGGCCGAGAGCCCCACCACCGCGTTACGCCATCTTGTCGCCACCGCGGGGTCCAGGCAACTTGCCCTGGACCCTCTCACTTTGTTTTGCAGGTCAAACGCCGTTGACTCGAGCCTGGGAGCTATTTTGACACTCGCTGGAGCTCGGCCGAGCCCCATAGCTCCGCCGCTCTCCTCCGCGAGCCTCGGCCACCGCCGAGGCAGTTTGAAGCCCTCAGGAGATAGCTCAGACCTCGGGGAGCCTCCAGCCTCATTTTGAAGCCAAGAAGCCCACCGGAGGAGGAGCAGCACCTTGGAGAACCTCGGCTCGCCGGAGTTCCTCCGCGGTTCTTGCTCCGGCCTTTGCAGCCGTCGGATCGAGGCGGAGCCCCAGACGCTACAGCTGTCGTTGGATCTAGGCCTTCCATCATCGTCCGATCACTCGTCCAGATCTAATCACAGTCGCACATCCATGAAGCGGTCTCGTGCAAGGAGGTCACGCCACGTGTCCATGTGAAGGGCGCCAGCCATTCGATCTCTTGAGCGAGGTAAATTTTGCATGTATACCCCTTGCGCTTTTGTAATCTTATTTTAGTCCATAAACTTTAAATGGTAGTTTAAATATTTTGTAAAATTTACAACTAGGCCCTCAGACTTTAGATATTTGCAAATAGGTCCTCTGCCACGTCACCTCACGTGACCTGTTCACGTGAGGCGCAGGCTTTTTGCAGAGAGGCCCTTGGCCTTTTGTGGATTTCATTTCAGTACCTAAACTTCGAAGTGTAGTGTAAAAGTTTTGGACATTTTGCAGTCAGACCCCCAAGGTTTTTGAAATTACATTTGAGTCCTTCCCAAGCGCATGCAAGTCACGCGCCCCGGAGGACATTCTGCCGATACCCCTACAGGTCTGAGAATTTGGAATTGGTCCTTTAAATTAAATATTAAATGTTATATTTTGTGGAAAATTGCATGTTTGCCCCTGGATGTTTTACTATTTGCACTTATATACCTGCCAGGCCTTTCATTTTTGTGTGCGTGACTTATTTATTTCACGCATCATCTTAACTCCAAAAATTACCAGAAAATTCTCATAGGCTGCTGTTAACTTGCACTTTCATGCCATATTTTTGCATTACATTTTTATTGCATTTCCATATTTATTAAAAATAAAAAACATGCATTTTTCATACTGTTTGCATTAGAAAACCCATAAAAATTATAAAAACGTTTTGAAAAATTCCAAAAAATTATATTTTGTGTGTTTTGTCATCTACTAGTGTCAGTCTAAAAACCACTAAAAATTTCAAAAGAAAGACCTTAAAAATTAGATAACCCTAAAAATCTTTATAAAAATCTAAAAAATCGTAGAAAATTCAGAAAAATATAAACTCAGTTGTTGTGTCTTCCTTATTTTGTTCTCTATAATTTAAAATTTGAGGAATTTTTAGTACTGTTTAGTATTTTACCCTCATTTTGATTTCGGCCAGCAGCCTAGTCCACTGTTTTCCTTTGTTTTGATATTTAAAAATACCAAAAACATTTTGAAATATTCCCAAAAATCACAAAAACAGTATAAAATTATAAAAAGGCCAAAAAGATTTTATCCCCTGATTTTTGAGCATTTTTACCCATTTTTATAAATACTCTACCCCTCTCTTCCCTTTTATTGTATACATATCCCATTATTGAAAAAGAAAATATAAAAATATAAAACATAAAAAGAAAATACAAAATAAGTAAAAAAGAAAACCAAAATACAAAATTAAAAATTAAAAATAAAATTAAAAAATATAAAATTAAAAATCCACAAAAATATTTGCATTGCATAGTGTAGACAATTACATCACATTCACACACACACACACACACACAAAACACACACACATACGTACGCACACACACACACACACACACTTGTTGATCTATCCTGCCTTGCTCCCTGTGTTCGAACTCTCTGCATACTTGCTTCTATACATCTTTTGTGCAGAGTTAAAAATAAATTTTAACTTCATATTTACTTGTCATTTCTTGATATCTATTGTGTGGGTTAATTGTTGATCAAATACGAGATTCATTTGAGGGTCGCCACAGCGACGGTTGTCTCCGCCTTGTGTGAGATACTATTTTAGACCCCATGAATTTCGTGTTTATCAGTGCCTATGCCGTGATAGCATTCAACATAGGACTTAGGTTATCTCAATCTCGTTAAGTCAACCATTTGACCTAACTAATCTGACACCTCCGAATCACTATTCCCATGCAGAGGACCTGCATCAAGAGGTCGGTCAGATATCAACCTATGTGAGAAAGGATTGCCATCTCCTACTCAGGCTAGAGATCATCTCTTAACAATCATTTGATGGTGCTTGATGAGTCTTTAATCTAACTCTTTAGATATTCATCCAGGCACCAGCTTCTATGATTCAATTATTGAATCAACAGTTGTATGATCATCAAGATGGCCATAGTACATAACCCTAATTGTACAGAGGGATCTATTATGCAAATTATTTATTCTTCATTTCAGATCAGGGGATGATATGTGCAATAACATTTATTGCATAATGGCTCTCCATGAGCTCGCATGTCCAACAGTTGACTAGTGCTCGAAAGGCAAGACTGTTTCATTGTTCTGATGTTCTGTGCCAACATTGTTATGAGGAGGTGGAGGATATCGGTCATCTTTTCTTTACTTGTCCAATGTTAAAAGATGTGTGGAGGGAGACCACCATCACAGGGATCGAGTCAGAGAATTGTCGATCTTTCTGTCATTCTATTGAGTCGTCGATAAATGGCCATATCACTGCAAAGATCCAGTCAGCCGCAACCCTCTGGGCGATTTTGCTTGCAAGGAATGGGGTGTATTTTAGGAGAGAGTGATACTATGTTAAAAATGCAATACAACATGCCAAGATCCTCCGGGATTCTTGGACCTTGTAACTATGATGTTTAATTTGTGAATATAAAGTTTTTTTGGGTGCTTGCCTCAACGGCAGTGCACCCTTTGTTCCTTTCAAAAAAAATATTTTTGAATTATAATCGAATTCCTGTATACATGTTTTAAGTGATCAGCTTATACCGCTCACTTATGTTCCAATGGGTGATAAGAAATAATATTAGATAATGGATAAACGATGTTTATGTGTCACTCTTGTTTGGTTGGCTTGGTCCTACAGGATTCTCTTCTCGATCGAAGAAATTATGACCTAAGGGAGGCTATATTACATTGCTGAAATAAGGGAAGGTGAGCGGTGAGGTGGACCCCTTCCAATGACGATGGATGAACGTTATTCCAACTTTTTCCTTTATTTTGCTTCTTATTCTTCTTTTCTTCTCATTCTTGATTTCATTTTTATTCATGTGGTTCTTATAATTGGTGGAATGTCTATCAAAATTCCACCGAAATTCTGTTTTGGTCGATACCGAAATGGTGACCGAAATCGGCATTTAGGGCATTGATCCTAACTACTGGAGTCTAATTAACTTCCGGTATCAGCGACCTCAAATTACAAAATTAACCCCAAAGTTCTAATGATCGATCATTGAATTCTTTTATTCATGTGTTCTCGAATCTGTATTTTTTTTAAAATTCAGAGCGTCCTCAAACTTACAAGTATTATTCTTGCATTATTTACTTTGAATATCTAGAGATAATAATAGGGAGATTATATGCTCATGTTTAATGTCTCCAAGTTAGACGGTATAAAAAAATCTCAACCACACGTGACATTCAGTTAATATGTTAGATTTTGGACCTTATCTCGTAAAGTCAAAAGTATTTAAAGTAATACTGAACGATTAGGAACTTAATTAGGTTTGTTGAATCGGGATTTAAAAATATTAAATCTCAACCAACTTTTCTAAAGTGTAGCTACTAAGATCCATCGTATTTCTATTATAATTCGTATCGCTTCATTAATTCACAATTCTTATTTTATTCAACAATACGTGCCCGGCCGTACATGGATCTTAATTCGATTGATTATCTACGATATAATCAACGATCCTGATATATGAAATCCTTTAATCCGATTGTTATTTGTTAATGTCGATGGAACTGTATACATAATTACACGGACATACTCAAATGAAACTATTTTAGAACATTTGTTATGGGGGCGAATCCTCTGCTGTAAAATCCCCCGCTGTGATGCAGGTGATCATTCGGATGGGAGATAGGATGGTCTTGCTACGGTGCCGGGATAGCCGGTCCCTGTCAGGACCGTCCAACTCCCATCCGACGGATCCTCTACGTAACAGCTGAGAATCCTCTGAACGTTTATTATATCTCTCCTTATGGAAATACACGTGGCATAAAAACAGATCCTTGCAAGTGGGGGTGTCAAAAAATTCTCAAGTTCGATATTCGCTCAGATTCAGCTCGCTAAAAGTTCGATTCATATTCAGTTCGAAAATAAACTAACCAAACCTAAACACAAGATCAAGCTCGATTAAATAAACGAACAAAACCTAAAAATCATAGGTTCGCACGTGTTCAATTCATTAAAAGCTCGATAAAACATACATATATACATACATATTTACAAATCCTTATCCTCATAAGTGCGCTTTATTTCGATATAAGTGGATTTTTCCCTAGATTAGCGGACTTTGTCTGAAGATAAATGAATACTTGTGGGATACGTAAGTTTAATCTCAGTATAAACAATCACAAATTAAATAGTCACATCGTGGTTACAACATCCATCGTCTACGTGTCTAATACTTTTCCTTTCTCTACTCAAATCATCAGACCATGTATAAACTTTACTTATCGCTTTTTCCAACATTATTCCTTATCATCATCTGAGCGGATATAAAAATATATTCTGATTATATTTTTTATATAGATGAATCATTATTAATATATATTTTTCTACAGATGAAGAAGAGTTAGATAACAAAAAAACTAAATGCATATTTGTTGTAATTATATACATGCACACACATACACACACATATTTCCATTTCCTTTCTTCACCCTCTCTCATTAGAATATTCTAAAATTCGATATTCGTTTAGGTTCGATTCAACTAGATAGAGGTTCGACTCAAGTTCGGTTTGAAAATAAACGAACCGAACCTGAACACAAATTCACGCTCGATTAAATAAACAAATCGAACCTAAAAAAATTTTGGTTCGTTTAGGTTCGATCTGTTTACACTCTTAGCAAGAAGGGATCACATCGAAACTGACGGGATAATCAGATGAGGCAGGAAAATGGTAGTGCATTTTGAAATCCTCTTCGAACCAATAATATAAAATATATATGTATATGGTGGAAGCAGCTGAAGCACACAACCCTAGGAGTCTTTATTGCCATCACACACACAGCTGCAGCGTGCATGAACTCCCACACTCCACATCCAGGAAAGCTCCAATTAAAGCCCCAGACGGCAAGAGGATTCTCCTAAGATTTCGAGAAGCTCACCAATGCCATTTCAGTTCCTTCCATCTGTGAACCAAACCACCAGTGACGTGATCTTCTTCCCTTGTCAATGCACCTGCTGCAAGTCTACACCATGCATGCATGCATGGCTTTTAATTCTCATCCTCTCTGTATTCATTGCGATGTAATTGATTCCTACTTGCACCGTTGGTACTCGAGTGCAATTCAATGCACATAGCATAGATCATGCATGCGTGACTGACCTTTGTCTTCCATGACATCGATCTGGTTTTGTTGCTGCTCCTCGGTCGCAAGATTGGATGCTGTTAATAATCAAGGTCAGCAATTACGCTTACAATACTGACTGCCTTTAAATGGCATGACAGTAATCCTAAAGCTACAAACAACCAAAGTTAACATCACGAACGGAGTTAAGCTGGAATATATCCTTCGTCTTCGATAAGGGTTGGAGGTGCAAACATGCGTCCTTTTTTTTCCGGAAGAGATGGTTTTCATTCATCATTATCGAAAAAACTATTGGGAACAATCAATCTCACGGATATTGCGGAAGCGTTATGGAAACAACCACTTGACGGATTAACTGTAAATCAAACGGTAGAAAAACCACAAGCAATCCGAATAACAAGCAAATAACTACAAATACAAGAACAAAAGCAATCACAAGTGCATGGGAATTTTAACGCGGAAAACCTTCAACGTGAGGGGAAAAACCATGGAGTTGATTGCAACCTAAAATCAAGCACTATAACTGAAATAATATCTCGTGAGAGGCTTACGAAATACCAGCCCTCTATACGGTGATACAAATCATCAAACAATGGAGAATAGTAGAGAGGAGAAATATCACCAAATGATGAATCTGTCACCAAATTGTAGGGAAGAATGTAGGAAAAGAATTACTCCAAGTATTACTCCCTCCAAACTTCGCGACAACCACATAACTTCTTTCTCTCTCTATCTCTTTCTTATTTCTTTCTTGTACTAGGAGATCTTGGGTTGGGATAATTTTGGTGTGTACCCCATACCATCTACTTATACTCCTTGGAGATGAGAGAATAAAGAAACATTGACTCCTACTTCCAATAGGATTAGAAAATATTGCTCATATTCCTAAAAGGTAATTAATCTCCCCATCCAATTAGAACTTGATATTTTCTTTTCCAAATAAGACTACTAATGTTCTATATATAGATTAAGTTTCCACAAGGAGGAAAACCTATCCAACAAATCTCCCTCTCACCAACGATGTAGGAATTGGTCCACACCTGCGAGGGAACATCTCTTGAACTTTCCAAGCGACAAAGTCTTCGTCATTATATCAGTATTGTTGTCATCTACGTGGATCTTGTCAAGTACAAGCTATTATGATTCTAACACATCATGTATCCAATGATATCTGACATCGATGTGCTTCGATCTTCCATGGAATGTAGAGTTCTTGTCAAGGTGAATAGCATTCTAACTATCACAGTATAATACGTATTTGTCCTAATGAAAACCAAGTTCTTGAGTGAACTTCTTCATCCATAACAACTCATTGCATGCCTCTGTAGCTGCAATGAATTTAGACTCTGGAGTTGATAGTGCCACACACTTTTGAAGCCAGGACTGCCAAGAAACTATGCCACCTACAAAGGATATCAAGTATGCAGATATGGATCTTTGCCCATCAATGTCATCTACCATGTCTGCATCTGTATAACTAAAAAGTATAGGCTTCTCAGCTCTAAAACAAAGAGAGTAGCTGCTAGTGCCTCGAAGATATCTCAAGATCCATTTGGCTGCTTTCCAATGTTGTTTCCTTAGATTTGAGATGAATCTACTAACAACTCCAACTCCATGTGCAATGTCAGGCCTCGTCCAAACCATGGCATACATAAGACTACCTATAGCAGATGCATGGGGAATCTTCTCCATATTTTTCTTGTTTTCATTTGTCTTTGAACATTCCTTAGAGCTTAGTTTGGAATGTTCTCCCAAAGGAGTGCTAGCGGTCTTGACCTTATCCATGAAAAATATTTGAAGTAACTTCTCAATGTACTTATCTTGAGAAAGCTGAAGTTTCCTTGCTCCCTTGTCTTGAGTGATCTTTATGCCTAGTATCTGACTCGCATGCCTCAATCCTTCATAGCAAAGGACTTTCTCATCTCCTTCTTTAAGGTAGAAATATTCCCTCAATTGATGCCTACAATCAGCATCTCATCAAAATAAAGCAACAAAATGATAAAATAATCACTTGAGAATTTGTTCACGAAGACATAATGATCTGAAGTAGTCTCTTATTAACCATGCTCCCCCATAACGAGTCAAACTTCGTGTACCACTGCCCTAGGCGCTTGGTTCATCTATATAGACTCTTCTTCACTCTGCAACACATATTCTTCTTTGCTTTTGATTGCGAAGCCTTCTGGTTGCAACATGAAAATTTCCTCCCCAAGGTCACCATGGAGGAAAGTCGTCTTCACCCCCATCTGTTCAACCTCAAGGTCAAGGATAGCAGCCAAGGTGAGAACCACCCCGATAGAAGATATATTCATAATAGGAGAAAAGATCTCCTCAAAGTCAACTCCCTGTCTTTCGTTAAAACCTTTCACAACCAACCTAGCTTTGTACGTTGGGTTTCTAGAGTATTCATCATATTTCACTCTATAAACCCACTTTTTCTCAACGCATGGTTGCCTTTAGGCAACTTGATAAGCTCAAAAGTGTGATTGTTATGAAGGGACTCCATCTCTTCTTTCATAGCTTCTTCCCATTTCTCTGTGTTCGCATCTTGCAAGGCTTCTTCATAGCATTCACGCTCATCACTATCTATCAACAAAATGTATTCTCTTGTAGGATATCTAGTTGAGATTCATCTCTCCCTCACGAGTCTCTGTGGTGGGAAAGTTGTAGAAGAAGGGCTCTCGCCAACCTACCTACCATCATCTGCATCATCAGGAATGGAGATTTGTTGTACATCCTCCTCATGTCCTGCATCCGACACCCGCTCGTATACATCATCTAGCACCACATGTGGAGCCCTCTGTAAAGGGACTGGATCCACATCATTTATTTGATAGCTGCTCGAAGGAGAGTCCTTAGCAGCCTTCTAGATGTCCTCAATGGTTTAGTCTTCAGAGAAGATCAGATCCTTGCTCCTCATCAGCTTCTTATCAACTAGATCATACAACTTGTAGCCAATCTCATCTTGACCATATGCCAAGAAGATGCACTGCTTTGTCTTTACGTCCAACTTGGACCTTTCGTCCTTGGGAACATGTATAAATGTGCGACATCTAAAGTCTAGAAATGGTTGTAGGAGACATTCTTTCCATAACAAACCCTGTCGAGAACATCACCATCCAATAATATAGTTAGAGAGAGATTAATAACATGGACTGCAATAAAAAGTACTTTACACCTAAAGGAGTTAGGAAACTTAGCCTCAGAAAGGAGAAATCTAACTCTCTCCATTAGGATCTCATTCGTTTTCTCTATTACATCATTCAGTTGAGGCGTCTTGGGCGGAGTCTTTTAGGTCCTAATACAATGAGACCTTCAATACTCATCAAACGGTCCAATATACTCACTACCATTGTCACTGCGGACGCATTGAACTTCTTTCCAGATTATCGCTCCACTAGCGCATGAAAATCCTTGAAAGTACCAAGGACTTGGTCCTTCCTCTTCAAAGCATAGACCCAAACTTTTATGGAAAAATCATCAATAAATGTAACAAAATAAAGTACACCATCAAGAAAACTTACTTTCAATGGACCACAAACATCTATATCAACAAGCTCCAATAGGTGCATCTTCCTAGAAGGTGGATGGCTCTTGAATGAGAATTTCGTCTACTTCCCAGCCAAACAGTGTGCACATCTCTCCAACTTCTCTTTCTTGACATCTTCCAGATATTCTTCCACCATACACTGCAACCTCTTCTCGCTCATGTGCCCCAATCGTCGATGCCATAACTGAATGGATTTTGCATCTCTAGTTACATGTGAAACATCATGGGAAATGGATGCATTCATGATGTAAAGAGTGTTGCTATAATTCTTGCAATGAGAAACAATCAAGGATCTTCGGGTAAGCTTCCATTGCCCGCCAATAAAAGTATTGAAATATCCTTCATCATCAAGCTTGCCTGCAGAAATGAAATTTAAGTGCATGTCTGGTGCATGCCTCACATTTTTTAGCGTCAACACTGCTCCATTTGCATTCTTTAATGAAGCATTGCCAATGCCAACAACAGGGGGACAAAGAACCATTCCCCATCTTCAATGTGCCAAAATCACCTACTGCATGTGAAGAGAAAAATTCTTTTTGAGATGTAACATGTAAAGCAGAATCACTATCAACTAGCCAAGAAGTAACATCAAGTACGATGTTCACCATCTCTTCATCACAGATAAAGAGAAGTTCATGCTGCGGATTTGCAGCAACGTTGTCATTTTTCTTTTCTTACTTGTCGCCACCATTCTTGTTATATACATACATACTTATGTATATGTATCTGATTTTATTGGATTAAAACATCCGTTTGACTGGTCGGACCTAAAAATTAAGCCAGGTACGATTTTTTCCGAATCGATACGAATGATGACATTATACTAACATTATCAATGGTCCAAGCATTTGGACTGACCATCTAACCCAACCAGTGCCATTTTGAGACTTTGGGCGCACTAAACAAAAGGAAAAATGGCCATTACAAAAATTTTTAATAAGAGCAAATTGTCGCTAGTGTGTTTACCATCAAGTATAAAATGAAGGATTCTATTTTTTGGGAACAATCAACTCTTATATAATCATTAAATTTTCATTTTTAGCATTGAATTATTCACTAAAAATTCAAATTTATAAGGGCCCATTTTTCTGTAAATGGTTTCACAAAAAATTCGATTCTATAAGAGCTTGCTAGGACAAATATTGTTTTATTCCTAAGCTAGACATATGCATGTATTTTTTCAAGCACGTATCATCATACAACTACATCCATCTATGAGAGACACCTAATGTTGTAAGTGTTTTCATATATAGAACTGGTAAATCATATATAGAAGGATAAAAAACATGAAAAGTAACACAATTTTAGTTGTGTTTTAATTTCTATCCAATTTTCATACAAATTGTAGTTGTCTTCGGTATAAAATAAATTATTGAGTGATTTTTAGTAAATTATTTTTAGTTAAATCCACAAATATAATTTTTTTGAAATTTCAAGTCTCTTGGATTGATAATGAAAATATCTTTTTGAGATAAATAGCTCTCTAGAAAATTTGATTTCGTAGATTAACTAGGAATTAAATACTAGCAATCACTCTGTTTTCATTAACAAATTTATAAAAAATTATAAAGTGTCAAAAAATTCCAAAAAAAATAGTGTATCTTACTTTCGTTATGTTTAACTTCCAGTAAACTCTTCATAATTTTTGCATTTTGTTTGCATGAAAAATTGCATAAAAATCGTAAAAAAATTTTAATTTTTCATTTGAGCATCTTAAGCCAAAAAATAAAAAAAATACATTTTGCATTTGTCATTGGATTAAATTTTTAGGAAAAATATAACTTGGGTGATTTGGATTAATTTCACATCAAAGATTAGTTTGGCTAAGTGGATCGTTTTCTTATTAACCTAATAATGAAGCCACATTTCATCATCTTTATTCTATCATTTTGGCCTCAAAAACCCTAGCAAATGCGTATAAATAGCGCTAATTTTTGCATCTTAGCATTCATGCATGTCCATGTAAATAGTTTATAAAATGCGGTTTTTAAAGCCAAAATTATAGAATAAAAGAAGAAAAGAAAAAAGAATAAAATATTGTAAATATTTTATGACCCGAAACCCCGAGACCTAGGCATCTTGATGATTAGGTCGACAAGGAATAAAGTAGGGGGAAATAAGGACCAAAATACAATAAAAATACCTTTTATTTAATTCATTCTTTATTCATTTTCGGGCCTATTTTTGGTTCCATTTTTTATACATCAAATAAAGAAACTTTGTACATGAAAGTTGTAGATAATTAAATAAAGAAAAATACAAAATTGATTTTATACAAAAAATAATATATAGATAAAAAGTTATGATCTAAATAAGATTCCAGAACTCCAACTTCCCAGACCCGTATCTCCCAAATAAAAACTTGAAACGTGCCAAACTCCTTTGATTGTATATAATTTAAAATAAGCTATTTAATGGCGGTGGTTTCGTATGTTGCGGAGCTACGATTTGAAAGTTGAGTTTTGGACCCCACTTATATACTTGTACAGATTAAAATATTCTTTTTATTATTTATTCATTATTTTTATAATTTTATATTTTTATAAGTTTATAAATATTATTTATAATTTATATGTTCATTAAAATCAAAATAAAAACCTAAATAAAATACCAAAGTAAAATACATGTAATATAATACATAGGTATAATACATGTATACACACCTATCTTATTAACACTTCTATTTTATTAAATATCCAAAACATATCAGAAAAATAAAATAAAAATATATTTAAGTGTATAAAATACTTTATTAATTTATAAAATAATAAATAAAAATAAATAAATTAAAACACAAAATAAAAATAAAATATTAAAATATATAGATATAGATACCTATAAAGGGCATAAATGGAAACTTGTAATTATTGACCTCATAAAAATAAATAAAAATTACCATAAAATAATTTATAAAATTACAAATATTTTTTATTTAATAACTAAAAATTAATAAAATCTTTTACTATTTTAAAATGATTTTAGAAAGGTTTTTTCCAGGAATTTTCCTGGTTGGTCCACGTGGACCAACCAGGTGGCCTAGGATGTTGACCCGCCGGTCAACTCCCTGGCCCTAGCCCTACGCCCTTGTCAGAACGCCCCGTGACCCGTTTTTCTCGATTTTTTTGCCATCATTGCGTTGCTCGAGGGAAGGTGGTTCCTTCATGAAAGTTGTACTCTGTAGAACCAAGATCCACGCCGGCATATCAAATCTTCCTAGATCTTCTTCGCGTGCCCGTGATCCTGCCTCGAAGTTCGCCGCTTTGCCACTTTTCAAATAACCCCCAAACCCTTCCATCTTCTTTTGAACCTCTTTTGACCCGTCTTGGGCATTCCCTCTGGAGCTCTGGATGAAGGCGTTGACATGGCCATTCTCCAGCTTCATCGAGGAGTCCTAAGGCGTGGGCGAGGGCACTTCCACCAACCTCCGGCGTGCAGCCGTCGAGGTCCCATCTCAGGTGTCAAAACCTTTGAGGTCTGTTTTATTTTGCTTTCTTTTCGTTTTTTTATGCATTTATAGGTTCCTCATAGTCGCAGGAGTGGTTTACCATCCTAACTTTCACTCAAGCTCCGGCGAGCCTCCATCTCACCACCTCACGCCACCAATCCTTCGCCAATAAGCACTGGGTCCTGCATTCCTTTTTGTTGCTGCTTTTTCTTGTCATTTGCAGGTCCCAAGAGAGGTGACCGTGGCTCTTTTTTTTGCCCAAGACCCGCCCCAGGTCGGCTGGAGCTTCATCGAGCGCCGGAGGCCATTCGTAGGCCTTCGGACCCTTCTGCACCACCCTGGGGACTTGGCCATCGCTGCTGGAGCATCGAGAAGGCGTCGGGGGAGATCAGGGTGCACGGGAGCTCGAACTTCGGTGCATCCAAACTCGCCAAGCTCGAGTTCCTCGTGTGTTCTTCCAGTTCTATCCATAGTCGTCCGATCTGCTCCGATCGTCCACAGGAGCAACTGTCGTTGGATTGAGCAGCCCAGGACCATCTATCCGCTGGAGATCTTCTGACCTGGGCCGTTGCAAGCGAAGGGGAATCCAAGTGCCCTGTGCTGACACGTGTCTAAGTGGGATAAAACCCACCGTCAGATCGCGGCCAAGGTTGGGCATTTTGCACTTTATATCCAGCCGATTTTGTTATTTAGTTATTATTACGCAAACTTTCCTTTGCAGTGTTATCATTTTTGTAAATTTTATTAGTAGGCCCCCTGAACTTCGTAATATTACGCTTGGGCCCTTGCCAGGCTCACGTGCGTAGCGCGTGAGTTTTGGCCATTTTGCACTTTTACCCCAAACTTCCTCTTATTTATCTATAGTCCGAGAAATTTAATATTCAGTACATCTTTGCTGGCGCTTTTGCATTTTTGCCCAGAAGTTTTGGAAAATTGCTTTTTGATCCCTCCCATGCGCGCGTGAACTGATGAATACCCATTCATCACTCTTTATTCTCCTATTTTAGCTACAAAAACCTTTGCAAATACATGAAGATATGTGTAAATACAAATAGTTACCAAAAGCATGCATTGTGTAAAAACCTGTAATTAGCATGTTTTTGTGCAAAAATAAAAGAATAAAGAGTAAAAAGAAAAAGAGGGAAATATTTAGAATAAATATTGAGCAACCTAACCCAAGGGAGGGCTCAGCATGGGCCTGACCGCATAAAAGCCAAAGTAGAGGGAGATAGGAGCTCATGTGTACATACTTTTTTTAAATAAATAAAATTATATTTTCCTCACCCAAAAATATGCTTGTATACATTTTGTATATATTTAGAAACTATTAAAAACAAAATAAAAATTTAAAAATCAAAATTCCAAAAATGCCCTTTCACCATGTATATAGACCATCATCCTTTATTTATTTAACCCTATAAATAAATAAAATTATTTTCTAAACTTTTTGTAAATATTCTATGTTACATATTGTACATACATAAAATAACAAGAAACAAAACAAAAATCAAATAAAAATTACAAAATTAAAAAAATACAAAAATACATTGTATAGATACCATGTATATAAATGTATACAACTATAAATAATTTAAATAAAATAAAAATACCATTTTGTTCTTTATTTTATGATGTAAATAAATAAAATATAAAATGGGCATAAAAATACATAAAAATAACAAATAAAAAATCAAAAATTAAAATCTATATAGTGTACATATACCTATATATATATATAGCTACCCTATTTTTATTTCCAAAAATTAATTAAAAATCACCAAAAAATAGAAAAAAATAAAAGAAAAATATTTCATGTTTTGAGTTTTTCTTAATTCGGCCTTTTTCTACCTTAAATTAAATAAACAAAAAATTAAAAACGTGGCAGCTCCTGATTGGTCCACGGGGGATTGTTGACCCCGGTCAACTCCCCCGCGGACTCTTTCCTTTTGCGTCGACTCGCGCCCGACCCGACTTCGTCGATTTCTCCACGCGTCTCCAGCCTGTCGCCCCCGCGAACCCCGCGCCCGGATTCTTCGCCGTTCATCCGACATCCTCGCCGGATCCTTCGCCGTGGGATCCACGCCTTCCATAGCTGCCTCCACTCAACCCTAATCTGCCCTGTCTCCATATATATCTCGACCTCCGCCGCCTCCGCGCCTCATCTTTGGCTCGCCACTTTCATTCCCGTGACCTCCAGAGCAATCACCGAGGTGACAGCTCGCGTTTGCCCCTGTTGCAGTGAGGAGAGGGTGCCCCGACCATCGATCCGGCAGCTTCGCGCCGCCGTTGCTCCGCCACCAGCGTGAGCACTGAGCCTCGGGCCGAGACGACCCTTGAGGCTACGACCAGGAGCACCATCTGCTCTTCCCCAGTCTCTCCGACCACCCAGGTAGATCACTTAGGCCGTAGATTAGAGTAGGTTTCGATTTTTAGCTTACTGTTAGCGTAGCTCCGCCGCCGTCGCCAGCCACCTCCGATATCCCATCTGCCATTCCGACCCGACCATCATCTTCGTCAGACCTCTCCGCATCTTCTTCACCCATTCACCCAACCCAGATCGCACAGGATCTGTGAATCGAGCTCCTCCGCCGACCACCTTCGCCGGAGCTCTCCATTCCGACGCACCATGCACCTTCACGCCGCCTAACCGGGTCGAGGCAATTTGCCCTCGACCCGTGAGTCTTCTGGTTCGTTTTTCAGGTCAAGACAAGGGTCATCTGAGACCCTTCGCCATCCAGCCAGGAGACCCAGCTCCGCCGCCTTCGCTCGAGCTCCTCGGAGCTCGGTGTGCTCGTCGGAGACCACCAGCAGACGCGGAAGCCTTCCGCGATTCTTCTCCGACCTCCAGAAGGCTCTCCAGAGGACCCTAGCGCACGCACGAGCCCGGCGAATCTCGCCGGCGACCAGTTCTTCCAGGATTCTCCAGAACCGTCAGATCATCCTCCTCGCTCCAGATCCGATCTGAACCATTCATCTGCGGAGCACTGCCACCGTCCGATCATCCCGAGGGTCGATCTTGACCGCTCGCGCAGAGAGAGAGGCACCAGCTAGCCTCAACCGTCAGATTCGCCACGCGTCCTCCTCTCAGCCGTCGATTCACCAAGAGTATCTCCACCACGCTTCGTCACCGTCAGATCTGCCACGTGGAATACTGTCCACCGTTCGATCAGGCCAGCCCTTCCAGAGTTAAAGTCGCACCCGTACTCCACCGTCCGATCAGCCACGTAGCGCACATCAGGCCGTCGATAATAATAAAAGGGGTAAATTCATCTTAGGCCCCTCTGTTTGTTTTATTTCATTTTAGTCCTGTAATTTTTAAATTCAGTTGTTTATTTTCTGGGATATTTGCATTAAGGACCTCGTACTTACTTTATTTGCACTTATACCCCTGTCTACGTGGACCACGTGCTTCGTCACGTGAACTTTATTGGGTTATTTGCAATATAAACCCTGTAGTTCTGGATGTTACGGATTGGATAAAAAGTTTTCTTTATTTGCATTTATGCCCCTGTGCGTGATTTAATTCCCCATGTGCGATATTTTTTGGGTTATTTGCAGATAAGCCCCTGGATTTTTGGGTACTTGTTACCAATAAGTCCTCGGAACTTATTTTTCTTACATTTGGGTCCCTGAGTGCCTCAGACACGCGCCTCGCGCGTGATTTCTTGGGTATTTTGCACCAGGACCCCCAGAACTTTGGGTATTTGCACTTTGGTCCCTGTGCACAGTGCCCCCTTTTGATTTTTGAATAAAATATCAAATCACCTCCAAATCCAACGAAAATTTGGCACATGGCTCCTGCCATGGTGTAGGATTTTTGTAGATTCTTAAGGACATTTTTGATTTCATTTGCTATTTTTAAAAATTCAAAAACCCTTATTTTTGCTACTGTTTAGAGTCAAAAACCCCAAAAAAATATCAAAACCCTTTTAAAAATTCCATAAAAATTAGTTACTGTTTATTTTGTGTTCCTTGATTTTCTAGCCAATTTTGGCTATTTTTCATTGAGTAAAAACCCTAAAAACTTAAAAACACCTCGAAACTCCTAAAAATCATAATAAAAAATTTAAAAACTCAAAAACAATAATTTTGGTGCTCAAATTTTCCTTGTTTTCTCTAGTATACAGGAAAATTACCTCCAGGCCACTTTGAGATCCTTAGATATTTTATCTTTGGATTTTGGGCCTGGTTGGACAGTACCCCTTGCTTTTCGCACTGTTGGATTTTTAGGAAATAAAATAAACATCAGAAAAATCTCAAAAAATTCACCAAAAACATAAAAAAATATAAAACACATAAAAATATTTTTGTCTGAATTTTTGCTTGCTTTTTAATGCATTAAATAAATTGTTCAAGTTAATTGTTTGTGTACTTTTCCTGTTTTCTTTATATTCCAAAAATCCTAAAAAAATATAAAAACCCTTAAAAACACTAAAAAAATACTCTCTCGGATTTCTGACTACATCGTAGGCCGCAAGGCCAATCTGTGCTCCTTGTGTTCGACCCTGGGTGCTATACCAGGTTAATCTCATAGCATGACCGCTCTCTTTCGTGCTCGATTAGTTTTACATGTTCTGAGTGGTTGATTTTTCTTGATATACTTAGCCCGAGTGATTGAGGTCGCGACGACCATTTCTTTACCTTTACCTTAGTCGTTCGGGCGGTTATCAGAATGGCGCCGTTGCCGGGGAGCACGGCTTTGTAGTCATTTTTCCATATTGTCTCTCTATATTATCATTGTTTTCTGACACTCTCTCTCTCTTTGATTTTTGTGCGAGGTACTGCGTGGACAACTTGGAGTTTATTTTTGAGGACCCGCACGGGAAGAAGAAGCAGGGAGAAGAAGAAGGAATTCTTATTTTTGAGAGAGAACAATATTCTTTCTGTAATAATTAAGAACTTGGACATTTGTGGACACTTGTAACTTAGCGGGTCTGTTTCACCGAGTACCGGTGTGCTCGGGGGACCCATTTGGATTTTCGCGGCTTTTTCTGCGGTTTTGATAGCTAGCTGCCTTTTCCGGTGTTTACGCGGTTTTTCTCGAGCCCCTAGATTTAGGAATTTCTCTTGCTTGTGCCGTAATTAGTAGGGTCCCCACACTTAATTGCTTATCTGTTCCTATAGATCGTTAATTGGACCTACTAATAATAAATAATAAAAATAACTTAGTCGCTTTCCTGAGAACCTACGCGCCGCGAGCCTGCCCCGCAAGCGCTACTCCTGAACTCGACCTGTCGAGAAGAGGAGGGGTGGGCCAAGACCGGACTCTTTGGATCAAGGGCGAGTGACTGAGTTAGACGGTTCTGCACTAGGAATTGCTCATCTAGGACTCGGTTTTTCCTCGCTGCACCATTTAGGTAGTTTAATTCTGTCCTTTAAATTTTGCGCGGATCACTTGA